>JAMWYP010000055.1:3113861-3806361 GCA_025563575.1 Acacia pycnantha | reverse complement strand
TCTCAGACCTTCCTCCTTTAGATCATATTCAGCACAGCCTTGCTTCGTTTCGTACAGGAGGCGTAACTAAAACTTGATTTTATGGTTTTTATATGATCATAACCAAACCTTAAGTTTATTTAAGCAAATAACCATGTGTGTCTTACAGAACCATAACTAACGAACTTCTGATAATATTACTCCCTAATTTGATCCCCTTAGAAAATTAAAAGCTCATACCTTAAATTTGTTCAACAGATATTTGAAATATGCTTCAAAGAAAGAAATGATTAAACTTGGAATTTTATTTCACGAACATAAGAGCAATTGTACAAGAGAGGTAGTGGATTGAGTGAAATCTCAAACTCGGTGTGTGTTGCAATGTGAGATTACATGGCTTTATATAGACATTCGGCATCCCAACTGCTTCCTAATTCTGACATACATATTTACGTAGCATTACTCCTAACATTACAAAGTCAAAAAGCCTAAGCCTACTATTGTACTTTTGTCCTTATTCATTTATTACAACTACATATACTTATTACACATATGTACTTTAAGATAACTTCTTGAAAACTTTACGTAGCAACTTCTGCATATGTAATAAGGTGTAACATCCCCGTTTTCCAAAAGCAGTATAAAACTTTTTCATCAGAGTAGAGCATCGGAGTAAGAGTGTAACTGATATATTTATTCAAAGTGCCCACCGGCTAATTACAGAAGCGGTTCAACAACCGAGAGTTTTCAAAAAGTAAAGGACAATGACGGAAAGTCTTCAGCCGGATCCTTGAACCTGCTGTTTCCCTCTCTCCTCGGTCCTTGGTCCTCCCGACCCTGATGCTATGTTAAGAGCTGAGATCCGCACCGGATCTCAGGTAACGGTTAACCTCATATTTACATACACAACATATGCATTACAGAAAATCATACAGAAACCAAGCATATCCCAACAGCACATAACCCCTAGTACATGTGTCACACTTAGCTATCGTGTCACACCTAGCAGCCGTTTCACACCTAGCAATCATTTCACACCTAGCAAACATATCCCAATACCCAGCAAGCATAATAACAGTACATAAACATATCACAGAGCTATCAGCTACCACAATAGGCATACATTACACATAGTACATATACGCATACAATAAACATCAGATTAGTGTTACAGTACGCGAACGTACCTTCATTGACGGAAATCGGTGTTTCTGTCGGTATACGGCACGACAGTAGGTCAGAACGTAATCAGGGATATCCTATCAACATAACAACGTACTTGTTAAGGATCTATCATTACGACGGACATTTTTAGTCAAAATGACCATTTTACCCCTGACCCCCTAATCGGCAGAATTTCGCCAGCACTTCGTTACTTTGACCCTAATCTTCCAAAATTTCAACATAACTCTTACTCCAACATAATTTTTGAAATATAAATCATATTAATTAAATCATATTAATCATAACAGGCATTTTAGGTAAAAATTACCATTTTGCCCCTGATGCCCCTAATCGGCGGAATTTCGCCAAAGCTTCGCTATTTTAACTCTAATCTTCCAAAATTTTGCCAGAACTTCGACCCCACCAAGATTTTCTAAATAATGACTAAAATACCCCTAACATATGATATCTAATCATACTTGGAAGATTAAAGACTAAACTAGCATTTCTGCTCTAACTACCGAAAGATCTACGAAAGCTTAAGACTAAGTACCGAAGAACTTACTCAGAGCTTCGCTGCAGAATTCCCCGGACTCCTCCTTCTCTCTTCCTTCTCTCTAGTTTCGACTTGCTCTAGTGAGAGGTGGTGTGAAATTTCAAATGAAGGTGGAGGGGTATTTATAGAGTTTTGAAGTTACTATTCACACTTTACCAGACCGAATCTGACCGTCGAATCGCACTTGGATGAAATGGCTTGATCTTGGCCATCCACCCCCTTGGTCGACATAAATGGGCAAGGTGGCAGCCCTGTGATGTCATCTGGATGATGTCACAGGTTGCTTTATGCCCTAGTCCGACAGAAATTCTCCGATCGGTGTCCGATTCGCGTAATCGCGTAAAATCCCAAAAATCCGGAATTACAACTTTGAAGACATTTTCTCACTTATTAGAAATGTCCAGGTTAAACAACTTTTTGATTCCATACAGGGTTCCAACGGTCCTGCGGAAGTTTCTCGAAAAGCGTGCCCGTTTACGGAATTCACTTCTGGAATTGTCACTTTCTGGACAAAAATTCACTGATTCTAAATATGTCCAGATAATCATAAACTCATCCCCAGATGTTGAGTTACAATTTATTTTGTTCAAATTCTAATTTTATGACTATCTGCCTTTTTATCAGATTTTCCCTATTTCGTCTTATTACTAGAATCTCCTACCGATCTCGGAATTAACTTCTGGAACAGCCCAATCCGAGATAATAATCCACTTAGTAATAATATACTCTGACTCCAGAAATCCTGTTCCTGGTTCTCTAGATAGGATCCAATTCCTATCGGTGTTTATTTACTTTTTCACTTTTTACTTTAATTTATTCTTTAATTAAGAATTTTAATTTTACACTCCAACCATTTAATTTTTTTGTTTCTTCCTTCCCCATGTCGGCACACACATAATAATATACACATATATTTTATTTTATTTTCTAAATAATTATTATATAATTTAATAATTATTTTTACATAATAATTTTACAAAATTCTCCTATTGGTCCTTATTTGTATTTAGGCTCAAAATTACCTAATCTCACCAATTTTCCTTCATATTTCCCAATCAATTAGTAAATATATTTATGCTAATTTTTAGCCATTACCCACTAATTATAGGGTTTTACATAATTATTTATGGATTTTCCTTTGTTCATGCTTAAGTAATTAGCCAATAATTACTTAATCAACTCTTACTACTTGTTGCTAATTTTCTTATTTAGCATAACTCATTACCTCACAACCTTTACACTGACATTAGTGTTTTATGCCTCATGCCCTATATTAAAATTTACGGGGCATTATGGTCATTATAATACTTTTTAACTTTTCCCCCTTTTTTTTCTTTAAGGTAATAATTTAATAAATTACCTAAATTAGGGACAGTATTATTCCCTATTTCAAATAAATATTTACTTGCCCTTTTTATAACTTTCACAGGGTATTTTATAACCCGTAAATGTGTTTAGGGACCTGTTTGCAAACTTTTAAACGTTTTAGGGACCTAATTGCAAATTATTCTTTTTCAAGAGAAACTACCCCAAAAATAAGATAAAGTCTCCACAAGGTCTTTGAGATCATATATTCACCTATTTCCAATAGGTATTATTTACTCAATATGATACTTATCATAAGTGAGATTTTCAGGGTATTACATAAGGCACATGACTATTTATTTTTGTCATTTTCATTTTTTTTCAATTTTTTTTAACAAACTTTTGCCAGTGTCGGCAAAATTTCCACCTTACACGTTGCATCTTCATTTACACTCCTCTGCTTCAAGTCTTTAACCTGTCAGCACTTTGTCGGTGTCGGCAAGCTTTCTTGTCTTCTTCCATTTTACTTCAAATCTTCAAAGGACAATGAGATCCGTCTCCGGATCTTCAATATCTTGCATGACTTTTTCTCTTTCCTCACAATTCTTACACCTGTGATTAGAGTACTCTGCCAAAAGATTACATATCTTCTTTTTTGTTTTTTCTGAGTTTTCCATTTTGTTATTTCTCAATCTGTCATACCATTATACAAATAGTGGTTGATCATGCGAAGTCTTTCCAAATGCTGCGATTATTCATGTCATTCCACAATAATACACCCATTGCTTTTCACTTTTAATAGCTCTAGTCATTTCTTGAAATATAATATGATAACTTTGAGCTCTAATATTAGACATCTTGTTCTGAAATTCCTGATCATCTTCAATATCTTCTTTTATCTCTACTTCCGTCTCTATAGGCTTCTTTGTTGTTCCAAGTCGAATTAAACTGATCGTAGGATAAAACTTATATGGTGTGATTTCTGCAACTGTTGAATAAAATCTGATATATACGTTGTGTTGAGTTACAACTCCAACATATATTTTGACTGCTTCTTGCAAAGCTTATGGCAATTCTTTGATTTCTCTGGGTTCAGGATTATTGGGTAAATAAATGGCATGTAACATCCCATATTGGTATGAAATTCTTATTAAATCTGGTGAAGTTCCTGGGTAGGCTACAATTTTATTAAAGGCAAAATGGGAGGCATATTTGACATGTGGGTCAGATATCTCCATGTTTCCAGTTTTACTAACAAGGGTTTTGAAGTATTGGTATTTAGAATAAGTATCAAAGGAATTACTTCTGATGATTCTAGGGATTGAAGTTGAGGCTTCAACTACTTTTCCTTTTTCTTTTCTTCGGGCTTCTTCTTGTATTTGGGCTTTTCTGATTTCGTTAAAAGGGGTTATAGTTTGAAGTGTTTGGGCAGTAGGCCCACTAACATTTTCTTGGGTAGATGACCAATTTCTATTTTGAGTTTGGGTAGATGACCCAATTTGAGTGTATGACTCATTTAGAGGGCTTAATTTCATGTCAATTTGTACTACTGATTCAACTGTACTTGCATTTCTCTTTCCATAACCTTCCAACTTCTCTATTCTTTTGAATAGAGTTTTTGCTTGTTGGTTTAGATGAGCAATACTGCTTAGAAGACTTTGTATAGATGAACTGCACTGACTGTTTAACAGACTAACATTCATTTTTAGAATGTTTAAATCTGCTAATGTTGTCTGGCATGCATTACAAGTCTGATTGGAATTCATTTCTAAACTAGATCCTGCATTAGATTCCATCTGCTCATAAAAGCTGCAATAAGATTATTCTTTCCTGGCACATATTCAATAATATAATCATAATAAGCCAAATCTCCTTACCATTAAATAACATTTTATTTGCTAATGTTTCTGTTTTTATTCCTTTATCAAGCCAAGATTTAACTTGTGTATTATCAGTCCTAATTATAAATTGTGAATTAACTATAAATAATTCAATTTTCTCTACTGCTTTAACTATTGCTAATAATTCTTTCCAATTTGAATGATATTTCCATTGAGTTTCTAAGAATTTTCCACTTGTATATCTAGTTATAATTTCTTCTCCTTTTTCATTTTCATGATATAAAGATGCACCCCAATATTGATATGATGCATCAGTATAAATTATCCATTTTACATCTTTTTGTAAGAGTATTGTTAATTTGGGTAATTTTTGACAAATTTTTTTCAATTGTTCAATTATTTTAATTGTTTCATTACCCCATTTCCATTTTGTTTTTTCTCCTGCTAATTTAGAAATTTTTTATGTTAATTTTGCTAAATTTGGAACATAATTTCTTACTTGATTAATTAATCCTAAAAATGCTTGTAAATCTTTCTTATTTGTTATTCTACCAAATTCTAAAACTTTTTTACTTATATGATCTTGTAATTCTATTCCATTTATAGTTATTATCTATCCTAAGAAAGTATTTCTTGTTTTCTTAATATAGATATTTTAGGTGATATATTCAATCCTTTTTCTTCTATTAAATCTACAAACTTATTTAAATGTTTTTCATGTTCTTCTGTATTATCTGAAAATATTAATATATCATCTATATATATTACAGCAAAATCTCTTATAGGTAATAATAATTTGGATACAAATTCTTGAAATATACTGGGACTATTATGATATCCCATAGGTAATACATTCCATTAATACAAACCTTCTGAAGTACTGAAAGCTGAGTATTTTTTACTGTCTTCTTTCAGTTTTACTTGAAAAAATCCTGATTTACAATCAAATTTGCTAAATATTTTCTTTCCTCTTATTAGATTAAATAATAATTCCATTTTAAGTATTGGGTATCTATTTCTAATAGCTATACTATTCAATTTCTTATAAAAGAGCAACAGTAACCATAAATTATTTTTCAGATCAAAAGTAACAATAAACGTGAAACCGTTAAACTCAACCAACTTACATATATTAAAATGGGAAAATTAATCTTTTGGCCTTTAAAGTTTTGACTCACACATAACTTAGTCCATGAGCTTTTGACTTACTTGCAACTTAATCCTTGATGTTTTTGAGTCATCATATGTGGTAAAGAAAAAGGTTAAAAATTGTTAAGAATTGTTTAGGTGGATTTTATATAATTTAAAAAAAAAAAAGTGTTTCTATGCCCACCAACTCGCATATCTGTTAGCCTTTGTTTTCCAGAAACTTTGTTGGGCATCTGTGGCATCCATGAAAGATTCTTCACCTATAAGCTCAATTAAAGTATAATTGATTTTCTTATATTAGAGGGCCTTCAAAATTATGAGCATTATATAAAGGATCTATAGTTCCATTTGTCATTAAAAGGAGATATTGTGCGCCAGATATGTTGTGAAGTGGGTGTGCTTCAACTTTTTCTAATATCATCCTCTTTCAAGTGCTATTCATCATTTATCATTCAAAATTTAAGAAATTTCTTTCTCTACAATGGTTTTTTCTTGCATATTTAGGTGCTTTATCGAAGTTAAAATCATCATAAGTGGCTTCAACCTGTTCTCTAATTTGAGTCGTTCGCTACCCTCTAGTGCTTCAAAAGGATATGTCATGGACATGCGGATGCCAGTGAGGTTTCTGGAAAACAAAGGCGGAGGGGATGTGAGTGGGTGGAGACGGGGATGTTGTTTTTTATTTTTAAATTTATGTGAAATCCACCTAAGCAACTTTTAACAATATTTTAACATTTTTCCCATATAGGATGATTCATAAATATTAGGAACTGAGTTGCAAATGAGTTAAAACTTCAAGGACTGAGTTATATATAAGTGTGTCTAAACTTTAACAGTCAAAAGATTAAAAAGTTCCAAGAAACTAAGAAAATGTCAAAAAAGTCTTAGAGAAAATTTTGATGTAAAAAAGGTCTCATTAACAAATCTTTCAGTAGGGCATTGACAACTCCATCTATGAGTTTTAACAACTCATTGAGACCTTTTTTACATATATTAGAATTTTCTCTGAAACTTTTTTTTAATATTCTCTTGGTCCCTTGGGACCTTAAATGGATTTTCCCAAAGATTAATTTTTTCCATTGTAATAGATAGAAGTTAGTTAAGTTTAACGGTTTTGTCCCAATTTTAAAAGTTTATGGTTACTTTTGTTCCAAAAAATAATTTATGATTATTGTTGCACTTTTGATAAAAGTTGAAGATTATTTTATCACTTTAAAATATCAATATTTCTTTTTTGATTTGATGAAGGGTTTCCTCTTTCGAAACTTGAAGCATAAAAGGTTTTCGTCTCTTCTAACAAGTGTGATTTATAGAATTTAAACTTGTGTCATCTCCCTTATAGGATGAGACCACTCACCATCTCAACCATCAATAGTATTTTTTTAATAATTCATACGTCTACAGTTTAATTATATAATATATACCATTCACCTTTCAAAATTCATAACCATGCTGTGTTACTTTCTTACTGATTCATAAAAACATTTTTGTGAATCATTTTATGTGAGAGACTGAGACGTTCCCCGGGTTTCATCTTGATATTCCAAATTCCAACCATTGCTCAGATTCAAGCATTCTGATATGAGATTGACGAAGTCCCAGGCTCCCGCCCTTGTGTTCAGAATTGCTTTTCTCCGAAAGGAAAGAAAATAAAAGAAAAAAAACAGAGAAAGAAAAACTATCACTATCATCATCATGGTCATGTCATCGAATATTTTTCTCCATATTCGGCATTATTAATGTGGATGACGCAAATTACTCCACATCATTTCACATATATTTATTTATCAGAAAATGATAGTTGGGTACAATTAATAATATATAATTAGATTATTAATATTTAATTATATTAAGTTTAAAATATAATTAATTCTCATATTACAACTGAGATTTTTATTTACATATGTTTAATAAATTGATATTCACAACTTGTTTATCTTAACAAGCTATATGCAGGTTCTGAAAGCAGGACCGGAAACCGATGAACTGGTTGGTAAATCGGTCAGGTCTGGGCATCAATCCGGTTTGGTATTTTAAAAAAAATAATCAAATCTTCTTTTTTTTTAAAAAAAAAAAATTGTATTAATTAGTCTGAAATCTTCAATTTCTCATCGGTTTTGTCCCGGGTTAGCTCCGATATGACCCATTGACCCTTGACCCAGTACCTTAATTCGTTTAGTGGTCGTTCTAGGTTTCAAAACCTTGAGTCCACCATTGACAAGTTACGGAACTTTGTTTATATTATTTTTCTTAGTGGAGACTTGGTGTGATTTTCCCAAAAAAATAATAAATGATTTGAATTTGTTAAATTTTGTTGATATTACATTAAATTTTTATTTTTAAAACTAACATAAATTTTTGGTAAAATAAAAAAAAAATTATACAAACTTTTTTTTATTTAAATTGCGTATAATTTCTTTTTCTTTTTTCTTAACATCTGTTACCTTTATTTAACATATAAAACAAAACATAAAATAATTTCAAATTTTGTTAAAATTATATTATTTTTTTATTTCAATCAAAGTTTATGAAAATTTTTAACTTAATCCTAGTTTGTGTATTTTTATATTTATATTTTTGCATTTCATCCTTATAAATAATTTCAATTTTTATCATTTTTTAATATATAAAGGCTTAAGAAACAATTTTGCCCCGGAAGTTTTTCAAGGACAATTCTGCCTCAGAAGTGTCAAAAGTAGAGTAATTTTGCTTTAGCCATTATCTCAGTTAATTTTGATTGTTAGTTGACCAAATATGCAAAGCTGATAGTCTACATGTCATCCACGTTATTCTTGTTAAAGTGAAAAATTTTCTACGGAAGTTTATGTGTCATCTACTTTATTTGTTAGATTTAAAATTTTAGGAGCAAATTTGCACCTTAACAAAAATGACGTAAATGACATGTGGATTGTCAGCTCAATATATTTAGTCAACTAATGATCAAAATCAAATGGGATAATGACCAGGGAAAAATTGCTCATTTTTTACACTTCTAGGGCAAAATTGTCGCTTGGTGACAACTTCTGAGACAAAATTACCCCGTAACCTTTATATAAATAGGTTATATTATACTTTTAATTGTTTAAGTTCATGTTTCATGTTTAGTGGGTTAAGTTTATAAAGTACATTTATCCTGTTTGGGTTAGCGGTGGGAGTGGTGGCTTATTTTCTATCTGACTTTTGCAGAAGTCTGATAGGAAAAAAGTTAGGTTGTAAATGTGATTTGTGTTTGGATTGACGGTGGCAGAAGTGACTTTTTTCAAACTGAAGAGTGTTTGAATTATTATTTGAAAAGTGAGTTAAGATGAAAAATGACTCAAAAGAGCATAAATCTTATTGAATACTCCCTCCGTCCCTAATTATAAGAGCAATTTAACCGATTTTGGGAGAATTAAGGAGAGGAGTTAAATTAGTTAATTTTACTCATTTTCCTAAAATGTCCTTATATAAATTTAAAATGACACAAGTTGCCCTAATTATAAGTGTTTCTAATTTGCCTTATGTTAGATATTCATGACATATTAGTTTATTTATGTATATTAGTTGCTTTTTATATAACCATGTGTATACATATATGTGTATTCATATAGATCTATCTACATACATACACACCCTCATATATCTACACACACACACACACACACATATATGTTTATATATGTGTGTGTGTGTTCACACATATATATCTACACACATATATATTGACACACATAAACACAAATATACATATATATGTAAACACACATATATATAATGCTCCTAATAATAAGTATAAATAGGGGTATTATAGGAAAAAATTGACAAAAGTTAAAACTTGCTCTTATAATTAGGACCAAAACCAACTCCAAAATTTGCTCCTATAATTAGGGACGGAGGGAGTACTACATATATATTAGTTGTATATATTGTGATAATTGAAAATAAAAATTTAAATTTGATAAAAAAAAAGTTAAATTATTACTCCCTCTGGTCCTAAAAGTAAGACAAAGTTAACTTTTTTTAAAGAGATTAAAGAAGCTAATTCAAATTATTTTAGAGTATTTTTATTTTTATTTTTATTTTTCCCCAAACAAATTAGTTTGACTAATTAAATTATTTTTTTATTTTTATATTTTGCCACATTTTCATATTTTATTTTCCCCATATTTTGGCAGAAGAGGACAAAAACACAACGCTTCTGGAGCTACAGTAGAACCAACTCTCGCATGCCTTGCCTAGCTTTCACGTTGCTGGAGCTTTTTTTTTTTGGGAAAATTACAACCAGGTTCCAAGGACCATAAAAAATAGCAAAAAAGTCCCAATAGAAATTCACATATAAAAAAAGTCCCTAAGGATTTTTTTGATATTATTTGTATAGAAACAAAATCCAAGTTTTAAAATTTTGTTGTAAATATGACACTTTCTGTTGTAAATATGGCTTTTTCTGTTGTAAATGACCAGATTTTAAATTTTGTTGTAAATATAGCGCTTCCTGTTGTAAATCTAGAATTTTTATGTTGTAAATAACCTATGTACGTTTAGGGACTTGAGTTTAAAACAAAATTCAGGTGTTTAAATGTTGTTATAAATATGATTTTCTGTTGTAAATATAGCTTTTTCTGTTATTAATACAAATAATATCAAAAAAGTCCCTAGGGATTTCTGTGTAATTTGGTGATTTCAAGGGACCTAATTGTATTTATTTTTAGTCCTTGGGACCTGCACGTAATTTTTCCTTTTTTTAAGCTCATTGAAATTTAAAGGGTTAAGTACCAATTTTGCCCTTAAGTTTTCGGCGTAGCAATGTTACCCCTAAAGTATCAAAACGTAGCAATGTTGCCCCTCCGTTAAAAACCCTAACAGTCAACGTTAGGGTTTTTGACGGAGGGGCAATATTGCTACATTTTGATACTTCAAGGGCAACATTGCTACACCGAAAACTTAAGGGGCAAAATTGCTCCTGGACGTATACTTTAAGAGCAAAATTGATACTTAACCCAAATTTAAGCCAACCCAAACAGGTCTTGTTGGGGTTTTTTTTTTTTCTTCCATTTCACCCAACTTTCTTTAAAAAGTCACTGACATTTTTTACACTGTAACGCTGAGGTGACCGCGTATCCAAACAGGCATGGCCATCGTCCCTTTGTGAAAGAATTCACCTATGCTTGTTATCCTTCCAACGATTGCATCCTTGTGTTGTCATAACCGCTTGTTTTGTACGAGGGGAGGTGAGAATGTAAGAGGAGGTAAAAAAATTGAGTTGATTTTTTTTTTTTTTGGTGAAATACGGTTAAAAGTTTTTAATTAGTTTTTGTTACTCTTTTTTCATACATCTACTCTTTTAACCTCACTTCTCCAATTTTTTCAAATTCAACTTATAAAACTTTAACCTCCCCTCCAAATCCCTCCTACCAGGAGATGGCTTTAGTAGAAGATTCTGAAGCCAAATAACAACATATTGTCTTTTTACTCTTTGCGCCCCCATTCCTTCTGCATGTTCAATGAATATAAGCTATAAATAATTGAGTGTTGAAACTATTTAGAACTTAGAACTTTCTCCTTTCTCTTGTTTTAATGTCTTGGATTGGTTCATGAAGTGTGGGTCACCTAAATTCATCCAACACTATGTATCAGACACTTGGGAAGAGCTTTTCATTATTCATGAGCTCTTACATACAAAAATGATATATATATTTTCAGAGCTCTGTAAATCAACCCCTAAAGCCTACATTTTTACAGCCAACTTAATACATCAGACATATTTTTTACATTTTCTTGCATATACTGAACCATCCCCCTCTAAATTAGAAAAGAGAAAAAATTAAATCACGTGACATAGACTTTGTCATTTGACCATATATAATCCATGAAGAATTATTTACATCTTCACTTCCACAACATCACCATCTTTGAGCTCTGTACTGGGCAATACCAACTGGTCATTAACCAAAACCAACTTTCCTTCCATACCAACTCTCTGAGCAGCATCAGCAGCTGTGCTACCAGCTCTCAGCCTCATGATTTCACCATGAGGCCAGCATATGATCACCACTTCCCTAAGGTTAAGGGCACCGGGCGAGTCAACAGACTTTCCATTGAGCTTTTCTCGTGTGATGCTTACTTCGGACCGCAGCTGCTCTTCCCAACAGAGCATTGTCCTCAACAATTTCACCTAAGAAGTGAATATAATCATGAACATTAGAAATTCAAAATGTCATTGAGATTTCTACAATCCTCTTTGCAGTCACTTGGCTCATACAAGGGAAATTAATCCAATTCAATGGACTTGTAAACCAATATAATAATTGTTTGTTGCATAGCCTCTGGTGT
The DNA here is from genome assembly GCA_025563575.1 of Acacia pycnantha. Classification (NCBI taxonomy): domain Eukaryota; kingdom Viridiplantae; phylum Streptophyta; class Magnoliopsida; order Fabales; family Fabaceae; genus Acacia; species Acacia pycnantha. Next base: position 3,794,058 of record JAMWYP010000055.1, on the reverse strand, counting down.
TTGTGTTCATCGGTGAAGGGGTAGAATGGAATCATTGCAAAATGCACTTTAAAATTTAAAGTTTATTTACACAATCTTTGCCAAGATTACTACAAAAAAGTATATTATAATATACAGCCAAATATGAAGTTTCCACTGGTCAGAGTAACTAATCAAAACAGCACAACAACAAATTTTCATTACACGTAACTGACTAATTCAGTTTCTCGTAACTACATGTCAATAACAACAGTGAAAGAAAACATGAGTTATTCTGGAGAAAGATGCGAAACATAAGAAAATGTATAATTCTCATGTAAAGCATTTATGATATTTATTGACATATCAAGAAACAAAAAGTGAATAACCATGAGCAATTTCCTATCAACATAAAGTGCCTGAAAGAGGTAGGTTAAATGGGTAAAAGAAAACCTTCTTGTTGATGCAAGATTCTGCAGGAGTTAATGCAACTGATTCCGAATTTGATGTAGACATAATACTATCAACTGGCCTGCCTTCAAACACAGCTGATACAACAGTCCAATATTCAGATTCTTCTTGCTCTGTAAAATTGATGACCTGGATGAAAGTAGGCAGGAGGCGCCCATATTGGTCTTGCTGCAAGTATAAAGTTTTTCAGTACCCTACAATAGGATCTTAAGCAAGAAACTAGAGAACCTAAATTCCTAAATAAAGTAATTATGGTAATTAGTTGTATGTACTCCCTATAGTTTCATTGTACAGTCTAACTTCATTTTCAAAAGCATAATGTTATCCCTTTTGTATTATTTATGACATACATGGGCTAGCTGACATGAACTCAATCAATCAAGAACAAAGTAGTACTGAGTGAAATTGTCATATTATTTGTATTCAGAAAGATGAATTTAACTTTCAAAATTTATGTAATTTATATGAAATTTTATTTTTCTTTTATACAAAATACAAATGCATGAATTATGATTTTAGGAAAGTGAGGAGCCTTATCAGCCTTTAAATTTTTACATTCACTAGCGGTCACACAGCAAAATGTCACAACCAATGGGAGGTTCATTTTTGGTATTCTATTTTGATTGGGATTAATTTGAGATTTTGATGCCAAATACTTGAAAAAAGTAGGGAACGATTAGTTGTAGTTGTTTTTGGTATTCTATTTTGATTAGAATGAGATTAGTTTTAGAATATGCCGGCCATAAGGAGAATCTGATTAGTCATACTCAAGCAACTTCCTCAACTAGTTATCTTACCTCTCAACAATTCAAGTTAATCTGTATTCCGTAGACCGGTTCATAAGGAGACACACCAATAAATGAGTGATAAGTAGTGTAGTATCACAACTCAGCAGTTCTTCTTAGGGAACATTCTAAGCACATGTTGGCAACTTTGGTTTGACTATTCATTAGAAGATGATAGGATGAAGAATAATAAAGCTTGACTTCATATAGCCTAAAAAAGTTTCTTCTAGAATTTCCCACACAACCAAGCACATCTATCTGACTATCTGTAACTATTTTATTCTCCGGAAAACCATGCAACTTAACAGTACTGTGAATAAGAATAGAGTTAGTGAGCAGGCACTGATTTGTGACAGAAATTTAAATTTTTCATATATGACAATTGAAAAAAAAGGGCAAAGGTGAAAATTTAACAATAAACTCTTTCACAGGGTGCTCCTATCACCATAAAGTTATTTTGGGTGCATATATTGCAGGGTGGCCCTCCACCGATACAGAACTTGGAATTTATCAATTTGGAAATCGTAAACTGAAGGGATCAAAGACTGAGAGCTGCTGCAAAAGAGAGATTGGAGGCCATGAAAACTGAAAAAAGATTACTTGTCAGTTTTGGAAGTTAAACTAAAGGAAGAGCTTGGCTTTGTAAGAAGTCTGAAGTCACAGCTTACAGCTGAGGCAGACAAGTTGAAAGTTGAGAAGGCAAAGTTTGAAGCAGAGTGGGAATTCTTAGCAGAAGAAAAGATGTCAGTTTCAAGGTTATTAAGGATGAACGTGAAAAGCTAAGACAAGAAAAAAAAATCAAATTCACGAACAGTACACCCAAGACTTGGAGTCACTGTGATCCGGAGTGAAGGAGGGGGGCGACACTGTGATGTGTGGGTGATGCTCTTCATCTGTAGGAGCCATCTGGTTGGAGGAGATCTGGAAGAGGAGGAAGAAGTGAGGTGGCTGGCACAAGTGGGACCTACCTAGAGCTAAAAGTAACGTACGTTTTTCCTTGTCAACGGTGGTGTTAATTTTGCCCCTTTTCAGAGAGTTGATAGGTGGTCTTACACCCAAAATAACTTTATGGTGCCAAGCACACCTTGTGAAAGAGTTTGTTGTTAAATTTGCACCTTTGTCCAAAAAAAAAAAAAAAACCAAAAACAAGATAGGAAACTATATATATTTATAATTTAGATTCTTGGCTAAAAATACCTTGTGATGCATGCCATCGCGACATAATATATACCTCTCCAGGCAGGTACACCAATCCCCATGTCCAGGTTCACACCACCATTCATCTGACACCTAAGTAGGCCAGTAGTAATGGAGAAAGTTACGTGATCTGAAATAAAATACAAAAAAGATCGTACCAAAATAAAATACAAAAAGAATAAAATCCCATTTTGATCCCTCACGGTATTTTTCAATTTAGTCCCTCACTGAATTACCTTGTTAACTTGTTTTGGCCAACTAATTATCTTTTCAATTTACTCCCCCATTAAATTACCTTCCCAATTTGGTCTTTCACAAATAAGACCCTTGTAATGGCCTTCGATTTATCTATTGTTAATAAAATTGATAGTCAATTCACATATTATATAATACCTGACTAAGTAAGAATCTATCACAAATATTTATTGTCATTACAGTTTCTATTTTCACATATGATACATTGACATGAGGTGTTTCGTTTGTAAGGGGCCAAACCAAGAAAAACCTCCATGTAAGAGATCAAATTTAAGAATACAATTATATGAGAGATTAAATTTAAAAATACTCCACCTGTGAGAGAGGAAATTGAGAAGATACTTTTTATAAATGACTAAATTGAGAAATAATCTATTAGTAAGGGAATGAAACGGGGTATCAAAGTTAGCAAACAACCTTTTTGAATAGTAGTGCATGAGCTTCCCATCGCTTATTCTGGGAAGATCTTCTGTTGGCCACTGCTTCTGAAGCTGCTACACCAAAGTCGACAGCAACAAGCAATTCTCTTCCCTCTTTTTCTACTCTAAGAAGTAATTGGAGTGCAGGAGCAGGAATCAGTTATTGACATAATTATATAGATAGGGATAAAGACCAATTTTACCACGGAAGTTTTGATGTTGGAGCACCCAGCACCCGGAAGTTTTTTTGATATCATTTTTGCCCCGAAAGTTTACAAATGTAGCAACCTTGCCCATCAGTTGATCTTAACCGTTGGATTGATCATTTGTGGTATCATTTTTGTCCTGGAAGTTTACGCAAATTTGCTCTTAAAAAAAACTTCAGGGGCAAATTTGCTCCTTTTTGTAAACTTCCGGGGCAAAAATGATACCAAGAAAACTTCCGGGTGCTGGATGTCCCCTAGCCAAAACTTCCGTGGCAAAAGTGATATTTAACTGATATAAGATATATAGAAACTTCCCTTAGATGCAAGAAAAAACAAAAAGAAAAAAGGATTGTTATGTACCTGATGATCACAGCAGCAACCAAGTGGCTTCCTTCTACTCTGAGAACAGGATGCCCAGCCTTCAGTGATTTATACTTACTAAATAAAATGTTATTTGAAGAATTTTCCTCCATGATATCTTTGGAGAAATAGGAGGATGCTTCTATTTCAGATTCATCCATGCTGTTTACAGTAGAAAATGGATTTCCAGTTTCCTTATATAGCCAATGTGCCGCAAGTCCATGTTCAGCATACTCATGCATCCTCTAGTAGACCAAAATAATAACCAGAAACTTCAAGAGCTACGTGTAAGAAAGTAACCTAAACAAATTAAAGCAGAAATATTTTGGCACCTGTGTTCGTATTTGTACTTCTAAAGGTGAGTTGTCGGGACCTTGTACTGCCGTGTGCAGGGACTGCAATCATGAAATGTTAACTTTCACAAATGAATAAATAACTACATTCATAGACATACATGTGTAAATTAAAGAGCAACAAGATGCTTATTTCAATTCTTAATCAGAAAAATATAAAAAGGAAAGTCTAACCTGATAGCCACTAGGCTTAGGATTGATGATATAATCATCAAATTCACCATCAATGGGAGTCCAAAGCCTGCAATAGGTAGATCAATATCAATTATAAGGCAATATCTGGTACCAGTAATTTTAATTGAGCAATATGATTCCTATTATCTAAGGTCCAAACCAAACTCCTATTATCACACCCTATGTTAAAACTGAAACAATGGTCAGTGAAACAAGTCTAAACCACTTCACTGAAATTCCAAATTATAAAGGCTTAAAAAATAGAATGGAGGGTTTCCATGTTATATGCTATATTTAAAAATCAGCGACTTCTTAGTACTTTGCAAAAATATTTATATCTTCCTCGAGAGCAAGATTATGTTATCAAGTATCAACATAGGGTCACAGCAGCAAAATATCATGTATCTTTTAGGTTAATCTGGTTGGAAAAAAAAAGTTAAAATTGACCTTCAACCTGTGTACAATTTCAAGAAGATTGTAACAACACTGAACTGCAGGTCCATGTAGAGTTGCATTCTTGTCTCCCACAACAACTCTTAATGCCCGTGCATCATATACTTTATCTATACTAACATCCTTTCGTTTCATCTGCACAACATAAGAACATGACTTGACTATGAAAAAGAATTTGTAACCTGTAAGAACTGATTTAAGATTACTAGTGCATGCAATACTCAACATGAAAGAAAAAGAAATCCAAAGTAAGATGAATCAAATATCATCCATCACTATGAGAACATTAATGCAATAATGAATAACAGGAAATTTAAAATTTTCATCAGAAAAGTATGCATAATCATTCACTTTCCATTCATTGCTCTTCTTTGATTTCCATTTTCACTTTTTACAGAGTTTCTTGTTAATCTCTTTTTTATTGAGTTACCAAGGGTGCCCCCCGCCACTTTGGGCTTGAGACTAATCCATTTCGAGGCTTGGAGTGCATTAAAGGGTCTTTGCCTCTTCCAACAAGTGTGCTTCCCGGGTTTCAAACTTATGTTCTCTCCCGTATGGGGGTAAGGTCACTACCACCTCAACCAACAGCTTGTTGGTTTTCTTGTTAGTCTCTGAATTCATGTTCTACTCCACTAATACCACACAAATAATCTATTGTGAAGTCCTAAAGTAATTTCATATCCCTACACATCAGCAGAGTTTTCACAATTAATTTATTTGTCTATAAAAATCAAGAAGTGGGATGAGGCTTGTTATTGTTGTAATATATATAAAAATCAAGACATCAGCATTGTCAATACCTTGCTATAAATACTATATAGGCTTTTTAATCGGCTTGATAATGTCACTTCCATCCCTGGAACATAACTGCAAATATAGAAGGAAACTATCAAGAGCGACAATACCAATAACAGACATCACCAAATAAATACTGTTACACCACCGCAAACATAAAGTAAAGCAAGCTTATCATAATGTACAAGACAAAATCCAAAATGAATCAAGACATACGAAGTTGATATAATAAGTTCCCGTTCAAGTGCTTCCTCACAAATTGCCAATGAGGCCAAAGCTAATCCAGCATCCTGAACCACCTTAGGCTTCACACAAGTCTCAAGGCTAGTCCCAATACTGCTGAGAAAGGTAGCTCGTTTTCTCCTATCTAACAAGATATCAAATGGAACTACAGCCTCCAAAAGATCCTGGAAGTAAAGAGAGGGGGAAAACAACTGATGAAATGATATAAATAATTACTCTACTCTTTTCCCTGGATATGGTGAAGTGTTGAAGATATTACTGCAGTTGTTACAAAGAACCTCATCAAGATATATCATATGCAGAAACATTAAACTTACTTTTTTCATAATGTAAGGAGATTGAGTTATTTTAGGTCTATTTTCATTAAGTTGCTTACATTTTATTTGTTTCTAGTTGGTTTGGATAAAATAAGAAAACCCAAGCCTCTCTCTAATCCTCGACATTGCATTTTAGTATTATTCACTAAGATAAGTTCCAACATGGCATATTAAACCCTGATTCTTATGGTATCAGAGATTGCAAGGAAAGAATGCAAAATAGCAGCGTGTCATAGCACTCAGCACAGAAAAAGGGGAGTTAGCCAATGAAATAGCCCAACTAGCCTGCCATGAATTGGTGGGGAAAGAAACACTTTGTATATCAAAGGATAAAAAGCGGAGGATTGCATCACTGGTGATTGGTTGATCAAATTGATGACTAAGGCTGTAATAAGGATTAAATTTGAAGAACTTAACTCCAAACTCGGAATACCAAGCGTGAGGCTGATATGAAGATTAAATATAATTTACTTCCTATGTTTTATTTAAGGCTTAATTATTTTTAGCTAGCTTAGATAACTTTTTGTAGTTGTTTCGATATTATTTGGTCATTCTACTTTGATTAGGACATAATTAGTTATAGAAAAAAGGAACCTTAGTAATAAGAGTTTTCAAATATTTTATTAGTTTTAGTTTAAGCCTAATCATTATCAAATATTCTGATTCGAGAGGCAAGGGTTGTTACCTCCTTCCCTATGTGTTCAATTATTTTTATTTAGAATAGCAAGTTCAAAAGAAAATCAAATCATGAATTTCTACATGCGTAACGTTGTCAAATCATTTCAAGCATTACATTAAACACTGGCCTCACCTACAAAGCAAGTATCAAAGGAAAAGAGAGAAGTAAAGCAGTAAACCTCATTGTCACCCAAATAGATATAATGAGTTTCTGCACGAGAAACTTCTCACCTTCATGTTTGAGACATCCTCGTTGAACATCAAGGATTCATCGGAGGAAGAAGTAGAGCTGTTCTTATCCAAAGGTAGCAGGCCCCCTTTTGCAGATAACCTTCTCATGTTTCCTGTTCTGCTCCTAGGGCTCCACATTGAAGCCAGTTCTGCTCTAATCTTGCGAAATATCTGAGGCTGATAAAAATATATGCAATGCAAAAGAATGGCAAGTTCAGTGCCAATTCTGACACACAAAAAATACCTGTCTTCTAGTTTTTCCGTACAAACAAACTAGTTGGCTTATCAAGAAGAAACCTTTTCCTTGTTGGAGAATAAATAAGGCATTATAACCAAGATTTGCATGAAAAAATACAAGAAGAATATAGATTCCAAACTTCCATGTCCTGAAGGAAAAAGGAACAATATTACAGACAAAAGGGACTGAAATTCTCTACTTTCATCCCCATTCAAGTTTGTAAGAAAAAAAAATCTAAATTTCAAAAGCAAGTTGAACAGGCAATAGAAAATTATGAGGAAAGTATGCATAGAAGGAAACCAATAGATATCGCATGGATATGCTAGTAACAGAATACTTCTTACCCAAGTATACTCCTACAATAGTCCCTCCGTTCCTTATTATAAGAAACAACCGCCACACATGCTTCATTTTTTATAAGAAACATTAATAGAATGTCTTATTTTTTACTTCTTTCTTTCCCATTTAGCCCTTATTTAATTACCCTATTTAATGTCAGTATATTAAATCCACACTTACTCTCTCTCTTCACCACACACTCTCTCTCTTATACAATTATCTTTATTACTCTTACTTTTACCATATTTATTATTCTCTCTCTTCTACAATCCTCCTTATAAGAATTTCCTTATTCTCTCTCTTATTCCCAATCTCCTTATAAATAAGGGTATTTTAGTCAAAAAGGGTTACAATTTTGACACACTTATTGTTCTTAACAACAACTTCGAAACGCGAGACTCGGTTAAACATTTCTGATGGAAATCAAATCAATTCAGATTTGATAATACCACAATTATCTCCCATTGATCATAATCCCTAATTTAGTGCTTCATTGTTTAGGAAATAATCTCGTATTGTAAACTCTTTATTTACTCCTCTGATTGCTTGCTTCAGCCTTATATATTGTACCCTTCCTAGTTGAATATGACATCATATTCAGAGTGAAATTTGTCTCTAATTTAAACATGGCATCAGAGCCTTTGAGTTCGACCTGGACTCATAGAGAGAGGGGGGGCAGAGAGGGAGCGACGCCTACGGTTCCGAAAAGAGAACGAGTGACGCCTCACTACTACCACCACATGGACTGGAAAATGCCGATCGGAGAACCCCCGGTGGTACAACTCCAATCTGAGCTGCGTGTGGGCCTCATTTGCCACCTCTTCCTCCGTGTGTGAGTTCATGCGCCGCCACTGTTACCCACACGCCACCGTCATTCTTCATCCAGAACATTGATTCACGTGCTTTTCCTCCTCTTTTTGGATTTGTTCCTCACACCCCAACAAATTCTAGAGTCATTCCTACGGCCTTCATGTCCAACACTAGTGCTTCAACACAAGGCAGCACTATTTCTTCTTCATCTACCACTACTAGACACTCAAAACCCCTTGAGGTGACATCAAAATTTGCATCTCTAAAAGAAAATCAAGGAATGATTATTAATCATAAACTTAATGGGAAGAATTGCCTTCAATGGTCCTAACGTGTACTGAGATATTTGGGTGGCAAGAGAAAGGAGAAGTATATTAATGGTGAAGCTCCTCAACCAGCCCTTAATGATCCCAATTTTGACACTTGGTTTGCTAAAAATAATCAAGTAATGAGTTGGTTGTGCAACTCGATGACTCTAGACTTTAGTGAAGGCTATCTTCTTGCGGACACCGCTAAAGAAATCTGGGATGCAGCCAGGAGAACCTACTCCTCTCTTGATAACACCACTGCCTTGATTCATTTGAAAAGGCAACTTCGTGATTTAAGACAAGGTAACATGTCGATAAATGAATATTGTAATGCTTTACTAAAATTGTGGCAACAACAAGACTTGTTTGAGGTCCACCCATGGAAGAACATTGAGGATGCTTAACTCTTTCAAGGAGATAAGAGGCAGAATCATGGGATTGCGTCCTCTACCAATTCTATTTGATGTTGTCAACTTTGCAATTCAAAGAAAGCAGGAAACTCCTAAACCAAAGTGGTTCAAGTCAAATTGAGAGCTCAACACTTGTTGTGAGAGGAACTTAAGGTAAACGAAGAAACAACAAATGGTGCAACTACTGCAAAAAGAAGAATGATATCAAAGAAGAATGTTGGAAGCTACATGGCAAGCCATCCAATAGAAAACATACCTCCCAAAGTCACCTTACCACAACTGAGTAGAAAATTGAGCAAGGTGATCACCTGAGCCAAGAAGCACTACAAGTGATGACTAGTGAAGACACTTGGATTGTTGACTTAGGAGCTACAAATCACATGACCGGTAATAAAAACTTATTCCGCAACCTTAAATTTTATCATGAACACCTCCAAGTAAAAGTAGCTAATGATGTTTTCACACGGGTCAAGGGAATTGGCATGGTCACATTATCTAATCACTTGGAAATACAAATGTGCTGTTTGTGCCTGCACTCACTTGTAATCTAATATCTGTGAGCAAATTGACTAGGGGTCGTATATGGCGAGTAATCTTTGATGATGATCTTAATGTTTTTAAAGATTTAAGGTCTAGGAGGACGATTGGAACTTCTAGAGAATGGGATGGACTGTTCTACCTTGAAGGATTGAGTTTGAAGAATAAATATGCATGGAAGGAAAGTAGAGCATTGGTTAGCTCCAATTCTCAAAAAAATGATGTATTGTTATGGTATTGTCGTTCAAGCCACCCTAGTTTTGATCATATGAAACATGTATTCCCATGTTTATTCGATAAAAATTCTGTTCCTTTTCATTATGAAACTTGCCAACTTACAAACCAAACTCGATCCTTGTATCCCAAACAGCCCTACACCCCTTCCACACCATTCACAATAATCCACATTGACATTTGGGGACCAGCACGAAGGAAAACCATCACTAATGCTAGATGGTTTGTTACTATTATAGATGACCACACAAGAACCACATGAGTTTACTTAATGAAGGAAAAGTTCGAAGTAACCAAAGTATTTCAAAACTTCTATACCTTTGTGCGAACCCAATTCAATACTTTCATCAAGGTACTACGAAGCGATAATGCCAAGGAATACACGAGCACAGTCTTTAAGGAATTTATTGATCAGCAAGGAATTCATCACTAAGCTTCTGGAGCTTCCACCCCTCAACAAAATAAAGTGGCCGAGTGTAAGAACCGTCACTTGTTCTAAGTAACCTAAACCTTGTTAATAGAGAGGAGTGTTCCCAATATCTTCTGTGTTAATGCCGTACTAACAATCGCTTACCTAATTAATCACATGCCCTCCAAAGTCCTCAATTACATCACTTCTATCCAGAAACTCCTTGAACACTTTCCAACTTGCTCACTCATCAATTCCTTACCCCCAAAAGTGTTTGGTTGTATTGTCTTTGTTCCAAAAAATGATGGCAAAAAATTTGCTACTCGAGTTGACAAATGTATATTCCTTGGCTACTCCCTAACTCAAAAAGGGTATAAATGATATTGTCCTACTTCCAAGATATTATTCATTTCCCGAGATACCGTCTTCTCCAAAGAAGAAGCTTATTATCCTACATTAACCATTCAAGAGGAGTATACTAATGGAATGGCTAATTTCAGAAGAATCTCACTCCAAAGTCCCACCAAACACATCATCACCATCACAGCCTAACCTTATAGCCAAACCTGACTCATTTGTCCCCATAAACTAGCTTAGTCCTACCCAACTTGATCATGAACCTGAACCCATACCCAATGAACTGGAAATAAATGTTGAGATCAATTCAGGGGTGGATGTTGAAACAAGGTGAGAAGGAGAGTCCAGCCAACAAGTTCAAGAAGAACTTAACACTGGTAGAAATATCTCTCCCATTCAAAGGAACGACCATGACTCCAATCCAGGATTAAATCCTTAAGATCTAGGTTGACCTATTGCTTAGGGTAAGATCTTGTACTCAACATCCATTTCAACGGTTTGTCTCATATGGTAATCTGTCTGCAAAAATGGAAAGTTTTGTTGTACAAGTGCACAGATAAAAATTCCAAACACATTTCAACAAGCCATGTCTGATCCAAATTTGAAACAAGCTACAGAAGAGTTGAAAGCCCTCAAGGAAAATAAAACATGGGAGATTACAACGCTTCCCAAAGGAAAGAAACTAGTAGGATGTAAATGATCTTCACCCCGAAATTCAATCCAGATGGTAGTATCAACAAATACAAGGCAAGACTTGTTGCAAAAAGATATTCCCAGACATATGGGATTGATTATCAAGAGACATTTGCTCCAATAGCTAAGTTTAGTACCATCCAAGTCCTGTTATCAATCACAGCCAACTTGGATTGGTTGTTGCACAAAGCCACCAACTGATGTGAAAAATGCATTCCTGAATGGAGATTTAGAGGAAGAAGTATACATAGAGATCCTAGGTGAAGTTCTAGCTCCTAACAACTCTATATGTCAACTCAATAAGTCTTTATACAAACTGAAAAAATTCCCCAGAGCATGGTTCAATAGATTCAACAAAGCAGTGGAAGGACTTGGGTACACCCAGGGACAAGAAAATGACACATTGTTCATCAAACGTGCTAATAGGAACATCGCTATCCTGATCCTCTATGTTGATGATATTGTCATTACAGGAAATGATGAAGAGTCTATAGCTCAACTGAAATAGGATCTGTCTACAGAATTCCAGCTAAAAGATCTTGGACAAATGAGGTATTTTCTGGGCATGGAAGTAGCAAGAACTAAGAAGAGCATCAACATATCACAGCGAAAGTATACCCTAGATCTGTTGCATGAGATAGGAATGTTGGGTGCTTAACCTAAGGGGACACCAATGGAAGAAGGGTGTCACCTAGAGATCAAGCCATAAGGTGTTCTAGTTGACTCAGAAAGATACCGAAGACTTGTGGGAAAACTGATATACATAGCCCACACACGTCCAGATATCAGCTATGCAGTTGGAATGGTTAGTCAATTTATGCATCAGCCACAAGAAGAGCATATGGAGGTTGTATACAGAATTTTGAGCTACCTGAAACTTAATCCTGGAAGAGGGGTCTTTTTTAAGAAAGGCACAGCCAAAAACATCGAGATCTACACCAATGCAGACCATGCAAGGGACAAAGAAACTAGGAGGTCAACCTCTGGGTATTGCATATATGTGTGGGGAAATCTGGTTATATAGAGAAGCAAGAAACAAATTGTTGTGTGAAGAAGTAGAACTAAGAGCTGTTGTCGATGGAGTAAGTGAAGGACTCTGGGTCATCAAGTTACCGAAAGAGTTAGGAATTCCACATGAGGGAACAATGCAGCTCTAGTGTGACAATAAAGGCCAGCATTGAAATGGTCAAGAACCTAGTGTATCATGATAGAACAAAACATGTTGAGATCGAAAGACAATTCACTAAATGAAAGATTGAAGCAAGCATTATGAATTTGTCTCATATGATCTGTGGATCAGATTGCAAACATTATGACGAAGCCACTGGGCAGAACTAAGTTTGAAGGTTTTCAAGGCAAGCTAGGAATGATTGATATCTACTCTCTAGTTTGAGGGGGAGTGTTGGAAATCAAATCAATTCAGATTTGAGAATACCACAATTATCTCCCATTTGATCATAATCCTTGATTTAGTGCTTCACAGTTTAGAAAATAATCTCTGATTTTAATCTGTTTATTTATTCCTATGATTACTCTCTTCAGCCTATATATTGTACCCTTCCTAGTTGAATATGACATCATATTCGGAGTGAAATTTGTGTCTGATTTAAACAGTTTCTTATAATAAGGAATGGAGGGAGTAGTATTTTTGAGCCATAATCCAATTTAAAGAAAATAATGGCTTCAAAGATGAAATTCTTGTGAACTAAATTTCTAAGGACTTGCTTTACTTACATTCACCACTGTTAGGCATTCCACCCAATCCAATTTAAGCCATACTAACTTTATATAACCTTATGCCGCAAAGCATTACCTCTGATGGGAAATGCCATCACCATTTAGTTGACAAACTAATGTTTTATGACCCCAAGCCCCCTTTATTCTAGGATCCACAACAAGCCTTCCAACTAAATAGATGAAGGCCTTTCCAGACTAGTTAGCTAACTGTGCAATATTTTGTCATACCACATTTTCAGCACCGAATCCTCACTATTTAGTTGACAATGAAGTTCATCTTTCTTTTCATTCTCCAATCTTCTTCCTTTCTACTCTCATTTCACCTAACAATCTGACAAACAAGGGTAAAGGAGATCTCCATGCTCATCTACTTCTCACCTCCAAACCAAGATTTAATTTTAACATTGATAATAACTAAGAATGAAAGTTGGCAGTAGAAAACAACCAGAAATCCATTTCTACCATCTCTGAAGAAAAAATATTGACATTTCTGACCACAAGCAGGTTTTGCTGAACACTTAGGAGAACTTACTCTTCACTAATCCAAGGATTTGAATTCTTGAAACATGCATATACAAAAAGCTTTGTAACAAAACAACAGATAAGAAACTATTGGTCCACCTGGAGAACTGCAAAACATAGATCCTCCAATTCAGCTTTCAATGCCCACAAACCCAATCTAGAAGCAAGTGAGCACCAAATAATTAAGGTCTCTTCTGCAACAGCTTGAGCCTTTTGTAGTGGCAGAGCGTAACTGTAAAGGAAATTCATCAGCAAGAAATAACCAACACAAAATTGTTAACTCCAAACGTTTTCATTGGATAACTAAAATAAATAATTGAAGCATTATGTAGCTTAAAGATAATTGACCAAAATAGCTTCTTCATGAAATATACAAAGTGAAAGGGAAAAGGCAAAATATAGAAAACCACCAATAATTATGTACGAAGGCTAAAGACTGAAGGAGCTCAGAGTCAGTACATAGTTCTCATATTGTGAAGTCGATCTGCAAGCTTGATCAGCACAACACGTGGATCATCAACCATTCCCAAAAGCATAACTCGTAAATTACTTGCCTGGTATTGACAATCCGAGGGAAATATGTTACAATCAGCACTCACATACAGATATTGACAATAATCATGGGTGTGATAGGCATCAATCGTTTTATCTTTTTTTATTTTATTTTATTGTAAGTGATAACTGGCATCCACATAGGTGAGATAAGTAACTAATTGATGCATATATCAAACATATATCCTTTACCTCTTCCTGGCCAAGGGCACCCTGGTTTACATTTACCCTTCGATGCCGGCGTAACAGCTGGAAAACATAATTTAATTAGAGGGGACTTAATAATGCACAAAGAAATTATAAACTCTATCTCAACTCAGAAACAGCATGAGATCAGCTTTATATAATTGATAACCAACTAGTGATGAGTAACCTTGTAAATTGGAAAAGTAAAAAATAATGAGTGGTCTTTAAAAAATAGTGCTGAGTCAGAATTAAGAGCCCTAGCTCAAGGAATTATGAAGGCTTTATGGCTGAAGAGTTATGGGAGAAATAAAAGTTGAGGTTGACTCCCCAATGAAACTCTATTGTGGTAGCAAAGCATCTCTAAGTATGGCCCTAAATCCAGTTCAGGATGATAGTACCCAAACATGTGGTGATTGACAAACAGTTTATCAGAGAAGAACAACTAAGAATTCCCGAAGAAAATTCCTAAATTCCAGTTCAGGATGGTAGAACCAAACATGCAGAGATTGACAAACACTTTATACAACCTTTTTTGATGAAAAATAAACGAAGGAGACTTGGAGTGACAAGAGAACAAGCAATGTGCTAAATAAAATCAAGATAAGAATTCTTTGATGAACTTCTAAAATTGATAATCAAATGAGCAAAGCTCTCCAATCCTCTCATTGTCCAGGTGTGGCATTCTCCAAACAGACATTAAATTGAGGAAAGGAGTATATCGTATATAATACCACATCATAGAATGAATGCTTCCTGCCAAAAAAATTAAGATCAGCAACAGTATTTGCACAAACAATTTGAAATCCAGCACCCAGACACAAGCCTACGACTACCAAGATCATGATTGCAGCCACATGGCAAAAAAAAATAAGTAAAAATCAGAGCCCTAATTTAAAGAATTGCACTTAGAGGTTACGAATTTTCATCTAAATTCCTCATTTCATACTCCAACCAGATGCTTAGAAGATCAAAATATAAAGATTAGCTAAAGATAACAGACTAACTAATATGTGTCACCTCCTCAAACCAAATCATAATGAAAAAGACATTCATATTTCATAGTCTAAATGATACCTGATTTATATAACTTAACCTAGAAACACCGGCTACCAATCTAACCACATCTTCCCCAAACTCTTCTTCAATGTCTTGCAGACCTTGGCATGTATCATCAACCACATCATGGAGAATACCAGCCACAACCGTCTCAACAGCCTGTAAAAGAGCATAGAAGTCTCAAATAAAGGAATCTGCTTTAACTAAACATGTTTTGACCCATAAATTTTCAGTATAGATACTTCAAAACCAAGAAGCAACAAAACAGTAATACTTTGAAAATATTAGTGAATTCTAATTCAGGGTAGCATAGATTTAATCTAGCTGTTCAGCCATGGTAAAGATAACTAGGACACCTAACTGAGAAGCATAGGATATGTTGTAGACATTTCACAATCCTGTATATAATCTAACAATGTACAGGTCGTTCTGCAAAAATTACATATGATGTAATTCTGTTGATTTATCAAGAAGAATTTCAAGGTGCCCATAAAGTTTTGACAAAAAAAAGGGAAAGATGAAGTAAAGCAAATAAATTTTCAACAAAGAAGAAAATCAGAACTGAGTGCTTGTGTGTAAATATATTGATTAGTTAACAGATAGAAATGTGTGGTATAAGGTATTAAGTTCGACCTTCAAAATCAATTTTCTTTTATTATTAAATAAATTTTTCTATATACCAAAGTAATGTTCTTCAATTTCAATTTTTTCAGCAGATAGATGCATCATAAGAAACACCTAGTTCAAGAAAACATAACTGAACTACGTGATACAGAAAACAAATTCTGCAAATTTCAGAGATTAAATAACACTACTAAGAAAAGTGCATACTCGTTTCCCACTTGATGGGACCAAAGCTGCCAAAATTCTTCCAGTATGAATGCAATGTGTTAAATAAGGGTCTCCTGTTTTCCGCATTTGTCCATGGTGAGCTTTTCTTGCAAAAGCAATAGCCTTCTGCACCTGCCTTCACAAAGAGGGTATGTTAGTGATGGAACACGAGAACAAGTCACAAAGCAAGTAGAGGTGGTAAACCTTCGCATCATTAAATACAGGATAGCCAGTAATATCAACTCCATCCTGTATAATGGCACCTGCATGTTAATAATTCATGGCTGTTAACACCATTATGCCATGATTAAATTTACATAATTACAATAACCTATTGTTAATTACCAAAGCGAGCACGACAATTTTTCTGAATAAAAATTGATTACACATTAGTCAGCACTTAGTGGCTTGAGGTTAAGTTGAAATAGGCTAATATCAATCTTTCCCATAATAAAGTGCTTAAACATGTTAGTTCCACTCATGTTGGAAAGGATTCTTTGCAAAAAGAAACAAAGTTATCACATAGAACTTGCATCGTACAACGTCATTGTGCTCTATTAACAGTCAAATCTTTGGATAAATTATTAATCAAAAGGTCTCACTCAATAACTTCATTGAGTGCTCTCCTTGCTCAACACCATTAGCTCCAAAGAAGTTTCAATAGATCCTCAGAAAATCAAAGCAACGATGCAATGCCCATTCTGAAACCCTCAAAAAGCTGTAATTTTTGGGCCTACCTAGTTACTATGAAGGATAATAGAGAGGTATGGAGAAATTGCAAGGCCCTTGACACAATTCCTGAAGCTGAGCAACTTTTCAAGGGCAAGCAAAACCAACAAAGCATTCCAATCATGAAAAGAAGAGTCAACTGTAGCTCCAATACTTGCCCTTCATAATTAAATCAAATTCTTCCCCGCATGGCAAAGGGGCTGCTCTTCTTATGCAACAAAACCTGCACAAAGCTTTCTACAGTAGAGCCCTATCACCAACACATGCCTCCCTCTCAGTCCACAAAAAGCAGCTTCCCGCAATTGTACAGGAAGTGGAGCAATTGCACCTGTACTTTGGTGGGAGGGGCTTCACCCATGAAGGCAGACCAACAAAGCCTTCAATATATGTTGGATCAGAAGTATAAGACTTCATACCAGCATTTTCGGCTTGCAAAACATATTATGATAGTAAAGTCCACAACAAGGAGGGCAAAGAGAATGGGGCCACTGATTCTCATTCAGAGAACAAGTGGCACAACTTCTTCAAAATGGAAGTTTCCTCAATTTCCAGCGCAGGTGGCAGCAAATCAAGGAATCATGGCATAAGATGAAAACTCACCAGCAATAATCATCTAATTAAACCAGGACAACACCAATGTGTCCAACCATAGTTGGGATGGGCAAATTTGAGGAGAATCATTCTTCCCCTCAGACAACCACAACAAACCTTCGATCTTCTTATTATCTAGCCTTTATTCCACCAATTAACAAAATTTTCATTATACATTACTTCCTTAGCCACATCATAGGTTCCAAGCCACAAGGTCAGGTGAAAATAAATCACTAATAGCCTCCAAACTTCTTTGAATCATGATGTGAGTATCTATAAGGGTAAACTCATGAAATTTTCTATCCTGAAATAGGTCAGTAATGAAAATCGTATCACATACTGTGGATCCTGAAATGCAGTAAACTTACAAATAAAATACTGCACAGCTTTACCAGTTCACTTGGGGAAAAAACCTAAGATTTTCAAATATGAAATTCATAAAAAGGGATATCAGATGCATGAACAGAATTTACAATAAAGCAGGGGATGACAAGACTTGTTATCCTCTTTTTTGATACTCATTTCTTTCAATATATTCATCTGGTCAAGATAGATCAATTAAACCTAAAAGCCTCACACAAAATATAGATATCCCAAGAAGTGAAAGAACTATCCAAGGCCAATCTTTTTCTTTTTGGAAGAAAAAAGGATGTGAAAAGGCAAGAGACAAAAACGACAGAAGTCATATATTTTGACCATGGGGGAAAAAGGAAATTTATACCAAAAATGAATTTGAAATGCTCTTGTAATTTAAATGTGGGACTTATTTACACCTATAACAACTAAGAAACCAGAGCAAACACAGTATTTCTGTTTTGGGAAAGTGTCAAATGACAGCATAACTCCTCAAATTTTCAAGACAAATCCATTATTGCAAGAGTCAAAAGATTCAATTATTCTTTCTTCTCCCACAAGAAATTCGTAAAACCTGTTCTGTAGGACATCTACAAATTCAGATATGCTAGTCATTTTTCAAACCGCACTACCCCCATCACCCAACCCACTCATCTTAACAACTTTTGAGTTGCCTGCCTAAATTAATTAACCAAACATCCTTGATGGATCTCAACTGGACGCTACTGCTCCCGGAGAAATAATGTAGCAGTCAATGCCTATGGTTAAATAACTATGGAAAAATGATTAAATTAATATGGCAATAAGCAGCAGTTGATTTCAGAATCTGAAAAACACCTCCCAATTTATCCACACTCGCCAAGAAAGAAAAAGGCACTTTTAAAAACAATCTTATCCTTCCAGTAGTATAAATATGCGCCACGAGTTCAGCTTCCAATATCGATTACCAAACCAAAATAAGCAAAATCGAACCATAGAAAAAGCGCCAAAAAGGATAAATAAAGAAACCAAATCACCTGGCTGTTCTTCCAATTTGGGCCAAAGGAAATCAACCTTGGTGGAAAGACAAGCCCCGGAAGCGATTGCCACGGCGGTGACGGCGACCTGCGTGATAGCGGAGGAGACAGCGCCATGGACCGAACCGGAGCTATTGGCAGCTGCGGCGGCAGCAGCAATCACATTATCGGGGGTGAGGACGGAGGTCAAGGAGGAAGAGACAGAGAACTTGGGGAGGATCTGGTGAAGGACACAGCCGAATCGGGAGGAATTGCGGAGACGAAGAGGGAGAGAGGGTTGAAACCTAGGGAGAAAAGGGTAAGTGGTCTTGTGAACGAGCATGGCGCACCGTTGGCATGGTGAGGGCATGCTGTGTGTGGGTGGGTCTCTGTGAGTGTTGCAGGTGGTTGTGGCAGTTATTTTTCCCGGCAATAAAAAAGTTATGATTGAGAGAAAGTAAGAGAGAGAGAGAGGTGTGAGTGAATGAGTGGCTAGAAAGCGAAGGAGAGTTGTGTAGAAATTTTTTGTTTGGTAGTAGTGTTTATTGTCTGGTCTTCAGCTTATGCTTGTCTGGGATTTTTGTGGAAAGGATTCATCTTTCTTGTTTTTTCACATCCAAATGTATAAATAATTTAGGGTTAGTGCAAAAATAGATATATACTTTTGTCAAAAGAGCGTCCAGTAGCAAATACTTTTTTTAGGTGCAAAAGTGACTATGTGGTTACAAAAGTGGAGCAAAATTAGCATTGACCGTTAGTTTGACCAAAAACATTAACATAGATGCTGACTCAGCAAATTTTTTTCCTACTTGGCAGTGAAAAAAAAGAATAAATTAAAAAAAAATGCACACATTCCTTCCTTCGAAACTTCACCCCTTCCTTCCTTCCTTCTCCATTCACCTTCTCCATTCACCACTTCTCCTTCCATGAATACAAATAATTTCTGAAAATTTCACCAAATCGACAATGGACCATAATCCACTTCACCTGCATTGCTTCTAATGGGAAATGCCAACGAAGAACAGCCTTCACCTTACGGTTTAGCCTCCGAGGATCCCCAGCAGAATGTGGAGGTCTGGTGTGGGTGTAGTTGTTCCGCAATTCAAAAATTCATTGGTCTCAGATGCATTTTCATTCTGCTATTATCTGTTGCCGTGTTTCTCTCTGCTGTATTTTGGTTACCCCCATTTTTTCGGTACTCAGATCAGAAGGATCTAAACTTCGATGCCAAGTACAAAGGTGGGTTCTGGTTGATTCCCTTATCCATTTTTGGGTTTCTGCATTGTGGCATTGCTTTGAAGGCAAAGTAACATAGATCTATTTTCTTTTTGGATTATATTTTTTCTATTTTTTTTGACCTGTGTTTCGTTTTAATTCGTGACATCTGTTTGTTGGGCCATTGTAATCCTTGGTTTGTTTCAGAAAATAATTATCTTAGCCATATATTTGTGAATAATTCGCTGACGGTTACTGCGATTTGCTAAATCTGGGAAAAGAAAGTGTTGAAGGATGCGGTGTTTTCCAGCCTTCGTCATCTATTGTTTCTATTTCTGTTTACTTATCAGTGAACGAATTTCAAAAAATTTCGGAAATTTTTTTCTGGCGTTCCAATATCGATGAGCAATGGAGGTTGAACCTGGGATGATTTAGGTTTTCTCCAGTTCTTCGTTCCCCAATTCCCCCGATAACCTATGTTTGATTTTGATTTTTTATTTATTTATCCAGATCTTTCTTTTTTCAAATCCTTAGCTTTCCAGACTCCCCCCTCCAAAGATCTCATCCATGTCGAAGAAAGTGACAGCCATAGGTGCCGGAGATGGTAGAGGTGATGGGTGTCGGAGATGGTGACGGTTAAAGAGGAGTAGAGGGTGACCGCGAGGAGATCGAGGGGGTGGGGGGCGGCGGAGATCAAGGAGGTGGGGGGGGGGGGGGCGGTCCAAAATCTGAAAGAAGAACAGATCGTGGAGGGGGGCTCTGGTTCAGTCTGCACGCTTTGGGGAAGAAGGTCAAAATCAAATTATCTGGAGGGACTAACTTGAAACTTTTAAAAGTTCATGGAGGGACTAACTTGAAATTATCTGAAATGTGTCTGGGGCTAAACTGTAATTTATAACAACCCAGAGACCATCAACATCCACGTCATCATCCACGTCCTCATCCACATCATCATTTTCAGTACAAAAAAAGTCAACTAACGGTCAATGCTAATTTTGCTCCACTTTTGTAACCACATAGTCACTTTTGCACCTAAAAAAAGTATTTGCTACTGGACGCTCTTTTGACAAAAGTACATGTCTATTTTTGCACTTTAACCCAATAATTTATAAAGATTAAAAAAAATTAAGTTGGTTATTTATAAAAAAATATTTTAGAGAATAATATATTTTTAATAATTTGATAGAGAACCTTTATATGCAATTAGGAAAAGTTTTTAAAAAAATCATAAACTTAAAAGAGAAGACAGATTGAAATTTTATATTTACAACTAAAAAATGTCCTTCTATAAACACTTACATCTAGTATTGGACTAGATGCATTTTTCACAAATAAAAAAAAGTTTGCATATTGTATTTCTCTCCTACATTGCCTAACTACTATAGTTAATGTGAAATATCTTGTAAATTAGTCAAGCAAAGAAAGAATATATCAAGTTGGAATATAGAGATTGATCAAGAAGAAAAGAAAGAAGATATTGGAGAATGAAGTTATCAACTATGAGGAAAAGAAGTTATTGAGCTTGATTATGGAGAATGACCATGAAGAAGAAAAAGAAGAAGGAATAGTGAAGAAAGAAGAGCCCTCATCATATTTGTCAAGAAAATAAAGGAGCTATCTAGTTGGGTTATACAGAATGATAATCAAGAGTAAAAACAAGAAGAAAGAAATAAAGGAAGAAGTTATCAAATTGGAATGATAAAAAAAGATAGAGATTGAAGAAAGAATAACTTGCAATATCTAATGGGAATCTCAAGATTCAAACTCTTAAATGTGATATTGGAGGTCTCTATAATCAAATGAAGGTTGGAATGTCTTAATTCGAACTTAAGGTGCATTATAGTTATACCAACTTCACTCGAATGACCACTTAAATGATGACAATTATGTTGTGCTCTGTTTTTGTTCAACATGATAAAGGTTTGGTATTTTGAACATATTTCTCAAACCACACATCTGATTGAGATGAAAATTGTTTCATATGAAACTAGACTTAGAATTCAACACACATACACTAAGATCAAGCTCAATAGATTCTGGACGTAAGAGATATGGATCTCGGAAGTTGACACTAGAATTTCTTGTGTTATACCAGAACACGTTCAGTAATTTGGATGTATCTAATAAAATACATATGCGATTGAGGTAAAACTTTTTTCATATGAAATGAAACTTCAAAGTTGTTTCAAAAAATCCAAGATCTAGCTCAAAGAGTCTCATATGAAAGAGATATGGATCTCAGAAGTTGACACTCGATGTTCTCATGATATTCCAGACCAGCAGTTACTCTTTAGATCATAACTTAATACAATGAATTTGGAGCTTATTATTTTTGCAGAATGTAGACTTCAAGAGCTTTCTGATGATAGGTCATTTTCTATATTTGGATTCAAAATGAGTTTATCACTAGTAGAAAACTCTATTGATGTATCAAGTGATATGAAGCAAAATTACTTGAGTGATCCCATTTTATGTATCACTAGCACATCACTCCAATTATTCATCCAATGCTCTGTAATTCTGAGAGAAGTTTGTTTGAGTGATGCTTTCCCAAAAAACGTAGCATCGCTTCAAAACTTTAAAAATCATTGGAGTGATTGTATAACATGTTCTTCTTGCTTCTAATCACTCTAACTCTTTATGTATTTGGATTAGCTTTTGGAGAATAGTTTTTACGATTTATAAGGTAATCATGTAGAGAAATTTTATCTCGTCTTTCGGAAAAGAGCTTCTGAAACCATAGTTTCAGAGTTACCTAAACACTTATAATATTAGTGTTTAAGTGTTTTCAAGGTGATCAATTAAGGATTAACACACAAATTGGAAAAAAAACACTTTTATGTCAGAAGCACTAATGCGAAGGACATTCAAACAAACGACAAACATTCTCTATGCTCCAATGCTAATTCTTTAGACACAGAATGTTCAAAGACTCTGATGACTACTTCCAATGGTCATCTTCCACTCAATGGGAAAAAGCATGTTCAACTGTCATCAAGCTATATCAACTATAAATGGAAAAGCATTCAAAGCCGATGAAAAAGAGCAACCACGCCAAAATGCTAAAATCATGAATTACCCACTTTAACCCGAATACTCTCTATTTTCTAGCTTCGATATCATTTACTTTAGAGAGAGATTATTTGTATTGTGCTTCAATGTTCATCTTAATTCACTTCTAAGAGTAAAGATAATTGTAATTCTTCATTACCAATGTTGCATCACAAGGGTGTGTAAGGGGGAGTAACTTGGTGAGAGATTTGTAAAAGGCTTCACAAGTGCCCAACTAAACTTGTGGATTGTAGAGGCTTTTTTGTACCCGAATTAAACACGAAGATAGTGGATTGAAAATATCAAGTAGAGCTTGTAACATCCCTCCAAAATCACCATTTAAATAATTATTTAATACCTAAACATATTTAAGTCCCGTCAAAATAAATCATTTCACGTTAAACTTCATCTACACAATCACTATTCATAATAGAAGGTATAGTGTGTAGCGGAATAATCAAAATATGCAACGTACCAAAGAGGCCCTAAAGTTTGGCAATATACATCAGACTATGCTCATGTAACAAAAAGAGACATACAAGATTGATAACTTAGATCAAGTCTCAGATGCCTTCCCCTTGGTATTAACGCCTGAATTCTCGCCTGAAAAATAAATAACAACGGGGTAAGTCACAATGACTCAGTAACCACATATCTAATTTAACAGGTATACAAGGAATGATTACAAGATAGTTAAGCAGGCCAATTATTCATTCGTATATCAATAAGTCTAAGTAGTTTATCAAACCAATTAATAATTCAAAATTATTCAATATGCGTGTAACTCCCTCAATCATTCTTATAACCTCCTTATTACCGCTGACAAAACCCATGGGCTGCAATATAATAGGTTTAATCTCTTTGACGAGATTATACCAAGCTCACCAGTAATAAGGTGTAGCTCGGCCGAAGGCTACAGAACTCATATCAGACCATGGGTTCCTTTCTTTCGAATATAGAAAGGTGTCACTGTCCCAAGAGCTGACCCTTATCACGGCCACAAGATAAGGATGATACCAAGGGCCTTGAAAATATCCGGCCATCCACTGTGCGCTCAGTGGTAGCTATACCACGTGGTACAAAATCAATCTCCTACCAACACATCTCATCTCAATCCAGAACACCTCAATATGCAGTGCAATATCACAATTTTCAACATCAACAATTTATACTTATGTTCTATTCACCACCATGCATAACTTTCATAATTACAAAATAAACAATTTAATCATAACAATATAAACAATTTATACCCACTTAACTAAAAATTTACCTTCAAACAAATATCTCACACATATATACATTTTCATAGGTAACAAACTATAATATATTCATATCATTTAAATATGTAATACCCTAAAAATCACACTTAGGGTAAATATCAAAAATTGGGAAATATACCTATTGAAAATAGGTGAATATGAGGTCTCAAACACCTTGTATTGAGGTTACCTTGTTGTTAGGGTGTTTTCCCTTGGAATTAGATAAATTGCAATTAGGTCCCTAAAATGTTGAAAATTGCAAATAGGTCCCTAAGCACATTGTGGGTTATAAATACCCTGTGAAAGCTATAAAAGAAGCAAGTAAAAATATATTTGAAATAGGGAAGGATATTGTCCCTAATTTAGGTAATTTATTAAGTTACAAATTAAACTTGGAGAAATTGTAGAAGAATGCTCAAAAAGTGGTAAATGACCAAAATACCCTCACAAATTCTAGTATAATGAAAGAGACATGGAAACACAAATGTCAATGCAAGTGTTATGAGGTAATAAGATATTCTAATTAAGAAAATTATCAACAAGTGATAATTAAGTAATTAGGTAATTATTGGCTAATTACTTAAGTATAAGCAAAGGAAATTTTTTTGGGTTGAAAATTAGTAAAAGTATATTTACTAATTACTTGGAAATTTTGGAGAAAAATAGTTGAATTTAGGTATTTTTAAGCCTAAATGCAAGAATGGACCAATAGGAGAATTTTGTAAAAAATTATGTAAAAAATAATTATTTAATTAATTAAATAATTAATTAAATAATTAATTGAAAAAAAAACGAAATAAAAAAAAAGGCAGAAAAAAAAGGATAAAAAAATATAAAGATAATAATAATAAAGTTTGCAAGTTGCAATTATTTTATTAATATAATTAATTAAAGTGAAATATGATGAATAGTAAATAAGAAATTAGGAAACGGATGGAGATCCAGGAATGGGAATGTCAAAGTCAGGATAAAATATTGATCAGTGAGTTTTTATCTTCCGTTAGACACTTACGGAAGTTAATTCCGAGACCGTTAGTGCATTTTCCTAATAAGACGAAATAGGGAAAAATGCAGATAGGCACATTTTTGGATATGAAGAAAATAAATTCTAACTCAACATCTAGGAATGAGCTTGAATTTATATGGACATATTTGGAATCGTGAATTTTCTCTAGAGATTGATGATTCGAAAACGAGTTTCAGAATCTAACCCGTCATTTGACACGTTTTCGAGAAACTTCAGACTGACAGTTGGAGCCCTATATGGAACCAAAATTTAGGTTAACTTGGACATTTCTAATAAGTGAGAAAATGTCTTCAAAGTTGTAAATCCAGAATTTTGAGATTTCTCTGAAATTACGCGAATCGGGTACCGATCGGGGAAATTGGACTGGATGAGGACACGTGTCATCATCCAATTGGCTCATCTTTGGCTTGGAGAGGGGGCAGCACGTTTTGGAGCTTCCTATAGCCAAGGAGTAACCACCATTTAGCTTGAATTCCCATGGTTTATATCAAAGGGAAAATTACCAAAGTTGCAAGGAAAATTACCAAATTGGACCCAAAAATTCTCTATAAATAAGAGGCCTTGCCTCTTGAATTCTCACACCATTTCCTCCTTGCTTGGCTGGATCTAGAGAGGGAAAGAAGAGAGAGAAGCTCTGGGCAAAATTGTGCAGAAGTCTTCAACGGGTAAGTCCTTCGGTCTTTAGTTTTTTTTAGTTCGGTAGTTAGTAGAATTGTTAGATAGTTTTAGTAAGTAGGGAGTGAAATTCCTACTATTGTTTTAGGCCTCATTGCATTGAAAGATGCTTAAAGAGGTAAAACTTGGTAGGGATTGAGTCCCCGAAAAGCTAAAATAGCAAACTTTAAGCTTTCGTAGTTCTTTCAATAGTTAGAGTAGTACTGCTAGTATAGCCTTTAATTTTTCAAGCATGATAGGATATCATATGATAGGGCTATATTAGTCTAGAATTTCGAAAATTATCATTGGGTCAAAATTCTGGCAAAATTTTGGGAAAATCGGAGCCAAAGTAACGAAGTGCTGGCGAAATTCCGCCAATTAGGGGTATAGGGGCAAAATGGTAATTTTTACCTAAAATGCCAGATATAGTATCAAATCACTAATAAAAGTGATATTACTCTTATAGGACGTCGAAATCCTGATTTATCGCCGTTCTGTTGTCCAACGTGCCGCCGGGCGTTTTCACGTTTTAGTAAAAGTACGTTTTCAGCCCAGAAGTACTTAACACCGTCAACGAAGGTACGTTCGCGTACTGGTAACCTTAACTCTGATATTTATGGTATGCGTGTATATTGTTTGGTGTACTGTATGAGTAGAGCTGTTATGTTGTTTGATTATATAGTGTTGTTAGAGGATGATTGAACATATGCATGCACTAGGAGTGGTATATCTGTGTTCACTGGGAGTGGTATATCCTGTTTCACTGGGAGTGGTATATCTGCATTCGCTGGGAGCGGTACAATTATGTTTGTTAGGGGTGATTCGTTTGTTGTGTTTATATACTGTATATGTAAATATGAGGTTAACCGTTACACGGGTTCGATGCAAGACTTGCGGCGTTTTATATATACATATCAGTTACTCAATCGCTCTGTTGCTCTACTCTGACGATTTTGAAATGATGTTTGAAAAAAAAAATTATACTGCTTATGAAAAGTTGGGATGTTACAAAATACATAAGTATACGCTTATAATCACCTCAACAAGTATACAAGATAAATTGGTAAGTGGTTACCTCGAGTTCTTGATGCGATACTAAGCGTAAGAAATCAGTCACCTTTAAAAAAATAAATATGTAATTATATGTTACTAGAATTAACAAAATAATCACTAATACTACAATTAAATAATTAAACTATTATTTCACTTTAAATTTTTCCTAGGGAAGATGACAATTTATCTATTCCTCAATTTTTAATCTAATATTATCTTTTATAAGTACAACCAAATTTATTAAACAATCTCTAGACCCCTGCATACTCAGAATCATATCAACTATAATTTAAAATCTTAAATCCCAATTCATAATTTCATATATTTTAAGATTTAGCAAAACTAACCGATTAAACCTTAAATAATACCTCTAGTAATCCAACTAAATACTTAAATTCTCATTTAATCGATAAAAATATCCTATATGACACAAATCTTAAATTCTTTTAAAGAGAAAACAACCCCTCTTTTCTTCTTTTTCCTCCTATCTCACGCCTTTCTCTCTCTCTTTCTCTTGTTTTTGTTTTTTTTTTTTTTTTTCCGGATCTCTCTTGGTCTCTCGCCTGATCACACCTCACACACTTACCTCATTCTCATACACAATTACATATATAATTGAGGGTTAAGGCGGTGGATTGGAATTAATTATTTTTTTAATTTTTTATTTATAATGATACTCCCTCTCTGCCACACCCAAATGGTGGCAGCGTACCTGCCACACAATTATACATATATAATTTTAATTTTATTTTGCGTTTTTATTATTTTAATTAATTAATTAATTTTTTAAAAAAAATATTATTTTAAGAATATTACAGCGCTTGGGGACTGGATGTTGTTCATCAAGGATTGTACTTAACACTATAAATCATAGTTTACATATTTCATTCTCTTATCTTTTATAATTCCAACATATTTGATATGAATAATCAGCTGTGATTTTATGATGTATTATCTTCATACTTCTTATTTTCACTAAGATGTAAAAAGATTTTGAAAGTTCTGAAGTTTTTATCTTACACTCAATTCATCACCATCTTGGATGATAGTCAGTCCTAACATTTGATATCAAAATTGGGCTCTTATTTAAAGGACTTAACTATCCCCAGGCTATCAACGGCTGATTTTGGGCGTTACTCGCTTTCAGAAGAATTTGACAATACAATTCCACCTCTTTTAAAATATATTGATTTTTTGTTTTGGAAAGCTAGAATGACTAATTTTATTAAAGCATATTATTTTAGTATGTGAAATGTTTTTACAAATGCTTTTGATCTCAAACCAATGAAGGATTGGACTGAAAAAGAAAAGAAAATGTTTTCGTTGAACATTAGAGTAATGAAAATTTTATATAGTGCATTGACCGAAAATTATTTTGAGAAAATAAAAAATTTTGCTCTTGTGCTAAAGGCATTTGTGATACTTTTAATTCTATTTATGATTCTAACAAATGTGTTAAAGTTGAAAGTGTTGATAGTTCATCAGAAATTATAATTTGCACATCTACAATTGATGAACAATTGGAAGTTGAGAATGAAGAAGGACAAATTATCAAACATTTCCATGAGTCAATCTACACAGAAGGACAAGAGGAAGAGGCTTCCCAAGAAGATCTCATTATGGATGAATTTTATAGATCATCCTTTAGAGCTCAAGATGCACATATGGTAAACAATTCTAATTTTTCTTGTGTTATTTGGAAAACTGATTTTCAAAGTTTGCATAAAATTATTTTTCAACCAATTATTGATTTGATTTTAAAAACCAAAAATGTTTTTGATCATGCTTGAGTATATATTGGGAAGAAAGAATGTTCAAATAAAATTACTTAATTTTTTATTCTCATGATCGACATAATATTTGCATTAAATCTCATAATGCATGTCATTATATTACTTGCAATTATTATGAAAATTTTGGTCATATTTCTCACACATGCTATATTAGAAGAAATTCTAATGTGAGAAATTAATTTATTTGGGTTATTAAGAGACAATTACAGTCCAATGCTAACAACCATGGACCCAAAGCAAAGTAAGTACCAAAATATCCAGCTGATGCTTCATGTGTATAGATTGATTCTAGTAAGAATAATGGTCATAAGGGTGCATAGAAGATAAAGAAAATTCTAAGAGTTCCTAATACACTTGAAAGGAGATTCACACCAATTAGGAGAACTCTCGGATCACCTATTGCTAGAACTATAAAGCCCAGTCATGAAAAGCAATAGAGACAAAGAAGAATAGTATGCTCCACTTCAAGGATGGACTACCATAGGATACAATTCAACTATCTAGAAGTGAATAACAACAAAAAATGAAAATGACAATAGGGTCCCAATTAAGAAAAATAATATCAGAAAAGTCTCATAACTTGTCAATCGTAGCTCCTTCACTTGTCAATGATTTCTCCTTTACTTGTCATTGACAAGCTATGAGACTTTTCTGATGTTATTTTTCTTGATTGGGACATTGGTGTGATTTTCCCAATAGAAAAAAAAAGGACGCTCAGTTTCAAGCCAAGCTACCAAATATGCTTGATGAGCTCTCAAGTACCAAAGAAGTCTCAAAATGGAAAGACAAATGAGCCTGAAGTTGAAGGACCATCATCACTCCAAGTGCCATTGAAGTAATATATACCTCCAAGACTATCATCACTCCAAGTACAACTTGCAGTGATACCTCCTAAGGCACAACAAAGAAAACTTTTGAAATCTACATCTTAATGAGAGAATGTTGCTAGCACTTAATGCAAGAAATTCAATGTTTAAACATCATAGAAAGATGCAATGGATGAGCAAAATCAATCCTCTAAACACCTAAGGTAAAAGTATACAATGGTAAAACCTTCTACACAATTATCTTTAATATTTATTGAGGTTTTTCGAGCAAAAAAAAAATATTTATTGAGGTTTATGCCTTGTCACCTTAGGAATGAGCATTGCAAACTATTTTGGAAATATGTGTAAGAACCGGCTGAACCCAAGAGGGGGTTCAATTGGGTGAATGATTAAAAACTTGGAAATTTAAAATCTTTTCGCGTCTTCTAAATCAACAGTCAGATATTCAAACAAAAATATACTGGAAATATAAGAGATAAGGGAAGAGAATATGCAAACTGTGATTTATACTGGTCCGGCCCAATCTTTGACCTACGTCCGGTCCCCAAGCTCCACTTGAGATTTTCAATCCACTATCCTCTTGTTTAATCTAGATACAAGAGAAGCCTATACAATCCCACAAGTTCACTCAGGCACTTGTGAAGTCGAATATCTCACTGAGATACTCCATCTTACACACTGTAAGGATACAATCAGTTTCCCACTCAAGATCACCTAATCTTGAGTAACTCTCAGATAAAATGATTACAATGAATCTTCTTTCTTAGAAGTGAATGAATAAACACTAATGTACAATACAAATCATTTCACTCTCTATGATGAACTATATAAGCATTGAGAACAGAGTGTGTATGAGATAAACGTTGGATTCAGAATGTTGGCATTTTGACAGTGCAAGCTCTTATCGTTATTATCTCCTTCTTGAATTGGAAAGAGATTTGTCGTGTCTCCCAAAATAACCAAGTTCGAAAATGATTTGTAGAAATAGGGAACCTGGGTCGTTTCCCCAACGAACTTGCAGCGGGTTTGATTAACAATAACAGTGACACAGAAACAGTAAAATGGGGGGGATTTTTTTGATTCAGCAGATTAAAACGAAACAAATTGAAATAAACCGAACTATGTAGAAACAGATTGAAAAATGTTAATAAACTTGAATAGATTAAAAACGACCAACCCAACGTTTAGATTCCAGAAACTTCCTTCCTTAAGCGAAATATGAACGGACTCGCGTTTGGTTCTGGACGAACCGAGATCTCTGCATCTGTCCAGAAATTCCCTCGACTAGACGATCGCCTAGCATTTGTCCAAACAGCGGCGCCTCACTGTACGATCGCACAGCAACACTTTAACCTAGTTTGAACTCAGTCCTTGGGACGAACCAAACCGAATATTAAATCTAATATTCGAACTATTTTCAAAAATCGGATCCGATAAGATGAAAACCAAACGAGTAACGTTATCGATTAAGCACGGCTCTCGGGACGAATCATGGAATCCTCAACGTTGGGTTAATCGACGAAGTTTAGCCGAGCATGGTGGAAAAACAGAAGAAAAGACGAAGAACACGAAGAACATTTGAGAGAAAATAAAACTTCTGTCTTTAATCCAAAACTGTGTAAACGTGCGAATGAATGAATGTTTGTGTGGCGGCTGCCACACTTAAAGATAACCTAAAAACGAATTAGGTCTAATGGTTCAGCGCAAAATGAAATTAACATAAAAGCGGGCTTTAATTACAAAATTTGTGCCCAAATAAAATCCAGATTTCGGCTCCAAAATTGACTGCCCTCTTGTCCGAATTTGCTCTTCATGTCTTCATAACAATTGTAGCTCTCTGAATCATCTGAAATATGAGACAAAAATAAGGCAAATCCGATGTCTGGTTCAAGAGTTATGGTAAAAATAGTGAATCAATGTAAAACTGGAATTTTATTATTAAAAATGGCTAAAAGCTAATCAAAGGCCCAAAGCCCAAATAAGTATAAAAGCCATTATTTATTAACTAAAGAGTCCTAAATTATTAATCAAGAGATAAAAAGAAGTGTATTTAATATTCAATTATCATGAATGTGTCTCTACTTATAGACAACTGATATTAGTCCGTTGAAGCATTTGCCCGTTGTAGAATATTATTGTTGTAAGGTTCAGTTCGTTGGAGAAATAGTCGTTGAAGCTTCTGACATCATCATTTGCTTTTTGTAAACTATTGTTAATACTTCATATAATCATCTGAAACTTATACACAAGTGATATAAATAATGTCAAGAAATAGTATAAGTCCTTTTAAGATTCATCTGGATGATTACAATGAGAAAACAACATTTCGAACACGGTGATTTTCTGAAGCAGAGATGTTAACTTGAGGTATCATTAATTGAATCGAGTTAAGAGGTTGTTGCTTTATTCTATATTGCTCTCTATCTTCTAATGACTCGAGTTATATCATGCCTTGACTTGAGTTACCAGTTCATCTGACAGTGGCTCACGTGTGTTTGCTAACAATGGTATTGATCCTCAATCCGAGCTTTTGATTATCTGAAACTTGCTCACAAATATGATTAATAGTATTGAGAAGTGTAGCAAGTAGTAATCAATTGACAACAAGAATTTATGAATTCTTGGAGACGATGTGGAACTGTGCACTGCTACTGTGTGCTTCGTTGACTCGAGTTGCTACTTGTTGACTCGAGTTTGACCTTAGACTCGAGTTGGCATTTGAAGACTTGAGTTTTCATGTTAGTTTTGCTCTTCATCAGTTTGCTATGGCTTCACTTAACTCAGGTTCAAGATTATTGGCTCGAGTCAAAAACTCTTCTCAAAATGCTTAACTCTTGGCCTTCCCTTGACTTGAGTTTGGCACTCTATGGCTCGAGTCAAATACCCTTCTCGAAAGTCCTTTGCTCTCTGACTTGGCCAGGCTTGAGGTAAGAGTTCATCAAAACTTTGTTGCTTCCAAATTCTGTGAAACACTTGTTGAGTCTAGATTCATAAGGAATTGATTTCACTTCATTTGGTTGTGTATAATGAGAGCTATATCAAGAAAACCGAGCCTATGCTAAAATGGTTCCAAATTTCCAGTGTCAACTTTTCAAAGGCCATATCTCCCTGGTCTGAATTCCATTTTGGTTGGTTCAAATTTTTGTTGAACTAATTTTGAGTCTAGTTTTATATGCCACTGGTTTCATCTCAATTGAATTTGTAGTTTGGGAGATATACCCAAAATATCAAAGATTGGTCTGCTATGTGGTGTGAATTTCACTGTCAACTTCCATAATTCATAGATCCTTCATCTCAACTTCTTTGGGCATGAAACTTTGTCATAATGACACATTGGGAGTCTAGTTTCATACAAGATTGGTTTCACCTCAATTTGATCTCTGGTTTGGGAGATATCATCAAATTACTAGACCTTACTCAGGTGAAACGTGAAACAGAGGTGAACAAAGTTGTTGAAAGTCACTACCAACTCGAGTCAGTATGTTTTGGCTCGAGTTTTGACTTCCTAGCTCAAGTTTTGACTTCCTGACTCGAGTTTAATTTTGACTTTCTGGAGCTTGATTTTCCTTGTTTTAACTCCGATTTGAGTCATTCCAACTTCCATTTGATCGTGGAGACTTCTAGTATCAATCTAAAAACTTGAATAAATATATTCTCATTTCATTTAGCAAGTTCTTCTTTTTTTCTTCTCTTTTCTTGATCATTCTCCACAATTCAATTTGAACTAATCTACATTAAATATAGTAGTTAGTCAATGTAGAAGATAAGTACATTATACAATCTTTTTGCTCTTAATAATGACATCTATATAAGACATCATCAAAACTAATCATATCCAACAATATGTTTTCACATCCCTTAAAAATCCATTTAATAAATCCATTTATAAAGGGATTTCAATGTTAATAGTTTAAATCTTTATGCATATATGCATACTTCAAAAGAAAATAATTTTATGGATAAAATCATGTTTAATCATTATGCTTAACTGCCTCAAATTGACTATATTCTTAGAGCATGTAAATTATGGTTCCTACAAGCTAACCATGAATGGATCCAAGTAAAATTTGATACCAAAGGAAGAAAAAGATCTATATGGTTTTGTAGGAAGAAGAAAGGAAGAGTTTCATCTCAAGATTATGACTACACAAAAATTAACTCAAATCTTGGTGAAGTTGGACTTTAAAGCTTCATGTTGATAGTGTAAACAATAGGAGGCAGCACTTGAGACATCACTAGTGATGAAGGAAGAAAAGATGCGTAGTGAAGCATCACTCGAGTGATCATCATCACTGCATGACCACTAGAAGTGATTGTCCAAGTGATCAAACCAACTAGAAGATTGAGAGGCAAAAGTCAAGGAATTATGGACAACTGAACTTCGAAGGATAATTTCTCAAGTAATTACGAGATTACTCGAGTAAAGTATTGTCTGATTTATCCAAAAAAATTGGGTTCTTGTTGGTCGAATTCCCTTATGGCAAGTGAACTAGTCAAACAAATAATAAAGAGTGAGTAGAGTATCATCCCATAGAGACTGGGATACCGCAGATGATTTTAGTTTCTAATACAAGTTGTGTATAAGTAAAGTTGATTTCAATTGTTTTGCTATTACTAATAATGAGAAACAAGCAAGTGATCGGCAGCGGCTGCTGCTACTTGTGGCATCGAAGGGATGGAAACAAGAAACAAGGCGCGTGCCGGTCGAAAGCTGTGGACTGTTGGATTTCGTTTCGGTGCATGATTCTCACCCTGAAGCTGCATACGAGCCTTGATGAGTTCAAGAGGGTGAGTGGAACACTCAGCAACAATGGAAGCTTTGGAGACGCCGACGTCGCTGACACTGTGACAGTCAATGGAAGACGGAGACACCAAGACAGTGACGGGGTAATAGTTTGTTGGCCAATCTGCACCTTAATTGTATTTTTTTTCACTTTTTAATTGTTGATGGATAATTATGGTACCCTCAATTATTTTTTGTGTCATATGCTCCTCGGGTAATAGTTCGTTGACAAATCTACACCTTAACCCTTTTGTTAAAGGATTTGAGATCATCAAAAAGAGGGGTGATAATTGAATATTTTATACACTTATTTTTGTCTCTTGAGTAATAACTTAGGACCCTTTATCTAATAAATAATGGCTTTTATGTTTATTTGGGCCTTGGGCCTTTTATTGCATGTTAGCCATTTTTAATAATAAAATTCCAGTTTTGTATTACTTCACTATTTCTACCATAACTCTTGAACCAGACATCGGATTTGCCTCATTTTTGTCTCATATTTCAGATGATTCAGAGGGCTACAATTGTTATGAAGACATCAAGAGCCAATTCGGTCAAGAGGGTGGTTGATTTTGGAGCCGAAGTCGGATGCACAATTCTGGATATTATTTGGACCTGAATTTTGTAATTTAAGTCCAGTTCCAGAGAACTTGTGCCTAATCAATAACTTAATCAATTCTGTTTTCATCTTATCGGATTCGATTCTGAAAATAGTTCGAATAGTAGATTTAATATTCGGTTTGGTTCATCCCAAGGACTAAATTCGGACTAGGTTTTAGTGTTGCTGTGCGATTGCACAGTGAGACGCCATTGTCCGGACATATTCTAGGCGATCGTCTAGGCGAGGGATTCTCCGGATGAATGCAGAGATTTCGATTCATCCGGAACCAAACGTGATTAGTTATATTTCGTTCAATGATGCATGATTCTGGAATCTGAACGTTGGGTTGGTCGTTTTTAATCTGTTTAAGTCTATCAACGTTTTTCTATCTGTTTCTACATAGTTCGGTTTATTTCAATTTATTTCGTTTTAATCTGAATCATAAAACCCTAAACCCCCAATTTTACCATTCTGTTTCACTATTGCTATTAATCGAGCCCGCTGCAAATTCGTTGGGAAACGACCCAGGTTCCCTAATTCTGCAAATCGTTTTCGAACTTGGTTTATTTTGGGAGACACGGCAAATCTCTTTCAAGGGGAATGTTATATATGATTAGTTTTGATGATATCAAATATGGATTCCAAATATTAAGAGCAAAAAGCTTACATAATTATCTCCTACATACTACTAATTTTAATGTGAAATATCTTGTAGATTAGTCAAGAAAAGAAAGAAGATATCAAGTTGGAATATGGAGATTGATAACGAAAAAAGAAAGAAGATATTTGAGAATGAAGTTATTAACTATGAGAAGTCAAAAAAAAAAAAAGTTATTGAGCTAGATTATGGAGAATGACCATCAAGAAGAAAAAGAAGGAATAGTGAAGAAAGAAGAGCCTTCATCATATTTGTTAAGAAAATAAAGAAGCTATCTAGTTGGGTTATGGAAAATGATCATCAAGAGGAAAAACAAGAAGAAAGAGTGAAGAAAGAAATAAAGGAAGAAGTTATCAAATTGGAATGATAAAAAAAGATAAGAGAGATTGAAGAAAGAATAACTTGTAATATCTAATAGGAATCTCTAGATTCAAATTCTTAAATGTGATATTGGAGGTCTCTATGGTCAAATGGAGATTGGAATGGCTTAATTCGAAGTTAAGATGTCTTATATAGAAGTTATATCAACTTCACTCGAATGACCATTCGAGTAATGACCACTCTGTTGTGCTTTGTTTTTGTTCAACGTGATAGAAGTTCGGTATTTTAAACATATTTCTCAAAACACACATCAAATTGAGATGAAACTTGTTTCATATAAAACTAGACTTCAAATGCAACACACAAAAACCAAGATCAAGATCAAAATATTTCAGGAAAAAAAAAAGAGATATATAGATCTCAGAAGTTAACACTGGAATTTCTCGCATTATTCCAAAACATATTCAATAATTTTGATGTATCTCACAAAATGCACATTCGATTGAGATGAAACTTATTGCATATAAAACGAAACTAAAAATTAGTTTTTGAAAAAAAGTCAAGATATAGCTCAAAGAGTCTTAGACGAAAGAGATATGGATCTCAAAATTTGACGCACGATATTCTCATGATATTCAAGACCAACAGTCACTCTTTGGATCATAACTTTTATAATACAGTGAATTTGGAGCTTATTGTTTTTGCATTAGAACATAGACTTCAAGAACTTTCTGATAATAGGTCATATTCCATATTTGGATACAAAATGAGTTTATCACTAGCAGAACAATCCAATGATCTATTAAGTTATCTAAATCAATATCACTCAAGTGGCAACTCGAGTAATCCCATTTTATGCATCACTAGCACATCATTCTAGTGATCTATCCAGTGCTCTGTACTACTAAGAGAAGATCAACCGAGTTATGATTTCCCAAAAAACAAAGCATCGCTTAGAAACTTCTAACAATCATTGGAATAATTGTGTAACTTGTTCTTCTTGCTTTTAATCACTCTAATTCTTCTTTATATTAGTGCTTAAGTGTTTTTCAAGTGATCAAACAAGGATTAACACGCAAATTGGATAAAGCACTTTTGTGTCAAAAACATTAAATGCGAAGGACATTCAAATGAACAACAGACATTCTCTCTGCTCCAACAACTAATTCCTTAGACACAAAGAATGTTCAGAGACTCCAACAGCTACTTTCAACAGTCATTTTCTACTCAACGAGAAGAAGCATGCTCAAGGTTGCATCCTTAAGATGTGTAAGGGGAAGTATCTCTGTGAGAGATTTGTAAAAATCTTCACAAGTACTTGGCTAAACTTGTGGAATTGTAGAGGCTTCTCTTGTGCCCAGATTAAACAAGAAGATAGTGGATTGAAAGTCTCAAATGAAGCTTGAGAACTGGATATAGGTCATCAAGGATTGAACCAAATCAGTATAAATCATAGTTTGCATATTCTCTTCCCTTATCTCTTATAATTCTAGCATATTTGATCTGAATAATTAACTGTGAATTTAGGATTCATCATTATCATACTTGTCGTTTTCATTAAGTTACAAAAAGATTTTGAAAGTTCCTAAGTGACAGTCAGTTCTAACACACACACTAATTTTTATTTAAAGATATTATAACAAGCTAAATTGTTTTTCCCCAATTGACCCATGCATTGTTAAGTTTTTAAAATTTAGACAAACAATATATTCAAAAAAAATTAAAGGAAGTAAAATAAATAGTAATATTAATCTATGATAGCTATAATTATTATAAGGAAAAAAGACACATAAAGACCAATACAAATGGTAAAAGATAGAGAGAAGCTTCTATTCCTCTCTGAAACTTGTGAGTTCCCAATTTGTCCTTTTTAAAATTAAAAGGGAATGAAAAAAAAAAAAAAAATTGCTCTTTGTCAGCTCATTCCTCGTCGAAACCCCAATCTCACAGAAGACCTAGAACTCGCAAGAGCTCCTTCAATTCATCGAGAAGATTCCCAGTGAAAACACCATTGCCATCGTCCAAGTTTGTTTGGAAGTGGTAGAGTGAGAGGTGCAATCTCCTACGACGGTGGTATGTGAGAACAAAAAAGGAGATGGTGGTGAAGAATCTTGATGGTGCTATCAATAGTGGTCTGATTTCCTCTTCCCCTCTCCCTTTCTTTACAAAATTGTGCCTCCAATCTCCAAGTTCAAGCTGGGTTCAAAGTCTACTTCCTCTCTAGTGGTGAAGAAGACGTCGGTGATAAAGAAGAAATTAATCGAAGATGGTGGTGGTGGTCGGAGATGGTAAGGCTCGATGGTGAAGGTGATGATGTATTTTTGGCTTTAGTTCACCATTCCCAGTTCCCTTATTAAGTTTTTGTTGATTTGAAAATAACAATTTCAGATATGAAAATGATAACTATACATTTAAAAATAATCACTTGTGAAAATTAGAAGATTATCATAAATTAATTTCTAGAATTGATATGGGTTTATTAAATTTGGATTTGAAAATAGTAACTTCGGATATAGAAATAACAACTATCTATTTAAAAATGACTACTCATGAAAATGAGAAGGCATACATAGATTAATTCCTAAACTCGATATGGGTTTATTGAGTTTGGGTTTAAAAATAAAACTTTGAATATGAAAATGACAACTATATATCCATTTAAAAATGATAAAAGAGCTTTGGCTCCGCAGCCAAAGCTCTAGCAGTGTTTGTCGCCAAGGGTTACTTTCTTTAAAAAAAAAAAATTGAATAATATTTATATCATTTCCTTTTAATTTCACAAAAGACAAATAAAACACTAAAATATTCTAGGGTTCTTAAAATTGGAAGTACCTCTCTGTCTTTTATTATTTGTGTGGGTCTTTATGTGTCTTTTTTTCTTATTATAATACATTTACTTTTTTGGAAATTCTTTTGTTTAAGAAATTATATCATTCAAACAGAATGAACTTTTTTATCATAAATTTTTTATATAAAAAAAAACGAATTAAATGTGTCAGAAAAAACAAATATGCCATGTGAGCTCTGTCCGAAAATATAAAACTTAAAAAGGTGAAAAATGCTCTCGTTGAGAGTTGAACTCAAGACCTCCCGCTTACTAAACGGGTGCTCTAACCAACTGAGCTACGAGAGCTTCAATATCTTTCCTAGAGGTATAAATATTATTGTTTTATAATTTCCAATGCTTTCAAGTAAACTTACAAATAATTCTGACAAGGGCTGAGCATACTTTTTAATTTTTTTAAATTTACTTAAAATATAATTTTAATCCCTTAATTTTATAAAGTATACTTTTTGTATTATAACTACTACCATTAATATTGCTAAGTGATAACTGTGCAGCTTACAAAACATATTTTAATTTTTTAATATAATAATTTATGTCATTAAACTAAAATAATATATTTATATTATTAAACTTTATATTTATGGTTGTCATTTTCCCTAATAATTATCCTCCTTGGCTACAGACCATTTAACATGGAACACAGTAAGGATTAGATTTTAAAATACGGGAACGCCGGCGAGCGAGCGTGCGTGTGTCACCTCCCCTCTGCACGCAGGTGGCTGATCAAAGATGTCTAGGTTGGTGATTTGAAAGGTTGCTATTGAAATTTAGACGGTTAGACCACTAATTATAAGAGGGATTAGGTGGTTCAAGCTTAAATTTTATGAGGAGCCTAATATCATTTAAAAACTACCAATTAGCAGACAATCTAGATAAATTAAAAACTCAATCGTTTGGCTGAGAATGCAAGCCAATACTACCTCCAGTCCTGAATACGAGTATAAAATTTCGTTTGGAGGTAGTAATGAATTTTTCTTAATTGGCAACAACTCATGAACCTCTTAATTTCTAAACAGCAAAAAGGAGGAAGGTGGGTGCAGCAAAATGGAAACATAAACAACTAACAAGACAACCTTCCACCACACCAACTGAAATATTTGATTTTGGAGGGAAAATAACACATCGTCCAGGACTCAGGAGAAAGAAACCATGTCAATCTCATGAATTAGATGTTACGAGCTCAAACGTGAAGCAGAGAAAATAGATGGGGAAAAGGGGAAGGGGTAGATAATCAAATGGAAGTGAAGAAATGAGCCACTCAACTTCTGAAAGATGATCTTGCACACAATAAAGGACATCCATATGCTGATATCATATTGGTTAATCATATATCAGGCTCAAACCTCTATACATGGGAGCAAGTCACATAATCTAAAGTGCCCGGCACGACAAAGCAACTATATACTTCATCAGCAGCTTCCGATGTAGCCCAAAAAAATATGATTACAATTCAGTGTCATTGATGAAAACGGCCGACATTTTGACATTTCACTTCATGTTCGTTGGACTGATCGATTGATAGAGGACCAAAATACCTGCAGCCGATAAGACACAAAGGTAAACATGCAATTGAATGATAAATGAGAAGGAAGCATTGACAAGCAGCAAAGAAGTTGTAGCTCAAACCTGGAGGACATTAGAAAGATGAGGTTCCTAGTGAAGAGTATCCAGCAGCATTTCTCTCCTTCAGAGTTGCAGCCAACCAGTCCAAGCCCTCATAAAGGCCATCTCCCTTTAATGCACAAGTTCCTTGTATGTGCCATTTTCTATTCTTGAGTTCAAAGAGACCTAGTCCTTCACATACTTCCATCGGCGCCATTGCTCCTTTCTGAAAATGGAAAATTTTAACAATTAGAAGGCGGCTATGGACATGAGGCAGAACTCTTGGGATTAATTAGGGGTTGGGGTAGTTTGTTCTAGAAGAGGAACAATCTACAAGGTAAAACTTAGTTTTACAGGATACATAAGTGACATCCAGCATACACTTGACCGGGAGGGATAGAAAGTAAGAAAATAAATAAGGTTCTTTTCTTTTCTTTTTTTGGCCAGAAAGATAAGTAGTTTTAGAAGTTCATTTCAGCCATCTGCTTATAACAAAAATGGATTTCTTTTGAATCTGTTTTAGATATCAATAACAATACAAAAGGGTATATTTATGAAATTTTGTCCCTTATGCTTCTCTTTCACCCTATGTCTCTCTCCATATTCAGACAAGATTATCTCAGCTCTTGATCCTTCTATTAATTGTCATGCTTAGGGGATCCATTCCTTTATGAAAGGTCTTTTGGAACCTAAAACTACCTCAAAAGTTCAAGTCAACTATTCACTTGAAACAGCTTCTCTTGTTACTATTCAGATATTTAAAGGAGAAAAAATAGTAAAATCTAAAAGCAAAAGTTATAATTCAGTCAAAGAGCACAAATAACATAAGTAACAAAAACATACCATGTCTTGTTTGTTGGCAAAAACCAAGATGACACTATTGAGCATGAAAGGATCATTTATGATAGCCTGCAAGTAATTTATGGATAAACTCAAAGCTTGTTACACAGTTTTATGGAATAATAAGCGTTGAATCTGATTTTACCACCTGAAATTCCTGCTTTGCCTTTCCAATTCTCTCTCGGTCCAAACTATCAACAACATATATCTGCAAACAAGCACAAGTCAGCATATATGTAAGTGCTTAACTTAAAAAATAGTCCCTTCCAATAAGTTCCACTGAAATTATAAGTGAATGTCGAAAAGTCAAAAAAGGGAAAACCATCATAA
This sequence comes from Acacia pycnantha, assembly GCA_025563575.1. Lineage (NCBI taxonomy): Eukaryota > Viridiplantae > Streptophyta > Magnoliopsida > Fabales > Fabaceae > Acacia > Acacia pycnantha. The sequence continues at coordinate 3,752,407 of JAMWYP010000055.1, read as the reverse complement.
TTCAAAGAACAACTCAATATATCAAAAGGCATAAAAGCATAGAAACTAAGTCTCACCAAACCATCTGTGTTATTAAAATAGTGCCTCCAAAGTGGCCTTAATTTTTCTTGCCCTCCTACATCCCAAACTGTGAACACAACATTCTTATACTGAACTTTCTCCACATTGAAACCTACAAGACCAAAACAGACCATAAGACTGCAGACACAACTTTCAATTTAGGGAACTGAAAAAACATCTTGTAGGCACCCATTTGACAGACAGCAAGAACATGCCAAAGGGGATCAGAAGGCCCTAATCAAATTGATCATGGGAACATTATTCCATGGAATGAAACAAAAGTTTTGCCCATAAAAGAGAAATCATGGTGAAATCCCACGCAACATGGGTCTCAATTTATGGAACTGAAAAAACGTATTGTACGCACCCATTTGACAGACAGCAAGAACATGCCAAAGGAGATCAGAAAGCCCTAATGAAGGTGATCATGGGAACATTGTTCCATGGAAAGAAAACAAAAGTTTTGCCCATAAAAGAGAAATCCTCATGAAATCCCACGCAACATGGGTCTCTTCATATTTTCTTGACAAAAATGCCAAGGAACAAACCACATCAAATCAAATAACAGAAATCATATATAATAATCCAGTGTAAAAAGCAATTGCCCAGTGTTTGTCCATATTCAAAATAAAACCCTCCAAGGGATGTAACTAACCAGCAACAACAAAACCTTAAGCAGAAGATAGCAATATATCAGCATGTCACACTTCCCACATCCCCCTAATGTTAATAGGTAGGTAACCATAAAAAATAATAATAGACATAAAAAAAACTGTCAGATCTTTTTAAATAACATTCCCATCAACTCATACATCAGACTGATCCTTCCAAAATCAATTATTGAAACCATTATTTTCAATATTCGAAATCACGCTTTAATCACAGACATGCTAACAAGATTGAGATCTTTTACTCAATACAATTGGAAAAATATATCTACATTGTTAAATATTCATTCCTCTGAATTAATTGAAACATGATTATATTTATGTTTCCATTCCAGCATTTCGCGCAAAAACCATGCTGCTTAATTTAATCCTTACTGATTGCAGGGAAAGTTCTCTTTTCATCACAATCAAAATAAATACACTTTCTACAAAAGTGGGCTCCAATAACAAAAAAGCTCCATATGTCATCAAACAATCAGAAGATGAATATTTAGGCAAACCAAAAAAAATTAAGAAAATGAAGAAAATAAGAGTAACAAACGTATTCATAACAACTTTCTGCTATCAAGTAATTTATCTTAACACAAGATGACCAGATAAAGTCTTGTTTAAATTTCACAAACTAATCAATAAATTTAGTCATGATTCGTGACTTTGTAAAATAGCACCCACCAATAGTAGGGACAGTCGATAAAACTTCTCCAATATGCAGCTTGTACAGTATAGTTGTTTTGCCGGCAGCATCAAGACCAAGCATCACAACCTAAGCCAAATCACAGGAAATTTAGAAGCGTCATAGAAGTTCTCTGAATCAGTTATTAACAAGAATTCCTCATATCACCACAACAATGTGTGGAAGATAAAGAAAATTTCAAGGGCTATGAGCATTTAGCCAAGAAATAAAGCATTCATGCAGATGATGAGGAAGAAAGAATGCAATGGCAGCAACAGTTATAAACATTAACTTGAAAAATAAATTGCAGAGGAAATACAATTCAAAAAATGGAAACAAGGATCAGTTACTCCGAAGAAAAATCAGAAATATCCTAAACGGGTCACAACAATCATTAATAGCATCACCTTTACAAACTAAGAACTGACAAACAGGATAAAGTATTGTGTATTAATGGATAGTCCCATAGGCCAAGTACCATGTACTGAAGGAGCATTTAAAAGTCATTTAATGTGATAAACTTTAGCACATTAATGCATAGTCTTATTCCAATGTTCGTTTATGTTAGAGAGTACGATCATCCTCAACAAGCACGAGGACTAAGAGCCAAATTATGAGAATAGTTCCATAGTGCTATCGACATATTGACCAAAGGTTTCAAACGTTGACAAAATCACTCAACTACAGCCCAGAAAACGAGCATATCTTCTGGGATCGGCGAGAATACAGGCAGCAGAAGAAAGATGCCCACGAAGTCTTTCATTTTTTTGTCAAAAGCTCAGAAATAAAGAAAAAATCATCTAGACTTTTACTCCAGATGGTAAGGACGTTATTAAACCAATAACTCCTCAGTTTTTTAAACTAAACAAACAATAATTACAAATTTATAATACATGACTCTATACCTCTTTAAAAGCTCATAAAGTAATGATCACGACAGAGAAAACGTAAATGCCATGTCCATTTGGGGGAAAATACAAAAATTATGACAAACAGAAAAATTCACCCAAGTCGTAATTTTCAAATTCGTGGGTTAAAAGGAGATCATGAAGGGGGGTAAACAACAACAAAGCAATCCATCACAGAAAAAAGAAGAAAACGAGAAGTACCCGCATCTCGGAGTTCCCGAAGAAAGTGTCAAAGAGCTTTCGAAAAGCTTGACCCATGGCCGCGACTCGTGACCAAGATTCTGCAACTCTTCCTTGAAATTTATATATGCGATCGAATTCTGTCGATGATTTAAGGGTTGTATCGTCGGAAACGCGAATCAGTAAGGGCTTACGCGAAGTTAGATTCGTGAATTGTGAATCCCCTTTTCCAAAAAATCTTTGTTAGAAAGTGTCAAAAAAGAGGACCAAACAAGTCTGGCGTCTTTGGCTTTCGCTTTATTTTATTTCCTTCTTACTGTCTCGTTGGTTCTTGCTGGGGAAACCAAAAATCAAAAGTTAATAAGAGGATTTTAGCACTAAAAAGAGCAAAAACAAAAATGGGAATGAAAAAAAAAAAAAAAAAAAAAAAGAGGGTATCGTTGGAAAAAAATAAAAATCGATCAATATGTTATAAAAAAATAAAATAGTTATCTGGCAACAACAACAAAAGGGTAAACATTGTTCTTATAGTTTTCATTTATTATTTATTGATGTGACTGTTATTTTCTAATAATTAATTTTTTCGAAATTCAAATGATTTAAAAATCTAAATTAGGTGCATAAAAATTAAGACAGATTACCTATTAAATTATTATAAGATGTAAAATAAGAATAAAAAATAGAATTGTTTCTTTGCTCAATTATAGTTGGATTATAAAGAAGAACCTTGGAATTTTCTAAGTATATATTTAGATCATAGTAGAAATTATTTTTATAATATAAATATTTTAGAAGAGTTTCATTTCGACATACGTAAATATATTTTTTAAACGTTAACTCAAGCTAACTTCAAATATAAAAAGCTATCTTAGAAAAGCCAATTCCAATTAAATTTAATGAGTAACATTTGAATCTAACTACTTAAAGGAACTGATAATAAAGGATGCGAAGGCCTTGGAATCTTATACTCCCCCAGTTCTAAATATAAAATCTAAATGACATTTTTTTAGAAAGATTAAATAAACTAAATAAATTATTTAATTATATTATATGTTGTTGTGTGTTATTTATATACTCCCCCTATTCCTTATTATATGACGCAAACTAGCAAGTATATTTAGTTCTTTTTATAAGATATTTCCTTGTTTATAAGGAGCATTAATTGTTTTTCCATATATATTCATAATTAATAAAGGTAGTGGATGAGAGTAATAATTAATATAATATTACAGTTTAATGCAATTAGTAGAAGTAATATTGAAAATTATTTAAATTTTAAGACAATTTTATTGATTTTAACTGTTTTTATTGGTATGTGAGAATTATTAGTTAGTGTCTTATAATAAAGATCAGAGGGAGTATCAGTTTATAAGTTTGAAAAAATAGTTTGAAAAAAATGATAAATATAAATACTTTAAAATAATTTAATTAGTTTTCTTATATCTCTAAAAAATCAACTTGATCTTATATTTAGGATTAGGAGATAGTATTTATTGAATGTTATATTTTAGATTATTAAGATTTCTTGAATTACTAGAATTATTTTTTAGCTTTGATTTGGATTAGGATTTTTTTTCCTGCCTTCAAAGATTAGGATTTAATTTGAATAAATGTAATCCTTTATATTACTATGATCAACTTTTATTTAATAACTAGGGCTTGCTTAAATTATTTTTATTAGTTAAGGTAAGGCTAGAGCTCTGAAAATAGAGCTGGTATTTCCCCCTTATCTATTAATTTTTTTGATAAATTTAATAAAATTGAATACTTTTAGACCAAAAAATATATATTGCCAAAGAAAAATTAATGAAAACATAGTTTTTTTTAAAAAAAAAAAATAATAGGACAAGTTTTTTATTTTTTGGTTTCTCACCTGATTCATCAGAACTTTCCTTTCCAACTAATCGGATACGCCACGAGTGGGACCTACAGTGGTGGGGAAAGAGCTGCAAACATTATTTTTTTTATTCTCACGTTTCGAATCGAAGACGTAGTTAAGGGAGAGCAAGTCTCTTTCCACTTGCTCCCAAATTCCAACGGATGTTGGTGCCATAAAATCATACTCCCTTAAGTCCTAAATATAAGACATAATTGACTTTTTCTTGGGGACATTAAGGAAACTAAATAAGTTACTTAATCATATCATATATTATGTATCCTTAGATTATAAATCAGATTATCAGTCAAACTAATTAATTTATAGAAAAAAAATTAAATTATTCTAAATTAATTTAATTAACTTCATAAAAAAGAATGTTGAATATCCATCAAAAGCATCACTGCGGCAGTTCTGGTGGATCCATCAAGATAGGATGTGGGATCAGAGTCCAGAAGATTCTAGCATCTCCCTGGCTCCCTCCACAAGCATTTCTTTCCTAGCAGAAGATTCTGATATTTATTTTTTGTTGGGGTGTGAGATATGTCGTGATTATTTCTAATTTTTAACTAGTGATGTTTTTTTTTTTTTGGATTTATCCCACCTGCTACTCCTACTCTCGTTCATATTCATATGCCTGCAATAGTATTTTATTACTGTCAACATCTACAACTAAGTATTGCGGCTGCATACACCAACACTTGACATCTTTTTAATTACGATTAATTACTAAAGTCATGATATCACATTTAGAAACAATCCTTTTAAATAATATTTTCATTTTTATTTTACTTGACTCTACATCTTCAAATTTTGTATTTTTTAATTTAAATATCTCCTTCATGTAGAGATAAAAATGTTTTTTTTTCTTGTCTTCCATGATAAAATAAACTATCAACAATGATGATAGTAACTGACTCCAATTTTTTTTTTTTTTTTTTAAAACTACATATACTCATATAACTTAAGGATGATTGTAATTGTTAATAATATTATTAGGAATTGATTCACAGTTTTGCATTAATTTAAGCCAAAAAACAGCAACTTCAAGTAGAGGTAGTTTCTAATGGAAAGTGACATGACTGAATATTTTCACTGTCTTTTTTTTTTTTATCTTACAAAAGCAAAAAAACAGCATTGAGCACAGAGCAAAGGTCTGTTTCCAAAAACTATGTGACACTGAGCTTTGTACAATGTACTGTCAGGACTCGGCAGCAACATTTCAAGCAGGAAGCTTTAGCATCTCATTGTTTTTCCAGCTGAATAAAAACAAACCAATTATAAGTGTAACATAAAATGATTTTACACAGAAAGATAAAAGATTCATAGATGGATAGATATGTTTGTGTATAATTTAGACTAAATTACATCAAAAAATAATGAATCTCTATTCTATTTTTCAAAGGGAAAATTGGTGAAAGGTTTCTGTTTGGAGATTTTATTCGTCGAAAGGACCTGATATGTTTATAGACACGGAAAGTATTGGTACTCCACAGGATTTCATATATAGAAAATATCGATGCTCGAATTTAAGTCGTTCTAGCCAATAAAGATTAAAGTCTCCAAACAGAGACTTTTTAACAATTTTTTCCATTTCAAAATGTACAAAAACTTTTCTTAGAGACAAACTGTAAATTTTTTAGATACATTTTTAGTTATGCTAAAATTATACAAACATTCGTAATATTTTTTAAACCTATATAAACCTCCATTGTAACTAAAATTATAAATATGTTCTCTGAATTTTATTCAAATTACACAAAGCTCCCTTATGTTTTCAAGCAACATATGTGCATATTTTTTAAAATAAATTAGAGAATTTATGTGATTTCAACATAATCCAAGGAAAGTTCACAAAATTTACTCCTTGTTTTGGAGGTTGAGGCATGTGTTGAAAATAAAGAAATAATATGCAATTTCACCAAAACTCAAAGGTGTAAGGGGGGGGGGGGGGAAGCTGTATTTAACGTTCAAAAAACTCATCATCAGTAGAAATGGCAAATAAAGAAACCATACACTTCATAACCTAAGGGCGAAAAAAATGATTATGCTTACGTATCCACCGAATTTGGTGAATCTCGGTGAAGTAGCGATAAATCCAATTGAGGATGTATAGAGCCCGGTATGCACTGCAAGAACATCAACCAGGAAATGTTATCACATCATAATATGAGTGTATACCATGTTGAAAAGTATAATTCATCTAAATTAGAAAACCAAGTCATACAAAAAAAAAAAAAACTTAATTGATGCTATAGGATCAGCATTTCAAGATCTCAACATCCTCTTGTATCTAAAACTCAAACAATACTCATATATCCTGTAACTCATCATTGTAATTGATTTCATTGAGAAGCTTTCAAGCTCATGATTTCAGTGTCTTTGCTTATCATTCTGTAATGTGATTTCAGGGCTTGGAGCCTCTAATGAGCCCTCCTCCAATACCCTTTGTAATGCCCCAACATCTCAAATGTGTTTTTTTTTTTTCTTTTGATCATTAGATTCTACTCTTCTAGTCCTTAATATAAGACCTAATTAACTAATTTGAGAAGATTAAGAAAGTTAGTTTAGTTAGTTAATATAACATGTTTTTTCTAAAAAACCTAATCATCTTCCTTAATTCCCTCCCTCCCTCTCCTACTTGATTATTGTTGAGAGAATATCAATAAGATTAATTTGGGAAAAAATTGATAAATATGTGAAATATGTCTTGCATTTAGGACAATGTCAACTCACCAATTAGGTCCTAAGGACTAGAAGAGTACATAAAATGAGTGATATTTTGATATCTAATGGGTATAAAATAGTACAGTTTTGAATTTCTAACGATTTTTCAAAGGAAGAAAACTCTAAAATTGTGTGTGTGTGGTTTTTTTTCTTTTTTGAGACCCAAAGCCCGTGATTTCATCATACACATGTAATTGAGAGAGTATTTTTTAAAGCTCAAAAATAAAAGCACATAAAACAACGATATCTTATTGAAGGCAGGCAAGCATGAAATGAACCTAAACCCATCACTTAAACTTAAGCCCCATAAGCATCAGGAGCTCAACTTCATAATGGTGTTAAAATCTGAACCCCTTGTACTTGGACTGTCCCAGGTGAGCTACTGAGATATACGGTTTTACTTGCATATATCATGGAGATTCACCACTGAAAAGCTTTTCATAACTATGCCTTTTGTAGAATCTAGAATTTAAGCCAAGCCAATTCACAAGAATTAAAAAGACATCACATACCCAAGCAGGAATACATATTTCCCAGTGAGATTGTCAATATTCCTTGACCTTTGCAGTAAAACTAATTGTGGCAGAATAACTACTGCTTCAAGATATATTGAAAATGTCCACAATACCTACCCAAGGAAAAACAGGCATCCATCAGAAATGAAACCCAAATATATCATAGATATACATATAGCTGGGGAAAAATCTCAGAGCAATACAATGGATTAGAAGATAGATAGATGGGGTACCTTGTGCAATACAATGGATTAGTAATATTCAAAGCCACTTGTATTTTTAAAAATAAAAGTGTCGGAAAGTGTCGGAGTGTCCGACACGTATATTTTAAAAAAATAGAAGTGTCCGTGCTTAATAGTTATAAATCCTAGCTCGGCTTTGTGAAATTATTTTGAATTTTATAATGAGTCAGCTAACCCTATTTGATGCATAAAAGGAAAAACAACAATGTAAAATAAACTTCTAACCTCTATTACAGTGAACTCGAGGGGTACCAAAATGGCTAGCAAGAAGCACGCCAAAAGAAGAAAATAATGCCTGAAAGTATCTTGATCCTTGTTGTATGTCTGCTTCACAACTTTATGGTACCTCATGTACCAGACTATACCAATTGAACTTCCAATAAAAATCAGCTTCATTACAATGTTGTAGATGGAATAGTACCTTGTGAACAAGTCAAGATATCGGGTAATGAAAACAATAACATAGAGTTCCTGAGTCTTGAGTGAAATTCCTGGACCAAATAACAATTGCAACAGTAAAATTTAGGCAAGGAATCAATACATTAGAAAAGTGTACAGATCATTTAAATTCATCCAACACAAGCAAAAAGCTTTCATCTCTCAGTTTTAATATGCTCACAATAAACTGAAGCCTCTTAACTTATAGGAAGACATCAAATGCATGAATCTAATTGGTTCAAGTGAGCAATGATGTTCCCACTTAGTAATGTGATATGAAAATCAAACAGATACATAACTCTCATCTCTATAATATACTAGCTCAAAGGACTTGTCATCTAAAATAGGAAGAAAATGTCATTTTAGGAGCACAAGTAAAGTAGTAAACAATACTTCTCTGGTCCTTAATACAAAACATATTTACCTAATTTAATTAGATTGAGAAAGTTAGTTAAGTTAGTTGTTATAACATGTATTTTCTAAAACACCTTAGTCATCTTCCTTAATTCCTTCCCTCTCCTCCTTAATTATTGTTAATGGCGCATTAATAGGGGTAGATTAAAAAAAGATTAACAAATATGATAATTATGTCTTATATTTAGGACTAAGATCAACTCTCCAATGTGTCTTATAATAAGGACTGAAGGACTATTATGCATAAAGTGCATGAGCAGAAACGTCCAAGAAGTTTATTTAACAGTATCTGATAAGAATACCAAATCTCAATTTTACGTTGGTTAACATCCTCAAAATTTACAGAAGGTTTACAGAGCAATATATAAAAGGAAAAACAAAGGCCGCAAAAGAGAACTCATATTACAGTTATTTAAATAGATTATGGAGATTCTATTTTTGAGAGTAAAAGAGAAGACAATTGAAAAAACAAATTACAATTACTTCACTAGTGTATACATCCAAAGTTCAAAGCCTAAAAAGTGTAATTATGGTATGCAGAACATTATGACCAAGAGGACTTAAACAGTACATAGGTATGCAGTTTCAAGAATGGGATATCTCCATGAACAAACTTTTTTTGTAAATGTGCTGCGCAATGCAATGAGACTGAATCTAATAATCAACCACAAGAATAAACCAATATAAAGAGAAATAGCTCTGGGAGGTAGCCCTAACATACTTCGGAAATTCAAATTAATACCGACACAAAGTGGCGTGCTCACTATTTTCTTCAGTTACTAAACATCAAAGACCGCTTAATTTTAGATTTATCAGTAGCTATACGGCAATCCATAAATTCATGACACAATATAGACCTATAATCCAGCAAAGTATAGTACTTGGACTCAGAAAATACTAAAATCATCTAATTGACAGCCTCTCATTGGAAAATGAGAAGCAACAAGGCAGCTTCTAAACAAGAACACTCAACTGCATTTTATCACTATTTCAGCAAAAACCCAAGTGGAAGCAATAGAAGATAAGACTAAATATAAAGTATGAAGATAAATAGGGAAAATAAGAGTTTGAAAACTTTAGGGGGGGGGGGGGGGGTTCGAATCTTGAGGAGAAGAACCACTATGCTGAGAAGGTGAGTGAAATCCCCAGCCAACCTGAACAAGTTCATGCTTGATTCACTGAGATGTGATAATCGCTGCTTAATAATAGTTATGGAGTTTTTTTTTTTCCTCTTCTCTTCCTCTTGCTTCTGTGACTTTGTTGGCGTCAATAGTTTCTTTTTCTTTTATGTTTACCGCCAGAAAACAAGTTCAAGTCAAGATCGCGACTTTATGGTCTACCAAAAACTAAGGTCACCGCCTAGCTGTGCCCTCTCTCCCTCGTCTCTACACCTTCGCGACTTTATGGTCTACCAAAAGCGGTAGTAATGGTACTAAACTACTAATAGTAAGAATTAAGAAACGGATCCTCTGTTTATAATTTATAAAGTGGGAAAATCCCTAATAAATAACTTCAAAAATTTTAAAAGATAAAAATGTGTTTTGAATATTTATAATTATAGAGATGTTAGGCTCAATTTGTTTTTTAAATCAAACATAAATGACCAAATTACTCTCAAATATATTTTTAAAAAACAAAATATTACTCCCACCGGCTGCCCGCGACCACCCCTACCGGTGGTTAGAGCTCCAATGGGAATATTCTGTCGGGAATTAATATTCCCAAAGTGGTGACATGGGGCTCAAACCCTCATTATTTAGTTTGCCCAAAAGGTTAGTTGTCATTGGTCAACCAATGGCTTTTAATATATATTCCCTCCAGTCTTAAATATAAGACAAAGTTTAGTGCAAATTGCACTACAAACTTTGTCCTATATTTAAAACCTGAGGGAGTATATGTGAACTTTTGATCTTTAACCCAAGCCCTTTCATAAGTTTTATTAAAGAATTTATGAAAATTCTTTAGCTTTTAACAACTTTTATTTACAAAATAAAAAATGCACATAATCAAGTCATTCATAATTTTTATTAAAGAATTCACGGCATTTCATTAGGTTCTAACAACTTTCATTTTCACAAAAAAAAAAAAAAAAAAATCACATTATCATGTTATTCATAAGTTTTGTTAAGGAACTCACGACATTTCATTAGGTTTTAACAACTTTCGTTTTTTCAGGGAAAAAAATCACACTATCATGTTATTTATAAGTTATGTTAAGGACACGAATTTCATTAGATTTTAACAACTTTCATTTTCTCATGAAAAAATTTGCACTATCAGGTCATTCACAAGTTTTGTTAAGAAATTCACAACATTTCATTAAGTTTTAACAACTTTTGTTTTCTCAAAAAAAAAAAAAAAATCACACTATGAGGTCATTCACAAGTTTAGTTAAGGAATTCACGAGATTTGATTAAGTTTTAACAACTGATGAAATTTTTTATACTAAAAAGAAAAATTATTAAAACCTAATGAAATGTCATGAGTTCCTTAACAAAACTTGTGAATGACCTGAAAGTGTGAATTATTTTTGAAAAAATGAAAGTTGTTAAAACTTAATGAAATGTTGTAAATTCCTTAATAGAACTTGTGAAATGACTTGGATCAAAGATCAAAAGTTAACATAAAATATTTGTTTGCATATAATATATTGAAAGTCATTTGGCCACCACCCTTTTAGACAAACCAAGTGGCATGGGGGTTCGAACCCCAACCCCACCACTTTGGGAATATTAATTCCCAACGGAATATTTTGCTGGAACATTCTAACTTGATCTCCGGCAGTCGGTGGGTGTAATATTTTAAAAAAAATGTATGTGTAAGGGTAATTTGGTCGAACAATGAATAGTCAAGTTTAAATAAGGCGCGAAAGCTTACCTGGACTTCAAAAGTGTATTGTGAACTTTTGAACTTCCGCGACTAAAACTCGAGTTTCCACTTACTGACTCGAGTTTTGATGTTGCTTCAACAGGTGCGTTGCTTTCTGTCTGACCGAAACTCGAGTTTCTCACTTAACGACTCGAGTTTCCAATTTGCTCAAAACCACAATTTCTTTTCTGGCCCCGATAAACTCGAGTTTTGAAATCAAAACTCGAGTTTGCGTCTCTTGACAGCAAACTTCAGAATTTTAACATCCTGCATAAGACATTGCTACGTACTCTGAAGCTTAAGTTAGCAACTATTATTCATCAAAACCATAACTAATATTGAGAAAAGAAATACATGGTTTGTGAAACCGGAACGGACCGGCCGGTTCAGACCGGGAACCGGCCAACCGGCAGTGAAACCGGTCCGGTTTAGGGTTAAACCGTTCTGACCCGGTAAACCCGGTGAAACCGGTGTGACCCGGACGGGTTAAACCGGACTGACCCGGTAAACAAATTTTTTTTAAGGTTTTTTTTTAATAAAAAAAAATTTGCCTCCCACTACCGTTTATTTCTTCAGGTGAAACCGTGAAAGAGCTTTGTTCATCTTGATTTAGAGCTTTGTTCCATTATGCAGAGCTTCAGGTTTATTATTGTTGAATGTTTTATTTTATTTTTAGTTCTTTGTTCTTTGTGTTCTGTTGGTGCTCTGATGTTTGTTTTTTCACTTTTGGATGTCATATTGGTTTGATTTGGGTTTGTTTTTGGTTTTCCTGAAGCTGTCGTGGTTGCTCTATTTTTGGTTGGCTCTGCTTATTTTTTAATATTGGCTTTGATTTGCCTATTGGTTTTTGTTGTGCTTCGGTTTGGTTTGGATTTCTGAAGGTTTGGTTTGCTCGGTTTGTGAGATTCTGGTATGTGAGGTTCTGTGTTTGATTATTTTCCTGAAGCTGTGTTAATGGAGGGAAATATTAATAATGAAGGTGTCCAGAATACTACCACTCCCAATCCCGAGTCTAGCAATCCTCCCACACATTCTGGTGTTAAAAAAGATCCTGCTTGAGAATATTTTGTCATCATATACTTGTTTTTGATATTTTGCTACCATCAATATATTGTCTCAAATGTAGGTTGTAAAGAAAATTGTTAGGAATATCTGAATATGTCACAAGTATTGAAGTATATGGTTATTTTGCTACTGATCTAAAATATTGAAATGATATATAGTATGTCAAATTTAGGTTGGCGTGATGAGAAATTAATTATTTTCCAATTTTTTATACCTCACCGGTCTGGCCCGGGCTGACTCCGGTCTGACCCACTAACCCTTAACCCAATACCCCGACCGGTTCAATGACCGGTCCGGGTTTCAGAACCTTGAAGAAATACTTAAAGCTCATTGGGATTTACCATTCCCAATTCTCTTCTAATAAAATTGAATTGCTCCTTAGCTAATGGTTTGGTGAAGATGTCAGCAAGTTGAAGATGAGTTGGGATGAACATGACCTTGACATCCTTCTTTTGAACGTGATCCCTTATAAAATGATGTCTCACATCAATATGCTTGGTCCTTGTATGTTGAACTGGATTCTTGGTCAAGCTTATTGTGCTTGTGTTGTCAAACAAAATTGGGATCTCCTTCAAATTGATTCCCAAGTCAGAAAGTTGTTGCTTGAGCCATAGGACTTGAGCACAGCAACTTGATGCAGCAATATACTCAGCTTCAGTTGAAGATACAGTGACGGTTGTTTGCTTCTTACTGAACCATGATACAAGTGAGCCACCAAGAAATTGACATTGGCCACTTGTACTTTTTCTATCCGTTTTGTACCCAGCATGGTCTGAATCTGAGTAGGCCACCAAATGTTCAGGTTGACCTTTGGGAAACCATAGTCCAAGAGTCTTCATGTCAGCAAGGTATCTGAAGATTCTCTTCACATTTTCAGCATGTGACTCCTTGGGAGCAGATTGGAACCTTGCACACATCCCCACACTGAATTGGATGTCTGATAGGGCAAAACTTTAAAGCCTTATAAACTCCGCAAGTATACGGGCCGTATCAAGTAATAAAGTAGTGAGAAAAGATCGTCCCACGAGGACTAGTATTCCAGCCACTAACTCGTTATCTTAGCTTTAGTTGGACAAATGAGTAAAAGAGGGTGAGTTGTAACTTAACAGAATTTTTAAAGAGTTTAATAGAAATCACGCATTCAAGATGAAGAATCTCAAAGACGATAGTTTAGAAAAGTTAATCAGTGGAGAAAACGCAGCTAGGGCATAGAAATCCCCTATGTTCATCCAAGTATTTGAATTAAATCCCTAATTGACTATTATTTCCCATGATTGACGATCAATTCTCTAAAATTAGACTAAGTCCCAATGTCTTGACGCTACCTTAGTCCGTTATCTTTGAAAACAACCTAATGTCTTAGTATTGTTTGGAAAGATCAATTATTTAAACCAGAATTATAAGATCGCATAAACTCGTAAGCCTATGTCTAGATCATGCAACTCTATGACGAATTAACGGTTCCAGTTAAATGCACCAACATCTCTATTGTCATACACCAACCTATGAACAATCTAAAAGGTGATCATTCTTTAAGAAAGCTTTAAGCAAAGATAATTCATTCAATCATGGAAAATAACGTTCAATCAAGAATTCAAACAAATACTTAAATTCGCATAGGGTTCATCCTCGCCCTAACTACTAAAGAAAATTAGCCGAGCATGGCTAGGTTAACAAAATAGAAGAAAAGAGATGAAAATTGGAATTGTTCTTGCATCCTCTTTCTTCCTTCAGCCGTCTCCTCCTTTTCTTCCTTTATCCTTTCTCTCTAAGCCTTTGGTAAATACCGAAGTTTAGAGAGCATAAGGATGTTATTTTCTCTCGTGTGTACTTTGGTTGCTTCTGCGTCTTGTCTCTCCGTTGTCAGTGTGTATCTCCCTTGCTCTTTATATAGAAATTCCCTTAGGCTGACTTGGTCGTGATCGATCTGTCTTAAATACAAGATATGCAATATCCTTTTGAGATCTCCAATCATCTCCAAATCTTTTGCAATCCACTCTCTCATATCACACAATTTATTCAAATTGATTTCCTTTTCTGCTCCTTTCTCAATCAGCTAATAACTCCTGCAAGATATATAAATAGTAATAAATTTAATCCAATATATCTCAGAATTGATACTCATTTAATTATAAAATCTGCACTTATCAATGTCCGGGCGACTCGCGGTAAGATAGAGCAATGAACCAATCATTCCTCTATATCTGGTAATATTGAAATCAGTGCCCTTCTCATCAGCATCCAAAGATGTGGTTGAACTCATTGGAGTGTCAGCTCCATTGCATTGGTCCATTCCAAACTTCTTCAGCAGATCATTGAGATACTTGGTCTGAGAAATGAAAATTCCATTTGCCTTTTGCTTAATTTGCAGACTAAGGAAATAATTGAGTTCTCCCATCATGGACATCTCAAACTCTCCCTACATATTCTTTGCAAATTCTTCACACAAAACATCATTAGAAGCTCCAAATATAATGTCATCAACATAGATTTGAACAATTAAAATTTCACCAATTTTATTGCTTTTAATAAAGAGAGTTGTATTTGCTTTTCCTCTAACAAACCCTTGATCAAGAAGGAATTTGCTTAATCGCTCATACCAAGCTCTAGGAGCTTGCTTAAGGCCATAAAGAGCTTTCTTAAGGCGATAAACATGATCAGGATGATGTTCATTTTGAAAACCAGGAGGTTGTTCCACATAAACTTCCTCCTGAATAAAACCATTTAGAAAAACACTTTTTACATCCATTTGATAGAGCTTGAATCCTTTGACACAAGCAAAGGCTAGAAGAACTCTTATGGCTTCCAATCTTGCAACTGGAGCATAAGTTTCTTCATAATCAATTCCTTCTTCTTGATTATAGCCTTTAGCAACCAATCTTGCCTTATTCCGGACAATGATTGCTGACTCATCTAGTTTGTTCTTGAATACCCATTTTGTGCCAATGACCGGATGGTCCTTAGGCCTAGGTACCAAATCACAAACTTGATTTCTATCAAATTGATGTAACTCCTTTTGCATTGCTATCACCCAATCATTGTCTGAGAGGGCTTCATCAATTTTAGAGGATTCTATTTTCGAAATAAAGGCAGAGAAGGTAACTTCATTCAAAGTGCTACTTCTGGTCCTTACACCTTGATTAACATCACTTATAACTTGGTCTAAAGGATGATTCCTTATAAATCTCCAAGCTCTAGGTTGAGGTTGATCAGGGTTTTCCAAATTGTTTTGAGGATCAACTTCAAAAACATTTTCTGGATTTTCAATAGAGGCAGGAGTAGTTTTTGAAAAGAACTGATTTCTCAAAATGTTTTCCTCATCATCATCCTTGGATTTATCAGATTTGGATTCACAGAATGCAACATACATAGACTCTTCTACAATGCGAGTACGAATGTCAAAGACTCTATAAGCTCTACTTCTATTGGAATAACCCAAAAATATATCTTCATCCGCCTTGGGATCAAACTTTCCCAAGTTATCCTTACCATTGTTATAGATAAAACACTTACATCCAAACACATGCAGATAACTCAGATTTGGCTTTCTTCCTTTATACAGCTCGTACGGAGTCTTTTTCAGCTTCTTTCGGAGGTATGCTCGATTTGAGATGTAGCAAACTGTACTCATTGCATCAGCCCAGAACACTTGCGAAGTGTTGTTTTCATTCAGCATAGCTCTTTCCATCTCAGTGATGACACAATTCTTTCTCTCCACAACACCATTTTGTTGAGGAGTCCTTGGGGCTGAGAAATTGTGATCAATCCCCATATTGTCACAAAACTCAGCAAAGGCATGATTTTCGAATTCACCTCCATGATCAGTTCGAATTCCTGAAATAATAAAACCTTTCTCGTTTTGGACCTTCTTGGCAAAAACAACAAACTGATCAAACGTTTCATCTTTAGACGATAAAAATATGGTCCATGCAAATCTAGAAAAATCATCAACTATGACCAAAGTATATAGATTGCCACTAAGGCTTCTTACTCTAGCTGGTCCAACTAGATCCATATGAAGTAGTTGGAGAGGTCTAGAAGTTGAAATCTCATTTTTCGATTTGAAAGAAGATTTAGTTTGTTTTCCTTTTTGACATGCATCACAAATCATATCATTTTTAAAGTGAAGTTTTGGAACACCAATCACTAAATCCTTTTTAAATAATCTGTCAAGTTGGATCATATTGACATGAGCTAAACGCTTGTGCCATAGCCAACTATCATCCAAATTACTAACAAAACATTTTTTAAATGTAGAGCCATCTTTAGAAAGGTTAAGTGTATAACAATTGCCTTCTCTAGGAGCTCTAAAAATAGCTTCTGTTTTTATATTATCTAAGGAGAGAATATCCTTACTTACTATCAAGCATTCCTCAGAATCAAAGATAACTAAGTTACCTTTATCAGTACTTTGGCTTACACTGAGGATATTGTGACAAAGTCCTTCCACAAGGTAGACATCTTTGATTTGTGAACCTTCATTGTTTCCAACTTCACCAATCCCAGCAATCTTTCCAGATTGATTTCCACCAAATGTCACTTTGCCACCATCTTTATGCTTGATTGAAGCAAATTTCGAGTGATCTCCCGTCATGTGCCTAGAGCATCCACTATCAATGTACCATTTGTTGGACTTTGATGCTCTTAAACATACCTACAAAACAAAAGCAATCAAGTCTTAGGTACCCATCTTTTCTTGGGTCCTTTGGGGTTAGTTTGTATCTTAGGCACCTTATAAGATCCCTTAGGCACCCATTGATAGTTCCCGATAGGCTTACTCTTTCTTTCCTTTTTATGAAAATAGGAATAAGTAGTATGCCCTTTTCGATTGCAATAATTGCAATGTGCAAAAGGATTTGAAGAATGAACAGATTTTCTAAAATAGTTCATGTAAGATTTTTCTCCAAACTTCTTTTTGCCTTTTCTCTTGTCAAAACTTGGTTTATAACCAATTCCTGATTTGTCATTTGTAAACCTCTGTTGTTTCAAAATGACATTGAGCATCTCACTACCTCTAGTGAATTTCTCAAGTGCCTTAGTAAGATGTAAATTCTTTTTCTCCAAATCAGGACAATTTTCACAAGGCATTTCAGATGAAAGATTTTTAACTTGCATTTCAAGAGTAATATTTTTCTTTTTCATAGAGATGTATTTTCCTGCAAGTTTTTCAAATTTAGATTGAACAACAATGTATTCAGCAAATAACTCATCATAAGAT
This sequence comes from Acacia pycnantha, assembly GCA_025563575.1. Classification (NCBI taxonomy): domain Eukaryota; kingdom Viridiplantae; phylum Streptophyta; class Magnoliopsida; order Fabales; family Fabaceae; genus Acacia; species Acacia pycnantha. Next base: position 3,734,555 of record JAMWYP010000055.1, on the reverse strand, counting down.
GGTTTCGGATCATATACCTCATTGTTGTCATGTTGCTCTTCTTCTTTGGCAACTAAGAAAATGTTTGCTTTCTCTTCTTCATCAGCTTCATCTTCATCGGATGAGCTATCTCTCCATATGGCTGAAACATAGGCTTTCTTTTTGAATCTGTTGAACTTCTTATCTTTATCCTTGTTTTTCAGCTGGGGGCATTCAGACTTGATGTGGCCAGGCTTGTCACATTCGTAGCAAATAATCGGCTTCTTTGCCTCAGTGCTGGTGCTACCCTTGTTGAATCTCTTGTACCCTTGGTTCTTCTTATAAAACTTTTTGAATCTTTGGACCATCATGCCCAGCTCTTCATCTTCGTCTTCTTCTTCTTCTACATCATCGGATTCCTTGGCTTCTTTAGCCGTCTTGAGAGCAATGCCTTTACTCTTGACATTCATCTCATCAAGTCCTTTCCTGAACTTGATCTTCCCTTCATACTCAGACAGGCTGCCAAATAAAACTGTTATCGAGCTCATTGATTCACCACGGGCTTCCTCAATGGCAGTAACTTTGGCTTCCCATTCCTTGCTGAGGATATTTAGAATTTTCCTCACTTGAACAGGTTGCTCGTATGTCTTGCCCAATGCAGCAAGCTGGTTGATGAGATGAGTGAATCTTAGCTGGAAGTCGATGATAGATTCACCGGTCTTCATACGAAGAAGATCATACTCAGTCATGAGAGTATTGACCCTATTCTCTTTTACTCTGGTAGTTCCTTCATGAGCTATCTCCAAAGCATCCCACATGGCTTTTGCTGATGGTAAGGTGCAAATACGGAAGTACTCTTGTTGACTTAGAGCACTTTGCAGCATAAGGATAGCCTTGCTGTTGAGAGTGACATTTCTTCTGTCATTCTCATCATATGCTTCTTCTGGCTTAGGAACTCGAAGACCATTCGCCATGACTGTTGGATTATAGTTGCCAATTTTGAATACTCTCCATAGGCCATACTCACTGGCCATGACAAAGACCTTGAACTTGGCTTTCCCGAAAGAGTAATGTTCGCCACTGAAGGCGGGAGGTCTGTTGATCGAAGCTCCATCAAGTAGAATACCTTCCATATTGATCCTTCTCGAGATGTTAAGCTCTTAAGAGAAGACCTTGCTCTGATACCAAATGAAAGCGGAGCTGAATCACCAAGAGGGGGTGAATTGGGGATTCAGAAAAACTTTTTCGGATTGCTCTATTTTTCGTGTGATAAAACAGAGATGAACAGAGTATAGAGAAGAGAAGCAAGACACAAAGGATTTATACTGGTTCGGTCTAACCTCTTGACCTACGTCCAGTCCCCAGACTCTTTGGGATTTCTCACTATCACAATTGATTGCACACTCTGCAACTCAAGAGTAATTCTCTCACTAGAACTTACTCCCCCTTACAAGTTGTAATCAATAACCCAATCTCCAAGTCCCCTTGACTTGAGATACTTTACAATAAATGATTTACAATCAATAAACTCTCTCTAAGAGTAGATAAGATAATCACTGAAGTACAAATGTATCAAAAGATACTTTACACAAGAAAACTCAAAGAGTAGTTGAAACTTTAATGATTTTCGTTTTCTCACATATTGGTTGTTGAGAAGAATTGAATGCATCTCTATTTATAGCTAGAGATCATTAAATGACCGTTATAAATCCTAATCTGACCGTTGCCAACATTGGTGATGGATTAGTGAAGGTTTTGGTCTTCTTCTCTCTCTACTCTTTGGTTAATCCAGTTGTGCAGAAGTTTAGGCTTGACTTCTTGACTTTTAATCCGTTGGAAGAGCAGCTACTGGATGTGGAAAGGAAACATTAATTCCTTCAAAACGTGTGGAGAATGATTGTCCAAAAGTATGCAAGTTTTCTGCACTTTGCATTTAATGTTCTGACTTCACTTTATGCTTTATGCTAATTCTCCATTTAATCCTTTCTAAATCATCTGAAACTCACTAACAAACTGATTAAACATAGTTAGGAATAGTAATGAGTAATGATATAAAGTATTAGGATCAAACACAAATATTTTTCAAATTCGTTCAGTTCAAAATTCAAATTCAGCGATACAAACTCGAGTTTCTTCTTCAAAACTGGAGTTTTCATATTTCATTAAAAGGCCTAAACTCGAGTTTTCTCATTCCAGAGAAGAATATCGCGATTTGGTCTTAAACCAAGTTTGGTGAACAGTGCAAAACTCGAGTCATTAAGTGACTAACTCGAGTTTTGGAATTTTGTCGAGAAATCATGTCTAAGTCCAAAATCTCAAAACTGGAGTTTTCAAAACGTTTAATTTTAGCAGAGCTCTCTGCTTGGCCTAAACTCGAGTTTCCATAAATCTTTGAAAAATGGAAACTTCTCTGCTTTCTTTGAGTTCTTCTCTGTAAGGCCGAAACACGAGTTTCCAAAACTAAACTCGAGTTTCCTCGTTTATGAGAAAACATTGAAAAACCTTGTTATTTCAAAACTGGAGTTTTCACAAGTTCAGAATTGAGTTTTGTTCTCTGTATGTTGTAAACTCGAGTTTCCAAAACTAAACTCGAGTTTCCAACAAAGCTTGGAAACTTAGAGAACTCTCTGTGTAGCCTAAACTCGAGTTTCCAAATGGAAACTCGAGTTTTGGTATCTTTGGAAAATTGATAGCTCTCTGTCTTGCCAAAACTCGAGTTTATTCAATCAAACTCGAGTTTGCTTTGTCTGTGAAAAACTCAGAAGCTCTCTGTATGGTCAAAACTCGAGTTTTCATATCAAAACTCGAGTTTGCCTTTCTTTGCAAAAACTTGAGCTCTTCTCTGTCAAGTCCAAACTCGAGTTTCCAAACTGAAACTCGAGTTTGCCTTTGACAGTAAGTTTTTTAACTTAGCAAAGAAAAAACTTCCATCTGTGTTTACAATTGTCCGTTATCATCAAAACCAATAGAGAACTAACACCATCAACACCAACTCATCCAAATCCTAAACTTTTCTTCCACGAAAATGAATAATTAAAATCTGGTACATAAATATCTCAAATTTATAACTGATACATCTTAGACAATAAACATATCTCATCCAAAACATCCCTCTAATTCTACATGGCAAAGAGCAAATAGCTCATATTAACACCCAAAAAAACGAAGAAGAAAAGAAAATACAAGAGCAAGCTGCCCAATATAAGATCAGGCCCCCTAGTAAAACTGCAGAAAGAACACAATTAGTTTTTATTACTATACTGTATCACTCGTTTTTCTTTAGTTTATAAGTCGATTCTACTTCTCCAATGTACGGTGAAACATGATATTCATACTGCTAAAGAACAGAAAAGATGACCATCTCTAAACATATCAAGACATTCTGAATGGCCTCTTCAAGGTGCTCCACATCTAACCAGAAATGATGAGATCGAATAACCCCTAGTGCCACCAAAATCTCCAACACCACTCCCTAAAGGGACATTATATGTAAAACAGAACCCGGATGATGATGCCATATAAACCACAATGATTTCAATATTAACAACCAAAGGAAAATTGATATGATGCCAAACAAGTGTTAGACAGAAGGTAAAGCAATTGCAAGGAAATGTCGACAATTACAGATTCACACAGAGGCCCAACTCCACAATGCATCTAGTTGAGAGGTATTGATCATAGAAAATACAATATGGAGCCAAGATTATACTCAGAAAGTTTGCTTATTTACTACTTGAGAGAGTTTCTCTCTCCGCTAAGAATAAAGGAAGACAAGTGAGGAAAATGCACAATGTACCTAAAAAAGTGTCATTGGGAAAGAGTGGTGAATTTCCCTCCCTTTAATTTCATCAGGCATGATGTTTCTGCTCATTGATATGTTCAAGTAACTATACATCAAAGCCATAAATTTAGCAATCACCTGAAGAAAGAACCACATAAAATGTTTTGATATGCCAACAAAAGTAGCATTTTGAAAGTCACAAAGCCAGATGTTGTAATCAAGTACTAACCAGAGCTTCATAGCATTCTTTCACTAAGTCCAAGAACATAAAAAATGCTTTGCTTCCCTGAAGATCCAACAGGCCCACAAATGAGTCAGCTGCATATATGGGAGCCATAATGATAATAATTATGATGGCCTTTTGCTCTTTAGGGTTCTTCCAGTAGAAGAGATGTTGTGATAATAGCTTCACTGTGAAATGCATGGAGGCCATTACACAAAATGCATACCCCATCACAGTTAGTTGTTCCGAACTCAACGAACTTAGATCCATTGCTTGGATAAAAGATGAAACGTGATGATAGAATTTGCACAAATCAGTTCCAAAGTTCAATTTATCACGTGAGTTGAGAAATATTTAGACAAAGTTTCGGAGACCATGTATTCAAGGTAAGAGCAACATGCTTACAACTATCCCAGATTATATTTCCTAGATTCAACGCTTAAACTAATCAAATACTAAGGTGCTCAAACAACTGGGGAACTGAAAAAAATACCGAGGTTTCATTTTCAAATTTGATATAAAGAGCAACATGCTTACAGATTGCCTCAGATCGACAAGAACCAGGCCTCAGATCAGAAAGCATCGCTCTAATCGTCTGCTCACTCACTCCAATCGATCGTCGTTTTAATCGTCTGCTCACTCACAAACAGTCGCGCGATTCTGTGCAACCCTATGTCAACTCCCTCATCCCCAATCGATCATCCTTCAACCCACGTTTTGTGGAAACCTAGCTCTTCCTTCCTCAGCTCAGAGATTTCAGATCACATCGCTTCTTTGTGATTTGCTTGCATTTCGATTTCCCAGTGTTTCAGTTGATTCGATTTTAGGGTTCCTTTTTTCCCCAATTTTTTTAACCTTGCACTGTTAGCATCCTAATCAGAATGTTTTTCTCCATTTGGCTTCTTCTCACTCCAATTCATCATACACATCAGCATTAACAGTTGACTGTGGCTACTTAACGGTCAACATCCAGTATCTAACGGTTTTGTGTGACTTTTACTCCTAAAATGTAACCACATGTGTATTTTTGCTCTTAAAAGAAGCATATGATGCTGGATGCTCCCTAGGGTAAAGCACATGTGTATTTTTGCTCCTTTACCCTAGAATGTATATCTCACTTTGTATTTAATAAAGTTGTTGTATTTCCAGGAACTTCACCAGCTCTAGTGAAAGTCTTATATCAGTACGGTTCAATTCAAGCCACATATCATTCATCAACCTTAGAAGAAGTATCGCAATTACCTAGTACTTTAAGGAATGCCATAAAAGCATATGTAAAAATTGTAAACCAATATATCATTTTTATAAGGTGTCACTCAACAATTGCTAAGATAATTCCAGATAAGTTTTATCATCCTATAAACTTAATCAGGTTTGGAACAACCAGAAAACCAACAGAAGTGGAACAGGAACTCAAGGAAAATATAGAAGACGGTAAAGAATTCTAGCATAAAATGTCCAATATCAGAGCCCAATATTACCATATAATTTACCAGGAAATAAATAGATTTACAGTTGCGGTAGAAGAACTATGGGTTTATTCTTGTGTATTTACAACATGTATATTGTCCCTTGGAAAAACTCCAAGAAATAAGAAATTGGTTAGCCAATGGTATGATCGTTTGAAAAATAATGAGGAAACCAAATAAAAAATTTGTAATTTATTATCTGTGTATACCAAATATAAATGTAAATATTGTGAATAAAGAGAAAAAGATATGCAAGATTTCAAGGAACCTGCCCTGTATACTACTATACTCTGAAGACAGGAAGAAAAAGATAAGAAGAAGAAGACAAAGAAGTTTTTGCCGACAAGTTAATAAATGGAACATCTGAAAGATGTCTTGGAAAAATATAATAAAGAAGTCTTGGAAGGTACAAAGTACAATTTTGTAAGGTAGTATTAAGTGTCTTGTAAGATATGAGCTGCTAAATTCATATGGGGTCAAATTAGGGAGTAATATTATCATATCTGATTGTTATGATCCTATAAACGAGAATTGTTCATTGTGATATGTTTATCTAAGGTTATGGTTTGGTTATGATCATATAATAACTAAAAAATATTCCCGATCTTCTATTTCAGTGTTTGCCAGCAAATTGAACAAATGTAGCCTTGACCTAGTAAGGTGGAGTCGCATAGAGTTCCCTAATTTTGCCAAGGTTATTAAGAAGATCAAAATTGAGATAACTGCTCTGTCCCTAGGAGACCTTACCACTGAGTCTATGAGTGCTATTGCTGAGCGTAAAGTGCAGCTTGACAGGATGTTAGAACAGGAATAAAAGTATTGGTGGCAAAGGGCTCGGGTTAATTGGCTCCAAGCAAGGCATAGAAACTCACGCCACATGACCACTATCAAGAGAAGGAGATGTAATAGTATCCTAACAATCAAGGATGATCAATGGAATTGGCTCACAGAGAGGGAGGCAGTAACTCACAATATAACTCAATTCTTCCATAACCTCTTTACTGCCTCAGCGGCTTCACATGATATGGGAAGAGTCCTGGAGTTTATTGATAGAAAGATCTCATATGACATGAGCTGAAGCCTCCTCCTTCCGATTTCAAAAGCAAAAATTAAGGCAGCAACTTTTAGCCTTGGGGGCTCAAAGGTACTGGGCCCAGATGGTTTTTCAGGGATGTTTTATCAGAGTGCGTGGATGGAAGTGGGGGTTTTGGACTTTTTTGCAGGGAAATCCTCTCTACAAGACATTAATGAGACCAATATCATTTTAATCCCTAATGTTAATAGGCCTGATCATGTAACTCAATTTAGGCCTTTAGGATTATGCAACTTCTCATACAAGATAATCTCGAAGATTATATCCAACCGAATGAGACCATTGCTTGATAAATGCATTTCCCAAAGTCAAGGTGCTTTCGTTCCAGGCCGCTACATTCAGGATAACATTACTATCACGCATGAAGTCTACCACTACCTCCGTAGGAAGAAGTCAGGAGGTTAGTTTGAATTTGCCCTTAAGTTGGATATGAGCAAGGCTTACGATAGAGTAGAATGGAATTTTCTGGAAAATACATTGATGCGACTTGGTTGTTGTGAGGAATAGGTATCACTTGTGATGAAGTACGTGAGGCTACTAGTTTGAATATTTGTCTGGATGGAGAGAAAGTAAGCTCATTCTTACCGTCCAGGGGCTTAAGGCAAGGCGATCCCTTTTCGCCTTACCTATTTATTCTAGTAGCGGAGGTACTCTCATTAATGATCAATAAAGGCCAAGTTGACAAGAAGCTTAAGGGGATCAAATTAAGCAACAGTTGCCCGATGCTCACCCACTGTTTCTTTGCGGACGACGCTATACTTTATGTGAATGCAAAACAGAGGAACTGTATTTTTTTGGCTAATACCCTCGAACAATATTGTGTAGCTTATGGCCAAATTGTCAATTTAGATAAGTCCAACATCTTCTTCTCAAGCAACCCTCTAGCAACAACTAGGGATAGAGTCGGTAACATTATGGGGATTCCAATGTTAGAGGATCCAGGGAGGTATCTCGGTATCCCAAGTATTTGGGGGAAAACCAAATATCAAGCACTGGCCTATATAAGGGAAAGGGTTATGAACAAAATTTAAGGCTGGGGGTCTTCCTCCCTTTCATTTGTTGGGCGAGAAACGATGATTAAAGCGGTGGTTCAGGCAATCCCTCTCTATCCAATGTCCTTCTTCAAATTTCTGATCAAAACTTGTAAAGAGTTACATAGTATGATTGCTAATTTTTGGTGGGATGGCAGCGCCTTAAAAGGCCGCACTCATTGGAAGGCTTGGGAGACTCTAACAGTTGGTAATTGTCAGGGGGAATGGGATTTCAAGACCTACTAGTGATGAATGAAGCATTATTGGCTAAAACGGCTTGGAGACTAATAATGATACCTAATGAGTTGTGGGTAAGAAGTGCTAAAAAGTGTTTATTTCCCTAAAATGGTCTTCATGAATGAAAAAAAAGGCTACCATGCATCGTGGTGTTGGTCAAGTATTGTTGAAAGCAGGGACTTTCTTAAATCAGATACCAAATGGGATGTGGGCACCAGCACTAGTATTCGAGTCTAGGAAGACAACTAGGTACCTGACACTGATTTCCCTGCAAAGCCTATTGACAGCGATAATCCCTTGGTCTCACGAGGTATGGTGAGTAATCTGATCGTGGAAGGCTCTTGGGATCTTTTCCCAATTGCCCAACATCTATATGTTGATATTATGCATGACATTTATCAAATACCAATTCCCAACAATGGATTGGAAGATAAGCTAATTTGGACCAAGGCCGAAAATAGTGCTTATGTGGTTAAATTAGTTTATCAAGTCGGAAAGGGTAGCTGGTCTACATGTACTCAGAAAGTAGGCTCCTCCATTGTTATTCCTAGTGCTAGTTGGAAATCTGTATGGAAAATTAAAACGATCCCTAGGGTGCAACAATTTATTTGGCGACTGCTCAACAACGCCATTCCCGCTAATGATTCTCTGGCCCGCCAGAAAAGATCTCCAACGAGTATGTGTCTGATTTGCGATGAGAAGGATGAAACAATTGAACATCTCTTCTTCCATTGCCCTTGGACACAATGTATATGGTTTGGCAGCTCCCTTTGTGCCCGGTTTGATGCCCACAATGTTTCTAATTTTAACTAGTGGTGGCTCCAGGTGACAGGTATGCCTAACATAACCTCTCATGACATTTCACTTATTTGTTGGCTACTTTGGTTTGTCTGGAAGCAAAGAAATAACAATGTTTTCAATCATATCCCTCCCAATCCGGGCACGGTCATAGAGATGGCTAGAGTGAATAATTGTGAGTTTTGGAGTTCCTGGGAAAAGCTCAATGAGAGATTTGATGTAGCGAGTAAAACGCATAGTGATTTTGTGCGATGGGTCCCTCCTAAATTTGATTCCTTGAAAGTTAACTGTGATGGCTCCTTCTTTCCTGGTCAGGACTTCACAGCTATTGGAGTGGTTAGTAGAGATAGCTATGGATGCTTTAAATGGGGTTTTGTCCATAAATTGAAGTCTGTCTCTACATTTATGACTGAGGCATTAGCCTTGATAAGGATGCTTGCTATGTATTTGGGCCATGACAAAGTAATTTTTGAAACTACTTGTCTTCTTCTTCATACCTGCATTGTTGCAAGGTCTCCTGATTTATTTGATTGGAAGAGTAGAGGTATTGTATATGATATAATTAGTCTCCTATCTACCAAGGTTGGGCTTTCTGTTTCCTTTACTCCTAAAAGGGGTAATCGTGTAGCTGATTTTCTTGCAGCTGAGGCTTATAAAGAGGTGTGCCCGTTAGGGTGGGTTTTGCAACCATCACCTGCTTTGCTGTTGTTTCTAACCTTGGACATCCAGGAGGCTAATATTATTTAGAAAGATGTTTGCTCCTCTGATCTTGTATTGAATGGTGACTGATTTTGTTATCATTAGCTCTGGATTATTTTCTATTTTTATTGGCTTTGTATTGCCTAGTTCTTTGCCTTCATTTCTTGGCATTTGTTATGTAACTCTGAGGTGTTATTTAGTAGTAATATCAATCCTTTCTTGAGCAGGAAAGAAAAGTGTCTTGTAAGATACAATAAATGAGTGATAAGTCTTTGTAAGGTACAAGTATGTAAAATGCTTTACGTAAACGTTGTAAGATGGAAGTGGAAAAAGTCTTCATAAGATACAATGATAGGAAGATGCTTTAATCTTGTTTTAATGATTTACGCGAAGGTAGCAGATATCAGTAACCAGAGTTGAAAAAATTAATCAGTTATGTAACTCGGGGTGGAATGCCAACTCTATATAAAGCATTGTAAGTGTTCGAAGATGGACACACCGAACTTGAACTTTCATCTCAATTCTCTCCTCTCTTGTACTTATAAAATTTCTTAGTAATAAAAGTTCGAGTTTCAACATTTTATCTCTTGAAGAAATTTTTGAATCTTTGATTTAGCCATAAAAGATATGAGTTGCTAAACTCAAGGGGTCAAATTAGGGAGTAATATTATCATATCTAATTGTTATGATCCTATAAACGAGAATTGTTCATGGTTATATGTTTATCTAAGGTTATGGTTTGGTTATGATCATATAATAACTAAAAAATAAAAGTCCAGTTATGCCTCTGGTAGAAAATGAAGGCAGGCTGTGCCGGTGTGGTATGAAAGTGATAAGGAGGTTGTAGAATTAGAAGTTTAAGGAAGAAGAAGAGGGTGACGTGACAGAACTGTTGTCCTTGTCATTCCTTCATACACAATCAAACTGAATCAATACATGCCTTTCATAAGTCTAGCCTTCCATATATATAGTGATAGGCTTAGACTCCCAAGGCCAAGGCCCATTAACTAATCTAACTGTCATATCATATAACTAATACTAATAGCCCTAAGTAATACTAACCCTAGCGGCCTCATGGAATTAATATAGTTCCGCTGGTATTCTATATCCTATTTAACTAAGTGGCTGGCCTCATAGGATTAGTGTGGTTGCCACCTCAACTATTAATATAGTATATATGCATTACATATCAATACTCCCCCCCTTAAAGAACCCTTGTCCTCAAGGGTTAGGAAGGACAAATGCTGGAAACTGTCGCTGAAATGTGTACAGCAGCATCCATGAAGCTTCCTCCTCCGGTAGGTGCTTCCATTGGACCAACACTTCAGTTACAATGCGTCCTTTTCTTCTACCAAGCCTGGTCTGCAAAATCTTATTTGGTTCCTTCAAAGTGGGAGGTTCTAGCCAGTCCAGCAGTGGATGTCGAGCCCGGATAGCTGGATCTGGGCATAATTTCAACAAGGAAATGTGAAAAACATTACAAATCCTTGTTACTTCCGACAGCTCCAACTTATAAGTGACCGGACCAATGCGTTGTTTCACCTAGTAGGGGCCAAAAAATCTGGGAGCTAGCTTTTGGTTGCTCCTAGAGGCAGCTAATATCTGACGGTAAGGATGAAGTTTCACAAAAACCCATTGACCCTCTTGAAATTCTCTATCCGTGTGATGGGAATCAGCCTTCTACTTCATCAAATTCACAACCCTGTGTAAATGGTGTTTAGCTACCATAACAGCTCCTTTTCTTGCCATAAAAGACCTGTCAACAGCCTCAACCATTGCTGACCTAGGAAAATAAGCTAAGGCACATAAACAGCTGTTTTTGCCCATAAAGTAGCTCATGAGGGGTCATATGAGTATAGGAGTGGTAGGTAGTGTTATACCACCATTCAGTAAGTGGTAAATACTTAAACCAGTCCTTAGGGAACTCCCAACACATGCATCTTAAGTAAGTCTCCAAACAACGATTCAAAACCTCAATCTGCCCATCGATTTGGGGATGATAGGATGAAGACACAATTTCTGATCTATTTTAAAGACTTTTAAGAACTCTTGCCAAAAATTGCTGATAAAAATCGAGTCCTTATCCGATATAATTTCAGTAGGATCCCCACGTAGTCTATAAACCCCATCTAGGAATTGTTGAGCCAAACTAGAGGCTGAAATGGATGAGAAAGTGCAATAAAATGGTTGTATTTGCTCAAACGGTCCACAATCACCTTTATAGTGTCACGGCCATAAGATTTAGGAAACCCCTCAATAAAATCCATAGACATACTTGCCAAACCCTACTAGGAATTGGCAAGGGCTGAAGTAATCCCGAAGATGCCACCGTCTCATATTTACATCTGGCACACACATCACAATGACGAATGAAGTCCTCAATCTCCTCAAACAAGTGTCTCCACCAAAATAGAGCTTTTACTCGCTGGTAGGTAGTATGAATACCTGAATGCCCCCCTTGAGGAGAAGAGTACAACCACTCAAGTATTTTTAATCTGACTATAGATTTATTCCCTACCACCAAACGTGTCCTTTTTCACAATAACTCTCCATCCCATGTAAACTTACCCACTGTTTTTGTGTTTTGCTTCAGTTGATCAATAAGTGTCACCATTTCAGGATCTATGGTCCAACTGTTCTGAATTTTCAGCAACAATGCATCAGAACAAGTAGATAAAGTGATCTGAAAACCTAATTTTTAGGTACCCTAGAGAGAGCATCAGCCACATTGTTGTTGGCCCCCTTCTTATATTGAATTTCATAATCATACCCATCAATTTTGAAATCCAAGACATCTAAAAAGAGGTCTTCAATTTCTGGTCCAGCAAGTATTTAAGGCTTTGCTGGTCCGTTCTGATCACAAAGTGTCATCCCTTTAGATATTTGTGCCAATGCTCGACCCCTTGGACCACGGCAAGTAATTCTTTCTCATAGGTAGATAGGTTATGATGCCTTGGAGCCAACCCTTTGCTGAAAAAGGCTAAGGGTTGTCCTCCTTGCATTAGTACAACACCAATTCCAGTGGCACAAGCATCTGTTTCAATGACAAAAGGTTTAGTAAAATCAGGCAAAATCAAAACTGGGGCTATACTAAGAGCATTTTTCAACTCCCGGAAGGATTTTGTTGCTTCTTGTGACCATATGAACTGATCCTTATGCAATAGGTTTGTCAAGGGTCTTGCTATCACACCATAATCTTTAATAAACTTCTGGTAATAACCAACCAACCCAAGAAATGAGCGTAATTGCTTTACCGTAGATGGTTCACGCCATTCAACCACTGATTTGATTTTCTAAGGGTTTGTAGAAACCACACCATTCTGTATAATGTGTCCTAAGTACTCAACTTTAGTAGCTGCAAATGTACATTTAGACTCTTAAACAAAATAGTGGTGTTGTCGTAGGATTGACAAAACTATTCTCAAATGCTCCAAGTGTGAAAACATGCTAGAGCTATAAACAAGGATGTCATCGAAAAAAAACTAGAACAAACCTCCTTAGATGTTCTCTGAAAATAGTATTCATAGCTCCTTGAAATGTAGCCGGAACATTAGTGAGTCCAAATGGCATGACCAGCCACTCATAATGGCTGGAATGAGTCCTAAAATCAGTCTTATAGGAATCATATGGCTCCATTCTGATCTGGTGGTAGCCGGCCCTCAAATCCAGTTTTGTAAACCACCTTGCATCCTTTAATTCGTCCAACAACTCATTTACAAGACAAATAGGATACTTATTCTTTATTGTCATCTTGTTTAATTCCCGATAGTCAATGCACATGCGCCATGAACTATGCTTCTTTTTTACTAGAACAATAGGAGACGCAAATGGTAAAGAGCTTTCATGTATGACCCCTGATTCAAGCAATCCTTTCACAATCCTTTCACTTGCCTCTCAATCTCATCTTTCTGAACAGATGGGTATTGGTAAGGCCTCAAGTTCACTGGATCAGCCCCCTCTTTTAATATCACCGAATGGTTGTGATTTGCCCTAAGTGGAAGCAATGTCATAGGTTCTGAAAAAACACATCAAAATCTTTAAGAACCCCTTTAACACTGCTGGTAGCTTCCTTATTGCCATTAAAAATGGTACAAGAGGTAATAGATGTGTCATCTAGAGAGTAAAGTAAGAAAACCTAACTGCCTTCATTTTTAGGTTGCTGGATTTTGTTGACCACCTTGCTGCTAGTGGCTGATTTGGTCTTAAAGTACACATATTTAAATGTCATTGATAGGTCATCATAATTTCAGGCAGCATGATGAACCACCTCTTACAAGCAATGTAGCCCTAACACAATGTCATATGTCTTGATCTCCATAACCCTCAAAACGAAGAAAAATTCCTACCCCTGCATCTTCCATTTGAACCCTTTCCACACGTCATATAGCTTCAGTTTTGCACCTCCAGCCACCTCTACTTCACCTGTTCCCGTGGTATTCCCCTTCTAGCCAAGCCTATGAGCCAAGGCACAATCCAAATAGCCATGGGAAGCCCCATTATCAATTAAAATCTAAATTGGCCGCCTTCCTACAAAACCTTGAATTCGCATAGACGCAACTCCCATGCTTCCTTGTATTGCGTGTAAGGAGATTTACAAGCATTGATCAGGTTCCATCGATGAGCTGTCCTCAACAGGTGCTTCATCACCATTTTGTGGAGAACCATCGTCCCCTGTGTCAACGGCTTGTAACTCAATAAGTTGCAGCTGCATTTTCTGGTGTTGGAGACATGTATGCCCACGTGAATAAGGTATCTTGCAATAGAAACATAGGTTGCGGGCTCTCAGATCATTCAGGTCCTTGCCGCTATAAGCAGAGGCTCGATTCGATGTGTATTCCCTTGTTTTGGCCGAGGAGACAGTTGACTAGCCTGAATTCGCGTTGGCAGCAGATTTTCCTGAATTCCTGTGTTTCTGGCTGGCAATGACAATTTCTAGGCTGTCATCTGTGGTCCAGTATAAAAATATGGACTTTTATTTGTTTTCCAGTTGGTCTGCGATCCTGAGGCTTCATTATAATTCTTGAGTGTCGCCGTTTTCGAGCCCATTTCCTCTTGACTATTGAATTCATGGATTTGCGCAATTCTTCTCGCATCTAGCAATGTCCATGGCTGTTAGAGACGCACCTGTCGCGCACTGTCGTCGTGAAGTCCTTCAATTAATGCTTGAATTGCATGATCTTCACTTAATCCCAACTTGCAGCGAAGAACGTCAAATTCGTCATTATACTCATCAAGCAAACCTATCTAATACAATCGTTTTAATTCAGCCATAGGAGATTTAAAAGGTTATCCAAATCGAATTTTGATGGAGCACTTGTATTCATTCCACGTAACCGGTCGACCACCATTCTCTTCCATAAACGCTTGGTGCCATATATATCCTTTATCATCTAGATTGACACTAGTCAATCTGATTTTCCAATTGTCGGGAGTATTGTCGATGTTGAAATATCGCTCACAACTCTACAGCCACCCTTCAATGTCTTGCCATTGGAACCGGTTGAAATTCAATTTTGGTTTGACGAGTCGGAGGGGTGTACTCTTCCCCTTGGCGTTACCGGTGAGGACCTCTGTGATGAACTTCAGTGTGACCCTGTGCTTCGTCATCCATGTTGCCCTGTTGGCACGCTTCTTGTGTCGCCAAGAATGCATTAAGCTTGTTAGTAATGGCTATCTTGTGGGCGATAATGGTTGTCTGGACCTCCGCTGGTAGGCAGGCCACTGTCGACTCAAGGGCCTGAACCCGTTCGACGAGATCGTCAGACATGGCAGTGGTTGAAGTTTGTGAACGTGTCTCCACCATGCACTGGATACAGAGTCTTGACACTGTGACTGGTCTTCAAATTTGCAAGGTCTGACGTGTCGATTCCCACAACGATTGCAAAGTCATGATATGATGACAAGGCACAAACTGGGTCTTCGAAAGTGTTGGTAATGACGTGTCGACACCAGCAATGATACAGCAACTCGATGTGGTGACGAGGTAGAGACGGGCTTCGAAATGGAAGGAAATGACGTGCCGACACCAACAATGAATGAAATAATGGGCTGGTGATACTACTTCGAATTCTTGATTCTTGAATTGGAAAACCTGATGATAAAAGCAAGAGTTGGAGATTACCGAACCATTCGATACTAACGGAGGAGTCACTAGCACCCTTCGACGCACTATGATGCTAACCCAGAACCGACGACACCACTCTGCTTGACTAACGAGGACCCAACAAACAGAGACGCAGAGCCTGACGGTGCCCAAAACTCAGACTCGGAAGATGACAGGCACAGTTGATGTAATTGGGTGAAGCACTAGGAGTAGTCAACGATACAGACGAAGACTCGGAACCCGGTATACCAAAACGACGATGTCCATTTGCAGAACTGGTGGAAATCCTTTACATTGTCTGAGACCATTCTTGGTATTCTTTTTGAATTTCTTGGTTTATTTCTCAAATGCCCAATCGAACCCGACAGAGAATGACTCTGTCTGGATTAAAAAGTGGCAGTTGCTTCTTGATTGGTTTTCTTGACTATCAGCCTTGCTGAGGGAAGAATGGTTATGGCTGATGCAAGAGATTCATAATTTTACAGTCGAAGATTATCTGCTGCTCTGATACCACTGATAAGGATGATAAGGAGGTTGTAGAATTAGAGGAGGTTGTAGAATTAGAAGTTTAGGGAAGAAGATGAAGAGGGTGACGTGACATAATTGCTATCCTTGTCATTCCTTCATTCAGAATCAAACTGAATCAATACATGTCTTTCATCAGTCTAACCTTCCATATATATATAGTGATAGGCTTAGACTACCAAGACCAAGACTCATTAACTAATCTAAGTGTCATATCAGATAACTAATACTAATAGCCCTAAGTAATACTAACCCCAACGACCTCATGAAATTAATATAGTGCCGCTAGTATTATATATCCTATTTAACTAAGTGGCTGGCCTCAGTGTTGTCAAAAACTAGTGTAAAAACATAAAAACTTACGTTTTTACGTTTTTACTAGGGTTATACATGCTGAAACGCAAGTAAAATTGGTCATGAGCAGAAACTGGTAGAAACTCCACTCAAACACATAAAAACTTACGTTTTTACCGTTTTTACTTTAACAAAAAAGAAGGATGATTTTTTTTTTGGCCCAAAAAAAGGATGAAAAGTTTAAAACCCTATTTCCATTGTGCATCTTGGACTCATGATTACTGGAGAAGGGAGGCTATATAATTATATATAGTTTTTAACGTATTTCCATAGTTATAAATATAAGTTTTTAACGCAGGTTTTTTTAGGATAAGTTTTTTTTATATATATTTTATATAGTTATATGACTTATATATTTTAAATATGAAGTTGTTCATTGGATTTTGAGTAGTGATTTATGAAAAAAAAAATTCCATGTGTGTGTATTTAAGCTCTGACCTTAAGTAGTACAAAGTAGAAACTTTACATTTCGTGTCGTTTCTATGATTTACGTTTCTACCACCCTTCCGTGTCTACTTTGAAACTCGATTTTGAAAACATTGACCAGCCTCATAGGATTTGTGTGGCGGCCACCTCAGCTATTAATATAGTATATATGCATTACATATCAGAAAGGGGCAAGTCTAAGTCATAAGAGCAAGCGGCTCTACCCATCCCGTGTTGGGAGACTGGAGACTATAAAAGAATTTCTCTTTGAAAGAGGACATGATTCATTCCATGACCCGTTTCATATTCGGTCAACTTCTGAGATTTTACAACAAATCATATCGTCATACCTAGATCTTCTAGGCAGATAAACATAGAACTTACAGAACTTGACTGTACTCTTATTAGTAGATCCAATAGGATGTTTCTCTCTAATATAACTTTTTTCACTTTTCTTTCATTTTATTTTCTTTCCTACTTTTTGAATAAAATTCTCATTTTTTATATGTCCGGTTATAATATCTCATATTTTATCATATTGATTTTTATTAAAAGTCATATTTTTTTCTCCTATTGTCCATCTATATTTCTATATTCTATTAAATTAGAGCCTTTTTTTTGTTAATAATCCATCTAAAAATATGATTTTTGATAGTGCATAACGACGCAGCACAATCCATAGGTAAGGCTTTTTTTTCCTGCTATGGTATTTCCAGTTACAACTAAATTATCTGTCCATCAAATTAAATTATTACTCAAATTTCAATCACACATCCCAACTTAGAAATTAAAGCATACGTGACAATTTGGGTGTTCGATAGCAGCAATTTAATTAAGTGGAGCGCAAGTGAAGATCTTTTGAAGGAAACAACAAATCCAGCGTAACCTAACATAGATTTGCAAATTATTCAAGTCTCACCAATCAACAAATTGATTCTTATTCAATACATCGTTGTTACCTACATAGGAGTATCCCATACTTGAACACAAGATTTGGCCAAGACGAAACTTGGAGGTTTTGAGAGTTCAACAACAAAAATTGGGGGGCAGGATATGTTTCAAAAAGAAACACCAATACCACGAAACCCATATATTAAATGCAGCAAGTGTACATCAACATCATCATCATTGCCCTAAAATTGATCGTTAAAAAAGGTCAAAAAAAAAGAAAAGAAATACAAAAATATCAAAACACAAAAGGGTGCTTCTGCACAAAACCGCCAGAGGTTAGGAGGTCAGATCTAAGAGGAGTAATGAATACTAGGAACTGAGTCACATCCAATCCCATCCAGTGAAATTCTATAGCAAAGGAGAGGACTCAATATCACCTTCCTAAATAAATTAGCCACTAAAATAATCTACACTCACCCAATAAACAAGGCAGTATGTATCGCCGGCCCAACCAAACCTCTGCAATCAGCAACCTTCTTTTGCCAAAGCCAGATCCCAACTTGAAATCATCATCATGGGAGGTAAAACCTAAACTTCGAGGGGAAATGGCGCACATCTGTTTCAAAGTGTCTATAACTTCAACTCAGGCACCTGCTAAAACAAAGTCTCCAACTCAATCTATGAGTCCACCATGTCGTCTTGCAACTCATTTGGAGCGATAAGCCCAGGAATAGAAAGCATCCTTTGACGTTCTCTTTCTCTCTGAGCCGCAGCCTCGTCAGCATAAAGATCCTTGTTATCCTGAACCAACCAGGTATGTCAAGATCGAGATATAACAGGTTTAAATTTCACACATGTTTGCATGTATTAAGCAATCAAGAAGAACACATGAAATATTCATCGATTATAAACGTCAAAACTTTTCATGTGTGTGGGGAGGGGGGGGGGGGAACCTAGACCAGAAAACTGCCAGATATCTAGTTCCGCGATAATTGAAGACTTTTGCCAACAAGATGCAACATTAAAAATCCTAGACACAACCACACAAGTCCAGACTTACCTCCTCCTGGGTCAAAGGAAGGCAATAAATTAAATATTACATGAAGCATTACCTGAGCTGAAAACTCTTTTGATTGTACAAGAAAATCTCGGATGTGATCTTTGAATATAGAGAGATCATTGGTAGACTCAAAAAGTCCATTGACAAATTGTGTAACCTGAAAATTTCTTTATGAGTCATGTTCCGACCAGCCAAAAATTAATTAGTAGTACTAGTTATCTTTCACTTTACCTCCGATGAAGTCATGTTAGGAAATGAACTGCTCAGAAGTTTTATGGTGCACTCACGTACATACGCTGCATTACTTGGGTAAGGATATGGATTTGTAGTCACATCCCAGAGTGGCTCAGTTAAGACACCACTTTCCAGCTGAAGAAATTCAATCTCGTTTATCAACATATTCCATGACAAGGTAAAACAGAACAAGGATGAATCACAGCTATGATACTATACCAGACAAAACAAATGCTGTAGAACTAAAACATGTAATTTGAACCCAGGCTTGTGAAATGTGTCTGTCAAAACAGCAAATATCTCTGTCTCGATTGTCAAAAAGTATGTCCTATAAAACTGATTACAGAACTCAGATGCCTGTTTGATTCCCAAAAAAAGGGGTATAAGCTCGGCTGGCAACACATAAATATGAAATACTAAAAACAAAAAATATACACAAACCATACCTGAAACTTCTTCAGCATCTCCAACAACAAGTTAAGCCCAGTTTCAGCAATATTCCTTTCAGTATGCCGAAATGCCCATGTAATTGAATCCATAATAAGTTTTAGTTGCTGCCAGTGATCACAAACAACATAGTTTTAGTGTCCTAGTATCATTTAAGTCTAAATAATTGACATGTAGTTTGTTTTGGGAAGGAAGCGAGGACACAAGAAATAACACCTGACTTGATAAGCAGATTAATGCAGGAAAACAATAAGTAGCAATGGCACGAAGTAAAGAGAAGAACTTAAGCCTATGCTCTGGGTAATCTTCAAAATTCTTGATAATCATCTGCAGGCACATCAAGAAGCCAATAGAAACAGAATTAAAAGATTAAGACCAATCAATCAATATACACTCGCACACATCACAATCTAATGCTAATCTAGTTCTTTCACACCATAGCTAAATAGCACACATTTATACCTCCAGTGTGCACTGAAAAACAGCTTCAAATATTCGAGGTACATCTTCAACCATTGCAGCTTTATATCTACAAGTACATGAAAGAAATGGGGGAAAATATCACTCTACCCCTTCCAGTTTTGCAGTAAGCTAGGCGCCAAATAATGACACAACTAAATATGAAAACTTGACATGCCAAAGCACCATACTACAATCATATAAAAGTATAGGAGATGGAAAAAGAAAACATAAAATTAATAAAACAAAGAATCAGAAGAATACTTGTTCACAATTGTAGCAAAAAGTGACAAAACTTCTGATTCCCTGGCATCTGGCACATTCCTGGAGTAATCTCCCAAAACAGGATCCAACATTGGGGGCACAAATTGTTTCCCGATTTGTGGTTGATCTTCAGCTTTGTCCAAGAATGTATCAATCAACTTAAGTGTTTCCCTCTTAACAGAACTGCATCAAATGCCATTATATGAAAAAGTATTCGGAGAGTTACATGGCTTGTGTATGGTACAAACATTCTCAATTAATCTCACCGTAAGAGTTTTACATATGATGTTTTAGATGCATATGGGCCTCCTTCGGAAATGCTTGTTGATATAAGCTCACTGTACATTCTGCAGCAAAAATTAAAAACCATTAGTAATTACCAGCAAAGAAGAAACAAATCAAACAGATTGTTAAGTATCCACAATGCTACGAACATTTCAAATTATATATTACTTAAACATACCTGTACACATTGAGCATGTCCAAAAAGATCACCGTAATTTGGGGCAGAAAATATGTTCCTAAAGAAGCTGCAACACTTGTGTTTGTCTGCAGGGTGATTCAAGTGGCAATTTAGTTATCACAAGGTAACAAAGTAATCAAGATAAGGACCTTAGAAAATACTATAACACATTGCACACCAACACAATGGAAACTAAAGCGAATAGATTATTAATAGCAAAGGGGATATAACCAAATAATATAAAAAGTTTGCAACTAAAACAATATATCCCATATAAAAAAGGTAGTTGCATAATTCCAAATCTTATCGTAACAACAAAGCCTTATCACACTAGGCAAGCTAGGCTACTTCACCAAATCTGATCCTTACACAGAAGAAAGAATAGACCATACAATGATCATATACATCATTGATAGATTAGAAAGATGTACCTGTAATATATTAAGCACAGTCCGGATCACATCTGTATCCTTCAGAAACTCAACATTTTGATGCGCCTGCCCAATGATTTCACCCCATTTCTGCCAGAAACAGCACGATGAAAAAACATTCATGAAAAATGACACAAGTCCATAGATGAAGCAAAGGATAAAAAGAAAGGACAAACAAGATTTTCAAGACCTGATTTGGAAGTTCCATCAGTCGATGAAGATATTCATCTCTTTTCTGGACGTCAGATTCTGCTTGAATCATGTGGCCAACCTATCACAAGAAGCACCATTAATAAATACAACAAGGACAATCTTAATGTATTTAAGATTTAAGAAATCAAAGAGGCATACAGATTCATAAAACGTGTGAATCTGATGGGGCTCAAGATCCGCAATGGTTGTTGGAAGGCCTGTGAGAAGTTCAGATACAAATGGCTCAGATTCACCAACCTGAAAAAACAATGATGGTAAATATTATGGCACTGTGCACAAGGACACTTCACTTCTGTCTTCCATTTTATTTTTAGGGAGAGGGGATTTGAAGCCCATATTACCTGGGTGATTACAAATTTACGTTTACATTTCTGAACAATTTTCAAGAAAGTGTCACATGCCATATCCTGAAAAAAATGAAGGATAGAAGTACTGTCAGAGTGACAACAATTTCAGCAGCATATATATTCAACTTCTACTAGTATGGAAATGAAACTATAAAATGTATCCCATCATATTAAAAAGTTAATTGATAACAGAAACTGGCTGCTTCTTTTCGGCATATTTATAATTTAGTTAGATAAAGAAACTTAGTTAAAGTAGTTATTTGTATCAAATTCATCACTTCCAAGCCCAAACACAAGGACATATGCATAAATAAATAAATAAATAAAGCCATGAGGGTGAATAAATAACCTGAACTCCAGGATGTGTCTCATGCATAAACTCAAACAACTTATTAACAACAGTTTTCAGAAACTTCCAGTGGGCTCTTAAAAACCGTGGATACTGCCCAACAACATACCTGCCAACAGAAGCAATTATATAGAAAAAGAGAAAATTGCAATATTCAATATTAAGAGAAACAAAGCAAAATTTCAAAAATCAAAGGTCTCTGAATAAACAATACTTACATGATATTACTTGCAATAACAGCTTTGTTATCTTTTCCCTTCGTGATCTCACATAGATTCAACAAATCCCGGATGACCATAACCAAAAATCTGTTTTCCTGCAAGAGATCCAAAATATAGAGAATAAGAAATAGAAGAAACACCAGTACAAAGAGAAGGCTATTATTAAAACTACAAAACATATATGAAGATTTTAATCATTTAGATAGTTGATTTTTTAGATGCATCAATTCTTTTAAATCAAAAGGAGTGCAGTATAAATCACTGCAATCATAAACCAGAAAGTTAGCTGTTTGATAACTCAAACAATTTATCAAAAAGTAAGAAAAAGCAAACAAGTTATAAATGAAGTCGTGAAAAATAAGAAAAAGGAAGAAATATTAGTCACAAAAGGAGTTTAAGTCTGGAAGTTATTTCTTAACATGTATATTTGGTCATGATGTCAATTTTAACCCTGAAACATGCAGCAGTACCTGATCTTCCATCATGGAACCAGATATGGACCCTATTGCCCAGCACAGAGTGTTCAAATTATTCCATGTCCAATCCTCACCACTCAATTGTTTACTTAATTTCTTCAGCATCTGCATATTACCCAACAAAGAAGGACAATCCCACATCAAGATTCTAAGTAGGCAAAGAAGTGCAACAATTTCATAAGGAGTATATACTAGAAAGTCATGTCACCCAAAACAAAAACATAGATAAACAGACATCATTCATATCTTCTGGTTATTTAGTTTCAATTAATAGTATATTTCATGAATCATTAAACAACTTGATACACTTATTTTAACTTTTAAGAAGCTAACATAAGTACATAAAAGCATTTTCTGATGTAACCATTTAATAAAATGTAAAACAATTTAAAAATAGAGAAAATATTGTGTTTACGTCAACAGAACTCAAGGAACAAATATTTTATGCTTTCATATCAGTTGAATCTGTTCAAACTGCAAAAGAACCAATTCCTTTAAGAATCACGTACCTGCTTTTCAGTATCCTCATGATCCAGATGTGACAAATAGATAAGAGTCTCCCGCATACTCTGTTTAATCAAAGTATGATTAAAAGCCAGGAATAAAAGATTTAATCTCCAAAAAAGGGCCATAGGATGAAGATCTAAGTTTAGTGTGTATGTTTGTGTGTCGATACATATATATATGTATACTCGCACAGACACATTTGTATACATAAAATATACACAGCAGCAGTTCTAGCGGAACACAAACTGTCATCTTATTACCTTATATTGTACAAGAACATCATTGTCCTTCATTGTTTCACGAACAATATTCCCATTTTCATCTTCAACTATAAGAACTTCTTCAGGCTTTGCCATACGACAGATCATAAGCATCCTCAACTTTGACATTGAGCCAGCATATAGCTGCCGGCGCTGAAGAACCTGTGAACCATGACCATCAACCATACCAGGTATCATTATTGGAACCTGCATCCAGTGAAATTCAATGATAAGTAATGCTTCCATATGAAGAAGACATGATGAATTCGAATATACCAATCACACAAGATAAATCTTGATTTTACAACAAAAAATGTCAGTAAACAAAACGATTGAGATTGGAATCACATCAAATGTGCTTAACTTTGAAGTAAACCTAATTTACTATATATGGTTCAGTGTGTGAAGACAGAACAATATACTCAGCACTGACTTGCGCTAGGACTAGGCCCATTAGTTCTAATTATACTTCTAGCACTAATTATACACTAACAGACAATATATCAATGACAACAGGGAAAAGACAAGATGCAAGAGATTGGCAACCAATTTCATGAATCAATTTAGGTCATCAAGAGAGACACACCTGAAGGCCCATTAAGTTTGCCGCAGCTACAGCAGGATTGTCCAAATTGCGATGTGCCTCAAACAACTCCAATACCAAAATGTTCCAATAGTCCAGACAGACCTGTTATTTTAGCAAAGCAAAGACAGGACAAATCATAAATATTCAGAGAAATAAGTAACACCTTAGCAGATGATAGAGATTAAAAGGAGGAATGGGGAAAGAGGACTGCACATGGATAAGTGAATATTCATAAAAGATGGCATGTAAACAAATGTAAGCCAAATGTAAGCCTGAAAATACCTTAAAAACCTCTGTGTCATCCACGTATGAAATGTTGATCAGATATTCCAGACCCAAAAGCAAAGCAGATATATTCTCTTGCGAAGTTTCCAGAAGTCTAATGTGAGACTGAATATATAGAAGGGCACCAAAAGAAACATCAACAAAGAACTGAATCACCAGTTAGGAAACCAAAATTTAGAAGACAAAACAAAACAGAGAGAGAGAGAGAGAGGATAAGTGAAAACAAGGAGCAGCCACTGGCGAACAGAAGCTGCTTTAGAAACCAGTATACAAGAAAAAATAGATGAATTCTTAAATATGCCCCATGCATGACACGGATAATACCACTGTTTATGAAAAAATATTGATGTCCAGAAAAATAAACAAGAAACACATCCTCGTCAAATCATAAGAATCAAGGGGAAAAAACACTTGCCTTGTAAAATGAAGTGAAGAACAGCGCCAGGTTCTGTATAAATGCCTAAAATTAAAATAAACAAGCCAAGGACTCAGACAGATAATACACAAGCAAATCAAGATTTTTTCCACATCAGCGAATTATAGACACTCACTTGTTCCTCACCGGAACCATGTGCATAAGCCTCAGGTATATTTGTTGTAGGAGGAAGTATGCTCTACATTAAGAAAATAAAAAAAGATCATCTAACAACCACCCACAAAATTGTACATAAAGCCAAATAAATCGAGCAAAATAAAAGAAAAACTGAAGCAGAGGCGTAAGAGAAAATAAAAGACATAGCGTATGACTCATGGGAATGAAACCAATCCAACAAACCTGTAATTGAACCATGAATATATTATACATCTTAACATATGGTGCCCCGTAAATGTTCCCATATTGAAGTGCTGCCACCTGTAAGCAAAAGGGGAAAAACAGAAAAATGAGTGACAGTTAAAATAAAATAAAAAACTAGCCTAAAAAACAATAAACAGAGAAAACACAAGTACTCAGAACATGTACCTCTGTTAGGCATTGCAATGTCAGGTTCCGATATGCTGGAATTGGAAAAAACTTGAGGAGCGTCTCAAGCTGTCAAGTAGACATATACCAGAGAGATTACAAATTTCATTCCTTCAAAGATATTGATTAAGGAGAAGATGGCACCAACCAGGGGTGATTCAAATACAAATCCCACGGGAATCCAAGATAGGAAGGCATGTAATGTAGATAGTGTTGCGCGAATCAGTTCAGTCCGTTGGGATGCCGATAAGACATACAAGCATAACTCGTGGATAAGATGAAAATCACTGTAAACAGCCATGTAAATTTCTCAGTCACTGCAAATCCCCTGATTGAAAAGATAATCTAGAATGTATGACCAGTTATATTCAAGAATACAAAGCTGTCAACAGTTACCTATTCAATGAATTTTTAAGCTCTTTTGTCTTCAGCTGAGTCATTTCTCCTCTTGAAAAATCGAAAACCTCTTCACTCAGAAGCTGACAGAACAAGCTTATGTTATGTATTGATTTAAGGAATCAAATCTGAGGAATAAAAGTAGGATAGACTCACTTTCAATATAGCCATGCAATTCTCACAAATTGTTTCACTGGTTTTAGCTGCTACAACAAGGTCAGGAATAAAGTTTTGCCATCTTGCTGGCCACTCATGCTTCAATATCTGCATAAGATACACCAAACATTATGTATAGCAAATAGTCATCAATAGATACAGCATGTACCACCAAGAATACAGCTGAGATCTCCATTCAAAGCAAGTTTGTCAATCCATATTAATGAGAATGGGCAAAGCAACAACCTACATAACAAGTTAAAGGTTCGAGACAATAACATTTTGACAATGATAAACAAGCATAGCAAACATAAGACATCACAAGAAAAAGTAAGGAAAAGGAAGAAGGATAGAGATCTCTGAGCATCTAAAATTTATGAAGGAGAGGAAAAGCATAGAATATACTCGTTGAATGACCAATAAAAGAGCAATCCATAAGAATAATGAACTTCAAAGTAATATAATGGAGCTGCAGTATTACACCTGAACTAATATAATGTTCAGCTTGTTGACATACAAGCGTTCTGTCCGAAATGAGGCCTCATTGGAAGAAAGCTACATGAACAAATAGATATACATATATCAATAATGTGAACAGGCATTCAGAAAACTCTTGATAACAAAAGATTAACTTTCTCTAATTATGGCTTACACCTTTACAATAACATCAGAGATAAAATTCTTCATTCCATCTCGCTGCTCAACAGGTAGGACATTCCATCTGTATTTAATTACACCTTCTAGAACCTATAAGCAAGACAGAGAATCAATACATAAATTTTAAAAAAATTATAAGATTCTCAAACAAACCATAATTTAACACCTAGCACTTCATGCTTTTAAAGACACTGCAACAATAACCAAATGGGATCAATCATGTAAAGGTCCAACGTTATTACCATCAAAGAATTGACCAAGCCCTAGACTAAGGGATTAAGTCCCGGCAAAACTCCCACACAAACTTTTTGTGCAAGCTTGAGCCAAGCGAGGCAAAAAGGCCCAATCCATTGACCCATCCACTCTCTAACCTCCACATTTAGCATTTTTGTCTCCCTAATCAATTTTCAACACTGATTTCCATTAAAAATATATATTACAAAATTGTGTCTATTTAAATAAAAAAAAAACTCATTTCTAAAAGTGGC
Source organism: Acacia pycnantha (assembly GCA_025563575.1). Taxonomy (NCBI): domain Eukaryota; kingdom Viridiplantae; phylum Streptophyta; class Magnoliopsida; order Fabales; family Fabaceae; genus Acacia; species Acacia pycnantha. The sequence continues at coordinate 3,707,707 of JAMWYP010000055.1, read as the reverse complement.
ACTAAATATAAACTCCATTTTTGGCTCATTTTTAGACAGAAATTCTCTTTATTTATCTAAATTGGGAAGTCCACTCCATATTCCCTTGAATAACCACCAAAATGTCTCCACACTTTATTAGACATGAGCTTGATTGGACCTCACCCATGCAATTGGGCAATGGCCATCCCATAACAAAAGGCATCAGCTAAATAAGAATTAGCCTTTAGCTTTTGCTGAACACATTAATCAGCCTGGCTCATAGACAAAGATAAATTCCTAGACCATTGATGCCATGAGCCCCCTCAAAATTAAAAATTCATGTTAAGAGACTAGCAAAATAATGGATTCCCCACAAGCCATTACGCAAGTACTCAAATAATTCAACTCAAACTGCATCTGCTAAACCTCACATTACAACTGCTATTCCTAATTGAAAGCCCGCTAGATTAAGATTTCTTGAGCATATAACGCACTACTATTACAATCAACATAGCACACATATCTTTATCTTGATCCAAACCACAAAACCAACCAAATAGAGTATGCCGCTTATTTTTAAGCGGATCAGGGTATGTTGCTTTTTTCAATCAAATCAGCGAATGTTGCTGCAACTAAAAATTCAACAGTGCCACAATATCATGCATCTATCATGACCAACAAAGCACAAACGCTTGAAAAAGAAAAAGGAGAAACGGCTGTGTGACACACATTGGACACTCATGATGGACAAAATACAGCACCAAGTAATACTTCAGATTTATTTGTCTCGAGTCCGCATCGAAGTACATGCTTCCTACAGTACATGGCATGAGCTAGTGACATAGTTAGCACAAGCATTTGGGCAAAGACCCTAATACTAGTTACATAAATGTGGGCTATGGGATCATGCCGAATGCCTAAAGACACCCAGGCTGCAAATTCAGCTAGATAATCATCAACATATGAGCATCCGGCTGAATAATATTCAAAATAAGATACCTAGATTATTGGTTTTACACTATTATTCTCATTCTCTGGGTCAACGGGGAAGGGAAATAACATTGCTTTGTCTTTATGTGCCAGATGCATAAAGGGAATTGGCATAGGAATTCGTCCCATACAGCATAAAAATTTGTCAAGATCAAACCCGAAGAAACACTGACCTGCAAGGCAAAGAACTTAGTATTGAGACTTTGAGTGTTCTGTAAAATATGCATGACTTGAAGCCAAGTGTCTGGATTATTTTGCAAGTCCCGCAAAATCAGGTCAGCAGCACTTCTCTGCAATGCAAGAGAAAGAATTGTTGGAAGTTGCAAGGTTGAATAATTGGGGGGCTCGATAATTAGCTGTAAATAAAATTAGAAACAGCCTCTAAAATATCTAATGGCTCCTGTTTCATGCACCCATATTGATGATGACGATATAAACGATAAAATATGACAAAGCAATTGTAGAAGGCGTCACCCTACAAATTATTTTAAATATGCTAAAATAACATTGTATTCAACCCTTTATTCGATTTTTAGATTCAATTGCGTGAAAACAGGGAAAAAGAAAGTTTACAGGATTCTGCTGATGACCAGCTTACGAAGAGTTAAATGACACAGGCAAGCCAAAACTTTTTCAGTAAACAAACAAGAGTCTCATTCTATATAAAGAAAGATATCTCCTCAAGAGACATTAACAAAAAAGCTAAACCTTACGAGAATTAAACCCTAAAACTGCAAGTCTCGCGTCATTCCGCTGCCCCACACAGTATCTAATCCTAAAATAGTAATGAGCGGCAAGAACCCACTAAACTGAAACTGAAGGTTCCAGTAAATGCTCAGTGACACTAAAGACACTCAACCAGCACTCAATTGCCCCCCCTAAAGCCCACCATTTTCCCGCGCTTCCCAAAAAACAAATACGAGTTATGTTAAAGTACAGGAGGGAACATGCCCTGACCTCTTCCTTAGATCCGGTGCCATAGAAGGCAGCGACAGTGGCGTCGAGCAAAGCGACATCAATCGGCTGGCTCAAATCTCTGAGCCTCTCGGCGGCCATAGTGAAGAATTACCACGGTGGGCAGTGATAAACCCTAGAAGGAGTACGGCCACCACCAAGCAACAAGCCAAAACCCTAGAGCAGCGTAAGGTTCTAGAGAAAGAGGGAGGGGGAGAGAGAGAGGGGGGGAGCGTGAAAATTCCCGGAGAGATTTGGAATAAGGGAGAAAAGGGAGGGAGGGAGGGTTTAGACTTTATATGGTGAGAGAAAAAAGACAGCTTGAATTTGAAGCAGAGTAGGGGGGGAGGGGAGAGAAGGGTAGAGAGAGAGTGAGCGTGTGAGTGATTTATGTGTGGCCGCGGGATGTAGGCCTCTTTGACGTCTCCTTGTATTTGGCGTAATCCAAACAGATCGCAAAGCCTGACTACCCACATCTGTGATAGTACCACCTATTATTGTGTTTTATTTAAAGCGCGTTTAGATTTAGTTCTTGGGATGTACTAGATAAAATGACTTTTTTAGAATAGTATTTTACATAATAGATTATTGAAAAAAATGATTTTAATAAAATAGTAGTATTTAAATGTTATTATCAAAATATCTTTCTCGGCCTATTGGCTAAGATCAAGTGAATATTGTTATTAAAACCACTTTTTTAGAGTCAAATTTACTAAAAAAGACATTAACTTTTGGTATAATTGCATATAAAGGATAAGATTGTATTTTAAATAATTTTAACATTAAATCTCATAATAATTACAGAAATTTGTGTACAAAATTAAAATATTTGGTACTAAAAAAATAGTAGGATATTGTCACTACCAATTTTAGTCATTACCACTTTTTTATCGTTAGATCAGAATCCAATCTACCTTTATAATTTCTCTCTCTTATTGAAATTTTGATGTAACGGTGAAAAAGTGGTAGTGACCAAAATTGGTAGTAACAATATCATATCCCCTAAAAAAATATTTCATGATCTTAAAAATTTATTTTATGATATTAAAAAAATATTTCAAGATAATGACTGATCTAGAAAAAATATTTCAAAGTACTGACCAGTACTAAAAAGATACTTAAAGATATTGACTGGTACTGAAAAATTACTTGTCATGGTCTCAAAAATTTATTTTAGGATATTAAAAAATATTTTTGGGTATTGACTGATCCTGAATAAATATTTTAGGGTACTAACTAATCTTGAAAAAAAAATTAGGGTACTGACAAGTACTAAAAAGATACTTAGGATACTGAAAAAATACTTCATGATTCTGAATTGAAAAAATATTTTAGGATACTAAAAATATACTTAAGAATATTGACGGATACTAAAAAATATTGATGAGAGCAAAGGAGAGAGAAAAATTTGAAAAAAATAGTTGTTTCCAAAACCATGGTCAAAGTGCAGAATAACTTTTGGACATTTTTTATAGTATTTAACAAACTTTTGTCAAAATCTAGATTTTGAAATTTGCTAAACAGACCCTAATTCTCATGTCACACACATGAAATATTGGGACCCACATCTTTTTTTCTTTAGAAAAAAAGATATGGGTCCCACAATTTCATGTGTGTGTAGGAATCTTTTTCTTCTTATGCAACATGAGAAGTTTAAACCTCTTAGATTATATATGTAAAATAAGTATAAAAGATAAAATAATAAAAGTCTTATATTTAAATCAAAATTCACTTAATCCGGTTTTATATAAAACAAGCCCATGCGTTTATATACGATGATGTGGAAAAATGAAAAACAGTCAATCATTTTTTTAGTAAGATTTTCAATTCAAATCTTATGAAGAATTTATTTTTTGCTTAGAAAAATCTAATCTAAAGTTGATTCAATATCAATATCAATCACGTAAAAGATTAACTATAAATCAAGTAGATATCAATATTTTATGGAAGGTAAATAAATTATTTTGATATATTATTTTTTATTCAAAAAAATTATTATATCCAAATAATATTTTTTATGAAGATATTTTTCAAGAAAATTATTGACAAGAGTAGGATTCACTGTTTTTTTTCCTTCAGCTTGTTATTTTAGATTATTATTCTAACTTGATTGGAATAATAAGCACGAGAAATTTTTGGTAATAAGTTATAGATTTTGGAACCCTAGATTGTAGATTTAGGAAAGAAAAAGACTAAGTTCCACATTTTGTTATCTTCCAAAAAGGATAATATTCTTAATAAGAACGATTATCTTCTAGAAAAATTTCGCGGCAAGCATCGTAAATGAACAAATAAAGGTATAGTCTAATTTATATAAATTAAAGTTTTGATTTTTCTTAGGGTCAAAATTGAATTGTTTAAATTCTCAAGGGAAAAATACTCAATATTTCTTTAATGAAATTTTAAATTCAAATAACGTGAACTAAAAAAATTGTGTTCAGAGAACTTGATTAACCTCCTGTTTAAAAACTTGTCGGATTCGATTTTAAACTATTACCACAGTTCTTAATATGATATTAATATAGTTGACTAAATTAAAGAAATAAAATAAAATATTTTAAAGTATTTATATTTTATCAATTTTCTTTAAATTAATTTGTCTGAGTTATAAACTTATGGGAGAATGATATATAAATACCAAATGAAATTCCAAAACCCAAAAATATCTACTAAAAAGGGAAAAAGACATAGAGGTAAAGATGTAAGAATATGGGTTTTGAATATTTAGGCAAAAAAAAAACCAAACTATCATTCATTTCACTCTTCTCTCTTCACTGTCCACTTTTCTCTCTCCACCGTGAGAGACGTCACGACTGAAGATCACAACCATCACAACTTCTCTCCTCACCATCCACACTTCTATCTCCTTCCTTTCACTCTACTCTCTCCACCGTGAGAGGTCGTGTGACTGAAGAACACCACCGACATCTTGCTTTCCACCAAAGAGAGTCGTGACACAGAAGGCTGAGGAAGGGGATGAAAAAGGAGGCTGGGGAAGAAGAAAGTGAATAGTAAATAATGAGTTTGATCAGTTTCGTAATGGGATTCACAAGCTTAGTAATGGTTTTGACAAGTCTTGTAATAAGTTTTACAAAAGCATTTTTTGTTGACAACATGCAAGTTAAGAGTCACCAAGATTTGTGTAATTCGTAATGGAATTGACAAGTTTAGTAATAGTTTTGACAAGACTCATAATGAGATTAACAAATGTTGATGAATTCTAACTTGCATGTTTTCATTAGAAAACGCTTTTGTAAAACTCATTACAAGATTTGTCAAAATCATTACAAAACGTGTGAATCTCATTACAAAACTTATCAAACTCATTATTTATTATCCATCTTCTTCTTCCTCAGCCTCTTTTTATTATTATCAAAATATGCTTTTGTAAAACTCATTAATTACAAGACTTATCAAAACAATTACTAAACCTATGAATCTCTTTACGAAACTTGTCAAACTCATTATTTACTATTTACCTCTTCTTACATAGCCTCTTTTTTTTATCAAAAAATGCTTTTGTGAAACACATTACAAAACTTATCAAAACGATTACTAAACTTGTGAATCCTATTACAAAACTGTCAAACTCATTACTTATTGTTCACTTTCTTCTTCCTCATCAGCCTCTTTTTTACTGTTCACCTTATTCTTCCTCTACCTCCTAGCTTCCTCCAGAAACATTAATTTCAACATTCCTCCACCTTCGCCTCTCTTCCTCACTAGAGACAATTACCACACCACCATAACAACCAACAACACCACAATTTCAAATGAGAGAGAGAGAGAGAGAGCTCAAACAACCCTTTTTCTGGAGTTTGGTCTCGATCTCGTTGTGGAGCTTCCATTCACCTTCGCTAGCGAGCCTCCTGGCGTTGCCATGGCAGCAGGAAGAGAGGGAGATGAGAGAGAAAGAGGAAGAAACGACATAATGGTAAATTCATCAACATCTTAAAAGTCTAATTTGATCATTGTCATGTTTATATCCTTTACAAATGTTAATGGACCTTTGGGATTTTGGAATTTTATATGGTATTTATACATTACTCTCCCTAAACTTATATATAATGTAAGAATACATATAAGTATTTCAAACACTTCAAAGTAACATATACTATAATTGAGTAATTTATTTAGGTTTTTTAACCACTCCAAATTAATTAACTGGGTTTCATATTAAATATTAGAAGTAGTAATAAATAATCTATAATAAATTTTTTGAAGTGTTTTAAATATTTATTTTTATTTTTTTAAAAAAAAACTTACAAAGTTCATATCTACATCGTTTTCTATACTCGAAGTATTCTAATTGTTCATATTTAAATAATGTAGGGCTTCAATTCTTTTTTCCCCCATCAATGCAATGACTTCAAATGGAAATCAACATCCCTTGAACTCCATGGAATGATTGATCAACTCACACAGGAAACAAAAATCTGAAGTCTATTAACGTCACACAGTGAATAACACCAATAATGATTTGGGGGGACCCTAACTCTCCCATAAATGTTTTCTGTATTCATGTAGATTCAATCTTAAAACCTGATGTTTGAATAGTTAAAAGTAAAACCCTTTCCACTAGTAACAACACCTGTTGGTCCTATCATAGATTCCCAAATGTTGATCAGATGATTTTAAACGCAGAAAAAGAAAGGTATTACCTTCAATCTTAAATGTAGGGTACTACAAACTACGTCCTACATTTAAAATTGGATATGATTCACATCTTATATTTAAATATTATGCCTCACTCCCTTATTGTGACTATTCAGTCATAATCTGTCAAGAATAAACTTGATAAGACTCAACAACTTCAATCATAATCTAAATGTGGGATCACAGTTTCCTAACAAATTGACTTTGAGTTCGTAAATACGCTCCTCAATAATGGCTGTGTCGCCCATTTCAAATGGCTAGAAGTTCTCTTGTCATACTTTCACGTCATGGCACTTGGGATTTGTTTGTAAAAGCTTTGTTCTCAATGTCAAAAGCCTCTATCTTCTCCAATCATCCTTTCATGTCTTATATTAAGAACCGGCAGAATACTTTACCTCCCAAATTTATAATTTTTTCTTAAAGCATTCCTTTTTTGGGGTAATAACCTAAAGTATTTCTATTGATTACATATAATAAAAGTGTTTTCATAAAGAGGTAGTTTTAATTCACATAACTAAAGATGATATTTTAGGAAAATTAACATACATTTGTTATAAACAACTAACTTAACTTATTTTCATAATATTGATAAATTAATTATCTAGCTATATTAAGCAATAGAGGAAATAATGCATATGGGTGTGAGAAGTTTGCATCATTCTTTAAATTTTGTCAATAATATTTGAAAATTTTGTAATAATGCTTAAAAAAAAAAAAAAAAACCTTATCCTAAACCCCTCCTATAGGAGAACTACTCATACGCCCAAACACAATACACACACTTCCCAAAAAGTCACATATGGGGTTCCCTAGCCTTTCCAATAGAGCCAGTAATACGGGTTCAACAAGTGAGCTCAACTCGTAAGTTTTGGTAAGAGTAGGGTTAACAATTTGCCAGCCTACAAAAAGTGTGAGCCGGCCCGCATTCCCATCTCTACTTCTCAATAATAGGGGTGGGGTCATACCAACGATCATTACACTCGCTGGCATTAACCTTCTTTGGGAAGGGTAGTGAAGCGGGTTCGATCTCACCTAGGTATGTGTTAAATTTCATTTCCTCTATATAAAAAGAAGGGTTAAGGAGCAATTTTACATATGAAGTTTACCCCCGGGAGTGCCCAGCATCATGAAGTTTTTTCAGGAGCAAAAGTACACACGACGTTACGTTTTGGGAGCAAAAATACCACGGGCCGTTAGTTGACCGTCAGTTGACCGTTAACTTAGATGGAACGCTGACGTGGCGTGACGTGACGCTTATTTGGACTGACACGCTGACGTGGCGTGACGTGGCGCTTATTTGGACTGACACGCTGACGTGGACGCTGACGTGGATGATGACGTGGGCGCTGATGGTAAGTAGAAAGAGAAAATTACCATTTTGCCCTTAGTTTTAAGTAAAAAGTACACTTTTGCCCTTAGTTTTAAATAATAATAAAAACTAAAAATACCCCATCCCCCCGGTCGGCCCCACCACCGGCGGCCGACCACCGTCGCTTCCGGCAGCCGCCGGCGGTGGGGGGCCCACCGGGGGCTAATTTTTGTTTTATTTTTTTTTTTAAAAAAAACTTAGGGCAAAAGGGTAATTTCAACTAAAACTAAGGCAAAAGTATAATTTTACCCGCGTTACTGTTCACTTCCATCCAAGTTAACGGTCAACTAACGGTCCGTGGTATTTTGCTCCCAAAACGTAACGTCGTGTGTACTTTTGCTCCTGAAAAAACTTCGTGGTGCTGGGCGCTCCCGGGGGTAAACTTCATGTGTAAAATTGCACCTTAACCCTAAAAAGAAAAAAAGAAGGATGGGTGAACACAACTAAGGTTTATTGGCATTAATATTCAGAGCTTTTGACCCAAAATGGTTTTAGAGAAGAGTAGTCAAATAAGTTCATTTTGTGAAGAAGGACTTTAGATCCTTCATTGTGATTGCAAAAATGTCCTGATCTTAAATTAAAGGATTAAGTACCATTTTCTTATCTTGAAAGTTTTGCTTGATAAGCACCAGGTACCCAGAAACTTTTTTTAGAGCGTTTTTACCTTGAAAGTTAACAAAACGTAACATTCTCACCCTGAGCTCACGATAACATAATGGCAACCGTCAAAATTGACACGGTGGCATCCAAACTATCACGGTGGAGTATGAGCTGGTGGACAGAGACGCTCTGATGTGGCTAAAACTCGTGTGTTAACTCGCCTGAAAAGGGGTTAGGGTTTTAGTTAGAAATCGAAGAAGTGGAAACGTTAGGGCAGAGCGATCTGCGAGCACCGAGCGATTGTGAGGGAGATATCATATTTATGTTGCTGTCTTCCCTTTTCATTTATCTTTTTTTTTTTAATTTTTTTTTTAATTATCGCTAAATATGCATTACTAGATTAGTTAATACTATTATTATTGTATTGAATGACAGCCAAGCCAACTTCTTTTGAAAACGGTACATTGATGTTGCGCATTGGAAATTGCTTGCATTGGATAGTAAGACCTGTAAATGACAAGGTTGACAGCTTGAAACAGGGTTCCACGATGCTTTATTTCTCTATTCCCATCAATTATTTAATATTGGCATTTAATTACAGGTCAAATTAAGACCTCGGAATGTTAATATTCTTTTTGAAGTTATAACATCTCCTCAGCTGTCTCCATAATAAAAAATATTAGAAAAAAAAAAGTTTATTGGAGACCGTCTGACTAATATGTTACTCCCTTCCCTCCTCTCTTAAATATAAAATTTATTTATATAATTTTATTAGATTAAAGAAGTTACTAGTTAATATGTTATATACTCTCTTCGGTCTTTAATACTATAAGTTATATTTACTTAATTTGATAATATTAAAGAAGTTTGTTAAATTAGTTAATATGACATATAATTTCTAAAACACTCTAGTCATTTTCCTTAATTTCATCATTTTATTTCCTTTTTTATTATTGTTGAGGGAGCGTTAATATAGGTAAATTAAGAAAAGATTGACAAATATGAAAAATATTCCTTATATCTAAGACCAAGATCAACATATCTCAAAATATGTCTTATATTAAGGACTAGATAGAGTATTTTCTATAACACTATACTCATTTTTCTTTATGCATTCCTTTCCCCTTCTCCTTGAGGGAAAATTAATACGAAGAAATTAGGAAAATTTGACAAATATATATAAAAAAGTAAATCTTATATTTAGGACAAGATTAAATTTTAAATAGGTCATATGTTAATCACAGAGGAGTATCTGTCATGAGCTAGGCTCAAATTACTTAACATAGTCAATTTTATCAAGACTGGGCTTAAAATATCCTCCTATCAAGCTTATTCATGTTAAATAATATTTTAAATGATCAACTGAACTTATAGTGTTTTAAATTTACATAAAGTTTTATTTTGGTTACTTAACTTTATAAAGTAGGGGTGCTCAAAACTTGGGTTGGGACCGGGATACCCCAATCCCAATTTTTGGCCGGGATGCAATTTACATTCTAGTCCTGGTAGTACTAGGACAAGACCGGGAAATCCCAATTTATTTTTTTAAAAAATAATAAACTTAAAAATCTCATTATATTTAAACTTAAAAATCTCATTATATTAGTTAAGTTTTCCATACTCTATTGTTTGAATGATTATTTAACGACTAATAAAGTCATAATTATTACATAAATTGATCTACAATTGAAGAATAACATTTTCTTATTTTCATTATTATTATTATATTCGTTATTATCTTTATACAATATATAGTTAGTATTAATATAATGATATATGCAGTTTAACTTTAATTAAATATGTGATACACATCATATCAAATGCTAATTTAATTTATAGGGTAAAAAAATAAAATAAAAGGATAACTTAATTTATAAGGTAATAAATTAAAAAACAAAAAAAAAAACCGGGACCGGGATCTCAAGGGTGATCTCGGTCCTGGACGGGGGAGATTCATAGATCAAAATGTCTGGGACCAGTACACTCTAAACACTCCTATTATAAAGTGCATTTTTAGTCATATAATTTTAACACCGTTTACAAAAATATGTTGGACGTTTTGAGAGGGTCAAAGTTTTTATTTTATTTTTAATATATTTTTTTAAAATTTTATCCGGACCAAAAAATTGTCTCAATTCTTCCATCAAACGTTAATCCTATTGGTAAGTAGTCGACACATATCTTACAAGATCATGAGTTCAAATATTGCTACTGATGTGAGGATTTTATTGGTAGACATTTTGTAAGTACCTGTGTCAGCACTTTTTTGAGCTTGGTGACGTGTCTTAACATTGGCGAGCTTCGTAGATCCAACTCATCTAAACTTTTCTCCGTAACTAAAGAAAACCGACACAATTCTTGGTTTAATTAAGGGTTCTTGTTCAATAACAATCTGACTTTGATCTAATCTAACCTAACTATAAAAGTAATGTTCCAATCTATACTGAGTCATTAGAGGGTTTGGGCGACAATTGGCGTGTGTGTCTAATCTCTGGTGTTGACCCATTGAGGCAAACTTTAATGGCTTGTTTGGTACAAGGGGAGGGGAGAGAAATTTTCTTTAAGTTGGATATAAAAAAATTAAAGAAGTGTGGTTAAAAGATTTTAATTAACTTTTTTTACTCTTTTATCATATATCTTCTCTTTATTAAAATATTGTGACCTCATTTCTCTAATTTTTTTCAATACAACTTATAAAATTTTACTCTCCCCTCTCTTTCCCTCAAAATCCCTCGTCCCAACTCGAAGTAGAGATTGAAGAAATCTGACCATCCATATTTGCTACTCCAAAACATGACAAAGTTTCATTACATATCGGTGTGGTATGTACCCAAAAAAAAAGGTGTGGTGGCGAAATCCTGAGCATAAGAAATGCATGGTGGAGATTACATCTAATTTGGGGAGAGCGGTAAGGTCTTTTGAACGGAATCCACTTAGGAATAGATAGAGATTCTGTGCTGCCGCAAAAAGAATCAGAGAGATGCTCCTTTTCAAAATGAGCCCTCCGATTGATCATTGTATCACTATAAATATAATGTTATGTCACTAAAAGCCAAGACACATTCCTTCCCTTCTCACCTGAAAGCAGGCAAAGAGTCTTTGCACATTATTCCATCACAATATTCCTTTTCACGCTCTTTATATTTAAATAAAATAAAATAATGCATAACTCCCTTAAACTTTATATTATTTATAGATAATTTCCTTAGTTTTTGAAACTTTATTATAAATTCCTTTTGTTTCGTTCCAACTTTATTATAAAGGGAAAATCCTATATAAAGACGGTTGAATTACCTAAATTTTAATTTGGGTTACTAAACTTAACAAATTATTAATTAGGTTATGTAACAAAATTTAAAATTTAGAATTTGGGCCAAATTACCTATGTATCCCTTAATTATTAAAAAAAGTATAATTGGAGACAGAACAATTCAATGGATCTTGTTCCAGGTCTGCCATGGATGACCGTGACCTACCTGTGGCAACCACCGTACACTTGTTGGCGGCGAATGTGCGTGCCAGTGCGTGTCCGATTCCTCCTTGAGAACAGTCAGTGACGAGAACCATTGGTTGCTTTTGGAGCTCCAATTCTTCATGATTTTAGAGCTCTAGCCTCTAACTAGGTATGTATGTCCTCGAATCAGAAAAACAAGAATAGAAATTGTAGTATGCAAAACCACACTTCATCGCAAATCAACCAATTTTGGCCCTACATTTATGGCTTGAAATTCCTGCATTTTGTTTTGTTTTATTTTTATTTTTTCAAATTATGGCGGAAAAATTATTTATTGGGAAGGAATGAAACCACTGGCACTGACCACAAGCGGGGACAGGGGATATCTCTCAGCCCCTTGTCCTCTTTTTTCTCTTTAACATCGGGAATAATTGGTGTAAATAGTTCATTGTCAAGTGCCAACAATGACTGTAAAATAAAATGAAATCCTGCCGTTGATAATTGGGAAAATCCCTTTGAAGACTATTAAAAATTGGAGAAGAAATTCACACCTGACTTTTTGGCACAAACAGGGTCCCTCACGGCCATAGCAGCGGCAACGGAGGCAAAAGTGACAACTTCTCACGGTGGTGACTTCTCATTTTATCGCTCATGCTCCACAGGGCACATGAGATCATGAGTATGATAGACATCCGACTCCTTACTTTTGCTTTCCTCCTTTCCTTAAACCATGGTTAGGGGTATTATTGAAAAATAACCAACATTTAAATATTCTATATTGGGTCATTGATCTAATTTAAAATTTGTTGAGTTTATCAACTTTATAGAGGATTTTCCTATTTCAACCGTCTTTATATGGAATTCTCTATATTATAAATTCCCTTGAACTCTTACATTTATGCAAATAGTTATAAATAGTTTTTTTATTAGTTATCTGATCTAATACACACATATACATACATACATATTAAAAGGCGTTTTAAGTAATTTTAACTTATATTTATATAATTCAATTTATTTTCAGAAGTGGCCACCATAGTCGTAGATTCTGGCAGATTATTAGGCCGAATTTTCTGATTCTGCCGGTTTAATCTTATTATATATATCCATGTAATTTGATTTGAAGGATGTGTGATTTTGCTCTTAATTTTAATGTTATCCACTATAGATTATTTTTTTCAATAATTATAAAATTAAAATAAAAATTTCTTGATTTCAAAAATAATTTATTTAAAAATTCAAAATTGCATCATTAATTTTTTTTATGAGAGTCATTTTTTTTTGGGTAAAGTATGAGAGTCATTTTTATTATTCATGAATAAGTTCAAAGATGCGAAGAAAATGGGCTTCACTAGCTAACGGACTAAGATGGAAAGCCTAGAAGCCCATACGCCGAAACGATATGGATAACAAAAAAGGCACCACAACAATGGAAAAAGGCCCAACAGAAATCAAAATATAAAACCCAAAAAAAAATCTGAACTTGATGCATCCACCATGGTGTTCCAGCCATGGCATGCAAGACAATCTTGAAATAAGAACTAATTCAAATTCGTTCAAAATTATTGTTTACATCGCCCGTTGTTAATTGAGGTAGTAATCGATCTCTCCCTGTATAAAGAGGAAAATAGAAGTTTGAATCCCAAGAATTTTTAAATCCTTCCCACTAATAATATTTTCAATATCGAAAATTTGGAAAAAGGTCCAAGACATAAACCCTAACCCTATTTGGATCAGTGGAAATTGGACGATGGAAAAGGAAAATTCAAATTTTCAGTTGGCAGTGGCTGTTCGGATCAAATTTTCCGTATGAAAATATTTTCGGGCGGGCATCATTCTCCCACATTTAAATAAAAATGGGTTCCTACAAAAAATGGTGGGAAGCCATTTTCCAGCCCTTATGAAAATGGTCGAAAGCTGATTTTGCCCCTGATGACATGGCTAGCTGTATAAAAGGTGAGATTGTGACCTTGGACATCAAAGAGCTGTGGAGAACAGAGACGACGAGTGGAATTTCAACGACGATTGTGCATCCCAGACAACAAGTTCGTTGGAGTATTCTCGTCGGATGGACATTTTATATTTGTGTTGCTTGGATGGGAAGGATCTGCTACGGATGGAAGGGTCTTAAGGGACGCGATAAGGAGGAGACATGGTTTGAAAGTTCCAACTGGTGCATTTTTTGTTCTACCAATTTTTCTTTTGAGTCTCTTACAAAGTTTGACTTGGATTAAAACTAACTGGACTATTGTTGTTGCTGTGCAGGAAACTCTATCCAATCATTGTTAGGTTATTTTGAATTTTTGGGAAGTTTGATGGGTGGGTTATTTTTGTTCCCCACATATATTTATAATTTTGTCAAGATAACCTGTGTAATTGCAATTGACAAACGATAGACTATATATTAACCGCCTTTAATTTAAAGTTGTCAAAGTTATCTACATAATTCTTTGTTCCTTCCTCATCCCTTGTTCAATTATCTTGAAATAGAGCTAAACAGATATGTGTCACACTCGAGTGAAATCATGCATACTCGAGTTAAAATAAATAGAAATGATTTGAATTTACTGTCAAATCAAGAGTCTTTGATAGCGGCAGAGCATAGGGAAGCTAAGATAGTGTGGAAGTTGCAGGAAGTATAAAAAATATGGGAGAATTACAATGAGATCCCAAATGATTTAAGGTCTCGCTAGATCGCTCTGGATGTCAAGTTAGAGTTCCAAATGAGATACTTGTGTGAACCTTGAATTAGATACTGGATGATAATATTAAAAAAGCAATGAGATCCCAAAGAATGAACTTCATTACCAAAAAGTCCTAATAACAAGTGAAGAGTATAAACTTAGTGTCATTTCGTATCATAGCATTTGTCATTACATGCTCCTAAGTTGCTACTGGACTTTTGAATAATTAAATCTATATGAGATCTCATTGTGATGAACTTAAGCATCTCCCTCTTAACTGAACTGCATCAAATTCCATTTATATGGAAAATTTATTTTTGGACGGAATTTTCAAACAAAACTTTTCCGTCGGTAATTTTTTTGACGGAAAATTCGTTAGTAATCTGTCATAAATTACCAACGGAAACAATTTTGTGGGTAATTCCACCGGTAATAGCATGCTTTTTGTAGTGGGTACAAATATTCTCAGTTAATTCTCACCACAAGAGTTTTACATATGATGATGTTTTAGATGCAAAAGGGCCTCCTTTTGATATGCTTGTTTATAGCTCACTGTAAATTCTGCATTTGTGGTGCCTAGACCCATTAGTTTCTACGATCTAGTTATGGTGCCACATCTAGACTGTTAAAATATAAATTTTTTAATTTTTAATTTTAAATAAAATTATTTTAATGGACATGAACTCTAAAATAGGAAAATCTCAAAAAAAGACCTCCAAAATTTCAAAATCCCAAATCAAGTTTGTTTCCGACCGTTGATAAGGGATCGACCAACTTGATAAGAAATTTACAGATCATTTTAGAGGGAAATCGTTGATTTGGGATTTTAAAATTTTGAAGGTCTTTTTCTGAGATTTTTTTATATCTAAAATAAAGATAATCTCCTAACTATCATTTTTCATTTTATTTAAAAATCATCCCTTGATGTCACAAAAAATCATCAATTGAAATTTTTTAATCTAGACTATTGAAAATGTATTTGGACGGTGCCGATGTCACACCAAAGGTGATCTTATACTAACACTGATGAGTATTGAAACCGGGTCTATATACTAACACTTACCATACATTAAAGAACGATATATGAATGAGCTAGGATATCACCGGAAAATTATATATAAATTATAGCTGGAATATTAATATTTTGTTTTTGGAATATTAAGAGAGTAAGTAGTTGATAAGTTGGGAGCTGATAATTAGGAAAAAGTGATATAATTGGGATCGAAACAGTGTCTCATTATATTTTTTTTTTGATAAATAATGTTTTTACTACTTACCATACTTTTATGTTATTACCACCTTACAAGTATGATTTTGCCAATGAAAGTTTATCAGATTTGTTTCATGCTCTTATTGATATTGAAATGAGTATAAATTGATGATTTTATTTATTCTCCTCCTATTACTTCATAGTATAATTCGTGATTATGTACGAAAATGCTAAGGAAATTTTCGATTTCTCATAGAAACTTTCATGAGAAGACAGTCTTGTATTTTGGAATGTCATATTTGGGAAGGTTTTTGTCGACAGATTGAATTTGAAAGAAAGTTTTGAAATATTGTTTGTGAAATTTCATGCAGGGGGCATTCTATTATGTCATATTTGATACGAGTTATCATGGTATTGAAATAAGAATTTTCATTGCTTTGATAACTTAGCCCCAAGCATGCTTGTAAATGTTTTGAGAAGATTCCATACAAAACGCTTGTTACTAACATCAATACTGTTAGTTCTTGGCGTGCCATGATTAACTTCGAGCTCGCTTGATATTCGTGGGCATAGTACTCACACTTGATATTCATGGGATTCGTTCTCACGCCTTGTTATTTGTGAATTTTGTTCCTACACTTGTTTTGTGGCTTCTAGTTGCGTTTGATTACTTACACTCGTGGATTGTGTTTTCACGCTTGTTTTCGTGGCCTCCAGCCGTGCTTGGTTATCTTCCCTCATGGACTATGTGTCTACGATTGTTATCCGTTCTGTTGAAGTCCTACGAAAAGAAGTAATTTGATATTTAATGTTTTTAAACTTGTTTTGAAAAACAAATTGTTTTGTTACATATTGGTATTATTCTTTTAATGATCTTCTATACAGTTGTTTCAATTATACTTATTAATAATATTTTCTATAAATCTGTTTATGGTTATGACTTCGTTCTTGGAAGTTGAAATATATATTTTCATCTGATGAATTTATTTCTTTCAATATCTTGGTTATTTTCATTAACGTGAAGTTATTCAGCGGAAAATTATTTTAATCTCAGATAGAATCACTAACCTCACACCTCTAGTTGAATAGTGAAGACTCTCATTGCTTATCAAAGTTTAATTTGAAGATATATTTTAAAAGTGTTGCTAATTGCTGTTAACATAAGTTGACATTTATGTATTTATTTTTATAGTTTAGATGCTCTTTAATTTGAAGAGGAAAGCGGATGAAGAACCGGAATCTCCGGTGAATAAAAGATGGAAGGATCATGAGCAACATTATTGAAAGAGTGTTGTGTTAGTATTTAGGTGTCCTAGAGACAATCTGTAAGGACAGATCAACACCATTTCTACGTTGTAGTATTTCATTATTAATAAATGAGCATATTTTATCTTTATCATATTTATGTCTCGCCTTTATTTTAAAGTAAATATGTGTTTGAAGATAAAGGCTCTAGGAATAGAGCATGTGTTATTCTTGAGGATCAATGATAGAGATCATGATCATGAGGACTCGAGAACACTAGACATTTATTGCCTAAAATTTGTTCCTAGTCTTGAATCACCAAGAAAGGGCATTGATGATCTCAATAAGACTAGTACGACATCATCTACATGTATGAGCTACAAGGTAGGGACTTCATGGAATACAGGCATGTTGATGCCTTAGCTGATGTCGTGGGTGGATCTGTTGGAGAACAGATAGCACCGAACTGAGCCGCCGAGAGACTCCACAAAGATTCATTGTAGAGAGTATCATTGGATATGTAAAGTCTCTCATCATTTGGTAGTGCGGATCGTCTTGGACTTAAGGATGTCATCGAACACTATGTCCTAGGGTTATACTTTGACCGTACAACTCTATCCACCTGAAAATGGGGAGAACAGTGTACTCTTGGGTGTAACTCGAATACATATGTATTGCTCCCAACCAATGCAAATGTACCGCACGAAGCGAATGCAGATGTACCGCACGAAGCGAATGCAGATGTACCGCACGAAGCGAATGTTCCCTTACAAATGTGTCACCCCCAGTGGATGTACCCCGAAAGCACATAAACACACAACAGTTCATCAACCACGCATACAACACTCATAACACATATACGCATACGGTAATCATCAGAGCTAGTGTTACTAGTACGCAAACGTACCTTCTTTGACGGAATTTCGGTATGTCCGGCGATCAGAATGTGATCACAGATATCCTATAAGGATAATAGCGTATTTATTAAAAATCAACATCATAACTGTCATTTTAGTCACAAATGACCATTTTACCTCTGACTTTGCTAACTGGCGAAATTTCGCCACAGCTTTGCTACTTTGACTCTAATCTTCCAAAAATTTTGCCATATCTCTAACTCCAACATATTTTCGAAATAAATATCATATTTAACCCTAAAACATGATATCTAAATTAAACTTGGAAGATTAAAGATCAAACTAACATTAAAAACTAGAACTTAAGACTAGAGACCGAAGAACTTACCCAGAGCTTTGCTACTTCTTCACAAGAGCTCCTGCTTCTCTCTATTTCGAATTGCCTTGAGGATTTGGTGTGAAATTTCAAGAGCAAGGTGAGGCTATTTATAGGCAATGTTGGGGGCAAAATTGCACTTTTTGCAAACTTTCTCTTCTTCAATTTTGGCCATTAGATCTAGGTTATTTTTGCATCTCAAATCCTAACCACACAACCAAGGGTGCCGACCTTCCCCCCACTTTTTTCAACAAAATGATGTCACTCCCTTGCTTTATGGATTCATCCGATAAAATCCCCTGTTCGGTGTTCTAATCGCGTAATCTTAAATAATCTCAAATATTCCTTAGCATAACCTTGAAGGTCTAAGCTTCCTCTTGAGAAATATTTGGGTTAACAAAAATTATGGTCTCATTAAGGGTATTTCCTAGCCTGTTAACCATTAGATTCACTTTATTAGATTCAATCTTGGCCTTTCATTGGTTAATAACCCTTAATTAGAGGTTTCATATAATTAACCTTGAATATTCCCTTGATCCATGCTTAAACAATTAGCCATTAATTATTTATTTAATCACTTACTAATTGTTGATAATTTTCTTAATTAGGATTAATCATTTTCTCACAACTATTGCACTGACATTGGTAATTTATGCTACATGTATTATCAATGCTATCAAATACAAAGTGCAATCTTGATATATTAACGGTGGACATTTAATTTAAGGGTGGATAATCATTCAAACATGTATTAATTCAAGGAAAGTAGATAAATAATGCTAATGCTAATGAAAATTTGAAACCATCATATTCAAGTTATTAATTCTAAATCCATTAACTTGATTTTTTTTTAAAGAAAAATCCCAAACTTTTTGGGGGCACTTGCCCCCCAACAACATACCTAGGTCCGCCTCTGCTAATAACAACGGTCAAATAAACTCCTTACAAATAACCAAAATTGGTGTAAAAAACTTTACAGCTCAATATTAGAACCGTAAAGTATTCTGTAATATATTTCATGGTTTTTTGTGAATAACAGTTAAATGTTGATGACTTCCCATCTTTAATAGGTTTGAGCTATATTTTGATATATTTAGCAAGTAAAAATGCTAAATTAAAGGGCTTTTCTTGAAGTTTTATGAGAGATCAATTCGGTGCATTATTTGTGGGTTTTTAAATTAAAATAGAAGTTTTTTTGAGTTTAGGAAAAAAAAATAACAATGGGAAGTTTTTTAAAGAAGGATTTTTTTCCCTTTTTTTTAGGATTTGGTCAAGGGTTTCTCACTCGAGGCTTAGAAGGTAAAGAGTTATCACCTCTTCCAACAAGTGTACTTCTCGAGTTTGAACTTGTATAAATTTATTGTTCAAAAAAAAAAAACTTGTATAAATTTCAGTTTAGTTGTTATTGTTGTTGTTATTATTATTATTATTATTATTTCACCCTCTTTCCTTTTTTGTTTACAAGGAGGTGCCGTTTTAGAATGAATAAAGGGAGGAGACCTAAAAGCTACAAATGACGATTGGAGGAGGATAGGTGCGGCGGCCGCTGTTTCTCTTCTTGATTCATCATCTCTCAGGGGCAGAACAAAAAGGAGGGAAGAGGGAGGCGGCTGGTTCTTGGGAACTACTATTCATCTTCGTCTTCCTTGCAATCAGAGAGAAGAGAGAGAGAGAGAGAGAGCTAGGGGACGCCATTGAAAGTATTGTTAAGGCTATTTCTTATCTTGTTCTTTCTTTCTCTCGTAGATTAATTCTGAATTAGGTTCTTTCTTTGCTGAGATGGATTTGATTAAAGACATGTGTTGCTCATTTTCCTATTTAACCCCTATGAACTTGTATGAGACTTAAAAATTATTTCCATTAATTAGTTTTGCTTAAAATTATTTCAGTTTGTTTAATCTTGTTTTATTATTATTTATTGTTTAGTGATTGTCCACCATTGAGCACATTTAGGGATTTAGAACTGAACTTGATGAAGAGAATCTTAAATTAACCATGAGATTAAATAATGTGGAATTAGATTTAAATCTATTTTGCGTTTAGGATAGATATTTACCTATAGGCTATAAGCTTTGTATAATCAAATTAGAGTGATTCGATCTAAATTGCACCCTTGTTTAATTGTGTGAGATATTACATAATTAATTGAAGTAAGCTTATAAATGGATCAACAGACATTTATAGACATTTAGACTCTGAATTAATTGATTAAGTTAAGTTTAAATTAATTTAGTGGGAATAAAATCTAAGAGATAAATAAGAAAATAGTGACTCTAGGTTGTCCTCTTTGATATTGGAATTTGTTTCTTATGAAAAGTGTCTTTTATAATTAGTTTTTTTTAAACTTTATTTTTGTTCACTCATATTGAGAACACTTTGGATTTGTTCAACTTAAATGAAACAAGGAAATTTAATATCTAATCATCACTAGTTCGTCTGAGTCTCTGTGAGACAACCTTGATTTGCCAGTTACTGTGTTCTCAACTCGTATACTTGCGGTGCTTAATTAAATTTTGGTAGCATAAAATGTTTTATCCTATATTTAATAGTCATTGACTACAAATCGTGAAGTTTACATCACATAAACAATGATTTTAATTGAACCACCATGAAATATAGATAACTATATTTTACTGTTGAAAACCATAAATTTTTAATATTTAGCGCTGGAATATTTAATGGCTGAAAACCATATTGCTAAAAATTACCATGAAATATAGACAATTCTGTAGTAGTGTTAATTGGTTATCATTTTTTACACTAAAACTTGTCATTACATATACTACTTAGTTGTTACAAGACTACTTTCAGGTGATTACACATATAGTATGGATACTTTAAAGGATCTCATACAAAAAAGTACTTGATTTCAAGTCCTTTTGACAAAGGTCTTTTCATTGACTTTCTCTGACTATTCAGGGCCTCCTTCTCTCTACCATTTGAAGCTAGTGAAGAGATCATTGCATTCCAAGTGCAGACCTCTCTGGAATCCATAATTGAGGAAACCCATCTTCACATAATCATCGATCTACTAGTGAAGTTCCCACAAAAACACCCGAGTTGATCCCATTCATTACAATGTATCCATGTACCTAGATTGGCACAGGACGAAAGGACACTCACATACGTAGCCTCGTTTAGCATAACCAAGGGATCCAAGACATCCATCTGAGCCATCATCTTCCTAAAAAGCTGAATATATTATATTGCCTTGCCAAATTTCGCATTCCTTGCAAACCCATTTATCATATATAGGCGTCCAATAACCAACACTCCACTTGCGCATGCGTTTGAAGAGTGACATGGCATATCAGATGCCATATTCCCATTTGAACAGAAAGCATGGAGTGTTGCATTACGGAAGAGGATTTTTTCCTTATCATTTTTCTCCTTTTCTCTCATTAGCCTATCTGAGCCATTGATTGAGAAGATGAGAGAGATATTAAAGTAGTATTGTGATTGATTGGACGGATATGATTTAGAGATGATGAGGGATAATGAGAAAAGGATTAGGAGAGAAACCCAACCCGTTGCATTACAGGCCACAATGCAAATATATACGAGGAATTTCATCGAACACCTTACAAGCATAAGCTAGATTGTTAGTACTCGCATAAAAAGCAGTAAAAGTAGTTTGTACAAACTGGTCAAATAGAACGCCTTGCTTGATCACTTGGGTAGTGAAGGGCTCTTCCCAAAGGAGAGCGAGAAGCAGCTTTGCATTCCTCAAGCTTTGATCCTCTTCCGAAGTGAACGGCCTTCCTTAAGGTGGTGATGAAAACTCATAATTTGTTGTCCCCATTAAATGGACCAAATGTAGAGAAACTGCAATTTTTCGTAATATTTTGAAATGTCTCCATTGACTTCTCTCCACTTAATGTCTAGTGTCCACTATTAGATCAAATTTTAATGGTTAAGATTTATTCTATTTAACATGGTATATTTTTATTATATTTAATGTTATAATAATATTTTGATATAATTTTAAATCTCAGCTATTAAAACTTGATCTAAGGGTGAAAACATTAAATGAAGAATGGAAAGAGAGATCAATTGAGATATTCCTGTCATTGAGAGGAATGTGTTGGCCCTCGTTGATGATAGTGATGATTAAGATTTTAATTTTGTCAAGGCCAAAATTCAAATAACCCCCTCAACTTGAACTCTCTTGCACCTAGCCTCTCTCATATTTAAAAGTTTACAAATCACACCCGTCAACTTTAATTGTTTGATATTTAACACCCTTCTGTTAAAATGGCCGTTAAATCTAACGGAATAGATGCCACATCAGACTACTTAAAAATATTTAGCAGATGACATGTGGTTTTTATTATTTTATTAATTTATCCTACATCAAAACTCATAAGTAGACTAAGGGGCATTTTTTTGATTTACCAATAATAATCCCTAATTCCCATCTTGCCTAATTGTACGTGGTGCTCCCTCTAACATCTCCCAACTGTAAAGTCTTCCTGTCTGCAACGTTTTATTCATCTTCTTCATTCCAAAAATCATCTTCATCACATTCTTCTTCATTCCCTTAAATCATCTTCATTTTTGGGCATAATTGCCTTGCTAGTTGTTAAAGTGGCATAAAAAATGATCAATTTGGTAACGCATAAATAAAATAGGTTGCAGAATAAGATAAAGAGATAGAAAAAAAGGGGAGGAGGAGAATAATAATAAAGAATGAATGAATAATTTTATTAATCCGTATCAGGGAACTTTCAGTTGACCAATAATATAAGTAATATACCAGGAAGATAAAAAGATTTGAGTGTGTGATTTGAGGTTTGTTTAGTAGTAGTAGTAACACACTCGAAAAATGATTATGCAATTGAATAACTATAAGAGCCAAAATCAGTAAATTATGGGTTAAGTGCCTCTAATGCCCCTTAAAATTTGACAACTTCCCAAATGTTTTATTCTTTTTTCTTGTGATAATTAGGTTTTATATAAAATGAGTGACATTTTGTTATAGTATGGACAAATAAAAAATGGTGAAATTTTGAATTTTTTTTAATGATTTTTTAAAAAAATAATAAAAAAATTATCGCACAATTTTAGAGTGTTTTCTTTGAAAAATCATAAAAAAATAATTCAAAACTTCACCATTTTATGCTCATGAGATATCAAAATATCATTCATTTTATGTAAAAACTAATGATCACAATAAACAAGAACAAAACTTTTAATTAGAAGGTTAGGTATCAAGAAGGAGCATTAGAGTGAGGCACATTAGAGGCTTGAAAACCTGTAAAGTTAATCACTAGCCGCCGGGACGGCATTTTTCAGAGGGGTTACAACCACGGTTATAAGGATTAGCAGGTTGAGGATTGCATTGATTGGGGGTTTTGGGGCCACAACCAGGTGCGTTGTCGGGATCCATTGGGCCGTAGTGTATGTACCTTGAGTTCTCCTCCTGTGCTCCGACCTCCTTACCCATTATTATTATTCCCATTATCATCAGCACTCCCACCATTATCATCTTCATTTTGATCATTTCTTTTTTCTTTCCCATTCTTCTTTCTTATTTAATCAATCCTTTCCGGAGTTATTTTTCCGTCCCAATTTTTTTTTTTTTTTTTTTTTTTTGCGACGGATTTTTGTTCCAGTCGCAAATTTGGTGAAATTTGGGACGGATTTTTTTAATTTTTCTATTAGGATCCTCTCACGGTGTGGTTGCCTCCATTTATATATTAGCCACATCTCTCTTTCTATTGGTTTTTAATAATTAGTTTTGTCTATAAAAAGTCTTATCTATTCTACGTTTATTTATTTTTAGAAGTTTTTTCTTATAATAATATTTCTTTTTTTTTTCTCTGTTCTTCTTTCCATTCAAATTAAGGATTAAAGTTTCTCTCCAAGCCTTTACTCCGTTGTCATTGCTATATATATGCATGGGATTAATAATAGATCACCTTTTTTTGGGCTAGCTACTTTATCAATAGTGACCACATATAAATAAGAGGTCATAATTAATGAGTAACAAATAATAATAGACTGTAAAATTTCACGTCATTCATTTGTTCGGGAAATAATTATGTTCATAAAAGTTGGAGGTTATTGACAATGGCATATTTGGTTCAACCAGAACCAGTGGTTCTTCTGAGTTGTGATGGCCAGGAAAAAAAAAAAGAAGAAAGAAGTTTTTCATTTCGTAAGCGTTGAGAGTTTCTGGCCCGAAACGATAAAACGGGTGAAAGAATTTACACACATATATTTGTATTCCGAGTCCACATTATATACCCATTTTTACATGCTTCTATGTGTAAACACCATTTCCAAGAAAGAGAGAAATCTTGGATAATGAAAAGTTTACAAGTAGAAGCATGTAAGAAGCATGTAAAAATGAGCATATAATGTGGACTCGCATTCCTCATATTAGAGACATTTTAATGAATATATTAGCATGCATGAGAAGCGTGTCATGATTCATAGATTATTAATATATGATTTATGATGAATTATTGATCCAATTGAGATACTAGTTTGGGGTTTACTGTTTGATCATGATTAAATTAATATTTTAAAACTTCATACTAATTATTTAGAACACAAATAAGAAATGCCCCTGTATATATTCCATTCCAAACATTGCATACAAATGAACTGCCTTATATCACTTCTGATGCTTATAGTTACCCCAAGGATGAACAACCAACTATAGGGTTGTTTTTGCTCAGATGTCCAGGACGATTCTGAGTTAAAGATGTGTTTGTATTTGTCTTAGTGAGATGCGAAAGAATATACTACAACTTTGAGTCTTAAATATAAGAGCTTTTTTTTCCCCAGAAATATAAGAGCTAGATAAGAGATTTATTTTTGTGTTTTAGTCCGCTTTGTGTCTCAAATTTATAATTTCCCCCCTCAAAATAAGCATATTGATCATACATAATAAGAGGGTTTCCATTGCGGTAATCTCAATGTACATGATTAATGAAGAGGGTATTTAAGGAAACCAACACATATTTGTGAGAAGTAACTAACTTAAATAATTTTCTTGATATTTATAAATTAATTATTTAAAACTTATATTAAAGATATAGGAGGGAGTACATATCTTTCACATATTGTTGGAAAACAATTTTAACATTTTTTTACTACAGCAACTCAATGTTAACTTGTAGCTCGCAGTTTATTAAGTTATTTTGAATCAAAGTTTAGAAACTTAATAGTTGACGAAAAATTTAGGGGCTAAAATAAAATATTACATTTTGAATTCTTGAGAAAATAATATATTTTTATAACCATTTTTTAACAATTCTTCACTTAACAAAAGAACTTAACTCAAAATCATACTCATATACTTAAAAAAACCTTAAATGAAGTATTAGTGAGACGTGACATATTAATAATAATGATACTTTAATACTGTTTACTCCTTGAATTATATATTATCTATTATTGATATAGCATTCATTAATTTTTATTTCCAATTTTTAAATAATATCATAAATAGAATCGTTTAAATTTTTTTTGGGATCTAATTATAGCAGGTTAGGTATATGGTTGACTTGACTTTAAAAATTATGGACACATTCATAGCATAAAGATCGTTAATTTCCGGTTATTGTTTTAGTTAGACTTGCAAAAATAACGGATAGACCCCATAAATAATTAATCATTTTCTTTTTTCCACACCTTAAAGAATTGTGAAAGGACCACCAGATGTCTCACATCCAACGGAACCGGGACATCCTGAAATTTTTTTAAAAAGAGAGTTCCTATTGTTAGAATATAGAATTATATTGTATTGGTTTGTATTATTCCTGTATTCAGTATTCTGTAACGGCTAAGATTCTTCTCTCTCTACGTGTTCCATTGTAATAGGGTTTGTTAGGATTTGGTTGTTGTATTGTATATTCTGGATTCATATATTGTGATCTATAAATAGAGAATGAGGTCAGTGATATTTCCATTGAGCTTTCAGCCCTAATTCCCTGTGTTCCTTACTATTTTCTCACTTGGTATCAGAGCCACTGATATCATGTTTGCTAGCTCATCTTCCGCTGATTCTAGTGCTTCCGGCGTCGCCACCGTCGCCCGATCTTTCTCTCTTTTTAGCTCTTCGAGTCAAACTACTGCGATTAAGTTGGATCGCTCTAATTTCCTTGTCTGGCAGAGTATCGTTCTCCCCCTCATTGAGGGCAACTGCCTCGATGGCCATATTACTGGCACATCCAGAGCTCCGGCGAAGGTTGTTCCCGGTGACACTGGAAATAGAGCTAATCCTGTTTATATGGAATGGTTCTGTATCGACCGAATGCTTGTCGGTTGGTTACGTAACACTATGACCCAAGAAATTGGCGCTCAGCTTCTTCACTGCCAGACTGCCGAAACTTTGTGGAATGAAGCTCGCGAACTCACCTGTGCAACGACCAAGGCTCGTTTAATGGTGATAAAAAATGAACTGCACAACACTCGCAAGAACTCTCTGAAAATGGAAGAGTATCTGAGTAAGATGAAGAACCTCTCTGACGAACTTGCTCTCGCTGGTTCCCCAGTGGCTGTTGACGATCTTGTGCTCCACACTCTCAACGGATTGGACTCTGAGTATAACGCTATTGTGGTCAAACTTGCTGATCAACTTGATTTGTCATGGATCGATGTTCAATCTGCATTACTCGCGTTCGAGTCTAGGCTCACTCAACTGACTCAGTTCAGTAACCTGAGCCTGCAACCTTCGGCCAATGTTGCTCAACGACATGAACCCAGTCGGCAAGAAAACAATCAGGATTCTGGAAATCATCGTGGTGGCTGGCGAGGTTCATCTCGTAATCCTAGAGGCAGAGGTGGCCGCTCACGTGGTGGACGAGGTGGACGCCCAGGTGGTCGGCCCTTCTGTATACATTGTCAACGTCCAGGTCACACACTTGCAACCTGCTACTATCGTGAGGATTTTTCTTCTCCTCAGGCTCACTATGTTTCTCCTCAAGCTCACTATGCATCTCCTCAGGCTTACTATGCGTCCCCTAATACTATTGCTGACTCTTCCTGGTACATGGATAGTGGGGCCAACTATCATGTGACCCCTCAATCAGATCAATTCGATGAGATTGTTCCCTCCACTGGTAAGCCACTTTTAACCACCTGCACAGGTGAGAGGACTCCCATTTTGGGCACTGGTTCTATTGTTTTACCTTGCAATCACAGGTCTAAACTATGCCAAAAGGATGTTTTATATGTTCCTAATGCATCCAAAAATCTTTTGAGTGTGAATAAACTGATTCAAGATAATCCTGTATATGTTAATTTCTCTGGTACTGGTTGTGATGTGAAGGACACCATGACGGGAGGAACATTGCTACAGGGACTCCCAAGGGCAGGGATGTATCAAATGAAGGCAAGAAAAACTGACAGTGGTCACCCGAAGGTTTTTACAGCAAAGCGTCATGATCATGATCCTCCTCACAGCGATTTTCTTAATTGGCATCACACTTTGGGACATCCAAGTAATAGAGTCATGAAACAAGTTCTTAGTAGATGTAATAAACTCTCAAAATTGCCTATCAGTGATAAGTTTGTATGTGAGGCATGTCAAATGGGAAAATCAAAATCACTGCCATTTTCATCTTCTGTCTCACAATCTTCTTCTCCTCTTGAATTAATTCATACCACCTTTGGGGTCCTTCCCCTGTTCGTTCTAACGATGGTCACCTCTACTATATACATTTTGTGGATGATTAGTCGTTTCACATGGTTATATCCACTTAAGCACAAAGGAGAAGCAATCCATGTTTTTAAACAATTTAAAGTGTTTGTAGAAAATCAATTTGAGACGAAAATCAAGGCTGTTCAGTGTGATAATGGAGCTGAATACAAGCCTTTTATACCCCTAGCTCAAGATTCAGGAATTAATCTTCGGTTTACTTGTCCATACACGTCGGCTCAAAACGGCAGGGCAGAACGTAAACATCGCCATGTAGTTGAAGTTGGTTTAACCATGCTTGCTCAAGGTCGTTTGCCATTAAAGTATTGGATAGATGCTTTTCGACATGCTGTGTTCTTGATTAATCGAATGCCAACGCCAGTTTTAAACAATGATACTCCTCTGTTTCGGTTAACAAGAACAGAACCAGAATATCTTGATTTGAAACCTTTCGGTTGTGCTTGCTACCCATGTTTGAAGCCATACAATAATCACAAGTTTCAGTTTCATAGCCAGAAATGTGTATATTTGGGTTTAGCTTCACAGCAAAAAGGACATAAATGTTTGAGCTCCTCAGGTAGAGTTTTTGTTTCACGGCATGTTGTGTTTGATTCAGCTCTTTTTCCTTTCAAAACAGGTTTTATGCAATCTGTCATCAACAATGAATCTCATGAAAGTCCCAGCTCTGTTCCTTTAATTATTCACACAAGTGATATTTTGAGTGTTTCAGCTGGCAATAATGTGAGTACCACTACTAGAAAAACTCTGTTTTGCGACGGAATTTTGCGACGGACTTCTATCCGTCGCAATTCCACTGATTTTTGCGACGGATACCTGATCCGTCGCAAATATAATTGCGACGGATCTCTGATCCGTCGCAATTTGCGACTGATAAGGGTCCGTCGCAATTATTATTGCGACGGACCACGGGATCCGTCGCAATTTGAGACGGATCTAGTGGCTGTCGCAGGACCGTTTACGACGGACCCAAACTGTCGGTGCCCACCGACAGTTTGCGACGGACCCATCCGATCCGTCGCAAATTTTGGGACGGATCGGAATGTCCGTCGCAGTTTGCGACGGACCGGGGTCCGTCGCAAATTGCAATTCCGTCGCAAAATTGCGTTATATTTTGCCCCCCCGCGGTTTTGCTTCTCGCTCTCCCCACTGCCCGCGATTTTGCTTCTCGCTCTCCCCACTGCGAATTCCGGCGACCCCCTCCCCCCTCTGCGTTTTTCTGGCCCCCTGACCATTTCCGGCCCCCACCGCTTTTTCCGACCCCCCCTTGGTCATTCGGCCTCCCTCTCCATCCTCCTCTATTTGCTTTGGTCTGGTGGGTGTTTCTTTGAAGAGGTGGTGGTTCTTTCAACGGTCTACCCTTACTCGTCCTCCCTTTGCTTGTTGGTGCCGGTGGTCGTTCTTCCAAGATTCTTCCCTTGTTCGTCGGTGCCAATTCTTCTTCACTTCCCTTTGTTCACGGTCTAGGTATGTTTAAATGTTTAATATAGATTATTGTATATATATTAAATTGTAATTGATATTGATTCTAGTGTATATAGATTAAAATGTAGTTGTTATCAAGATTGATTTGTGTTTGTAGATTAAAATGTTGGGAATATGAACATTGATTTTTGTACGTAGATTAAATTGTTGGGAATATGAAAATTGATTTGTGTATGTAGATTAAAATGTTGGGAATATGAACATTGATTTGTGTATGTAGATTAAAATGTTTGATATAGATTTTTGTAGTGGATAATGTATGCTAATAGTTTGTGTTAATTCTTTCTTGTTGATTAAATTATATATGATTAATTCTTCATTTGTTGTATAGATTTTTGTAGTGGATATTGATTCTAGTGTATATAGATTAAATTATGTTTTTTTATTAGTGGGTAATGATACATAAGTCTATAAATATGATGATTTTGAATTATATATAAATTAAAATGTAGTTATTATGGATATAGATTAGTGTATGTACATTAAAATGATGGTATTCATAACATTCAAATGAGAAAAATAATTTGTAAAAAGTGAAATTGATAAATAAGAGAATTAATTAATTAATATAATTTGTATGAAATATGTATGTTAGTAGAAAATTATAAGTTACATGATTTTAAGGGTAAATATTCCCAAAAGTATAGGATATTAATTTATCTAGCACTTTTTAGGAATTTGGAAATTCAAATTCTGATTTTGGTGTGATAAATTTATAATTTTGTATTAATTGTTAATAATATATAAATCTTCATAAAAATGACTATTAATAATTTTTTTTAAAATATTGTATTTAATTTTTTTTATATATTTGTGGTATGTTGAGATGTTAATTAGGTTAACAACTGAATTAGTTAGGAAGTATGGAAGGCAACCACGATAGAAGTTGGATGTACAATCGTCTAACTGATAAAAGAGAACTAACACAAGTATTCTTGGCGGGTTTGGAAGAGTTTATCCAATTTGCTGTGGCGAATTCAAATAATTCAATTAGGGAGATCAGGTGTCTGTGTGCCAAATGTAGGTGTTTAAGATTTAGTGATACGGGCAAGGTCAAAATTCATTTGTGTCAAAAGGGATTCATGAAAGATTATGAATGTTGGGAATGTCATGGCGAAGTCCGACAGACACCGAGTGGTTATTACGGGGACAATATTCATCGAGACAACCTTAATCAATATGAGCAGTTGGTTATGGATGCCGCGGGACCGTCGATCGGCCAATATTTTGATCCCGTTACTCATGCTGAGTCGTCATACATGGGAGAGGAGACCGGTACACATACCCAACCATCATACATGGGAGAAGATCCTAATCCAGAAGCCGCTAGGTTCTATAAAATGCTTCAAGATGCGCAACGTCCTTTATGGGAAGGTTGTGAACACATTGAAAATAGTGAATATTCATCGCTATCGGCTACCCTAGCAACACTAAGCTTGAAGACTGATCACCATATGAGTGAGAGGAATTACAACGAAATGATGCAGATCATGAGTAAGGTTGTTCCTAAAGACAATAATTTGCCGAAGGATTTTATCAAGCAAAAAAAAGGTTAAAGAGCTTGGCCTTGGATGTGAAAAAATCCATTGCTGCCCCAGATGATGTATGTTGTATTACAAGGAAGATGCTGAACTGACCAATTGTAAATTCTGTGGAGATGACAGATATAAAGTTGTGGGGAAAGGAAGGAAAATGACCCGTCATGCGTTAAGTAAGATGTGGTACTTTCCTCTGGTTCCAAGACTTACGAGATTGTATGCATCGAAACAAACAGTGCTCACATGAGATGGCACGGGAGCATCATAGGGATGAAAACTTTGTGACGCATCCATCCGATGCGGAAGCTTGGCGTAAATTTGATGAGGCGAATCCTTTCTTTGCTATGGATCCCCGTAATGTCCGTCTTGGTCTATGCTCGGATGGGTTCGCTCCTTTCAACAATACGGGCGGGACTTATTCTGTTGGCTGTCATTGTGACTTCGTACAACCTCCCACCTTCTATGTGCATGAGAAGAGAGTTTTTCTTTCTTAACGCGTTAATCCTTGGGCCATCCAACCCAAAAAAGAAGATAGATGTGTACCTCAGGCCTTTGATAGACGAGTTGAAGATGTTGTGGATGAAGGGGTTCTTACGTATGATATATCATTAAGTCGAATTTCACCATGCGGCTGCCTTAATGTGGACCATAAATGATTTCCCGCATATGGGATGTTGAGTGGTGGCAAACGTCGGGAAGCTTGCATGCCAGGTATGTATTGAACAGAACATGGGTTTTAGCTTGGAACGCAGTCAGAAGGTCAGTTGGTTTGATAGGCATCGGCGATTCCTACCCCCCGATCATCCGTGGAGGAGAAATAGAAAAGACTTTACGCGGAATGTTGTCGAACGAGCAGAGCAACCCCGTCGTTTAAGTGGCCAAGAAATATGGGACAGAGTCAAGTACATTCAAAGTGTCGAAGAGGGGGCTGCTTCCAGGGAACCTGAGGGATACGGTGTTGATCATCATTGGAACAAATGCAGCATCTTCTGGGAACTACCATATTGGAAAGATCAATTGTTAAGACACAACCTCGATGTCATGCATATTGAGAGGAATGTGTTTTGCAACATTCTGTACACCGTGATGGACACCAAGGGCAAGACGAAGGACACAGTCAACGCAAGACGGGACATAGAAGCGATATGCAGAAGGCCTGCTTTACATTTGGTGGGGAGTGGCACGGGACGGACATCCAAACCTAGAGCGCCGTACACATTCAACAAACAACAGAATTTGGAACTGTTGCAATGGGTTAAAGAACTGAAACTGCCAGACGGTTATGCGTCAAACATGAAAAGATGTGTCGACATGCACGAGGCGAAGTTATTCGGCATGAAGAGTCATGATTGTCATGTTTTCTTCCAGAGAATGTTGCCTTGGGCCTTCAAAGCACTTCCGAAGCATATATTGTCTATTCTGACGGAATTTTCCATGTTCTTTAGAGAAATTTGTGCTTCTGAGCTTAATGTTGAAAAGTTACGGCACCTGGAGGCGAGCATGCCCATAACTCTATGCAAGTTAGAGATGATATTTCCTCCTACCTTGTTTGACTCAATGGAACATTTGCTCGTTCACTTGGCCTACGAAGCAAAGGTAGGAGGCCCGCAACAATATAGATGGATGTATCCATTTGAGAGGTAATATATATATTTCTATTGCGCTGTTATTAATTGACCGACACGGTACTTTAGTTTATAAATACCCTCTGATATTCCATTGTAGGTTTTTACGCACACTTAAGAACAAGATCAAAAATCCAAGGTACGTTGAAGGATCTATCGCTGAGGCATATCTTGTCGAAGAGGCCGCAAAATTTGCTTCATACTATTATCCCCCTGAAATGATGTCAAGATGGAGAGGGGTACCTCGCAACGATGATGCCGGTGATACGAGGGATCAAAAATCAATATTTAATTCGGTCCGATCGGGAAATCCTTCAATGGCGGAATCCGAAGTTGACCAATTCACGATGTCTGAGTTCCCAAAATGGCTTCGATCCTACTTCGTGGAAAATCCATCAGATCCCAATGAAGTTGCGTGGAGTTTGTCCTATGGAGCTGCAATTAGTGTTACCGGTGCAAGAAATACATAATCAATGGGTATCGGTTTTCAACTGTCGAGGCGAATGCAGTACACTATGTTGTAATTATGGTGTATGTTGTCGAGGTGACAAAGTTGATGGGGTGGAGACTGACTACTACGGGAAGTTAGTTGACATAATTCAACTGAGTTACCCGTGGGACAAGGTAGTGACCCTTTTCAAATGTGAGTGGCTTGATAACAGTCCGCGTGGGACAAAAATGGACAAACATGGAAATATTGAGATCCACTGGACAAGGAGATATACGGTTGGTTATGACCCATTCATCCTTGCTCAACAGGCAGAACAAGTTTACTATACATCATACCCCACATCCCGCCCAGGTTGGAGGGGAAGTACCAAGCAATCTATTTGATTCTGCTGCGGGGTTAGAATTAATTCCTATACAAATTGACGATGATGAAGCAGACGATGAGGCAGAAGTGATTTACTCTGATAGTGAATCGGAGTTCGACGACTATGAGACCTCCTCAGAGGAAGACGTGCAAGCAAATGTTGATGTTGATGAACAAAAATCGTCCGATTGATTTCTGTTAGTTCTTTGTTTGTGATGATTTGTTATACTACATACTTTGTTAATGCGCTACTTATTGTTATATATTTTTGACATTATGTCTATGAGTGTTTAGAGATGGAGCATCTAGGAGGACGTTCAGGTAGTGGACGGGGTAGTGGTCGAGCCCAACCCCGTCCTATCAGAGGGGGTAGGGCGACGTCATCTGCTCCTTATGGAGGTAGAGGGTCCAGCGCTTCCCCAGATATGCCGTCCTTTGATATGTCATCTTCACCGTCTACATATTTGTCATCTTCACCGTCGCTGTATACGTCGCCATCACCGTCTACCCCCCCACTGATCCACAGCAAGGGGGACCACAGGTTTACAATATAATTTCTGATTGATTTACATATGTTTAGTTACATATGATTTACATATGTTTATCTTCAATACTTCACATTTCTTCCTTAGCACAATGCGTCGCCTCATAGCCACGTCGGGGAAGAAGGTAGTTCCTCCGATCCACCAATCTGGGGCTCCAAAGATCCTTCAACACGGAAGCTTTGGATCCGTCCCGACGGCATCGGGTAAGTCATGCCAAGTTACCAGTAATGTTACAATTTTCTCTATGTAAATGGTTTGTATGGTAATATTTGCATGATGTCATCTCTCATCAGATTTGAGCCTCATAATGAGGTAAGGGACTTCATCTCGGCCCAATTATTCCGCAATTACAACCATCCTTGGGCCAAGTGGACAGACATTCCTAGCACTATTCGAGATTCTTGGTTCGATGAGTTCTTGGTAAGTTTTTTGTTTTATGGTTATTTAATTAAGTACTTTAAAAATTTGGAGCACTAATTGTTCGTTATTGATTTTCGGGAGGCCGGTATTTGTGTCAAAAGCTTTACGGCTTGAGAAATAAAAGAGGCAAGAAAGACTGGATTTCCCAGGACACTGTAGACAAATTATTGCAGAATTGGGCCACAAATGAACAGTTTCAAAACATGAGCACGAAAAATAAGCAAAACAGAGCCAAAATGGAAGGACCGTCATATGCTGGCGGCTGCATTCCTATTAGTGAGCATCGACGGAAAATTGTAAGTACACTCTATTTTCTATTTAGGTATTTGATATTTTATACTTTGAAGTAATTAATTAAGGTTATCATCCGCGTTTGCAGGTAGAGTTTGGGGAAGTTCTGAAGGATCAATTGAGTGGGCTACCTTTGAGCGGACCCATTCCCGGCAATCTGAAGGGAGTGAGAGACAATGGATTAACCAAAAGGCGCTGCAAGTAGCGGTTAGACATTTATTGCCTTTATTACTTGTTTTATGCACCACCATATTTATTTTATTTTACATGTCTAATAAGCTATGTATTTTTGTGCTTGTAGGAAACCTTTCAGAAGCTGTCGCAGGAGAGAGGGCCGCAGCTTGGGTCTGACCCCGCATCCTCTCAGTCCGACAATGAGAGTCTGTTCTTTGAGGCCGCAGCGGATTTAACAAGAAAGGGAGAGTCTTTGGATACGGTGCCTCTGCTGGCCGACTGAAGCAATCAAAGCGCTCCTCATCCAGCAGTGAAGGTGTTTCTCCAGGTACATGTAATACATTTCATATTGATAATTTCCATTCTCTTGTCTATTCAAATGAAGTACAAATAATAAATGTACTTCATAATGTATTTGCAGATGAGCTGAAGAAGATGAAAGCGTTGGTGGAGCAGCAAGCAACAAGGATGAGTCAGCAACAGGACATCATGAGGCAGGAGATGCTTCAGAACGGGAGAGGATGGAGCAGGCGATGAATCAGGAACGGGAGAGGATGGAGCTTGCGATGCAACAGGAACGGGAGAGGATGCGACATCAGATGGATCAGCAAGCGGAGATGATGAGACAGATGCAGCTTCAACTCCTGTCTCTAATGACACAAAAGGGTTCGGGGTCGGCTCCTGGTGATGATGACCATGCGGGTGATGA
Source organism: Acacia pycnantha (assembly GCA_025563575.1). NCBI lineage: Eukaryota > Viridiplantae > Streptophyta > Magnoliopsida > Fabales > Fabaceae > Acacia > Acacia pycnantha. The sequence goes on along the minus strand of JAMWYP010000055.1, from coordinate 3,672,080 downwards.
TGATGATGATCACAATGCTGATGTTTAGACTACTTTTTAGTATTTGTTCATTACAACATTATTATATATATTTTGTTTTCTCTATTTAAACTCTTTTTATTATATTCATGATACTTTTGCATTCAATTTTCAAGAAAAAAATTTAAAAAATAAAACAATTAAAAAAATTTAAATTTAAAAAGATTCAAAAAATTTAATTTAATTTTTTTAATAATTTTGCGACGGAAACCATTTCCGTAGCAATTTGCTACGGAATGCAATCCGTAGCAATTTGCTACGGATTTAAAATTCCGTAGCAAACTTTGCTACGGAAAAAAATCCGTAGCAAATTGCTACGGAATTTAATTCCGTAGCAAATTTTGCTACGGAATTTAAAATCCGTAGCAAAAATTGCTACGGAATTTAAATCCGTAGCAATTTGCTACGGATTTTCGAAATCCGTAGCAAATTGCTACGGGGTTTTTTGCTACGGAAAAAATCCGTAGCAAATTCCGTAGCAAATCGATTTTGCTACGGAATTTTGGAATTTTTCCGTAGCAAAATCGATTTGCTACGGAATTTGCTACGGATTTTTTCCGTAGCAAAAATCAATTTTTTTTGTAGTGTACTATAGCGCCTGTGCCTAGCTCCAGTCCTCTGTCTCATACGACATCACCATCTGGACCAGATGATCTAGTGAATGATCATTCTTTATCTGCTGAAGAGTCCAACACATTGACGGAAGGTTCGGCCTCTCATTCATCAAGTCCTGCCAGGCCCAACAATCTCCATACTATGGTAACTAGGGCCAAGGATGGTATTGTTAGGCCCAAACATCCTTTTGTTGGTTTGGCCATTTCTTCAATAAAGTCTAATCCTGAACCCGTGAATACCAAAGCTGCCTTTTCCTCCTTAGTCTGGCGACAGGCGATGACCGAAGAGATTCAAGCTCTGTTGCACAATCGAACCTGGATATTGGTTCCCTTCTCAAATCAGAAGCTCATCGACAATCGCTGGGTCTTTAAAACGAAGTTCCGTGCCGATGGGTCAGTACTCAAGCATAAGGCGCGGCTTGTGGCAAAGGGTTTTCAGCAAGTACCAGGTGTCAATTTTGGCGAGACGTTTAGCCCTGTCGTCAAATCTACAACAATACGGGTAATTTTATCCATAGCCGTTACCTTCAAGTGGCCAATCCGACAACTAGATGTGAACAACGCATTTTTAAATGGTTTTCTGAATGAAGATGTCTACATGCCTCAGCCTGAGTGCTTCATCGATCAACAGCGGCCAACTCATGTATGTAAGTTAGTTAAAGCCATATATGGTTTGAGACAAGCTCCTAGAGCTTGGTTTGATCGTCTTCGTCTTACATTGCTTGGTTGGGGTTTTAGGAATATTAAGAGTGACATATCACTGTTTATGCTCCAAATGCGTGGCCTGACTGTTTTCATTCTTATCTATGTCGATGACATATTGGTGACTGGCAATGATCCTTCCTTTGTAGATGATTTTGTTAAAAAACTGAATTTGATTTTTTCTCTCAAAGACTTGGGTCCTCTGTACTATTTTTTGGGACTTGAGGTATATAGAGATAATCAGGGAATCTATCTCAATCAAGCTAAATATGTTGTTGATTTGCTTGACAAGTTTGACATGTCTGATTGTGCACCGGTGCCCACTCCTATGGTTACTGGTAGACTTATTTCTCTCCATGATGGTGATTTGCTCAGTAATCCGACTGTTTACCGGCAAGCTATTGGATCTTTGCAGTATTTAACTACCACACGCCCAGACATTTCTTTTGCTGTGAACAAACTCAGTCAGTTTCTCTCACAGCCTAGGACCACTCATTTTCAGGCAGTTAAGAGAGTTTTTCGTTATTTGAAAGGCACCTATAATCTGGGGCTACACATCAAGCCTTTTAGTAATCCTCAACTAATTGCTTACACTGATGCTGATTGGGCATGTGACTTAGATGATAGGAAGTCTATGGCAGGAATGTGTATATTTTTGGGAAACAACCTTGTTTCTTGGTCATCTAGGAAACATAAGGTTGTTTCAAGATCCAACACTGAGTCTGAATATAGGTCTCTATCAGATGGTTCTGCAGAAATCAAGTGGCTGTCATCCTTACTGTCTGAAATAGGTCTTTTTATTAAATCTCCTTCTATTATGTGGTGTGACAATCTAAGTGCAAAATCATTGGCAGCTAACCCGGTACAACATGCTCGAAGCAAGCATATAGAAATTGACATTCATTTTATTCGAGACCTGGTCTCCTCAGGGGTGATAGATATCAGATATGTACCCTCATCCTACCAACTTGCTGATTGTCTCACCAAACCACTATCTCAATCTCAATTTGAATTTTTTAGGGACAAACTCGGTCTGTTAGTCACACCCTCTCGTTTGAGGGGGAATGTTAGAATATAGAATTATATTGTATTGGTTTGTATTATTCCTGTATTCAGTATTCTGTAACGGCTAAGATTCTTCTCTCTCTACGTGTCCCATTGTAATAGGGTTTGTTAGGATTTGGTTGTTGTATTGTATATTCTGGATTCATATATTGTGATCTATAAATAGAGAATGAGGTCAGTGATATTTCCATTGAGCCTTCAGCCCTAATTCCCTGTGTTCCTTACTATTTTCTCACTCCTATGTATCCTGTTTACTGTAGTCTCTACACCTATCAATTTAGTAGCAGAAGAAAGGAAAAGACGGCAAGTATCTAATATGAATATTTCAGCAAAAAACTTTTATAATTACCATACCTTTTTTTTTTTCTTCTAAACTGAACTCAGCATCTCACATTCTCAATCTTTTATCATCTTTCGCTCTCGCCCTCACTATTCAGGATCACCATTTCCTCCATATGTTGAGGTTAGAACTTAGAAGGCAACTCATGAATTGTCTCAAGCTCGAAGAAAACAGGAAGTGGGTTTGAAAGTTTAAAAATGAATTTTATCCTTCAACAGAAATCATATATAACAAGAATGATAGAGTTAATAAAAAAAAATATCAAGATTTTTATACAAGAGAACACATGTAGATTCATTCCCGAAAGTACAGACTTAATAAGAGTCAGTCTGGATGCTTGAGAGAGGGATCAGGCTTTCCAAGCAGTAGTTCTTTGTTCAATGGAATTAATGACATGAGAGTATACATGAGTTTTGTTTCTAGGATCCATCCATATTCCATAATACTTACCATTCTGTCTCAAAATTGGCTCCGAAGAATTGTGAGTAATGTATTTTCTGTGCACGAGGAATATTTGGGCTGAAAATGGTTGAGTACTCCAAACTAAGTATATATTTGGCCAAAAAACTGTGTGTTAGAACCTTTTAATTCTCAAAGAACTCATGGAAAAGCTTTCTTACCCATAGCCCATTCGAATAACTCATATTATTATTTTTGCATAAAATGGAAATTTCATTAAAAAAAATAACCGTACAAATTAAAACACGCATTACTGTGAAAGAGATTTCACAAGATCAATCTAAAAACAGAGAAATTCTTTAAGGCGTGATCAACTAACGCACGAAGGATACAAACAACGATCAGATAAATTATTTAATAACCCTCATATTATTAATAATATATAATTATACAATATGAATGATACAAATAACGAGCCCATGTAGAAGGCAATCAATATATTATTTGAACATTATAATATCATGATTATACTATTTGAATATTTTGAATGTTAGTTGGAGATGCAGTTGTTATGATACTCTCCATTAGGGCACTCACAATCTAGCATGTATCTATATGCCTCTAATCTATCAATGAAAGCAATGCAATTCATTCTTATTAGTTCAACATTTTACATAGTACTAGAGCATAGTCTCTTGATATCCAAACATGAAAAGCTTAGGCACATCTTATAACATCAATGCTTCTCAAGAGAATGGAGATAAGCAAGATGGCAAGCAGAAACCTTTATGCCCTATTTGATACGTAGTGCTGAATTTTGATGGATTGGGACTAGGTTTGGGATTGGGAGTGTGATTGAGATTTTAAAATCACGCTGGGTATAGAGTAATATATTGAGGGAATGATGACACTAATTTTATTTATAATTTAACATAAAATATGTATAGACTATAATACTGTTAATATATAATTTTTTTTTTTAAAAAAAGGCTCTTCTCCCTGTCTCCCTCAACTTCCCCATCTTCACATATCATCGTCCATGGAAGAAAACGGATATGGAAGAAGAACGGCCTTTTCCACTGAGAAGGGTCCCCCTTTGTTGACCGGCTCATTACCTATTTCTGAAAAATAATGAACTCTAATGGCAAGACTGCACTTTCTTAATCCTCCCAGCTCTCATCTCAAAATTTTTGAACCCTTTTCAAGATTACAAATCGATTTTCCCAAAGCGTTCGAGGTTCTGAAATTACTTGGCTTGCACTGAGACTCAAATGCCAAAATTAAAACGTTAATTGGGTTCAAAAAATCTTCTACTTTACCATATCTGTTCAATTTTGAAAGCCGCTGGCTGGCCGGGGCAAAATTATCTCAAAACGTGAATCCTTCTATGTGCTTTTGACCGGAGTTCCAAGGATGCAGGACTACGAGTTTCAATTGCGCAATGCCATCTGATTGCCTCGTGACCTTAATGCTAAATCCTGAATCAAAAAGTAGCTATTCTGCAAGATATTCCTTAAAAATTAAACCCCAAATATCACACCTGATTCTCCTTTTGCGGGGCTTGTTATTTATAATCTACAATCTTAATGTAAGACCTAAAAGGACTTTAATTTATTATCGACCTTCTGTAACACCCCATTTTAAAAAGCGGAACAATTTAAAAATTTATCAGAGCAGAGCATCGGAGCAAATAAGAGTATGAGTAACTGATAAGTATGTGTTCAAAAACTAACGGTGGCTTATCCGGTTGTTCATAGCGGTACATTTATCCGAGTTTCAAAATTCTAACTAAGTAGGAGTATAAATATATATCCAAAATAAAACTCCAGCCGAGTCCTCACGCGTGCTACTTACCCTTGTCTTCGGTCCTTGGTCCTCCAGACCCTGAAGCTATGGTAAGAGCTGAGGTCCAATGCCCATCGGACCTCAGGTAACGGTTAACCTCATGCTCAAGTATAAACTTTATATGGCAGATAGATATTCATAACATTACAGCATACCATACATAGCACACAACAAATGTAAGGCTATAACAACACAACAGTACATAGCACACAGCACATGTAAAGTCATCCACGTTTGCACTAACCAGTGCTATGACAGCTCCTCGTGTCCTCAGCGCTAGGAAAACAACACTACGGTGTTATCAAGACTATAACCCGCATAAAGTTGAATGTCTAACCAGTGATCTCAGACCGAGTCCTAGCTACGGTGCATGCATGTCCCAAGACAAAGTCTTGTTCATGAATCTATGAAATAATCTATCACATATAAGTATACATGAAGCATTAGAGTTAGGGTTACGGTACGCGTCCATACCTTAGTCCCTAGAGCTTTAGCGGTACGTTTATCCTTTCGGTACAACTCCTGCTTTTCCCAGATATCCTATATTAGTATCACCGCATTAGTATCTTGAAAATAATATCTTAAGAGATATTTTAGCCACTTATGACCCTTTTACCCCTGGTGGACTTGATATTCCAATTTTACCCTTACATTTCCTAAAAACGTTATTTCAGCATTTCTGGGCAGATTTTTCGGTAACTTTGAAAAATCATTATTAATTAAAAAAAATCGAAATAAGGTTATTCCAAAGCCAAAATGATACTTGATAAGTCTATTTTATAGGAAAAATAACGGCTTTAACTCGAAATCACTGAGTCATTCTCAGTTTAATATTTTCCAATCTCTGTCCAGAATTTTCCCAGAAAACCATGACCCAACTTCAAGAATTTCTTTCTCCTTCCACAGAACTTAAAACACCACATATTTTATATATTAAAAAAAATCCCTGGACGTCTAATTTGTTCATGAAAAATTTCATTATTTTAGGGCTTCATTTAATACATAAAATAACGTCTTTAATAACACTGCCTCCAGAAAACTTCCAACCGAACATTTTTCTAGAATTTCGCTACTTTGATCTTTCACTTCCATAAATTTTTGCTTCATCATATTTTCCATAAAATTTTCGAAATAAAGCCATATTTAACCATAAAAACATGAAATCAAAAATATATGGAAAGATTAAAGATCAAAGCACTACTTATCTATGAAATCCAAGAACTCACCATGAACTCCAAGAACTTTGCTCCAACTCCTTCAAGCTCCTTCACACACTCACTACTCTCTATATCCAGATGCTATTTCTTGTGTTGGTGTGAAGAATGAAGTGAACCCAAGCCTCCTATTTATAGCAAAAACCCAAGGACCACAACCATTGGATCAACTTCCTAAATCAATGGCTCATGGAGCTTGGATCCTTTTTCTTCTTTCCCTCCTTCAAACCGTCCCCCCTCTCCTTTATCCTCTTCCATTTTCATCAATGCCTTATCTCCAAGGACATTATCCTCTTCCATTTTGTCCCCCAAATTATCCTATGTGTTGTATTTAAATAATATAAAATAACACTTCTTCTTCTTCTTCAAGTCACAACCGACCTCCTCTCCCTCTCTCATTTATCCTCTTCCAATTTCAATAAAATCCTATCCCAAGTACCTTATCCTCTTCCATTTGCTTTACACCAATTATCCCATGTGTTGTATATTGATATAAAGCAATTCTTTTCCCTTTACCTACAAGAAAATTCGTCCCCCTCTTCCCTCTTTATTTTATGTTCCATTTGTCAAAAATATCTCAGGTGCCAAGCCTCCCATTGGTCCCTTAATAATCTCATGGATTTAGATTAATTATAGGATTAATTGGGAACCATTAGATTTAACTTTACTAGGTTTAATCTTGGCCATTGGATTCTAGTTGAAATTGTTGACTTTTGGGGCTAATTTGATTAAGCCTAATTACCTTCTTAATCATGTGCTTAGTAGTTCCCTAATGCATCTTTGGTTGGTTATGATCATTAAAGACTCATTCTTGGTGATCTTGTTCTTTAGTTGATTCTTGATCTTTAATTAAGACATTCCCTAATTATTACTTCTTGATTAATTATGAATATTCACACAAATTATTTAATTAGTGAAAACCTAATTGCTCATTAATTTTTGTTTTCTTGTTTCTTTTGATTATACAAGAACCATGATTTAATATGATAATTTTATGGTATTTTATGATCCCTAAAAGAAAATTAGAAAATTAGGTCTTTGGTTAACTTAATTCTTAGAGAAAATTCCCTAAATTAAAATAAATAAGTTACAAAATTTTGAGACCACATATTCACTTTTATTTAATAGGTATTATTTATCAAATTTTAGTATTTATGTTAAATAGAAATTCTAGTTTGTACAAACTGGTTAAATAGAACGCCTTGCTTGATCACTTGGGTATGTGAAGGGCTCTTCCCAAAGGAGAGCGAGAAGCAGCTTTGCATTCCTCAAGCTTTGATCCTCTTCCGAAGTGAACGGCCTTCCTTAAGGTGGTGATGAAAACTCATAATTTGTTGTCCCCATTAAATGGACCAAATGTAGAGAAACTGCAATTTTTCGTAATTTTTTGAAATGTCTCCATTGACTTCTCTCCACTTAATGTCTAGTGTCCACTATTAGATCAAATTTTAATGGTTAAGATTTATTCTATTTAACATGGTATATTTTTATTATATTTAATGTTATAATAATATTTTGATATAATTTTAAATCTCAGCTATTAAAACTTGATCTAAAGGTGAAAACATTAAATGAAGAATGGAAAGAGAGATCAATTGAGATATTCCTGTCCTTGAGATGAATGTGTTGGCCCTCGTTGATGATAGTGATGATTAAGATTTTAATTTTGTCAAGGCCAAAATTCAAATAACCCCCTCAACTTTAACTCTCTTGCACCTAGCCTCTCTCATATTTAAAAGTTTACAAATCACACCCGTCAACTTTAATTGTTTGATATTTAACACCCTTCTGTTAAAATGGCCGTTAAATCTAACGGAATAGATGCCACATCAGACTACTTAAAAATATTTAGCAGATGACATGTGGTTTTTATTATTTTATTAATTTATCCTACATCAAAACTCATAAGTAGATTAAGGGGCATTTTTTTGATTTACCAATAATAATCCCTAATTCCCATCTTGCCTAATTGTACGTGGTGCTCCCTCTAACATCTCCCAACTGTAAAGTCTTCCTGTCTGCAACGTTTTATTCATCTTCTTCATTCCAAAAATCATCTTCATCACATTCTTCTTCATCCCTTAAATCATCTTCATTTTTGGGCATAATTGCCTTGCTAGTTGTTAAAGTGGCATAAAAAATGATCAATTTGGTAACGCATAAATAAAATAGGTTGCAGAATAAGATAAAGAGATAGAAAAAAAAAGGAGAGGAGGAGAATAATAATAAAGAATGAATGAATACTTTTATTAATCCGTATCAGGGAACTTTCAGTTGACCAATAATATAAGTAATATACCAGGAAGATAAAAAGATTTGAGTGTGTGATTTGAGGTTTGTTTAGTAGTAGTAGTAACACACTCGAAAAATGATTATGCAATTGAATAACTATAAGAGCCAAAATCAGTAAATTATGGGTTAAGTGCCTCTAATGCCCCTTAAAATTTGACAACTTCCCAAATGTTTTATTCTTTTTTTCTTTTTTCTTGTGATAATTAGGTTTTATATAAAATGAGTGACATTTTGTTATAGTATGGACAAAAAATGGTGAAATTTTGAATTTTTTTTAATGATTTTTCAAAAAAAATAAATAAAAAAATTATCGCACAATTTTAGAGTGTTTTCTTTGAAAAATCATAAAAAAAAATTCAAAACTTCACCATTTTATGCTCATGAGATATCAAAATATCATTCATTTTATGTAAAAACTAATGATCACAATAAACAAGAACAAAACTTTTAATTAGAAGGTTGGGTATCAAGAAGGAGCATTAGAGTGAGGCACATTAGAGGCTTGAAAACCTGTAAAGTTAATCACTGGCCGCCGGGACGACATTTTTCAGAGGGGTTACAACCACGATTGTAAGGATTAGCAGGTTGAGGGTTGCATTGATTGGGGGTTTTGGGGCCACAACCAGGTGCGTTGTCGGGATCCATTGGGCCGTAGTGTATGTACCTTGAGTTCTCCTCCTGTGCTCCGACCTCCTTACCCATTATTAATATTCCCATTATCATCAGCACTCCCACCATTATCATATTCATTTTGATCATTTCTTTTTTCTTTCCCATTCTTCTTTCTTATTTAATCAATCCTTTCCGGAGTTATTTTTCCGTCCCAAATTTCTTTTTTTGCGACGGATTTTTGTTCCAGTCGCAAATTTGGTGAAATTTGCGACGGATTTTTTTAAATTTTCTATTAGGATACTCTCACGGTGGTTGCCTCCATTTATATATTAGCCACATCTCTCTTTCTATTGGTTTTTAATAATTAGTCTTGTCTATAAAAAGTCTTATCTATTCTACGTTTATTTATTTTTAGAAGTTTTTTCTTATAATAATATTTCTTTTTTTTTTCTCTGTTCTTCTTTCCATTCAAATTAAGGATTAAAGTTTCTCTCCAAGCCCCGTTGTCATTGCTATATATGCATGGGATTAATAATAGATCACCTTTTTTTGGGCTAGCTACTTTATCAATAGTGACCACATATAAATAAAAGGTCATAATTAATGAGTGACAAATAATAATAGACTGTAAAATATCACGTCATTCATTTGTTCGGGAATTAATTATGTTCATAAAAGTTGGAGGTTATTGACAATGGCATATTTAGTTCAACCAGAACCAGTGGTTCTTCTGAGTTGTGATGGCCAGGAAAAAAGAAGAAGAAAGAAGTTTTTCATTTCGTAAGCGTTGAGAGTTTCTGGCCCGAAACGATAAAACGGGTGAAAGAATTTACACACATATATTTGTATTCCGAGTCCAAATTATATACCCATTTTTACATGCTTCTTACATGCTTCTATGTGTAAACACCATTTCCAAGAAAGAGAGAAATCTTGGATAATGAAAAGTTTACAAGTAGAAGCATGTAAGAAGCATGTAAAAATGGGTATATAATGTGGACTCGCATTCCTCATATTAGAGACATTTTAATGAATATATTAGCATGCATGAGAAGCGTGTCATGATTCATAGATTATTAATACATGATTTATGATGAATTATTGATCCAATTGAGATACTAGTTTGTGGTTTACTGTTTGATCATGATTAAATTAATATTTTAAAACTTCATACTAATTATTTAGAACACAAATAAGAAATGCCCCTAATTCTTGTCACACACATTTTTATACAAACACCTTATGTAGAAATAAAATGAGATAAATCAAAGGGACTTAGAGACTTGTGTATATATTCCATTCCAAACATTGCATACAAATGAACTGCCTTATATCACTCCTGATGCTTATAGTTACCCCAAGGAGGAACAACCAACTATAGGGTTGTTTTTGCCCAGATGTCCAGGACGATTCTGAGTTAAAGATGTGTTTGTATTTGTCTTAATGAGATGCGAAAGAATATACTATAACTCTCTCTGAGTCTTAAATATAAGAGCTTTTTTTTTTTTCTCAGAAATATAAGAGCTAGATAAGAGATTTATTTTTGTGTTTTAGTCTGCTTTGTGTCTCAAATTTATAATTTCCCCCCTCAAAATAAGCATATTGATCATACATAATAAGAGGGTTTCCATTGCGGTAATCTCAATGTACATGATTAATGAAGAGGGTATTTAAGGAGACCAACACATATTTGTGAGAAGTAACTAACTTAAATAATTTTCTTGATATTTATAAATTAATTATTTAAAACTTATATTACAGATATAGGAGGGAGTACATATCTTTCACATATTGTTGGAAAACAATTTTAACATTTTTTTACTACAGCAACTCAATGTTAACTTGTAGCTCGCAGTTTATTAAGTTATTTTGAATCAAATTTTAGAAACTTAATAGTTGGCGAAAAATTTAGGGGCTAAAATAAAATATTACATTTTGAATTCCTGAGAAAATAATATATTTTTATAACCAATTTTTTTTAACAATTCTTCACTTAACAGAAGAACTTAACTCAAAGTCATATTCATATGCTTAAAAAAACCTTAAAGGAAGTATTAGTGTGACGTGACATATTAATAATAATGATACTTTAATATTGTTTACTCCTTGAATTATATATTATATATTATTGATATAGCATTCATTAATTTTTATTTCCAATTTTTAAATAATATCATAAATAGAATCGTTTAATTTTTTTTTTTTTTTTGGGATCTAATTAGTTATAGCTGGTTAGGTATATGGTTGACTTGACTTTAAAAATTATGGACACATTCATAGCATAAAGATCGTTAATTTCCGCTTATTGTTTTAGTTAGACTTGCAAAAATAACGGATAGACCCCATAAATAATTAATCATTTTCTTTTTTCCACACCTTAAAGAATTGTGAAAGGACCACCAGATTTATCACATCCAACGGAACCGGGACATCCTGAATTTTTTTAAAAAAAAAGTAAAAAAAGAGTTCCTATGTACCCTGTTTACAGTAGTCTCCACACCTATCAATTTAGTAGCAGAAGAAAGGAAAAGACGGCAAGTATCTTATATGAATATTTCAGCAAAAAACTTTTATAATTACCATACCTTTTTTTTTTTTTCTAAACTGAACTCAGCATCTCACATTCTCACTCTTTTATCTTCTTTCGCTCTCGCCCTCACTATTCAGGACCACCATTTCCTCCATATGTTGAGGTTAGAACTTAGAAGGCAACTCATGAATTGTCTCAAGCTCGAAGAAAACAGGAAGTGGGTTTGAAAGTTTAAAAATGAATTTTATCCTTCAACAGAAATCATATATAACAAGAATGATAGAGGTAATAAAAAAAAATATCAAGAGTTTTATACAAGAGACCACATGTAGATTCATTCCCGAAAGTACAGACTTAATAAGAGTCAGTCTGGATGCTTGAGAGAGGGATCGGGCTTTCCTGTTGAGCTGAATAATCTTGTATTATTAATCAACTAACTTGCTGGCCCAGTATACAAGGCCCAAATACAAATTACATATCTCAACACCCCCTTTAAGTTGGGGGCTAAACAAGTCTATAGCTCCTAACTTGCTAAGCATCCTATCCTGTATTTCTTTACCTACTGCTTTAGTCAAGATATCTGCCTCCTGACTATAAGATCTAACATGCTGCAAAGCAATTATTTTTTCTAAAAGATTTTCTCGAACAAAATGAAGATCAATCTCAATGTGCTTTGTTCTTTCATGAAAGACTGGATTAGAAGCTATGTGCAAGACAACTTTGTTATCACAATACACATTAACAGGGGTTAGGTGTTCATAACCAATTTCTTTGAGTAGTCCAACAACCCACACGACTTCTCACTAGTGCAAAAAAGGACTTTAAGACTGCCTCATTTGGAGCGGATAATCGACGCACCGGTCTTAAAGGTGTGACCGGTGGCAGTTTTGTAAATAAAAAGAACTTCTTAAACAATGAAGGGCTATAAGACCGCCTCATTTAGAGCGGATAATCGAAGCACCGGTCTTAATGGTGTGACCGGTGGCAGTTTTGTAAATAAAAAGAACTTCTTACACAATGACGGACGCCTCATTAAGACCGGACTAATTATCGACCGGTCCTAAATATGTGACCGGTGGCATATTTGTAAATATAAAGAACTTCTTATTCTGATCAATTTTTCATAGATCTTATCCAGACCTGTTAAAATAACAACGGCCTTAAAAATGTTAATAAAAAAATTGAAATATCAAATACTTTTATGTAGAAATCTCATCAAGGCAGACTTATATTTTCTACACTCCAAAATAATACGGAAAAATATAAATATAAAGGTATTAAAGTTTTAAGACCGAACATATATAAAAGCCGGTCTTAAAACTTTGATTTTTAAGACCGAACTTAAAATTTGTCCTAGACTAAAGTTTAAATAAAAAAGTAATAAATGTTAAGACCATTGTTAGAGAATGACCAGGTCTTAAAAGTAAGACTTTTAAGACCAGGACAAAAATTTGGCCAGTACTAAAGTTTGAATAAAAATTAATTAATTTTAAGACCGGACATATATAGAGATCGGTCTTAAAGGTTATCTTTTAAGACCGTATATGTGTATTTGTCCGGTCTTAAAAATGAAGCGCCAAACGTTAACTTCGCGCGACGCTTTTGTCACTCTCACACTCACCGAAGAACCCCGTTCACGTTGCGAAACCCTTCTGTTCCATTACCTCTCTTCCTCGCCCGCGCACTGTTAGCCTCTCTGTTACTCCCTCATTTTCTCGGGCATTCCTCTCTTCTGTCTTGAAAATGAACGGTGAAAACGATTCCACTCGTGTTCTTGAAACTCCGGATCTTGGTTTCACCGGGAGGGTCGGACAAACGAACCCTCTTCATCTCACATTGAGCCTCCTCGCGCGTGCACGCCGTGGTAGAAGCGGCACACGAATGATGGAAGTATCCCTTAGTCGAATCTTGGGACGAAGCTCGAGATTCATTTTGATGAAAATTTGCAACCTTTCGGTCCTAATAAAAGCACATATACTAGTTTTGTCGGCGCTCTAGTACGCAGCAAGGTTAGCATTTTGACCGATGAGTGGAAAAATGTGGACCAAAAAACAATAAAGGATCCTATGTGGGACACTATCCGCTTACATTCACCGTCCCCGAGTCCGAGAAGTTCAAAGACTCAACATTGTCTTATTGTCTTTGAGCGGTTCAGAAGTTTAAGACCTTTCTCGGCTAACACTTATATTTTTGCCGAGGAGAAGCCTCGACCATCAACCCCGGGACAAGTACAAATTTATTGATGAACAAACTTGGCAACAATTTGTTCGAAGCGGACCACTCCCGAAGCTCGGTGAGTTATATTTAGTTTTGTTTGCACTTTTGTTTGCTTATTAACCCGTGAGGATATGTGAATGTTATTGTGTACATCTAATCTCGTTAGTTAAATGGTTTGGTGTGTGAATAGAAGTATACATTTGCTGCCTTTGTCCTCGCATGAGAGGAGCATGTCCTAGTTCCATGCAAGTTTGATATGTAAACGTGTAATGGCCATGGTTAGACGTTCTGTTGTTAGTTAGTTAGTTATTCTAATATGTGTAGGAACCATTTATGATGAATGAATGAATTGACCGAGTTGGCAGCATTTCGCAACTCCCTTTCCTTTGGTTTTCCCAATTTCTTCTACAATGCTACATCTTCCTTAAGTAAAATGTTGAAACTTGATGAAGTGAATTTGACTAATGTTTGACGTTCATATCAAGCGGAAGTTCTCTAATTTCTGTTAGTGACATGGCTGGAATTCATAATTGATATATAGTTGTTTTCAATCCCGATTCACGTAAAATAAGGGAAAAATATCGGAGATTGGGAGAAAGAATGATTGCCCACACAGGCTTCTCGCGGCGGATATGAAAAGGCCGAAAAGATTTGATGGCGCCCAAACGGAAGAGATTAGAAGATGAAGCTGAATCCAATCCTTCTACGGTAGTTGACCAGCCGCCATCTCCAATACGTCGCGAGGAGCTCTGGTTGTATATTCGGCAAAAGCCAAGCGGCGCCTACACGAGTGAAAAACTCGTGTAGTTGCTGAACGAATTGTAAGTATCGATATTGTTATTTTTTACTTACTAAACATGTTTCATCACTAAGCTTCTCGTTATCCGTATCTTACAGAAGATCTTAAAAAGAAAGAGGCGAGAGGATCTTTGCGTCGGACGGGAGGAATGATGTTCGACCGCCGCGACCGGAAACCAGATCACGCGGGCGTGTAAGGGGATTGGAGGACGGGTAGGCCTAAAGCAATACTTTGGTAAATCCAAACGCCACGTACAAAGTATGGTTACCCTGGAGGAGATGGATCGACGCCGGCCAAATTAAGTGAGGAATCGGCGGCGAAAGATGCTACATTGAGGATGTTTCAATCGAGATGAGCAAGATGAAGGAGGAGATGGAGAAAATGAAGTTCCTCCCGAGCTCTCGGCCGAGACCAGTGTGGATCCCTTGACACCTTCACCGAACCTATGCAGCAAGCAGAGCACTAGAGGGAGCCGCATTGTTGGACAATCGAGTCGAGCAACCTTGTCATCTCGTATGTGGAGGATCGTGATGGTCATAGACAATTGGTTGCTAAAGGGACTGTCCACAACTTGGGATCAATCAGTACACCACGAACAAATGGTCGATGATGAAGTCGAGTGTCGCTTGAAGAGGTGATCTTTGATGCACTGTCCCTCTCCCAACCGATGAGTCAAGGTTGTGAGTGATGTCAAGGGAACCTTCATCTCTTGGCCGCTGAAGCTTGTAGATGTCTCTACTCCTCATCAAGCTCCACCCCTCCTCAAGCTCCACCCCTCCTCAAGCTCCACCCTCCTCAAGTTCCATCCCCTACCGCTAACTTGACGGCCAAGGAAAAATAAAAGATTTGGTAGCCAAAAATGGTTTAAAGATAAATCGTGGCCTGTCAATGAAGTAGTAGGCCTCCTCATCCTCAACCGCTTTTAGTTGATAATGAAGATGTAGAGTCCATGCCGCTTCTCGGAGTCGAGGTTACTAGTGCATGTGTTCAACTATTTATGAAGTAAGTATCTTCTTCCTTGATTACATAATTGAAATGCACCGTTTAGACACACATATATACATATATACTAATTCCTCATCGATGTCATTCTTGTAGGTGCATGCACGAGAAACCGGTTCAAGAGGGCGAGAATTTCGGATTTTGGATTCTTGTGCCCAACAGATGCAAGCACAACACTACCTCTGGAATTGAGACAGAGTACATATCAAATAGGTTGTGTAAAGTGCAAAGAAAGGTGTACTTGTTTCCACACCGGCTCTGGTATACATATATACTTGTCTCGCAATTCACTTAATATAATTATGCTACATATATATATATCACCGAGTACTTTATCGCTGTGAATTTTCAGCAACCACCGCGCTTGGTCGTCATGAACATGGAGTTCCATTATGTTATCTTCTTATGCTCCACTCACGCGATCCATCGACTACGTTGAAGCCGATGATCACCAAGTAAGAATGTCATTTTGATTGTCTTGTCTCGAAATCTCTGTTGTGAATTTTCGGTGAACATTACCGATAAATTTCGATTTTGATGATAGTGCCATGAAGACCTTCCGTGTTGAGGTAAAAAAGCGTGGTGCTCACTCACGATCCTAAATGGCACAAAATTAAGGTTAGTACATAATTGGACATGACATAATTGCCTTCGAAGTTGGTCAAGAAGCTATATATGCTCTTATATATATTTATTGTTATTTTTAGACCGTTGGCAACGGAACGATCGAACTTATGTGGCCCGTACGTCATGAAACACTTATATGATATTGTGACGGAGGGAAACACTAAAGTCACTTTAAGGGTAAGATGTTATGGCTGAATTCACCACGATGGCTTAATGTTACATATGAAATATGCACATAATATGTTAATTCTGTTTTCGTCTTTGATGTTACAGAGGTTTGCCCGTGAAGAGCCATTTGATGATGATGAAATCGAGCACATACGCGAGGTTTTTTGTGAATATCTCGTATAAACTAGTCTTAGAAAATCCAAGTCAAGACAATAATTAATGTCCTAAATTAATTCATTTGTAAATAATATATGATGCCGTAGCAACAATAGCCTTCGTACATTTGTTTATTTTTTCGACTAGCTAATTAATTCATTTGTAAATATAGCAATGTAATTCAATAATAAATTTGTTTATTTTTTCGAACAATTTGTGTGTGTCCATTTTGGTTTTCGAATGAATGGGATGGTGGATAAAGCTATTTAGTGCTTGAAATTTGAGGTACAAAGGATGTTGAAAATGAGCCGATGAGGCTCAAAAGTATTCGCGACTTTTAGGACCGTATATTTGTTAAAAGTGCGGTCCTAAAGGTCTTCGTCCATTTTAAGACCGTATATTTAACAAATATCCGGTCCTAAAAGTCTTCGTCTAATTCTAAAAAATTTGGGTTGAGACTTTTAGGACCGTATATTTGTTAAAAGTACGGTCCTAAAGGTCTTCGACCATTTTAAGACCGTATATTTAACAAATATCCGGTCCTAAAAGTCTTCGTCTAATTCTAAAAAATTGGGTAGAGACTTTTAGGACCGTATATTTGTTAAAAGTACGGTCCTAAAAGTATAGAAAATATACGGCTAAATTATTAGGACCGTTTATTTGTTAGTAGTCAGTCTTAAAAGTCTTCATTTTATTTAATAGATTGCCGAAACCTTTAGGACCGTATATTTGTTAGTTGTCCGCTCCTAACTTTAAATTTTAAAATAAGGCTTAATTTTTAGGACCGAGGATTTATTAAACGTCCGGTCCTAATATTCTTCATTTTAATAGAGTTGGTGACTCGATTTTTAGACATATCGTTAGGGTTCAAGGCAACCATGTTTCTGGTGAATTCATTTCAACAATGGGGAAGGGACTCTTGAAAAGAATGAACTTTCATTTCAACAATGAGTTTTAGGACCGGATATTTGATAAAAGGACGGTCTTAAAAGTAATTGAATTAAAAATTAGTTTTAGGACCGGATACCAAGTAATATATCGGTCTTAAATGAGTTTTAGGACCGGATATTTGATAAAAGGACGGTCTTAAAAGTAATTGAATTAAAATTAGGACCGGATATAAGATAAAAGTCCTGGTCTTAAAAGTTTGTATAAAAGTAAATTGACGAATTCATCATCGACGTTTATCTCTCCCGCCATCCTGTCTTTATATACTCCACACACTACCTCCTCTTTGTCCTTGTTAACTCCTCACTTCCTAGCTCTGCCCCAACTTCTCAAAATCCTCAAACCATGGTTAGATACAAGCAAACAGCTCGTAGGGGTGCATACACGCCTCACTCTCGTGCCATGGCTAGATCATTATATGGTGCGCTCCTCCAAATGACAAGGCGTCGTATTGTTTCCGAAGACTCTCGGGTCGTTGGACCCATTGTTATTTCTTCGGATGATGAAGAGATTGCTCATGCCGCACCCCCCCCGTGTATATATTCTCAAGTAATGTAAGAAACATTAAGAACACTTGTATGAATTTTTGGCTCTTCTCCAAGAATTCATTAAAGAAACTTATTCTCCAATTTTGCTTTATTTTTTGTCCAAAAAATATCATTTATTTTATTGATTTAATATACCAATCACGAAGGCCATTAAGACCGGACATTTTATTTTATAAGTAACGGATCTAAAGATAATTTGAATTTTAGGACCGGATGTTTTATAAACCTCCGGTCTTAAAACTTAAAAATCTAATAAAATTTTAGGACCGGATAATTTTAAAACTCCGGTCTTAAAATGTTAGTTGTATCTTTAGGACCGGACATTTAATTAATAACCGGTATTAATAAAATCCAAAAAGCTAAATAAGGTATCTTTGTCGCGCGGAAAAATTAAATTTCCCTCTCTGAACTCTTGTCGCGCCGAAAGTGAATACTCAGGTTCCGACTCGAAATTTCCCTCTCAGCTTCGTCGCTGCTTCGCGTACCTTTCTCGACAATCACTCTCTGGTTCCTTAGCTAAACGTCTATAGACG
Organism: Acacia pycnantha; assembly: GCA_025563575.1. Taxonomy (NCBI): domain Eukaryota; kingdom Viridiplantae; phylum Streptophyta; class Magnoliopsida; order Fabales; family Fabaceae; genus Acacia; species Acacia pycnantha. Next base: position 3,653,451 of record JAMWYP010000055.1, on the reverse strand, counting down.
AAGTTGTAAGAGATGTTTCGGTTAAAACTTTATTACTTTCCAGCTTATCGTTCTTGGTTTTTCATGGGTTTAACGAAATCGGTGTAATGTTGTTATGGGTATTCTCTGTTGTTAACGAATATTGTTTTTTGAAGATTATATTTGCACTTTAGACCTACCCAACTGACCAACAAGTGTTTTTAGGTTACTCTTGCTGTCTTGTCTGCAACATCAACGTTCGTGAGCGGAGAAGTAAGACGACTCAAAGAAACGCATATGCTACAAAGTTAGTCCACAAGACCTTCATCCCCGCATTTAATTTCCTCGTCTTGCATTTATTTTGGTTCTTCGATTCACCGTGATGCATTTATGACCAAAAGTAATTCTTAATTCGTCTAAATAATATATAGGAATTCTACTATGGATCACAATTGGATAGATGCTTTACGAACGAGTATTGAATATCGAGAATGGGGTTAGGGAATTTATAGAATTTGCTAAAAAAATGCCCATGATGATGGGGAAGTATTATTGCCCTTGTGTAAAATGTTTGAATGAGTGTCGACTATGTCCCGAAGTTATACGCACACATTTAATTTGTCACGGATTTTGTAAGACTTATACGGTATGGGTATGGCATGGTGAACAAGTGCCATCAAGTGGGAAACAACATGGGAAGTGGCCTTTGATGATAATGACACGGATATGGATGATCGCATAGAGGACATTATCCGTGATGTAGGAGAAGAGGCTTTTGAGCGATCACATGCATATGGTAATATGTGCGGTGATGCGAGACACCGCTATACCGTGGGTGTAAAAATACCAATTGTTGAACGCCGTATTGAAATTGGTAAGCTTGAAGGCACGTCATGGATGGAGCGACAAGAGTTTTTCGAATTGCTTGAGGCTTTGAAGGACATGCTTCCGGATGATAACGTGTTGCCGCATCGCTACTATGATGCTAAGAAGATACTTTGTCCACTGGGGATGGAGTACAAAAAGATCCATGCATGCCCGAATGATTGTGTATTATATAGAAAAGAGTTTGAAGAGAAGCAGAGTTGTCCGATGTGTGAAACCCCAAGGTACAAGTCAGATAAGGGGCCTGCAAAAGTGTTGTGGTATCTTCCAATCATACCAAGGTTCAAGCGGTTGTTTGCGAATGAAAATGATGCAAAAAATCTGAGGTGGCATGCAGATGAGAGGATTTCGGATGGACAGCTTCGACATCCGGCCGATTCTTCTCAATGGAAGAAGATCGATCAATTATTTCCGAACTTTGGTGACATAGATGTTTACCTAGAGCCCTTGATCGAAGACTTGAAGGAGTTGTGGGAAGAAGGTGTCGATGTTTTTGACTCTTTCAAGAAGGAGGTCTTTAGAATGAGAGCCATGATATTTTGTACTATAAACGACTTCCCAGGTGAAGAAGGCACATGCTACCATCAACTTCAACATGGAAGAAAGACGGTGTATCTTGGACATAGGAGATTTCTTAGACGGGGCCACCCATATCGTCGATTAAAGAAGGCCTTTTTTGTGGCCAAGAGTATGAAGAAGCTCCGTGGCATTGACTGGGAGCAAGTGTATGAAAATGTTAAAAATATCGGTGTCATCTTCTGTAAGCATGGAAAGAGTAGAAAAGAAACAAATATATGGAAGAAGAGATCTGTATTCTTTGATCTTCCCTATTGGCGCAATCTTGATGTGAGACACCGTATTGATGTCATGCATGTGGAGAGGAACGTATGTGATAGTATTGTGGGCACGCTTCTCAACATACAAGGTAGTTCGAAGGATGGTGTGAAGGCAAGATTGGATTTGCAAGCAATGGGAATACGCGAAGACTTGCATGCAAGGCCATATGGGAAGAGAACTTATTGTCCCCCGGCTTCTCATACTTTGTCTAAGGATGAGAAACGAAGCTTTGTGAGTGTTTACATGGCAAAAAAGTTCCCTCGGGGTATTCTTCAAATTTTAAGAGGCTTGTCTCGATGAAGGACTTGAAATTAGTAGGCCAAAAGTCTCATGACTGTCATGTCTTGATGCAACAACTACTCCCGTAGCTATTCGAGGATCGCCGAATATGATCTTCGGTCGTTTTGACTAGACTTTGTTTCTTCTTCAATGCGGTTTGTAGTAAAGTTTTCAAGATTGAAAAGTTGGATGAATTGGAGAATGAAGGATATCTTATCTTGTGCCACCTTGAAAAGCTTTTTGTTCCTTCATTTTTGACATCATGGTTCATCTCATTGTTCATCTAGTGAGGAGATAAAGTTGTGCGGCCCTATCCATTTACGGTGGATGTACCCTATTGAAAGATCTATGAAATTCCTAAAAGGGTATGTGAAGAACGCGTCTCGCTGAAGCATCAATTGTTCGAAATATGTTTCAAGAGGCCATGGAATTTTGTCAAAATTATTTGGCCAAAGTAAGACATATTGGGCTTCCAAAACGTCAGCATGCTGAAGGGGGTAGACGTGGGGCTTCGGTAAAGAGTGTGGATCGTGATGAATTGTCACAAGTCCACTTATACATCTTGAATAATGTTGATGAAGTTCAAGCCAGCATATATGCACATAAAGAGGCTGTAAGGAAAGAGAACCATCGAATGACCGAACAAAGGTTGATTAGGGAGCATAACAGAACTTTTGCAAACTGGTTCAAACAAAAGGTCGAGGGATCTGAATGTGTTTCTGGAGGTGGACTATGTCAAAGTTAGATTTCCCATCTTCAAATGCAAGTGGGTTAATGTCAATAATGGTGTTCGGATCGATCGACTAGGATTCACTTTAGTCGATGTCAATAGTAGAAGTTTTGGAGATGAACCTTTTATTATGGCGATCATGCAAAACAAGTGTTCTATATCACCGATCAAGAAAATAAAATGTGGTCTGTAGCTCTCCAAGGAAAGAGGGTCATTGATATTGATGAGGAAAGTCATTCAAATTATGGTGATCTTCCTGAGAGTACTCCTTTTACAAGGGGTCTACCGGACATGAACGAAGAAGATGAAGCGGATAATGAACCCGGCATAAGAAATGATCATCAAGAAGGGATATGGGAGGATATCACTTTATAAAAGTGTCAATTCATAAGGTAATTAATATTCATATGCATTATTCTTAGAAAACTTTAAGGTTTTAACAATTATTATATGCTGTCTATGTTCTTAATTAAACAATGTCATCATTGAATATGAATTTGTTCTTGTTTTGTTTTTGTGGCGTGATCCGTTTCAAAGGGGCATGTTATAAAGAGGATGCATGTTACGTTGTTGGGTGGGAATCAAATGAAGGCATGGTGAATAATATATTGGACTACATTTGTATGTTGAATTACATGCCGCATGTATTGTAACTCATTGCCTTTGTAATTAGTTATATGTTAGCTTATTGTATAAATTACTTTAGTTGTTTTAGACTTAATTAAGAGGCCATATAACTCATGGTGGATAATATTTGTATTCTTTTTCCCAATTCAATTTATTCATGTTCATAGCTTGTAGCTTAAAGTATATCGATTTTTATGTGCTGTTTTGGATGGTGGATTTGTGTATATATATTGATCAGAAGAACAAACAGGGGAAAAATACGGGAAAATTTAGACCGCAAATAAACATACGCTCTTAAATGTTCAAATATTAAGACCGGATGTATATATAACACCGCTCTTAAAGGTGTTAAGCCGGTCTTAAAAAAAAAGTCGGTCTTAGAGTCCTCTATCTTTAGGACCGGATTTATATTTGTCCGGTCTTAATATTTGGATCTTTTAAGAGCGGTCGATATTTATTTAGTACGACTTTTAAGACCGAAGGTTTAAAATGTCCGGTCTTAAAGAAAATCTTTAAGACCGTGTAAAAGTCCGGTCTTAAAGGTCGACTTTTAATACCGCCTGGAACAAGACTGCTCGCGGGTCCGGTCCTAATGTACCTTTTTTGTCCGGTCTTAAAAGCCTTTTTTCCACTAGTGTCTGATACTGCTGAACCTAGTGCCCGGTATTCTGCTTCCGCAGAAGACTTCAAAACAGTATGTTGCTTCTTCGTCTTCCATACCACAAGCGAACCACCAAGCTTAAGCAGATATCCTGTAACTGATCTTCTAGTCGTTTCACACGCTCCCCAATCAGCATCACAGAAACAATCTAACGTAGTATTGCCTTCTTGACTGATAAGCACTCCTACCCCAGGGCTCTGCTTTAGGTACCGCAACACCTGCAATGCCGCTGTCATGTGACACTTCATGGGTTGATGCATAAACTGACTTAAGACCTGTACAAAAAAGCAAATATCAGGTCTAATGTGTCTCAAATAGATCAACTTACCTACTAGTCTTCGATATCTTTCCGAATCATTAAACAAATCCTCCTTCTTGTGCTTTCCTTCTTCATATGCTGATAATTTGAGTGTAGTGGACATGGGAATTGACAGTGGTTTACAACCACTCATGCCCGTCTCTCGCAAGCAAATCCAAAATATATTTTCGTTGTGAAAGCACTATACCCTTTGTTGACCTAGCTACTTCAATACCCAGGAAATATTTCATTATTCCCAAATCCTTGATTTTGAAGTTGCTATGCAACAAATCCTTTACTTCTTGGATTCGATTTTCTAAACTACCAGTAATGATCATATCATCTACATACACTAGGACTAGCACAATGTCAATGCCAAATCTCTTAAAGAACAAGGAATAATCATGCTTGCTACGTTTAAAACCACCACAAATTAGTGCAGCACACAATTTATCATTCCATTGTCTGGAGGCCTGTTTAAGACCATAAAGCGACTTATTAAGTCTACACACCATTCTCCCCCCTTGGCTTTCAAAACCTTGGGGAATGGACATGTACACTTCCTCGTTTAGATCTCCCTGCAAAAATGCATTATCCACGTCCATTTGAAATAAATTCCAACCAGACATAACAACTAATTTCAGAATAATTCGAACGGTGACCATTTTTACCACCGGTGAAAAGGTCTCATGATAATCGATCCCTTCTTTTTGAGTGAAACCTTTAGCAACTAGACGAGCTTTATACTTATCAATAGTGCCATTAGATTTATACTTAACCTTATAAACCCATTTGCAACCAATAGACTTTTTTCCCTTTGGAAGGGGGACAGTATCCCATGTCTTGTTGCGCTCCAAGGCTGCAATTTCCTGATTCATCGCTTGAACCCATTTTTCATCTTTCATTGCTTCATAATAAGAAGTAGGTTCAACGACTGAATCTATATTACACAAGAAACACATGTGTGAACTAGAAACATGACTATAAGACATATAATTCTCAATCGGATACAAACATTTACTTTTCTCTCTATGTAATCCTGACTCTGATACAACCAGTCCACAAACATAGTCTGTTGCCCATATAGGAGGTCTACGCTCCATTGTTGTTCTTTCACGGCCAATAGGCAATGTTTGTGAATCTGGTTGGGTAATTGTATTTTCCGAGTCAGGAATACCATTTCCATGCCCAGTTTCATGGTCCACATTTACTGTTGTCGAGGAGGAACAATAGGATGCATACTCATTTGTCCTAAAGGTAAATCATCATCAAATAAAAACATTTGCCGAAATTCTGCAATGTCATTTTTCGGATCAGCATGCAAATTATCAAGAAAAGGGAATGCTTCCTCAATAAAGACAACATGTCTACTAACCAAAAATGTTTTTAGTGTGCAAGTTAAGAAGAACATACCCCTTTTGATGACTTGGATAACCAAGAAACACACAAGGAATGGCACGAGACTGAAATTTATCACAATTAGTCAAATTAGTAGCATATGCCAAACAACCAAATGATTTTAAACAACTATAATCAGGTTGTTTCTTGTACACCCTTTCGTAGGGAGTTTGAAAACCTAAGATCCTAGAGGGTACCCGATTAATCGTATATCTTGCCATTTTGACATACTCCCCCCAACCGAATGGGTATGTGAGATTGAAGCATAAGGCTCCTAGAAACTTGCATAAGGGTCCTATGCTTCCTCTCCACAATTCCATTCTGTTCCGGAGTATATGGACAAGATGTTTCATGTATAATACCTTTTTCAAGAAAAAATGTTTGCAAATTGTTGTTCACAAACTCAGTTCCATTATCACTACGTACTCATTTAACATGGAAAGTAAACTGATTAAGAACATAGGCAACAAAGTTCTTTATGTATCCAGCAGTTTCAGATTTATGTCTCATGAGAAACACCCAAGTTGACCTTGAGTAGTCATCAACAATTGTGAGAAAGAATTGGTGATCTTGATGTGTAGGTGTCCTATATGGACCCCAGACATCCATGTGAAGCAATTCAAAGCAATGAACAGACTTAATGCAGCTAGAAGGGAAATGAAGTTTCGTTTGCTTAGATTGAATGCAAACTTCACACCTTTTATTCATATCAAAACCTTTGTCTTTTACAAAATCAAGATGTTTCAAAACCGACAATGGGGCATGACCTAACCTATTATGTAAGGTCCAAATATCTATTGGTTCATTCTCGACCGGAAATTCCTCTATCAACCAAGTTTACAAGATGCATATTAGTATTTGTGTCATTTTGCGGTATGTATAGACCTCAACTAATCTACCGGTCGCCTCAGTTTCCCAGCTTGAAGGCCCTGCAAAAGACAATGGTTAGGGAAAAAAATAACCATGCAATGGGCATCTCTTGTAATCCTTGAGACAGATATAAGATTAAATTGCAACTGTGGTGCATACAAAACATTATGTAACTCAATTTTATTGGATAATTTGACTTTTCCTATATGAGTAACTATCACCTTATCACCATTAGGGATTTTAATTGTTGTAGTAGGCCCTGTATATTTTTCATATGAATTTAGCAAAGCTAAATCCCCAACTAAGTGAGTAGTGGCACCAGAATCTATTACCCAATTAACATGTGAATAAGGATAAGGAGAGCAATGCAAACTGTGCACCGGTCAATGCATGTATATTTGACTTTGGCTCAGTGTCCTTCTTAAGGAATTCCATTAGTTTGTCATATTGTTCACGGGTAAAGGTTGGGGCAATTATGTCGTCACTAGCTGCAATTCCCTCTTTGTCAAATTGAGTGAGGTTGGCCGCCTGGGATGTCTTTGGCTTGTTTCCCTTAAAATCAGTAGGAAATCCAACAGGGAATCCAACTAAATGCCAACAATTATCTTTGGCATGTCCCTTCTTATTACAATAGGAACATTCTGGCAGTGGAGTATTTCTTCCTCTTCCTCTGCCAGTGTTGCTGCCACGCCCCCTTCCACGAGCAACCATCGCAACTCCTTCAAGTGGTTGTGTTTGTACACTGTTACTGAGATTACGTTGAGCCTCATCCTCCATAATCATACTAAATGCTTGATTCACAGTTGGTAAGGGGCTCATCAAGAGAATTTGACTCTTGGGAGCACTATAGATTTCATTGAGTCCCAATAGGAATTGTAGTAATTTCTGTTGCTGAAGGCGTTGGGAGTAAACCTGAGAGGTAGAGCATTTACACGAGGGAATCGGTAATATGACAGATTCTTCATCCCAAAATTCTTTCATCTTAGAGTAGTATTGTGAAACAGTGAGAGTCCCTTGCCTCATAGAGTTAATTTCTCTATGAAGACTGAAAATTCGAGAACCTGTTACCTTGTCAAAACGCTCCTGCATGTCAAGCCAAACGAGGTGAGCTTCCTGATGGAAAATCACACTGTTGGCCAAGTCTTTAGAAAGGGAATGCAGCAGCCAAGAAAGAACAACAGCGTTACACCGTTCCCACTGATCATGGAGGCTACTATCCTGTTTTTCCTTAGTGCAGGACCCATCGATAAAACCCAATTTCTGTTTTCCTTTGAGGGCAATTCGCATTGACCTGCTCCATATAGTGTAATTCTCACATCCACTAAGCACTTGGGGTATGATGACTGATCCTTATGTATCAGATGGGTGGAGATAGAGAGGATGAGCAAAAGGAATAGAGGCCTCAGTGGGCTTATCCTTCTCTGCCATAGGTAATTCTTATTCGGAGTAACTCAAAAAACAGGGAAGGAACAAGAAACACAAATCACCTCTAAGTACACAGTGAACACAAAATTAAATTGCACAGCAAACGCACATTAAATCCAAAATGGCAATTATATACACCCAGGACAATTTGTTCGTTTTGGAGAGAAGAAGCAAGGACGCCAACAAGCTTGACGGAGACAACAGGATAGGTTCAATTTCAGTTTCTTGAGAGGCCGAGATTCACTTGATGGTTTTGTGGAAATCAGACGGAACTTCAAGAAGAGGGGAAAATTCAGTTTCAATTTCTTGAGGCGCACTGGTATGGACGCACGATTCTGAGCGTCTTCGTCTGCGGAAGCCCTGATTTAAGCAGCCGTGGTTCATGACCTTCGGCACTGGAGGTGGTGATGAGTGACCGGATGGGGTGCCCAAAGCTTCGAGCGATCTTGAGAGTCCAACAGGGTGGGGATCCGAGTATTGGATTCTGGATAGTCACGAGCTTGAACTTCCGAGAACAAACCGGAAAGATTCAAGAGAACGAAGCGGTGGTCATGCGACGGCTGTCTTGGAGAATCAATCGAACTTGATTGAACGATGCGGTGGTCATGCGATGGGTGTCTTGGAGATTCGATCGACGGGGTGCGCTGTGGATGTGGACGGTACCAGACGATCTTGAGATTCAACCGGGTTATTGGAACCGGATCTTGAGATCCAACCGGTTGGGGGGTTTATTTCTTGGGTTTGGGCCTCAAAAAATTAGGGTTTGAGGCATTTTCTTGGATTCATAGCCTGAAGCTTTGATACCATGTTGAGCTGAATAATCTTGTATTATTAATCAACTAACTACCAATACAATGAGGGTTCTGTATTTATAAGCAAACAATCATATCTAAGCTGGCCCAGTATACAAGGCCCAAATACAAATTACATATCTCAACATTTCCAAGCAGTAGTTCTTTGTTCAATGGAAGTAATGACATGAGAGTATACTTGAGTTTTGTTTCTTCCAGGATCCATCCATATTCCAAAATACTTCCCATTCTGTCTCAAAATTGGCTCCAAAGAATTGTGAGTAATGTATTTTCTGTGCACGAGGAATATTTGGGCTGAAAATGATTGAGTACTCCAAACTATGTATATATTTGGCCAAAAAACTGTGTGTTAGAACTTAGAACCTTTTAATTCTCGAAGAACTCATGGAAAAACTTTCTTACCCATAGCCCATTCGAATAATTCATATTATTATTTTTGAATAAAATGGAAATTTCATTAAAAAAAATAACCGTACAAATTAAAACACGCATTACTGTGAAAGAGATTTCACAAGATCAATCTAAAAACAGAGAAATTCTTTAATAACCCTCATATTATTAATAATATATAATTATACAATATGAATGATACAAACAACGAGCCCATGTAGAAGGCAATCAATATATTATTTGAATATTATAATATCATGATTATACTATTTGAATATTTTGAATGTTGGTTGGAGATACAGTTGTTATGATACTCTCTATTAGGGCACTCATGATTCTAGCATGTATCTATATGCCTCTAATCTATCAATGAAAGCAATGCAATTCATTCTTAGTTCAACATTTTACATAGTACTAGAGCATAGTCTCTTGATATCCAAACATGAAAAGCTTAGGCACATCTTATAACATCAATGCTTCTCAAGAGAATGGAGATAAGCAAGATGGCAAGCAGAAACCTTTATGCCCTATTTGATACGTAGTGCTGAATTTTGATGGATTGGGACTTGAGATTTTAAAATCACGCTGGGTATAGAGTAATATATTGAGGGAATGATGACACTAATTTTATTTATAATTTAACATAAAATATGTATAGACTATAATACTGTTAATATAAATTTTTTTTTTTTTAAAAAAAAAGGCTCTTCTCCCTGTCTCCCTCAACTTCCCCATCTTCACATATCATCGTCCATGGAAGAAAACGGATATGGAAGAAGAACGGCATTTTCCACTGAGAAGGGTCCCCCTTTGTTGACCGGCTCATTACCTATTTCTGAAAAATAATGAACTCTAATGGCAAGACTGCACTTTCTTAATCCTCCCAGCTCTCATCTCAAAAATTTTGAACCCTTTTCAAGATTACAAATCGATTTTCCCAAAGCGTTCGAGGTTCTGAAATTACTTGGCTTGCACTGAGACTCAAATGCCAAAATTAAAACGTTAATTAGGTTCAAAAAATCTTCTACTTTACCATATCTGTTCAATTTTGAAATTAAAGCCGCTGGCTGGCCGGGGCAAAATGATCTCAAAACGTGAATCCTTCTATGTGCTTTTGACCGGAGTTCCAAGGATGCAGGACTACGAGTTTCAATTGCGCAATGCCATCTGATTGCCTCGTGACCTTAATGCTAAATCCTGAATCAAAAAGTAGCTAGTCTGCAAGATATTCCTTAAAAATTAAACCCCAGATATCACACCTAATTCTCCTTTTGCGGGGCTTGTTATTTATAATCTGCAATCTTAATGTAAGACCTAAAAGGACTTTAATGTCGACCTTCTCTTCCATGGCATCTTTCTCTTTCCTGTCAAAAGTCGATCGATGGAAGAACAACAACAATGGGAGCCATGGCCAAACTTCAGGTAAGGGTGAGAGCCACGATGAGTGTGAGAGCGATAATAGAAAGCGAGCATGGGAAAGGATGAATAGTAGGTTAAAATTGAGAGGGGTAATTTTATCTTAAAATTATTATAAATAAGGATATTTTTGTCTTGTAAATTTTCAATCCCATGATTAAAAAAGTATTACCAGGGGGAAGGTGGTTTTGGTTCAATCCCACTTATGTGGTATTGCCTATCCTAGGTTATCATTATTCCTTTGTACCAAATGATACAATTTAGTCCCATCCCTGACCCAATCTCAGTCCCAATCCCCAGTCCCACATGCCAAACAGGGCCTTAAAGTGAAATTATATATTGTGAGAAGCTTGGACACAACAAATTAAAGATTGATGTTATGAGATCATAGGTTATCCATAAGACTTCAAGAAGGAAGGACGTGACAACAACAGGTGAATTATTCCTAATGAGCCCTGGATAACTGATACAGGAGCAACAATACAATAACATCAACTTCCAGTTAAAATACCAAATGGGCAAACTTTATTGGTTCAAAGCATAGGAGATGTTCACTTGTCAAATGGGATGATACTTATAAATGTTCTTCATATACCAAAATTTAAGTGCAATTTGATTTTTGCTAGCAAGCTAACCATAGATTATTTGTTCTCGGTAACACTTCTTAGAGACATGTGATACAAAACTTGCATTCAAGGAACATGATTGGAGCATGTAGAATATGTGATGGACTCTATCGGTTGGAAGAGGGCCAAACGAATAAGACCTTTCATATGCGGCAAAGTCAGACAACATAAATTTGGCACCAGAGACTTGGGCACCCCATTGAGGAAAAACTTAAATGCATTAACTTGCCTTGAAATTCTTTTAAATCAATTCATTATGATTCTTGTATAAGAGCCAAACAGACTAGACTCAGTTTTCCAATTAGTTCGATAACAATTTCTTTGCTTTTGAACTGATACATTGTGACATATGGGTTAGTTTTCATACAGCCTCTTTGAGTGGTGCAAACTGTTTTTTAACCATTGTGGATTATTATAGTAGGAGAACGTGGGTCTATATTATGAAACACAAATAAGACACAACATAGTATTTGATGGATTTTTTAAACATGGTGGAAACACAATTCCACAAGTGAGTCCAACAGATTAGAGCAGATAATGGCCTTGAATTCAAATCTGAGCACATGATATAATATTATTCTAATAAAGGAGTTCTGTTACATAATATTTTCTCTTACATGCCATAACAAAATGGGGTCGTGGAGTGAAAACATAGACACATAGAAGTTGCTCGAGCATTACGTTTTCCAGTAGCCTTGTGTTTTCTTGGGATACCCCACTAGTAAGAAAGGATATTGTGTATATGACATTCATGATGAATGAAAGCATGTTATTCGTGCTGTTTTATTCTTGAGGATCACTTTCCGTATGCCACACAAGAGCACTGCAGTGAATCATTACAAAGAAAACCTCATTAATGCCTAGTCATTGATGTTTTGGTCAGGTCGTATTGAGCATGATACCAATAATGTCCCCTTAACTCAAGGGGAGTTTAATCAGTAGCATGACAGTCATATCAGCCAAGAAGAAACACAAGTGCCTTTTGTAGAGGATCCATAACAGCCTTGACGAAGTACGTGTGAGAGGCATGTACCTCACTACTTGGATAGTTATGAAATCAATTTACTGCAGTCATTAGCCCATGCGGATCCACCTCCTCCATCAAGCAACTCGGTCAGGTATCCTTTATCATACTATGATTCAAATAAGAGATTTTCTACCTCACGTAAAGCTTATCTTTTGGCCATCGAGTCATATGAGGAGCCCAAGACCTTTCAACAGGCATGTAAACATGCTCATTGGCGTGAGGCTATGTAAAAGGAAATACAGGCACTTGAAGCCAATAGGATTTGGACACTTGAACATCTTCCACCGGGGAAACATCTAATTGACTCTAAATGGGTTTACAAAAATAAATTCAAACCAACTAGAGAGTTGCATTCTCGTTATTACTTAACATGATAGATTTTCATGAAACTTTTGCCCTAGTTGCAAAACTTGTTACTATTCGAACCTTGCTAGTTGTGGTAGTCAAACAAGGACTTACAGTTCATCAATTGGATGTCAATAATGCGTTCCTCCAGGTGATCTTCATGAAGAGGTTTACATGAAAAATACCCAAAGGCTTTGCCCAAAAAGGAAAGACACGGGTTTGCAGACTGAGGAAGTCACTATATGGGCTTCGTCAAGCCTCACGAAATTGAAATGAAAAGTTTACTGGCTTGTTGACAAGTTTGGTTTTCAGGCAATCCTAGGCATATTACTCTTTATTCACTTATCAACATGGTGATTTATACAGTATGACCTTGATCTACATTGATGATATCATTCTCGCCAGCACCAGTGATGACCACATAAGCAATATAAAGCAGTTTCTTCAAGACCGATTCTCCATCAAGGATCTCAAACCCTTAAAGTATTTCTTGAGCATTAAAGTGGCTTGATCCCCTGAGGGCACGATACTTAGCCAACGCAAATATGCCTTGGATATCTTGAAGGAAATAGGAATGATAGCCTGTAAGCCCAACAAGTTTCCCCTAGAGCAGAATTCTTGTCTTAGCAGTACTGAGGGTGATCCACATCCAAACCCAGGGCGCTATTTAAGACTGGTTTGTCGATTCTTGTACCTCACAGTCACGAGGACCAAACTCACATAGTTTTAATCAATTTGTTGCTGATCCTCAGGTTCACCACATGCATGCAGCAGAAATGTCCTTCAGTACCTTAAGTTTACCATGGGACAAGGTATCTTCTTACCAAGTACAGGCTCTCTCGACTTGAACGCATATTTTGATGCAGATTGAGGATGCTACCATGAGACTCGACATTCTTGCACTTGTTATTTTATCAACTTAGGGGGGCTCCCATCTTATTGCTTAGGAAAAATGCAACATGTGGTTTCCCTTTCCTCAACAGAAGCTGAATATCGAGCAATGGCTAGTATAGTTAAAGAAGTTGTATGGTTACAATGGCACCTTCGTGACTTTGGGACGAGTCAATAGTATTCAACTCCACTATATTGTGATAATCAAGCTGCCATTCATATCACCAAGAACCCCGATCTTTCATGATGAGAGGACTAAGCTTGTTGAAATGGATTGCTACTTTGTCCGTGAACGAGTCCAATCTCAGGAGGTCTCTCCATTAAAGATTTGAACGAAGTATCAAATTCCTGACATCTTCACAAAGGCGCTTGGATATGACCAATTTCAGGAACTTTCTAGCAAGTTGGGCATTCATAATCTTCATGCGCTAACTTGAGGGGGAGTAAATGCAATCAATATATATCGGAGCATATTACATGATTTAATATTATAATATTATGATTATATTATTTGAATATTTTAAATGTTAGTTGGAGATATGGTTATTATGATACTCTCCATTAGGGCACTCATGAATCTAGTATTTATATATATGCCTTTAACCTATCAATGAAAGCTATCTAATTCATTCTCTTTTCAATATTTTACAGTATATTGATATAACCAACTATAACCAGTGATAATTGAAATATCTTAATAAGATGGTGGGTCTTTGTAGCCCAACTCACATCAACGTCTCCTTTAAAATATTTTTAATTGTGAGGTTGTAAGCTTAAACCCTTTATGAAGGATATAATGAATGCGCGTAGGTTATAATTTAAAAAAAAAAAAATCAAAGGAATACTCTAACTCTTACTTACTAATCATGATTCAGTAGAGGATTGATAAACCCTAATTTTATATATTTTATCTCACCTTATTCATTTGTTTTGGGGATTATTTTAAGCTAATTTGGATATATCAGATAATATTTGGATTATTAGCCAATTTTAGGAAATAATATAAATCTGAATTAATTATGAGATTATTGGGCCTAAATTATTTACATTCTGATTAATATCTTGTGATTAGATAATATTTCTAATATATGATAGATTACAAGTTTATCATATTAGAAATTCCTATGGTGTAGAATTTTTCAGGAAGCTAAAAAAAAATGTAATGATGAAATTTTATTGGGCTTTTTATATTTTAATGGGCTTAAGTTGGTAGCTAAAAAAACCCTCTCATCCCCCTATAATTAACCGAGCAGCCGCCAGCATAAGAGTACGCTCTCTTTGAGAGCCGCACAGACCCATTCACGAAGCAGGCAAAAACGCAGGAACGCAGGAAAATTTTGATTCATTACCCATTCATCATCAATTCCGTTTCTTCAACTCACGGGTCCCACGGCTTTTCCCTGTGCATCAATTGATTTGATTCATCAATTCATCAGCTATTCACGACGGGACCCACCACCTTTAATCTATTGAATTCTCCATTCATTAGTTTATGGCCGTGAGCAGCATAACTTTTGGAGAGGAAAAATTCATGGGAGCTTAATCTCTTTTAGGAGGCAACTTGGGAGGAGCATGGAGGAAGCTAGAGCCTAGGACTTATAATTGAAGACCACAAGGGAGTGTTGTTCTTTTATCTTTTTAATTCGAGATTTGAGATAGTTTAGTTTTAAACGGTTTCAAATTGTATTACTTGAGAACAATCTAGTTTTAGATTGTAAACTTAATTTTTATTGGATTAGATTGATAATTTAAAGTTTTTATGCTTATTGCTGGATTCTTGTTTGCAACCTTTGTATTGTCAATTAAATTAATAATTGAGTTTTCGTTATTAACTTAATTGTCAATTAGGTTTATCGATTTAATTGTTTAATTAAATTGATAAATTGTCTAGTGGTTTAATTAGATAATTGTAAACGAGATTCCAAATTTATTTAGAAATTAAATGTGATTGGTTTTTAATGAGTTTAATTAGCCACCACTTATTTCACTATGAGTTTTCTAGTGGAATAAGTGTTATTGAACTTGAGGGTTTCCCATGTTTCAATTAGGTAATTAAATTCATTAATTCTAATCTTTCATTAATCCCCCTGTGGTCTAATTAATTAATTTGGGCTAAGAAAGTCAACTCCATGTGAATCCTAAGTTGTCTCCTTCATCATCTTAACTGAACTAGATCTTTGTAGTTTGATTTGCTTTTAGTTAATATTTTGATTAGGATTTTAATTATTCTCTCATAACAAAACCCCCTCAAAAATTGCATTCAAATTCATATAGATTAGTTTCATTTTCATTTAGGTTTTAGAGTCAATTGCATCTTGCATTTAGTTAGTTTAGTTCCATTCCATTGCATTTTTTATCACCTGAATTCAACCTGAAGAAAAACCCACAGATTGCTCCTTGGGAGAATGACCTAGGTTGACCTTATATTGCATAATTAATTAGGACCTAGTTTAATTGACTGCTTTAGCGACAAAAGTAGCTTATCAATTTTGGCGCCGTTGCCGGGGAGCAATGGTTAGGCTTTAGGTTTGAGTTCTAGGTGATTTGTTAGGTAATTGTTTATTGGATCCAATCCACTCTTGAAAAATTGAACTTGATCCCTCATATGATGGCTTGGCATGCTTCAATTTATGGAAATAATTGTTATAATTATGTGCCTTATCATTATGCCCATGGAGTTGAGCAGGTACATGAGGTGAGATTACTTTCTTCTAATTCTGAGTCTCGCCTGGAGAGCGCAATTGATAGGCTTACATCTGTCGTGGAAAAAATGGCTATGCCCCATATGCAAAATTCTTCTAATATGGTCAATCCTATGGGGCCCTATACTTCTTTTACCCCACAGCCTACCTCTTTTGCTTTAATAGGGCCACTCTGTACTATTTTCTCTCTAACTACTCATGCTACCGACTCTTGCCCCTACTTGAATGACGGAGCTGAATCTTGCAAAGCAATATATCCTTCTAGACCCATGACTCAAGGTGGCCAAGAATATGATCCATATTCAAGTGCATACACTACAAAAAATTCGACTTTCGGTGGCGACAAAAGTCGCCACTGAAAGTCGAAAAGTCGCTACTAAAAGTGTTTCAATGGTAGAGACATTGACAGAGGAAGAACCTCCGTGGCACTAGAAGCTGAGAATTAAGATGATATCCGTCAGGCTCAGGACGTTAAACAAGCGCTATTGGGAGGCAACCCAATAAGTTTTCTTTTTCATTTTTAGTTAGTTTTAGTAGTTATTCTAGGATAGGAAGATTGCAAAAAAAAATTCCAGAAAGTTGGCGCCACGCGCCAACTCTCTGACCAAAGAGAGCTGCGAAAGAAAAAAAAAAAAAAAAGTGGGAAGGACAAAGTTGGCGCCTGGGCGCAAAGTTGCGCCAAGGCGCCAACTCTCGACCAAGGAAAAAAAAAAAAAAGTGGGAAGGACAAAGTTGGCGCCTGGGCGCCAAGTTGGCGCCAAGGCGCCAACTCTCCGACCAAGGAGCCAAAAACAAAAAAAAAAAAAAAAATTTCTTTCACCTCACTTTCAACCACCCCTTCCTCCTTCTTCTTTTTCTTTCTCTCTCACTTATCGACCGGATGGTCGAGGCCCTTTGCATCCAACAGAATATTGACCCACATAGTTGTCAACCAGCTGAGGACGACAACGATTCTGCTTCTCCGGTCACACAAGAGGACGCCGATGACCACTCCCATGACTTTTGACAGGAGCACTCCACATCAGAGTTAGAGACCTAAACCAGGGAGTACTAGTTCCTTTCCTTTTATTGATTGTTCAAACATTGAGGACACTGTCTGATTTATGTGTGGGGTAGGGATATGATTTCTTTGGTGTTGCTTGTCCTTATTCAATTGAAAAGACTTCCCTTGAAATTTTTTTTTGAGTTTGTTTAAATTGACCTTAACTTTGAGTTTTCCCCATCTTAGTTAATATTATCAAGTCAAAATTTAAAATAGAAAAGAATGTTTCAATTAAGTCTCTAAGCCTTGAATTTTTGTAATGATCTTGAGATGGACTATGAGAATAGGGAATAGTTTGTAATAGGATCAGCAGTTATTAGTTTTTGAATATTTTGCTACATGATTTCTTTAGAAAATTAGATGATGACCTTGCTAGCTAAGTGAACCTTTGTTCAGGAAAAAAAAAAAAACAACAACTCACGACATCTCTAGACTTGACTTAGTAACCGGTCGCATCACCCATGTGCGGGGTCGCGTCAAACGGTAAAGTCCAAGAGAGTTATGAGTTGGGCTAAAAGCCTCTTGAGGTGCTGTTGGAGTAACCGAGTAACCGGTCTTTGCATCACCCATGTGCAGGGTCGCGTCAAAAGGGGACCTACAACGGCTCAAGACAAACAAAAAAAAAAAAAAGAATGAGTCATTTCTTACCTGAGGATCCTTATTAAATTAAATGAAAAGCTTGGTTTAGTGGGGGCATTTGAATTTTTCTGGAAAAAAAAAAAAAAAATTAAGTAGCGTAATATTCGTCTACTAATCTTATTGTTGATCTTATTATTCACTGATCCTTTGATTATGGGATGTTAAGAGATTATTATAATTGTTTAAGGCTATTGACTTAGTGACCTATTCTTATAAGACATTAACTTAAATAAGATTTGATGATATGATCTAAGTGTGGTGGTTTATTGCTCTCTGTTTAGGAATTTCATAGGCAATGTTCGTTTCAGATAATTAATCCTCTTTCTTTTGCTTGAGGACAAGCAAAGATTTAAGTGTGGGAGAGTTTGATAAGTAGATATTTTATAATTAAATAAGGATAGATTCTGAGAT
The DNA here is from genome assembly GCA_025563575.1 of Acacia pycnantha. Taxonomy (NCBI): domain Eukaryota; kingdom Viridiplantae; phylum Streptophyta; class Magnoliopsida; order Fabales; family Fabaceae; genus Acacia; species Acacia pycnantha. The sequence goes on along the minus strand of JAMWYP010000055.1, from coordinate 3,635,182 downwards.
ATATTAGATTGAATTTATTAATATTTTGTCCTTATTTAATTATCTTTATGTACTTATCTAACTTTTAATTAAATATAGGATAAAAGAATATCATAACAGAAAATCTATTGATATCCTATTTTATTGTGCAGGAGATATTATGAGATCTAATATATATATATATTTTATATATATTAAAGAGAAAAGGAAAAGAAAAGGGCGTGGACCCCACCCAATTAAAGATTGGAGTCAAGCACTACATATTCGAATGAAAGAAACAGATCACGCACGCGGCCCACGAACAAAGATAAATTAATAGATTGCAACAGGGAACGGAGGCAATATATATTAAGATAGAACAGACGCCGCGAAAGGGATTTTTGGGAGAACACGGACGCTGAGAAGAAAAGGACGCCGCGAAAGAAAACAAAAAGCAAAGAAGCGGACGTACGGACGCGACGCACAAGGAGAAGAGAAAGGAGGATTTGGAGAAAGAAGATCAAAGCAATTGTAGAGATCAACCTTCCCCAATCTCTGAAGAACAATTCTGGTTTCCATTTATCTTATTAATTTTTACCTAGCCATGCTTGGCTAATTTCCTTTTAGTAGTTAGGGCGAGGATGAACCCTATGTTAATTTGAGTATTTATTTGAAATTCTCTATTAAATGTTATTTACCATATTGAATGAGTTAAATTTACTTAAAGCCTTCTCAAAAGACTGATCACTTTTAAGATTGCCCATAGGTTAGTGCATGACAATAGAGATGTTGGTGCACTTAACCGTAACCTTTAACTCATCATAAAATTGCATGACCTAGACATAGGCTTACAAATTTATGTGATCTTATAATTCCGGTTTAGATAATCTTTCTAAATAACACTGAGACATTAGGTTATTTTTAAAGATAACGACTAAGGTAGCATCAAGACATTGTGACTTAGTTAAATATTAGAGAATTGATCGTCGCTTATGGGAATAACAGCAATTAGGAATTTAATTCGAATACTTAGAGGAACATAGGGGAATTCTATGCCCTAGCTGCGGTTTTCTCTATAAATCATCTTTTCTAAAACATTATTGAAATTATTGAAATTCTTGATTCTTAAATTTTTATTTAATTATTCAAAACTTTTTTTAGCTACAATTCACCTCTATTACTCTATTTCATCCAACTAAAGCTTAAATAACTAATTAGTGGCTGTAATACTATTCCTCGTGGGACGATATCTTTCTCACACACTTTATTACTTGTAACGATCGGTGCACTTGCCGAAGTCGCAACATTATCTTAAAAAAAAAAATTGAAAAAAAATAAAAAAAGAAAGGAGAAAGAAAAGAAAAAAGAAAAAGAAAAAGAAAAAGAAAAAGAAAAGAAAAGAATGATGACTCAATTCATGTTTGGTTTGGTTTCTTGCATCCCATATTCTTCTCTATTGTATCATTATCTTCATCTTTTAAGATATTCAACTTTGTTTTTCCAAACACCGTACCCTTTCTTTCTTAACATTAGCCCCATTACAACCTAATAAAAGTCCTTTGGATTTATGCATGCACTTGCTTTATTAGTGGTGGAGAATTTAGATTCTTGTCAAGCCTATGGAAAAAGTATTGGATAGGGATGAATTTGAGTGTAAACACAAACCTATACACTTTCGAGTGAAGAGTGACATACACATTATCCTTGGTGAGAGATTTCTAGCTTAGGTTCCCCTTTGTCAAGTAAATTGCCATGATGTTTGCTTTCGTAATTCATGCGAAGATCACTTGGGCATGAGAGGTGTTGAAATGCTTTTGTTTACTTGTTACTTGTGATTGAAACATTCATTTTTGAAATTTTAGTTTAGTTTTGTTTTTGTTTTTGTTTTTCTTCTTTCTTTATTCTCCATTGGTCTTGATTTGTTTTGCCCATGAGTGCAAATGATAAGTGTGGGGGAGTGATTTTGTCATGGTACTTTGTTTCTTCAATGTCCTGTGACTGACCTTCTAATGTTTGGACAAGTTCCTCAACTGTCCAAGTTAACTATGGCATTCTAATTCTTTCTTCCTTGAGACTGCTTGCAGAATGTTTATTAATAGCCAAAACAATCAGAACAGAAATCGCTAGCTATTCTTTATAAAGCTGTTCCAAAAATGATAACTCTCAATGAGAACCAATTGCGATTTTGACGGGTCGGCCTGTGGCTGGTGCCAGACTGGTGATTGTGGAGGTCTCCTTAGTTGCCAAGCCTATATATGGGACACTTCCAAACACAATAGCAGAATTTGCCCCAAACCAACACATAAATACAAACATCACTTGTCTGATATAAATTACTCCCTCCAGTCCTAAATATAGGACAAAATTTGTACTACAAACTTTATTCTATATTTAGGATCAGAGGTAGTAATTATTTATATCTCATATAGTCATATATTAAGAACGGAAGGGAGTACATATCTTTCATCTTATTGGAATACAATATGTTATTGATGGTTTTGTTGGCAATGATTGACTTGATTAGTCCTGGTTCTTCATGAAGTAACTTTTACTTCCTAAACTTTCTCGCAATTATTGGTTTAGCCTCAACATTATTTGATACTACTGGTATAATACAACTCAATTCTAACTTGAAGCTCGCAATTTATTAAGTTAAGGAATTATAGAAAGGAATAATTAATCTGCATGTTTTTATAATTTTAACTAATTTTTAATTAGGTCCGTATGATTTAATTAATTTTTAATTAGGTCCGTATGACTCCTCCTCGATAAATATATAATAAAATAATTTCCTATAAATACTAATATTCTATTAATAATAAAATTTTAAAATAAATTTATTGTAACATTATTTTAACATTCTTCTTAATTTTTTAATCAAACAGATATTTATATATTTTTAGGGGATCCTAATTAAATCCAACAAAAATGTCAAAATTTAAAATTAGGCCTACTCTTTTAACAAATTCTTAATTAGGCCAAGAGGCCTAATTAATTAGTAATTTTTGAATGTTTTTAAAAGACTAAAACGCCCCTCTATAGTTAAAATAGGAAAGAAAACCATGGTGAGCTCCCTTCCTTTGCAAATTGCAACTATTGCAGATTCTTCTTTTCGTTTCTCCATTACGCCAAGGACTCTCTTACTCCCATTCCTCCGTGTCGCCGTTTTTTCTTTTTAAGTTTCAATGCAAGCCCCTCGATCCTGATCTTTTCCTTTGTCTCTAACATTTATTTGTATTGCTCTTTTCCTTCCTCGTCAAATTTCAACATGTTTACCATCCAAATGACCACCATTATGAACTGCACAGCTAGTCAAAGATGAGGAATTGGGTTCTGCAGGTTGTGGAGCCCATGAATTTCTAGAGGGGTTTGCCTATTCTCTAGCAGTGTTTCCTAAAGTAATGGTGTTAACAAATTAATGTTCAATGATTTTATTAAGAAAAACAGAAACATAAAACGAACTTAAAAAATTCCAATTACCAATCGACAAGATTAAAACTAAAAAAGACTTACACTCTATTTAATTTTTATTTTGAACTATAAAGAGTTATTTTTGTCTTCTAATAACATTAAGAAATCCCTAATTAGGCCTCTTAGCCTGATTAGGAATTTGTTGAAAACATAGGCCTCATTTTGCATTTTTATATTTCAACTGGATTTAATCATGATTTTCCCTATTTTTTAACTCTAACTTTTATTTATTTTATAATGCTGAAATTGGAATTATAATAATAATTTTCGACAAATTGAATAGAATTTTGATGTAATTAATTAATTAATTAAGAATTAATATTTAATTATACGTACGATTTTTTCTAATGAGATAATTATGAATTTTAAATTTCTATACTCATTTATTTAATTTTAAATTAAATTAATAAATTAAAATTTTGCAAAAACCTACAAGGACCTGATTAAAAATCAGGTGAAACAATAAGGACATAATAAAAAGAAGAAAAAAATAAAATACAAGAGCCTACTTAAAAACAAGTGAAAGTTCTAGGACCTGATAAAAATGAAAACAAACTCTAGAAACCTAATTAAAAATTATTTGAAATTAGAAGACCTACAGAATAATTATCCCTTTTAGAGATTGAATTTTTTTAAGTCAAGAGACTAATTATATTCAATACCCAATGTTCTGGTGTAGAACACAGATGTCCAGCCACGTGAATGGGCTGGTACTTTGATGTAGGATCAATGGTCTCTTCTCAAATGCCTACTAGGGAAGCACTCGGAAGGTGATGGGATCACTGTACACAACCAGGCTCTTAGCCAAGGGGGTGGGGTGTGTGCACAGTGTGTATGTAAATAGCTTAGGGTTAGAATCTGTGTACCTTGGTCGTATATCTCCTATACGTATATATAGAGTATACCTGGTGGTTAGATCTCTAGCTCCCACGTCAGGAGTGTCCGAGGATCTAGGAAACCGCCTTGCTGACTAGGTCCTTCTGTTAATGTGTTGCACTCCTTGCACAAACTGCCCCCTGTGTAGGCCGGTTGGCTAATGGGCCTTGACTAGGTCTGTAACAGTTGCCCCCAGCTCGGTTGTTCAGGTCTCTGAGAAGCTGAGATTAATTGTTTGATTGACTGTGTAGCGTAGATTTGGCCGAGATATATTCAGCTCGTCCAGGTTACTTGCGAAGGAATAAAATCCCTCGCTGTGTACTCAAATCGCTTCATTTGCATTAATTCCGTTTATTGACAACTGTATAGTAATTGCCCCACGGCCTGATAGTCCAGGTTTCTGGGCTGTCTGGGTGGATCTGTCGTTGAATCCGAATATCGTATCCGAGTTAGCACCACTCGTTTGGCCTTGATTAAATGTCTATCCGGGTTTCAAAGAACTCCGGAGTTATTTGTATTCTGATTGAATTGCCCCAGGACAAGTAGCCCGGGTTAATTTCGCTTTGAAACTTCGTGTATTTCTTTTTATGATCGTCAGGATTTCTTCTTCTTCAATCATCTGGGTCTCCGGGTTTGTTTGTTGAAGCAGCGAATTCCCCAAATCCGAGTTGTCCTGAAGAGAAACAAGCCGGGTTTATTGATTATGTCGCTGACAGCTTTACAGTGATGACTTCGCTTGACTGGAGAGCCGAGTTAAATTTGGAAAGCGACCGAGTTACAAAGCTTGTGGTGACGACTTGGCTTGACTAAAAACCGGGTTGAAGCCTTAATCCGTCTATAGCTGCATACATATAGTTTATCTCTCAGCGTGGCCTGAGAATGACAACTATTTAGTAGCCATTACGGTCTGTGCAGTAATTGCCCCCAGCTCGGATGTCCACGCCTTGGAAGTCCGGGGTACGACACTGCACGACCCGGGTTCAAAAGGATCGGGGTTCCAAATAACCAGTTCTGAGGAGCCGACTTCCTTGCTGTACGACTTCGGCTATTACGTATACCCGAGGGTTCTCTATTTCTGCGTCGCTTCCTCTTCTTCGGTTACCGTGGCTGGTTGACAACGGGCCCTCCTCGACTGTCGTGAAGCCGAAACGGAGGCGTGTTAGCCACTACGGCCCTTAGGCGCATTAAATGACTGCTGAGTGCGCATTAAATGTGCATGTCACGTCATTCTTTTCCTATTGGGTGATTCTCGTTTTTGCCCCCGACGGTTGAGTTTTTTGGAAGGTTATACCCGCCTAGTCTTTCATTTTCTGACTTCACTCATTCTGCTATTAAGTGTTTTCTCTCCAACGCAATTTTCTGCTCATTCGCTCTCGTGTGTCCCCTTCTCGCGATTTCTTGAGTGATCTTCCATCTCTTAGACAGGTATTGTTGCTTCCCCAGTTATTTCTCTGATACTGTTCTCATTTGTATTTTGTCGCTCTGTTTCTGATTATACTTCCAGTCCATTTTAGCCCCTGGGTTGCGTATTTTCTGGAATGTGTTTGTATTTGCTTGAGTTTCTGGGTAGCTTTCTTCATTTGGCGGGTTTCTGAGTGCTTCTTTCCTAGCTTTTCAACTCCATTTCTAAAAACCCTTGCTCTTTTTCTCTTTTTCTTGCCAGTCTTAACCCCTTTCTGGGTTTTGACTGTCGCGTCTTTTGGGAGGTTCCTTTGAAATGTCGAAGGATTTGAAAGACATGACCCCCAAGGAACTTGACAAGTTACGTCGAACTGTTAAGCCTTTGACCCGTTGGTGGCTCTGGGGTGATAAGCCCTCTCCAGAAGAGAGGCAAGCCACTCTGCTGGCTGGGAATTTCAGTGGGAGCAAGAAGGAAGGTTCTGTAGGTTCGGGGACAAGAGGAGTCAGGATTCGTGAAGGAAGTCAAGCCGTTCTTGCTTCATTCCCCCCTACCCCGAGCCCTTTGGAACATGATCATAATGTTCCTATCCCGACTTCTCCGATTAACCAGTTCGACGGCATGGGGAGACCGGGCACTAGGTCCGAGGTGGGCGATTACATCAGCCCTTGTTACGACTGTCTGTATGAATGCTCCCGACTTATCTCCAATGGTGATTCCGTAACCGCTGAGTCAGTTCTGGCGTCCTGCTACCACAACCTTGCCCCCGCTTCCCTAGTGGCTCCCCCAAACATCAATCCTGTCAATTTGGAGTCTAATCTAACTTTGGCAGTGGAAACACGCCTTCGCTTTTTGACATCAAGTATGCTAGGAAAATTCTGATTTGGTTTTTGTCTTTATTTCTGTGGTAGGTATAATGGCCTCGTCTTCTTCTTCTTGTACCACGGAATCGGCGTCGGGTAATTCGAATCGCGCTAGCCCCTCACAATCTCTGGTAGAGAAATTTCCCTGGGTTACTCGTGAAGTGCTGTCATATCGGTCGGAATTGAGTGCAGTCGACTTAGAAAAACTTCCCATAGAAGAGAGTGAGAGCTACACCGTTAGTCTATCGGATGATGAAGAGCCGGTTTGCTCTGCTAGGGAGGGTAGTCATAACTCCTTTTTCTTCTTTTACCGAGACTATATGACCCAGCTCGGTGTTCGCTTTCTGTTCACCGGGTTCCAGATAGCCCTTCTCCAACTTTTAGGCTTAGCTCCTTCCCAATTGCATCCTAATGGATGGGGATATATAATAGCATTTGAATGGTTCTGCACAAGCTTAGGTCTGCCTTGCACCACCTCCATGTTTTTCTACTTCTTCACCCCCCACACTCCTCGCTCCGGGAGGGAAGCAGCCAAGCTTAAAGGCTGGACCTCCATTCGGGGCGTTGTGAACAGGAAGCTGTTCACCCCGGTCTCGGACTCTTTTAAGCATTTCAAGAGTGGGTTTTTTAAAGTGGTCGCCAAGTCTGGAGCAGAGCCTTGGTTCCTCGACGGTCCTGATTCTAATAACGTTGAATGGCTATTCCCTTTGTACTGGTGCAAGGATCACCACGATGTGTCACCTGGCGCCTACAAAGTAGAACGGGCCCATTTGGAAGATTTTGAAAAGAAAGCCGTTGACCGCATAGTAGCCCAAGTGAAGGCTACTGGTACTGTTGGGGCTGCTCCTTAGTGGCCCAATACCGGGCCGATAATAAAAAACGGGATGAGATGAGATCGGGGCCGAGTATGAGTCTTCTTTTGTTCATAAACTGATGTGGCCTTGCTTTTAATTCCATGAACGTTTTGCTTCTTTCCATATTTACTCTGATGTTTGTGTTTTGTGCAGATATGAAGATGAAAGGGCCAGCGTATTTGGCCGGCATACCGGAGGACGAACCTGTGAAGGGCAAGAAGAGGTCGGCTCCTGCCATGGGTAAGTCTAGAGCTGGTCAGTCCTCCAAGTCTGCTGCCTCGAAGAAGACTAAGACCGGGCCCGAGGTTTCGATTCAAAGGAGCCGGTGCCAGTCCAAACGGAGCCGAGGCAAGAAAGTCAACCATCTCCGCCTATGAGCAATCCTGCTACTGTGATGCAGCAGCCATCCAGTTCACCAGCTGCTGATCCCTCTTCTGTACCACCTACTCGCGTGCTATCTCCTCCGTCGATCTTGATCCCACGCTCCCATTCCTGGAGTAAAGGAATCACTGAAGAGCTGAGTGTTTTGCTTCTCCCTCCTCGTCGTTATAATGAACCGGTGCCGCTGCTAGAGGCCGACGTGCGAGATATCCAGGCCATTGGAAACAATATTCTAAGGGCGATCGGGTTGACTCAATCCTTCCTTTCGCTTCACCACAACTATGTGGATGTGACAAATCTGTTAAAACGCTCAAGGGCTGAAAGAGATGAGACTCTGAAGCAGTGGCTAATAGCTTCAAACGAGTTTCAAGCAAGCCAGCTCAAGCTTGAGAGGGTGGAAGAAGAGTTGGAGAGGACTAAGGACATCTTGAAGGATGCAAACACCCTTATCTCAACCCTTAAGGCGGCTCGGGCTGATGATGAACAAGAGATAGATTCCTTGACAGCCGAGAGGGATAAGCTGAAGGCTAAGATGGATACTTTGAAGGCCGAGAGGGATGAGCTGATCACTAAAGCTGAGTCAACTAAGGCATCCCTGGCCGAGTCGACAGAGGAGACGGCCTGAGTTCGGCGCTGAAAGGAGCCGTGGTGGATGCCTTCCAGAATGCATTAGCCCAAATCTGGTGTCTGAACCCTGGAGTCGAGCTGAACACCGCGGGTTACCATTTTCGCTCCTTTGTTGAGGACAGCGAATTCGTCCCGTACGTGGAGCCCGCTGTTGCTTCTGAAACCTAGCTCGACGGGGACTTAGCCGAGGGGGAGACCGAGAAGGGGGAAGAAGTCTCGACCGCTGCGGATCCTGCGACCACTCCCAATCCTGCGAGTTGATTCAAACTCCTTTGTATAATTTTTTTTTTTGTTTTTCATTTAGCTTGTACGAACCGAGTTGGTGACCGGTGTTTTGTTTTGGACAAATTGGCCAATTTGGTCCTATAATGCAAATATTATTCTCATGTTTAATCAACATAGTGCACATAAGCTGAACATAGGTATTGAATTTGCATATGTTATCGCGTGCGACCGGGCCAGGGTCGGAAATGAGATGTGCAGAATCTGCGAAAGCGCGTTTGGTCATATACCTTAGTGTATTGAGTGGTCAGTGTTGACACTATCCCGTATAAATAAGGGCTCGTTGGCCAGGTCATCCTAAGTTAAAGGGAAGTTGTCACCTACCCGGGTTCAGTTTTTCACCGAAACGTCCGAGTATTTTGACCTGATCAGGGTCGACATGACAATTCCTCTTGATACCCCGGAGTAATTTGAGAGATGTCTCGGCTGCGATAGCTCTTTGGAGACATCTTCCCCCGACTAAAAAGCCAGGTTGAATAACAACACTTGAAGAGAACAATGTTTGGAATCTAATAAACGCCCTTGTAATAAGAGCTTCATTTTTATTCAACAAATGAATTGCTAACAAGGGAAAGGCCATAAGGCCAACATTCAAATTCAAAAACCAACGAAAATGAACAAAAACTGGAAAGAGGTAATTGATGACAAAAGAAGATAAATCTAACTGTAATAAGCTCTCAGCTTGTTGGCGTTCCACGTTCGCTTGATTATGCTCCTGTCCAAGGTTTCCAGAATATATGCCCCTTTCTCCAGTGCTTCACGAATATGATAGGGACCGTCCCAGTTGGCCGCTAGCTTGCCGTCTTTGGCATTCTTATTTCTGATGTCGGCTCTTCTGAGAACGAGGTCGCCGAGTTGAAAAGACCGGGGTCGAACCTTCTTATTATATCGAGCTGCGATCAGTTGTTTTGCGGCAATGTCCCGGCAGTGGCCGTAACTCGGACTTCATCAACCAGATCTAGCTCGGCTGACAGGGCCTCACTATTGGCCGTCTCTCCTTGCGAAAGGATGCTTTTCCGTCGCCACGAGGGCAAACCTATTTCAACTGGAATCATAGACTCGCAGTCGTAGGTCAGCCTGTAAGGAGTTTCTTGAGTGGATGTCTGAGCCGTGGTCCGGTTTCCCAAAAAAAAATAGGGTAATTGATCGACCCAAGCGATCTCGGCTTCCAACATGTGTTTCTTGAGGCCATCAAGAATGACCTTGTTGGCGGCTTCAACTTGTCCGTTAGACTGTGGGTGCTCAACCGACGCGAAATGGTGCTGGATGCCGAACTCGGTCATCAAATCGTGGAATCCAATGCCAGTAAATTGGGTGCTGTTGTCTGTAATTACCTCGATTGGCGCTCCGAACCTTGTGATGATGTTGACTTCCACAAATCGCGGCACGCGAGCCGAAGAAATTGTAGTCAGAGGCTCGGCCTCGATCCATTTGGTGAAGTAATCCACCGCGACGATTAACCATCGTAATTGCCCTGACGCTGTTTTGAACGGACCGAGGATATCCATTCCCCATTTGTAGAACGGCCATGGGACCGAGATGAAACGAAGTTCGGCTGGGGGCGACCAAATAACCCTTGAGTGTTTCTGGCAGCTATCGCACTTTTTAACGAGGATCTTGGAGTCGGCCTCCAACGTCGGCCAGTAGTACCCTGCTCGCAGAGTTTTTCTGGCGAGTGCCTTAGCGCCCATGTGCTGGCCGTTGATTCCCTCATGTATCTCGGCTAGAGCGTATCCCGCCTCGTTTGGGTTCAAGCATCTCAACATCGGAGAATGGAGGCCCTTACGATAGAGCTGATCTTCCACCATCATATACTTTGCTGCCTCCCGGACCAGTATTTTGGCTTCCATAGCATCGTCTAGCTGAATACCTCGTTCCAAGTAATCCTCGATTGGATTTTTCCAATCATCTTCCACTGAAATAGCCATAGTACAGATTGGATCCTCCAAGTTTTGTTGGATCACTGTCCGGTGACAACCCGCGCTCTTGGTGCTTGCTAGCTTTGATAGGATGTCGGCTCTCGTATTTTCACCTCTTGGAATATGAATCACGGTTGCCTCATCGAACTCGGACATTATCTCCTTAGCCTTGAAAAGGTATTTTGCCATTAGCGGGCCCTTTGCCTAATAGGTTCCCTCAATCTGAGCCGCCACAAGCTGCGAGTCGGTGAAAACCTTAACTCTTGTGGCGCCGTTCTCTTTTGCTTGAAGAAGCCCAACCATTAGGGCCTCGTATTCTGCTTGATTATTTGAAGTTGGAAACTTCAACTGAAGTGATTGTTCAATCGTAACACCCTCTGGGCTCTCAAGGAGGACTCCGGCTCCGCTCCCTTTGATATTCGACGATCCGTCGACATATACCTTCCAGTCTCCGGCCGGCTCGTAGCCTGTTTTGTTGGTCGGGGTTAGCTCCCTGACGAAGTCGGCTAATGCTTGTGACTTAATTGCATGGCGAGCTTCGTAGGTGATGTCAAATTCAGACAACTCGATCGCCCAATTTGTCATTCTTCCCGCCAAATTTGGTTTGTGTAGAACTTGTCGTATCGGCTGACTGGTTCTAACAGTGATAGGATGGCCTTGGAAGTAAGGTCGCAACCGACGGGACGAGGTGAGTAGTGCGAATGCCACTTTTTCCAACTTCTGATAACGGATTTCGGAGCTCTGTAGAGTCTTGCTTATAAAGTATACCGATATTTGGTTGTGATCTACCTCCCTTACCAGGGCCGCGCTGACCGCTTCCTCGCCAATAGATAAGTAAATGTAAAGGTTCTCGCCGGGATCGGGCTTGGATAGAACTGGAGGATTAGCCAGGCATTGCTTTATCTCTTTAAACGCCTCATCGCACTTTGCATTCCATTCAATCGACGCTTCTTTCTTCAGAAGTCTGAACAAAGGTAAAGCCTTTTCGGTTGATCTAGGCAGGAACCTGGTGAGGGCAGCCAACCTTCCAGTCAATTGTTGAACCTCCTTTTTGTTCTTTGGAGCCTTCATTTCGAGAACTGCCCTGCATTTGTCCAGGTTAGCCTCGATGCCTCGGTTAGTTAACATGAAGCCCAAGAATTTTTCAGCCGAGACTCCAAAGGCGCACTTAGCCGGGTTGAGGCGGATTTGGTAAGCCCGGAGCTTGTCAAACGTCTGTTCCAAATCCTGGATATGAAGTCACGGATCCAAAGTCTTCATGATCATGTCGTCGATGTAGACCTCAACATTACGACCGAGTTGGTCAGCGAAGACCCTGTTCATCATTCTTTGATATGTAGCTCTTGCGTTCTTTAGTCTGAAAGGCATGACGTTGTAGCAATAATTAGCCCTTTCTGTAATAAAGGCTGTCTTCTCTTGGTCACCCGGGTACATTAGTATTTGATTATATCCAGAATATGCATCCATGAAGGAGAGAAGCTGGAAACCCGAGGAGTTGTCCACTAATTGATCAATGTTCGGCATTGGGTATGAGTCTTTGGGGCATACCTTATTTAGGTTTTTGTAGTCCGTGCAGACCCTCCACTTTCCGTTTGGCTTTTTGACCATCACCACGTTGGATAACCATGTGGTGTATTGAACTTCCCGGATAAATCCGGCTTCCAAAAGCTCTTGAACATGAGTTTCCAATGCTTTCCTCTTTTCTGGGCCGAGATTCCTCTTTCTCTGGGATATCGGCTTTGAGCCCGGGTAGATTTCCAGCTTGTGGCAGCAAAACTTCGGCTCTATTCCGGGTACTTGTGATGAGTTCCATGCGAAGACATCCTGGTTTATTCTCAGAAAATCGACCAAGATGCTTCTAAGTTCCGGGGATAATTGTTTTCTGATTTTTGTGGTCTGGAGGGGGTCTCCCAACACTAGATCCTCCAAGTCATCGGCCGGTTCTGGGCGCAGCTCTTCATCCCGAAGGTCCAGTTCGACTGTATTGACATCTCGGTCAAGAGAATCCGGGTTCATCTGATTTGGATACCTCTCTTCATATTGGATTTGTGGCTCCGATGAAGGTCCGCCCTGGCCCACTCTGACAGTTTCAAAGTAGCACTGTTGAGACTCTCTTTGGTCTCCCCTAACTGTGATCACGTTTCCCTGGTTGTTGACCATCTTCAATTTTTGATGCTTGGTGGAGACCAGCATGTCCCACTTATGGATCGTCGGCCTGCCTAGGATCATGTTGTATGTTGAAAGGAATTCTGCCACTATAAAGCGCACACGCTCTGACATGAAGGCGTCCCTAGTTCCAAGGATGAACCTGAGGTCAATAAATCCCTTAGGACGTGAATGATCTCCGTTGAACCCGATGAGGGTCGTCTTGCATGGCTTCAAATCTTCCTGGTCTAGGTTCATTCTTTTGAATGCCTCCCAACTGAGGATGTCAGCAGAGCTTCCAGCATCCACAAATATGCGTTTGACTCTGCAATGGACTAAGATCCCGGTCATGACTAGGCCATCTTGATGCCTGGGGACGACATCTTTGAGATCGTCGTTTGTGAAATATAATGGCGAGTGAGACGATCCGTTGAAACTTTCTTTGAACTTCGGACGATCTCTAACAGAGAGCACTTCTCGTAGATACTTTCTTCGCTGGCTCATTGTATCTCCGCCTCCACCCATTGCGCCACTTATCACATTACAGTCAAACTCTGTTTCGGGGAATTCATCTTCATTCCCCCCCGGTGTGTTTTTTGTGCTTTTCATCCTGCTTTTTGTACTTACAGACGGGGTTTTTGCTACAGCTTCTAGGCTTGCGTTTTCCGCTTTTTCCCTGGTGCTCAATTACGTATTTTTGAAGCTTTCCATCGCGGACAAACTTTTCAATTGCGTCACGAAGCTCATAGTATTCGTCCGTTGTATGACCCTTGCCATCATGGAATGCACAATATTTTGACTGGTCTACCCCGGTTCTGCGGTAAGACAACCGAGGTCGATCAATTCTTTTCATCTCGGCCATCGCTACCTCTTTCCAGATCTGAGATCGTGGCACATTCAAGGCCGTGTATTTGTCATATTTGCTTTTTGTGTCAAACTTGCCGCCTCGGCTTCTGCTATCCGAACCCCTTGCGCGGGTGTCTTTTTTCCTGCTTCCCGTATAGTCCTTGTCTCTAGGTGGGGTTGCTCTGTCTCGGTCTCGCCTTGGATTATTTTCCATGCGCATCTGCTCCACCTCAAGGTATTTTTTTGAGCGAATTATGAAATCGTTAAGGCTTTTAGCTGGCTCCTTAAAGAATGATTCCGCCAGGCGGGACTCTCCGTCTAGGTCGTCGGCTAAAAGATGGACGTGTACAGCCTCGCTTAAACTGCGCACCTGCAGGGCTGCATGTTTGAAGCGATTCAAGTAACTTTGAAATGTCTCGCCGGGACACTGCCTAATCTTGGACAAGGTGTACTGGGACTTCGGTTGTCGTTTGCTAGTTGCGAAGTGTAGCTCGAAGGCCTCGGCTAGGACATCAAATTTGTGAATCGACCCCCTGGGCAACGTGTGGAGCCATTTTAACGCTGGTTCTTTAAGAGTAGCGGCGAAGATCCGTGACATGATGGGCTCTCCAAGCCCTATTACGACCATGACCATCTCGAAGTCTTCTAGGTGTGTTGTCGGGTCTTGAGAACCATCATATTTGGTGAGTTCAGTTAGATTGAGCTTCTCCGGGAAACGAGCGTTGAGGATTTCATCTGCAAAAGGGTTGTGGTCCATCTGTCTGACATACCTTCTCCGTTGATCCACGGCTGGGGGAGGCCGGGGAGGCCTATCAACCCGGGATTCTTTCTTGGTATTAGATTCCATGTTTGAGGAGGCTGGTCTTCTGATTTCCGTCTCCTGTGCGCTTTGGTGAGCGCGCGAGCTGTCGCCTTCTTGGTTCTCTTCCCAAGTCTTGTCATCCCGGTCCTCGTTGGAGGAGGCTGAGTCCCTTTTATTGAAACGCTCTTCCAATCGCTGGAAGTAGAGGGTGTGGCGTTTGTCCATGTTCTCCATACGCCTCATCATCGCGAGAAGCGAGTTTTGGAGGAGGAGAAAATCTGGATTGGCGGCCGGGATCTCTGAGTTGACGATCGGGTTCGAGTTCTGAGGATCATGGCCATGATTTCGTGGAGCAGAGGAATCCGTGTCGGATGGATTGTCTTCTAGACGCTGATCATTGTTGGCGATGACAGGTTCTTCTAACTGTTGCTCCGGCTGTGATAGCCGGTCTTCTGCGTCCTGCTCATTGTGACCGAGAGGGTTGATCGGCTGCTCAGTGTTGTGTGGTTGCTGAGGTGGTTGACGCTGGCCTGTCGGTCGAACCATCTCCGGCTGCTTCAGGCTTGAACTACGGGTATTAACCCTCATTGGTCACAGGAATTGAAATTTACCAATCCCCACGGACGGCGCCACTGTTCTGGTGTAGAACACAGATGTCCAGCCAAGTGAATGGGCTGGTACTTTGATGTAGGATCAATGGTCTCTTCTCGAATGCCTACTAGGGAAGCACTCGGAAGGTGATGGGATCACTGTACACAACCAGGCTCTTAGCCAAGGGGGTGGGGTGTGTGCACAGTGTGTATGTAAATAGCTTAGGGTTAGAATCTGTGTACCTTGGTCGTGTATCTCCTATACGTATATATAGAGTATACCTAGTGGTTAGATCTCTGGCTCCCACGTCAGGAGTGTCCGAGGATCTAGGAAACCGCCCTGCTAACTAGGTCCTTCTGTTAATGTGTTGCACTCCTTGCACGGACTGCCCCCTGTGTAGGCCGGTTGGCTAATGGGCCTTGACTAGGTCCATAACACCCAACATTATGAATTCTTAGGACCCGTTTGTTACAAAGAAAGTTTAGGGAGGGAAAAGAACTTTAGAAGAGGGAAAGGAATGGAAAGGAAGATTTGAAAGATGAGGGAAGATGACTTGAGTTGTTTGGTAGGAAGAAAATGAAGAGGTGGTAGTTGGTAAGGAATTAGGAAATGTCTATTTTACCCTCAAAAGAAATTAATTCAAAATAATAAAAAATATTTTGTTTGCTAAAATATATTTAAAAAAATATTTTATTGTTAAGTTCGAACTTTTGAAGAAAAAAAATTTCGCCAAATTTGAACTTTCCCGCCAAGTTCGAACTTCCCGCCAAATTTGAATTTCAGGGGTAAATCTGTCAAAAAACCATCTTCCTGGGAAGATGGCAGCTTTCCTTCCATTTTCGGAGGAAAGCATCTTCCCTCAAATAAGGGAAAATGTCTAATTCCAGTGAGTTGCTGACTGGACTTTCTGTGTAACAAACAGCCAAAATCCATGGGAAGATTGGGATCTTCCCTTTCCCTCCCCAAGCTTTCTTCCTAACAAACGGGTCCTTAAGAAAATAATATATTCAATACCTATCAATCAATATATATATATATATATATATATATATATATATATATATATATATATATATATATCGATAATCATTTTGCTGACAATTTTTCACAAAATTAGGAAATTACACACAATCATACTCATACGCTAAGAAACACACTACTACAAAATATGGATATTACTACCCTAAAAGACGTCATTATTTTAAAAAAGTAAGTAAAAAGTGAAGGCGGTGGCATTGTTTACTTGATTTTGAGACTTTAGACAACCTAAATATTAATTTAGGACGCCTAAAATATTTTTAGACAACCTAAATATTAATTTAGGACGCCTAAAATGTAATATTTGGCGCCATTTAGGATTTTTTGGAGACTTTAGACAACCCAAATATTAATTTAGGACTCCTAAAGTTTTTTTTAACTACCTAAATTTATTTTAGGACGTCTAAAATGTAATATTTGGCGCAATTTAGGATATTTTTGGCGCGTGGAAAATTTTTAGCGACCTTAAAGTATATCGGGACGCCTAAAATCGTATTTTTGGCGACCTAAAAGTATTTCAGACGCCAAAATCAACATTTTTGGCACAATTTTGAAAATTTGGGTAATTTTTGGCACTGAATTTTTTTGGCGACCTAAAAGTATATCAGTCGCCAAAGCGTATTTTGGCGACCTAAAAGTATTTCAGACGCCAAAATTAACATTTTTGCGCAATTTTGAAAATTTGGGAAATTTTTTGGCTTCAGAATTTTTTTTTGGCGACCTAAAAGTTAATCAGGTCGCCAAAAGTAGTATTTTGGCGACCTAAAAGTATTTCAGTCGCCACAAGCAATATTTTGGCGCAATTTAGAAAATTTGGGAAATTTTTGACGCCTTGAAATTTTTTTAGCGACCTAAAATATATCAGTCGTCAAAAGCGATATTTTTGGCGTCCTAAAGTATTTCAGTCGCCAAAATCGATATTTTTGTTCCCTGCTCCTTTATGAATATCCTCTTACCTTTCTCATTAGTTAATCGTCCCTCTCTCTCTCTCTCTCTCTCTCTCTCTCTCTCACGCATCATCACCATCGTTCTCCCTCGCGCTTGACTTCTTCTCATCTCTTATTTAATTTCATTTATCCCTTCTTTCCTCTACACACCATCCCTCATTTAATTTCATTTATCCATTTCTCTTCTCATTTGATCTGCACATACGCCTTCCCCTTCTCTCCTCTGCACTCCACATCTTCTCTTTCGGTCTATTCCTACTCCCTCAACACTCTTCGATCTTGCTGGGCGAGGAGACGGCGACGAGGAGACGACGGCGAGGAGATGACAGCACCGAAGTTTGAAGGATGATGATCTCAGGCTTCACTGTTGGTGCCATTTTCAATTTCAAATCCGATCTGTTCTTCCATTTCCCTTAATTTTTTTTTTTTTCTGATTTCTCACTTCCATAATATTTTATTCTCCATCGCTCTCTAAATATTAACAAATATTTTATTAGTCCGGTGATTATTAGAATATTTTATAAGTCCCATAATTATAGGGATTAACAAAACCTAGAGATTATAGGAGATTATTGTTAGAATATTATATGTTATTATTAGAATATTTTATTAGTCCCATAATTATAGGGATTAACTAAACCTAGAGAGAGATTATAGGATATTATTGTTAGAATGTTAGTTTTTCAAATTTCAAATCTAGATCTCTATTTTGTTTATAAATGTAATCTTGCTCTCATCTGAATATACAACAATTATTCTCATCTGATAATCTTCAAATGCTCAGTAAAAAATATGAAGCAGGTATATATATATATTAAAAAAAATCACATAAGACGTCCTGAAATAAAATCAGGACGCCTTATAAGGCGTAAAATCAGGACGCCTTATAAGGCGTAAAATCAGGACGCCTTATAAGGCGTCCTGAAATAAAATCAGGACGCCTTATATGATTTTTTTTTACTTCCCCGTCGAGACGTCCTTTTAAAAAAGGACGTTAATTGCCTCTAATTTAGGACGTTAATTGGCTTTTTTGTAGTAGTGACATACAGGACGTGCTTAGTGTGACATGACATAATAATAATAATAATAATAATAATAATAATAATAATGATGCCAATGAGGAGTGTGGCACAGTTGGCTAAGGTGTTTTCACCCTAAAAGGGAGGAGGTTCGATACTTGCTGGTCAATGTGAGGGTCTCGTTGGTGGGCGAGAGGTAAGTACCTCTATGCGTGCTGGCCCTAGTAGAGTACCGGTGTCTACCCCACCTAATTTTTTATATACCAAAAAAAAAAAAAAAAATGGATACTAGTACTTTAATATTGTTTACCCCATGAATTATATATTGATATAACATTCACTTTTACTTCCAATTTTTAAATAATATCATAAATAGAACCCTTAAAAAAAACTTCGTGGAACTAACTGTAGCTGGTTAGGCATATAGTTGACTTGACTTTAAAAAAGGCAAAAACAAAAACAAAAAAAAGACTTTAGAAATTATGGACAGTTTCCTAGCATAAAGATGGCTACTTTCCCCGTATCGTACGTTTTACTTTGACTTGGAAAAAGAATCGATAGACCCATAAATAATTCATTATTTTCTTTTTTCAAAATTAATTGTGAGAAATAGTACATAATACTTGATATTTAAAGAGAAGCACGGTCAAATATAATAAAACTGCAGATATCACACAAACTTATATTTAACAGTTATATTAAAAATTGCGAAGTATTCGTTTAAACATATGTTTAAACGTATTATACTTTAACAGTTATAATACTCGACGGTTGTTTTAACCGTCAAGTACCATATGTTTAAACATATGTTTAACAGTTATAATACTTGACTGTATCGTACATTTTGGCTAAGTCATATCATTGCGAAGTATACGTTTAAACATATCTGTTATGCAAATGATATGACTTAGCCAAAAAAAAAAAAACTAACATACATTGGGTGTGTAAAACAAAATATGACAGATGAATGTTGATGATTTTAGATACCCCACTCATGTTTTGGACCAGTAGATACAACATTCATTCATAGCATGTAGGAATTTGCTTTTAGTGGATTGGTGGAGCATGCTTATTAACCAGCTTTCTCTTGCTGAAAATGCACTTCGTATAAAAAAGTTAAAGGAAAGAAAATTGATTTATGTGATGTACTATTATCAAATAAGTCAATAAAAAAAATTAGATGTAAATTTAAGGATATATAGAGCTCGTTAGTTGAGGTTTAAGGTTGCCGGAGGAGATTATCTAATAAGAAGAAGAATTGTAGGAAAAAAACGATATTTAATTTTTGAGGATGGCCGTTAGTTTAAAGATAAAATTTAAAAAAAAAAAGAAAACACAAGAGACTTACGTGAGATTAAAATGTTAGGAGAGTTACCAACGGGGGTTGGTACAAGTGGTAAGCGGTTTGTGTCGCTTAAGCAAGGTCTCGGATTCGAGCATTGTGAATGTAAAAAAAACCCCCACTGGGAGACTCTCCCACCAAAGCCAGATGCGCGACGCGGGTCGGATCCAGATTAGTCGGGGCGAAGCCCCGGTGAACCAGGTGGGCAACAAAATAAAAATGTTAGGAGAGTTGTGACTTGGTGTTTTGTTTTTTCAATCTCCAAAACATACCAAAGACGCAAAGCGCCTCCAAATTTGACTAAGTAACCTGTGATTACCTACCAGTGTTTGGACAGGTACGCTTATTAATAACCAAAAGAACAAAAACAGAAATCACTAGCTATACTTTTTGAACGCTTGTTGCAAACGACCTTGGTGTAAAAAATGATAGTTCTCAAAAAGTGAACAAGAAATGATCCTTGTGTTCTCCTTCTTTGTTGCTATCAGCCTCAGCTTCAGCCATGGCGCTAGGTTTGATGTCACAAACAGATGCCCTTACACTGTGTGGGCAGCAGCTCTGCCCGGTGGGGGCCAGCAGCTAAATCCCGGTGAGACATGGACCCTCAACGTGGCTGCCGGCACTACAGGTGGTCGCATATGGGGCCGAACCAATTGCAACTTTGATGGGTCGGGTCATGGACAGTGCCAGACCGGTGATTGTGGGGGTCTCCTTGAATGCCAAGCCTATGGGACACCCCCAGACACGCTTGCAGAATTTTCCCTGAACCAAACGACGGGTTTCGACTTTTTTGATATCTCACTCGTTGATGGCTTCAATGTTCCGATGGAGTTCAGTCCAACATCAAACCGGTGCCGCGGCATTCGGTGCGCCACCGACATCAACCGAAAGTGCCTAAACGAGTTAAGAGCTCCAGGTGGTTGTAAAAATCCATGCACTGTGTTTAAAACAGATCAATATTGTTGCAGTTCTGGGAGTTGTGGACCCACTAATTATTCAAGATTCTTTAAGAATAAGTGTCCTGACGCTTATAGTTACCCGAAGGATGATGCTACCAGCATTTTCACTTGCCCAGGAGGAACAACCAACTATAGGGTTGTTTTTTGCCCAGATGCCCTGGACGATTCTGAGTTAAAGATATGTGTGTATTTGTCTTAGTGAGATGCCAAAGAATATACTATAACTCGTGTCTTTAAGGGATTTATTTTTGTGTCTCAGTGCACTTTTTTTTTTTCCTTCTCAAAATGTGCATATTGATTATGTATAATAAGGGGATTTTCATTAAGGGATAATTACAATGCACATGATTAATAAAGACATCATTTTAAGAAAACCAACTTAGTTAAGTAATTTTCTTAATATTCTTAAATAAATTATTAAGATCTTATATTAAAGATTGGAGGGGAGTATGTAATATCGTTCATCATATTTGAAAAAAAAAAATACTATCGGTGTTTTTGTTGGCAATGATTCTACTTGATTTGTTCTGGTTTTTAATGAAGTAACTTTTACTTCCTTGCTTTCTAAAAATTGTCTCAATTATTGATTTCGTCTCAAAATTTTGATATAATGCAGCTTAATTTTAACTTGTAGCTCGAAGTTTATTAAGTTAAGAAATTATAGAATTGAATTGTTTTAAGTCAACACAAAATAAGAACTAAGTTATTATGAATCAAAGTCCAGAAAGTTAACAGTTGAGGAAAAATGTAGGGGTTAAAATAAAATTTTACATTTTGAATTGTTCAGAAAAGAATATATTCAATACCCAACAATGACTCTATATTAAGTTAAAAAAATGTTGATAATCATTTTTTTAACAATTATTCACTTAACAAAAGGAACTTACTCACAATTATACTCATATGCTTAAAAATACTTAAAGGAAGTATTTAGGGTGACATGACAAATTAATAATAATAATAATTGATACTTTAATATTGTTTACTTCATGAATTATATATTGATATAACATTCATTAATTTTTACTTCCAATTTTTAAATAATATCATAAATAGAATCCCATAAATTTTTTCCCGAACTAATTATAGGTGGTTAGGTGTATAGTTGACTTGACTTTAAACAATGGACACTTTCCTAGCATAATAATGGCTACTTTCCACATATTGTCTTGCTTTGACTTGGAAAAAGCATAGATAGACCCCATAAATAATTCATCCTTTTCCTTTTTTTCAACACGTTGATGAATTGTGAAATGACCAAGAGTACATAATAATTAATACTTGAAATTTAAAGAGAAGCACTGTCAAATATAATATTAAGACACACACACACACAAACTTATATTTATCAATTATAATAAAAATTTTCAAGTATATATTTAAATAGTATTTGATGGTAAAAATAACCGTCAAGTATTGTTATCAATTATCATATGTAAAAACCGTTAAATATGTTAACTTGAAATAACATAGAAAAATAACAGATAAAGAACTTTAAAAATAGGAAAAGACATAAACGTATTTCCAATATTCATAAGACTTATTTATCTTTTTTGAAATAAAAATGAAATGGCAAAAATGCCCTCCCCATATCAAGTTCTGAGTCCTCCCCTCATCTTCCCAGATTTCCAATCCCAATACTCTCACTCTTAGGACCCGTTTGTTACAAAGAATTGGTAGGGAGGGAAAGGAACTTTAGAGGAGGGAAAGGAAATGAAAGGAAGATTTGAAATATGAGGGAAGATGGCTTGAGTTGTTTAGTAGAAAGAAAATGAAGAGGTGGTAGTTGGTAAAGAATTAGGAAATGTCTATTTTACCCTCAAAAGAAATTAATTCAAAATAAAAAAGAAAAATATTTTTTTTTGCTAAAATATATTTTTTAAAAATATATTATTGTTAAGTTCGAACTCGTGAAAAAAAAAAATTCGTCAAATTTAAACTTTTCCGCCAAATTTGAACTTTCCCGCCAAGTTCGAACTTCCCGCCAAATTTGAATTTCAGGGGTAAATCTGTCAAAAACAATTTTCCTAGGAAGATGGCAGCTTTCCTTCCATTTTCGGATGGAAAACATCTTCCCTCAAATAAGGGAAGATGAGTACTTCCAGTGAGTTGCTGACTGGACTTTCTTTCTAACAAACACCCAAAATCCATGGGAAGATTGAGATCTTCCCTTTCCCTCCCTGAACTTTCTTTGTAACAAACGGGTCCTTACAACTTCCTCAGCTTCTCCCCCTCCCCCTTCCCGAATTCCTCTTTTCCCTTAACATTCATCCCTCTTCTTCCATTCTCGCCATCACCAGCAATAATGTGCAATGCGTCCCTGCCGATCTCTTCCATTCTCTCCCCTCCCTCGGCCTTATTGTCACTACCAGCTTGGGCACCGATCACATTGACATGCTCAAGTTCTGTTGCCTCGACATCTAGGTCGCAACCGCTAATGGATCCTTCTCCAAGGATGTTGCTGACTTCGCTGTGGGCTTGTTGATCAATGTTCTCATGAGGATTTGCGCTGCTAATCGATGTGTCAAGAAATTGCTTCGATCTGAGGAGCCCCGAAATATTCCTCCTTCTTCACGAGTAAAACTTGTTGCCACTTAATCTGTGGTTTTGTGCATTATTTCTGAAATAATCTTTGCATTATATATATAGGAGGTGCTTGCCTAATTTTGACTAAACAAGTATAACAAATAGAAGCAAGGAAGGATGATATAATAATCTCTCCTCTTGTCTTCATCTCTCTTCAGTTGCATTTGTCGGTCTCTGAGTAGAATTCCTTAACAAAAGTTGTTACAACCTAATGAAATGAGGGGAATGTCTTAACAATATAGATTTGTTCCTTCAAGTCATCCACAACTTTTGTTAAGGAATTTATCACATTTCATTAGGTTTTAATAATTTTTATTTACCAAGTAATAACAAATTCATACTATCAGGTTATTTACAATTTTTATTAAGGAATTCACCATATTTCATTAGATTTTTTCAACTTTCATTTACTAAGTAACAAATTCATACTATCAAATTATTCACAACTTTTGTTAAGGAATGCACCACTTTGCCAGTTGTTCTAGCCGAGTTTTGGGGTTGGTGGCCGGCCAATATGGAGCTCCGGCGCCAGCGACCAGAAGGGGTGGGGTTACATTTACATAAAAAAATATGTGTATGGGCATTTGTGTCATTTTCTTTTGATTTCTAAAAGGACAAATTAGGCCTAACACTTCTCTGGTATTATGAATATTGAAAGTACCTTTTTGTCTTTTCCTATTTTTAAAGTTCTTTATCTGTCTTTTTCCCAATAATCTGTCTGTTATACAAGTGATATGGCTTAGGGGGAAAAAAACTAACATTGGGTGTTTAAAACAAAATATAAATGGCAGATGAATGTTGATTATTTTAGATACACCTCTCTTTTTTTTTTTAGACCAGTAGATACACCATTCATTCATAGAATGTAAGAATTTGCTTTTAGCGGATTGGTGGAGTATGCTTATTAACCAGTTTTGTCTTGTTGAACAATGCACCTTGTTTAAAAAAAAAAAGAAAAGAAAAGAAAAATGATTTGTCACGTACTACTATACTGTATCAAATAAGTCAGTGAAACTGTATACATTAAGATAGAAATTTAAGACAATTCACTTCACAACACTTTTCTTTGTTTTGTCATTAGATTAGCCAACTGCACATGATATGATCCGGAAGAGTTCGATCAAGTTAAATGACTACGTCCTAGTACGCTGTGATTGACCGAAGGGCATAATAGGTAATTCATCCACGGCCCTCTTTTGTTTTTTTTTTGTTTTTGTTTTTTTGTTTTTGTTTTTATGAAAGGATCAAAATTCAATTATCAAAAAAGGTTTTAAGATTATATGCACGGCCTTCTTTAAATGTGGAACTTGTTTTGGTGCCTATCCAAAGCTTGCCTGATCCGAACCATCTAGATCAGATATGGATAGCCTAGATTTAATTTCTCTTAAGAAATTATTTTAATGGATAGAAAATCTAAAAAAAAAATAAAAAAAAAATCTTAACTAACATTTTTCAAGAAATATTTTTTTATTTAAAAATCATCAATTGAAAAAAGAAAGGACAATTCAGATCTGATGTGGGTGGTCTTGATCATATGAGCTCTTGGATAGACACTGAATTTGGTTATCTTTACTATTTCTGTGAATAGAACTTGCGAGTCCCTGCATGCAGAATGAAAGCCAAGAATGTGCCAAAGAAACAAAGGGAACCTCAAATGATGAAAGTGCTTCTATAGCATTCCATGCCCATGCATTTTCCATCTCCACCTTCTTGTTTACGATAGACAAGAGCAGCCAAGAAGCCAAATAGAAAAGAGCCGATGGAAATGTTGGCAACCAACACGTTGTGGTTTCACTGAGAATTCTTGGTGCCAAATAGCTCAGTGGTTGTGGACACAGAAATGGAAGTGATAGCTCCAGTACACACTCCAATAATCGCAGTGCTGGTGTAGAGAGCAACCTGTCTTGTTAAGCAGCAAGAAGAATGACCCTGTTAATGGAATCATCAACACCAAAGTTGAGGCTGTTCTTGAAATCTGAACCTTAATTACCTCTGAAAATTTCAAGACATACAGGTCACAAAACAAAATAGTTTTCCAAAGATTCAATCATATTATGTTTGTATATGGAAGATTTTGATATTAAGGGCCTCTTTGTTTTCTGCTTTTTCTGTAATAGTTTTATAAAATTGTTTTTTTTTTCTAAAAAAAATATATCTGTGTAGGTTTTTTTCCCTAAAAAAAAAAAAACTGTTTGGGTCGTCAGTGGCGACCGTCGGCAGTGATGTGGTGACGGCTGTTGCCGATAATCACATGTTGGTGGTCGGCAACAATTGTGTGATGTTGATAGTGGACAGGTGACAACCTTAAGAAATAATAAATAGAAAAACAAAAACAAAAAACACTTAAAAACTGTTTGATTTTAAGTTTTTAAAAACAACTTTATGTTTTTTTAGGTTAAATTATACAAAACTCAATTGAACTTTGAGGTAGTTGCATATGACCTCTTGACATTTGAAAGTTTAAATTAATTTAACATCCCTATGTTTATTTATTTTTCTTTACTATGAACCTACCGACCTTCTTAATTACACAGACATTCCCTCTATTTTCAAAACCTACACTTAAATCCAAATGTTAACCTCGTCAAGAACATTCTAAAAAGATTCTAAAAGTATATATTTTTAATTAAATTTTTATTTACTAATTTACCCTTCATCGTCTCAAATCCCTTTTTTTTTTTTTAAGCGTTTGAGAGCTTAAGGGGGAAAACAACAGCCGCAACGATGGAGAGAAGTGCAGTGATGTTTTCAGAACAAGTTTAATTTTTTTCAGTACACATTTGAGTAATTCAGTCAACGCACAAATAATAAAAAAATACAAAAATTCAATAAATTATTTTAATAAATAGTTAATTTAAGTGGGGGGAGGAGAATAAAGTGAAAACGTACTTGGGAAGGAAGCAAGGGAGTGAGTGTATATGCTCAATGGAAAAGAACCAAAGCTCACTTGGGGCAAATCTGTAGGGTTTTCTGCCCCAAATCTCTCTGCCAACTAACACTGTACTAAGCGCCTCTATTAAAAATAAGTATTACCTCCAGTCCTAAATATAGGACATAGTTTGTAGTACAATTTGCACTACAAACTATTTACTATATTTTGGATCGGAGTAATATAGTTAGGACTTTTTAGATATATCCTATATTTTGGATCAAAGGGAGTATTTAGCTTTTATCATATGTATGAAAGATTTTTACTTAGCATTCAGTCTTTCTAATTCTTCACCATGCCATAACTATTGTGCATACTCTTTTAAACATCTCAATTAGCTTCTACACTGGAGGGGTTATACGATAATGATTGGTTGAAAATTTATTATGACTTCAGCAAATATAGATATGAACACTAGCTGATATAGATAACTACATAACCATTTAGCTTTTGGAGGATTCACACATTGCATATATAGCTTTTATTTGGAGTGAGAAAACATAATACAACGACGTATTATACAAATATATTCAAGGGCAAAAGACAACCCTATAATTGGTTGTTCCTCCTGGGTCCTTAGGGTAACTATAAGCATCAGGACACTTATTCTTGAAGAATCTAGAATAATTAGTGGGCCCAGAATTGCAACAATATCGATCCATTTTAAACACTGTGCATGGGTTGTTACAAACCCCCTGGAGCTGTTAGCTCATTTAAGCATTGCCTGTTGATATCGGCAGCGCGCTGGATGCCGAAGCACCGGCTCGATGTTGGACTAAACTCCATCCATCAACGAGTGAGATATCAAAGTAGTCTAAATTGATGTATTGATTAGGGCAAATTCTGCAAGTGTGTTTGGAGGTGTCCCATAGGCCTGGCACCGGCCATGACCCAACCCGTCGAAGTTGCAATTGGTCTGGCCCCATATTGAGCACCGGTAGTGCCAGCAGCCACGTTGAGGCTCCATTTTTTGGCCGGGGTTCAGCTGCTGGCTGCCTCCAGGCACGGCTGCAGGCCATGTTTGTGACATCAAACCTAGCGCCAAGGGTGAAGAGCTGATAGCAGCAAAGAAGCTCTTGATAATTATCATTATTATTACTTTTTGTTTTTGTTTTTTTTATTTAGATTGTATTGTGATAGCTTGGTGAAGAAAACAAGAAAGAACAATGAGAAATTTATAGGGTTCAGCAAGTGGTTGTGCTTTGAAAACAGACATACGTCATCAAGTGATATATATATATAGGGATATGTTATTCTGCCTACTCCTATTTTACCTACCTCTACCTACCCCTCTCAATGCCGTTAGATTATGAGATCATCCAATGGCAGAGATTTGAGGGATAAAATAAACATTTTACCCTTTCCCCTCTCTCTCACAGCATCTGGCCTGACTCGTCTCTCACCCTAGACATCTTTGTCGTCGGCGTTTACATTGCTCACGTGGTTCATTTGAAATATATAAAAAATAAGGACAAATAATTTTTAAGTTCATACAATTTCATCTAATTTGTAATTAGGTCCTTATAGTTTTTTTATCCGGTCATTATAGTTTCAATTTTTTTTAATATGTAGTTTCAGGTGACTAATAAAAAGGATAAAACTATAAGAACCAAATTAAAAATCATATCAAACTATAAGGACGTAATAAATCAAAAGTACAGGAACGAACCTTAAGACTGTTGGGATTTTCATATTAATTTTATTGTTTAATTAAAGCATGTCTATGTAATATTAAAGTTATTTTAATTTCACAACTGATTGAGGCGTTGAAGGGGGGAAAAAATCCATAGATAATGGCCATATATATCTTATCTTTCTGAGGTTGCCGATTACTTTCTAACTCAAGTCAATTCGCATGCTTGATTGCATAGAGCGAAAATAGCACGATGATATATATGTTGAGTCTTTGGAATAAGAATAGTCCACAAAACGTTTTAAAAGAAATCAATACTCATTGTTGATCCCTTCTTGAATATAAGGTTATTTATTTATTTATTTCAATCCACTTTGGCTCACAACTTTTTAATTTTTCTCAAACTATCCCTATTGAATAAACATGTAAAGGGAGTTTCCATCAATTAAGAAAAATTTCAACAATAATGATCAAATGGTATTTGAGGAAAATCAACAATATTTTGAAAATATATTTAAAAAATTTGTAATTTATATTTATATTAAACCATATGTTCGATGATTACATCATAAAATCATATGGACGTGAAAATAACATTAAAAAATGTATACGAATTATTTGGGTAAGAAAGTTAAGAAATTTATAATTTATGTAATTAATATATTGTTATGGTTTGAGTATTATCTTTATTTCAGGAGGTTTTATTTCTCCTGTTTCTTATGATGACAGGTCTTCAACCACAGGAGATCTATTGGAGGATTCAGCTGGTTCAACCATGGTAATGGTGGATAAATCAGCAAAATGTTGTTCATCACTGGAAGACTCTTCCTCTATTATGGAGCTGTCACTACTACAAAAAGCAAATATGGTGTCCTAAAAAAAGTCCTTTTTAAAAAAAGGGGGTAAAAAATAAATGCGGTGATATTTTTGTAATTTTGTGGAGGAATTTTGAAATAGTGGGCGTCTCTAACAAAAATGGACGTCAAAAGAATACTTTTGGCGTCCCAATTTTAAAAAAGACTCAAAAAGTATAATTTTGGCATCCCAATTTAGAAAAGGGACACTACAAGTAGGGACTTTTGGCATCCCTTTTAGAATTGGGATGCTAAAAGTTGTATTTTGGCGTCCTCAATTTAAAATTGGGATGCCTAAATTCCACTTTAGGCGTCTCAATTACAAATTGGGAAGCCTAAAGTGTCATAAGATCTCGTACCACAGTAACCTTTCTTGTCTGACTCTTTTGACTTCCCTTCGCCAGGTGACTTTAGATTTATATTTTTCTCTGCAACTCCCTTCATAAGTCGTTGTCAAAACGTCTTGGTATCTTTAATTTCATCCAATTACCAAATTGCTCATTGCGGCATTCGAATATGATGGTGCCAAAAGCGACGATATGACATTTGCTAGGAGGAAGAGGCTTTCACCCGTCGCCCGCCAAATAAGATCGAGGCTTTCGCCCGTCGCCTACTTCAGATATGTGGAGTGAATGGAAGATCGAGGCTTTCGCCCGTCCTGACTTTCAAATTAGGTGGATCATGATCGGATAACAGAAGGCTACATGTTGAGGAGTGAGAAGAAGAAATGCAGAGGTGGAAGTTGTATGAGTCGTCTCTAGTTTTGAATCTTACTTCGTGTTCTACTGTGTGTTCCTCTTTGTGTCCCTACGCCTTTATCTTCTTCCTTCTCCCTATTGACTTTGATCTAGTGGTTAAGTTTAGAGGCAATGAACGCAGATCTGGAGCCAAATCTTGTAAGGAAGAGGCAACTCCGTCCCACGCTCTGCTTGCCAGCGTTGAGGAAGGCAGCTTCAACCTTGCCTCGTCGCTGCCTCCTCTCAAGCTGAGGGAAGTGATTTCTCCAAGTGAGATTCATCTGGTGCATGAAGATTTTTTTTTTTAAAAAAAAAAAAACCTTGCGCGTCCCTCTTAAAAAAGGGATGTCGTAGGTCTCTTACGGTGTTCCTTTTTTAACGGACATTGTTTGGAAACTTTACTACGTTGCTGACAGAAATCCCCCTTGAAAAGGGATGTAAAAAGGGCCTAAAAACGTATGTAACAAGGACCTAAAAATGGACATCAAAAGACTTTTTTGTGGTAGTGTGTGATAATTGAATATTTTATACACTTATTTTTGTCTCTTGAACAATAATTTAGGACCCTTTAGCTAATAAATAATGGCTTTTATGTTTATTTGGGCCTTGGGCCTTTTATTACATTTTAGCCATTTTTAATAATAAAATTCCAGTTTTGTATTACTTCACTATTTCTACCATAACTCTTGAACCAGACATCAGATTTGCCTCATTTTTGTCTCATATTTCAGATGATTCAGAGAGCTACAATTGTTATGAAGACATCAAGAGCCAATTCGGTCAAGAGGGCGGTCGATTTTGGAGCCGAAGTCGGATGCACAATTCTGGATTTTATTTGGACCCGAATTTTGTAATTTAAGCCCACTTTATTTTATTTCTGTTTCGGGCTAAAACCATTAGAGCCCATTTTCGTTTTAGGTTATTTTTAAGTAAGGCAGCCGCCAAAACAAGAGGCATTCACGAATTCACGATTTTGACATTAGGGTTTCACGATTTTATGCAAATTTTCTCTACTGATTCTCGCATTCCCATGTTCTTAGGGTTCTTCGCGTTCTTCATCTTTTCTTCAGTTTTTCCAGCCATGCTCGGCTAAACCCCCTGTGATTGACCCAACGATGAGGATTCCATGATTCGTCCAGAGAACTTGTGCCTAATCGGTAACTTAATCAATTCTGTTTTCATCTTATCGGATTCGAATTCTGGAAATAGTTCGAATATTAGATTTAATATTCGGTTTGATTCATCCCAAGGACTAAATTCGGACTAGGTTTTAGTGTTGCTGTGCGATTGCACAGTGAGACGCCACTGTTCGGATAAATTCTAGGCGATCGTCTAGGTGAGGGACGGCAAATCTCTTTCAGTGTGTCAGGGGTTTTTGTATCCTCTATTTAAGAGTCAACAGTTCCTGATTCTTTTGTAGAGGAAATTGAACATAATGAGGGAGTATGGCACTCATCACTTGTTAAGAATGCAACAATTCTTGATTCTGTTAGAGGTGGTCCATCAACTACGCCCTTGCCTTTATCTGTGGGTGGAGTTAAGATTATTGGTAGAGAGAGGTATGGATCTTCGTGGTAATTGGTTAGATCTAGGATGAACATAAGTAAATGCAGGTCCTATAGAGGGTAAGGGTCTTGAAGGATGGGAACTGGTTTGGTAATGCAAGGTTATTGGTTGCTTTTCAACTTGGATGCCAAAGGAAGTTATCACCTTATTTCTTGATGACTTTCTAGAAGTGGTTTTTCTCAATTGTCTGGCTAAAGGATAAGTAGATCTGAAAATAGAATCATAATAAGGTTCTATATGTAATGGTTTGTATATTGGGTAGGTTGTTGGCATGAAGGACTAGGGAGAAAAAGGATCTACGGTAGGTTGTGAGGGTGGTGGTATTGGCTTAGATATGTCAGCTTCAATCTGACGTAGTTCTTTGCTGATGTTGGAAAGTTCTTGTTCCTTTATTTGAAAGTCAGGACCATAATATCTCTGTCCATATACTTCCTTAAATCTTCATCCAATTTGTTGGGCTTGGGTAGACAGCCTTTGATGAAACTTTTGAATTTGAAAGTCAGGACCATAAACTTGTTTTGGCTGACAACATTCTCTGTGTGCCAATTAAGCACTTATTCAACTAGTCTGACTGGCTTATAGGTTCCTTGTGGAGTAACCTTTGTTGCTGGAATATAGGGCCTTGTGGTGACCCTTGTGTTTTCATTTGTTCTGGTTTGTAGGGCTAAAATTTTCTTCATAAGTTCTAGATTGTACCATGGCAATGCATCGAATTGGATGAGCATTGGTACTATTGGAGTAGTCGAAGTTGTGACTTGTAGTTCCGTTTGTGGGAAAATAATGGAAGCTAGGTCTTCATGTCTTAGTTCTTTTAGTTAATACTGAATAGTCAATTCTTCAATTGGAACTCATGGGACTAGTCTATTAACCTTCAACTTAGGAGCCTGATCTCACCTTTATCATTTCTTCGGTGTCTGGGTTGAGAACATGGAGTCTGTAGCTTCTTATTTTTCTTGCAACTCTTTTTGGAGCTAAGTTTAACAAGCTCCTCATCATCTGAGGGATCCCAAAAATCAGAGTACTAGCAGTCACAATCTGGTTCACACATATAGTAGTCTAAGTCCCAAATGAAATGTCCATTGACATGGGAAACAAAGACTAGCTTGCCTTCTTTTGTGAAATGATCTACTAGAGTTTGTTTTTCGCTTTCATATATAGGAGAGATTGCAACAATCGTCCTACTTGGTGGGAATGATCCTTCAGTTCTTGGTCACTAGAAAATGGATTTGACGGTTCCATCAGGCATCCTCTGTAGGAGAGGTGGAGTAGTGGTATGAACATCTACTGGAGTGGAATGAAATTGCTTTTCATAGTTGTTTATCCATTCAAGGGGCATGATTTGTGCAAGTTCTTCCATTGGAATTTTTCTGGAGTATTGATAATGGCTGGACCATGATCTATATATATCTGTGAACATGTAGAGATCATCATTGGTAGCAAGGGCGGACAGAGAGGGGGCTAGGGGTGGCCCCCCCCCCCTATTTTTTTTTTTTTTAAATAGAACATGAAGCTAGTCCACGTACAGAGGGGGGCTATTGTATTTGTAATGAGAAAGAGGTGGTGGGGCCTTTGCTACTTTGATCCTTTCCTTACTTTCATATATATTAAAAAATAATAAGGAATATAATAATAATAAAGAGGTGGCAACCTTTAATTATCCCCAACCCCACTTGTATATATTAGCCATTTTTTTCAACAGGAAATCAATAAAGTACTCAAAATTACCTTTTTTAATTAAATTTCCTTCATAAAATTTAGCATACATGATTTTATCTTTCTAATAATACTACTTTTATATCGATTAGAGAATATTTTAGGGTTAAGATTCTGGGCAAGTTTTGAGTTTTGTTAAAAGATAGTTATAGGAATATAAATGATGACTAATAGTTAATTTTAATTGGTTTACTTTTTTATTAATAATATTTTTAAAATCATATTGATCATGAAATAATTAATGCTCTTTGTAGGTGATTATTATGGGGAAGATTGCTACCATTGATATTTATTTTAAGAGAGAGAATAGTGAGTCTTTACCCTTATCTACTCCTAAAGTTGAAATATGAAATACTGAGACTTCTTCTTCAAAGTCTCATAGAATTGAAA
Organism: Acacia pycnantha; assembly: GCA_025563575.1. Lineage (NCBI taxonomy): Eukaryota > Viridiplantae > Streptophyta > Magnoliopsida > Fabales > Fabaceae > Acacia > Acacia pycnantha. The sequence continues at coordinate 3,602,455 of JAMWYP010000055.1, read as the reverse complement.
ATAAAGAGGTATCAATGACAGATGAGTTTAACCAAAACGCGTAGAGTAAGAGTCAAGTAAAGTAATCTTAATTTTAGTAATAGATTTCTTTCATTTTTTTTTTTTTTTATTGTATATTATGTCTATATCGTATTTCAAGTACTTTTATTTATGAAGTAATATTTTTTATTTTCGCCCCCGTCAGTAAAATTTCTGGGTCCACCCTTGATTGGTAGAGTTGGGAAAATGGAGATCCAGAGAATGATTTTGGACCCTATAGACCATCATCTGGTAGTAAAGAGTGGCCATCATGGCTTCTGGGTCTTGATCAGCACCAGTGATATGAATATGGACTTTTAACCACTGAGAAGCGGTTCTATCAAAAAGCTTGATATTAAAATCAGGAGCTATGGTCATGATAAGACTACCATTGCTGAGAGTGGTAAGAAGAACACCAATCAAAGCATTCTGATAGGATTTGTAGATAGTATCAATGAGAGCTACTCTAGCTGTTCCAGGGATGCCTTTTTGTCCATGAAGAGCTAAGATGACAGACAAATGGAACCAATATGAAGGTGGGTATAGCCTTGACCAAGATAATGGTCAATTATAGTATGAGGGATTTCAAGGGTGACATATTGTGCTGCTGTGGTAGCAGGTAAACCACACTGATTTAGAGCAAAGCTTTGGACAATTTCTTTTACAAGTGGAGGAGATCGACTGATAATATTATGGATGGATCGGGTTATGGACCTCTGTTGATGATAAAGGGAGTATGGGTTAACTAAAGGTAACTTGTCAAGTTGATTTGAGCATCATCTAGGATGTGAGTAAACTCAACAAGATTATCTATAGATAAAAGTAAAATATTCACAAACTATTGGCACACTTTATATGAATAAGACCTCATAAGCCCAATAATAATAATAATAATAAAGAAGGAGCTAACAAGTGTCAGTTTGAGTAGAAGGGGTTTTGACCTCTCGAGCATGGAGTCTCATATTCCAATAAGTGTGAAAGTATAAAACACCTATGACAAAGCTATCCTCATTAGACTTTACAATGCTCGAATCTGACTAACATATTTATAACAAACAAGAAACTAAAACACATAACAAACAAAAATTGAGCAATTGATCTAATCCTGCATACATGTGGTCGTCTTACCAATTGTGCAACATCGAACATCAGAAGTCAATACTGATTTTTTTTCTCCATCTTTGGCCTCTGTCATTATTCATTAATGCTTCTAGAATATGAAAATGGAGAGAAATTAGTTTATTGTGTTTCGAAAATGGGTAGGTGAAGAAGGTGGCTTTTACATATGTCCAAAGGTTAATTAGGTTACATTCAATATCAAATAATTGATGCTCCATTCTTTTTCTCATTTCAAGATTTTTTTCTCTCGCTCTCTCCTTTCTGCAACCAGACAACTAGATATATATTATTTACCATTAATGAAAGTATTCTCTTCATTGTCTGCACGATTCCCATATCTTATCATATTAAATCTCATGCAATTATTACTGTTTGACTACAATGAAATATTAAGCTCAGATATTTTTCTTCATTTTGAGAACAATTTTCACATTCAGCACAAAAATTATGGAAAGGATATATAAACACTCAACACCTAAAAACTAAAAGCAAAAATTTCTGTATGGCATGAATTTTCAAGTTTCAGAAAGAGGTATTATCAAACTTTTTTTATTAGTTATCTAGAATATTATTTAGTTAATCACATTTATTCTTTTTACATCTTAAAACTTTGTTATAATCATACATAACTAATTATGGGACAGTGAGTGAGAGAATAACTAAATTAGAAAAATTCCCATTTAATAAGAGCCTAGATACACCTCATTAGACCCCTAGGCTTTAGTGGAGTACTAAAAGATGGTCAAATAGTAAAACCTATTAAATTAAAGATAATTCATTTCCGCTGCCTTTTCAATGTCAATGTCCAAGCTAAGTCTGACTACCTGTATTGTGAAAGTCTTGTTGTAACTCAATTGACACCAAACACCTGCAAGCTTTTCTTAATCACCTAATAATAGGAACTAGTTTCCCTACCTATCCCAAAGATAGATAGGAGAGCTTTTCTTAATCTGAAACGTTCAGATTTGATTTGGACGGTCTAAATTTAATTTTTTTAACTGTTAATTTTTAAGTGAAAAAAATCATTTTTTAAAAATATGTTGTTGAAAAATTATCCTTATTTTAGATTCTCTATCCATTAAAATAATTATTTTAAAAAAAAAAATAAAAAAAAAATAAATAAATCTGGACCGTCCAGATCCCATTTGGACGGTTCAGATGGGAAGAGCTCTCCCTACCTATCCCAAGATAGGTAGGGAAACTGGTTCCCCTAATAATGTGAGTTTGAACCCTTTGTGGAAAAGTATATAGGTGCATTAGTTATGACCACACAAAAAAAAAAGGTTAAGGAACAATTTTACCAATAAACTATTGTCTCAGGAGCGTCCAACACAATAAACTCTTAAGTGGAACTTAAATACAAACTAACTTTTTAAAAGGTTAATTGGGCACAAAAACGTTAGGGGGTGGGCAACGTCCGTTAGGGGCAATAGAATCTCTCTTTAATCGTTCTTCTTCTTTCTTTTGTGCTTCTCTGTCAATGGCGTTTCCTCTGTGAAAATGGGTAAAAGAAAAATATGATTCAGAAATCAGCCAAGAACCCGATAGATTATTAGCTGGACTGCGAATCTTGACCACCATGAAGATCGATGGAGCGGTGGCGTTTTGGCTGGTTTTCACTTCGTAAGGCGGTTTTCTCGTTTTGGGATATGACGTTTTGGTTTGTCCGAATCGAATCTGGTGTTGAGTTTCTGTAATTGGTAATTTTGATGAAGAGTTTCTTGTTGGATATAAGACATAGTGAGTAATTTGATTAGAGAAATATGACAAAAAAATTGAAATAACAGGCCTTCATAGACATAGGGAATGCCACATCTCAAACACTCACTTTGACCCTCATTGATGTCAAAATCATAACAAGACTTGCCAATTGGGAAATCACAGTGGTGACAAGCCACGAATGGATCTCCATTGGCATTAACCCCAATTTGTTCCCCACAAGTGTTGCAGAGGGGAAGCCCACCTCCAGATTCCGCCATTTGTTTAGGTTAAAGCTCCTCCTCCACCTTCTTCAGATCCAAGTCCTAGAAAAAGGTGGTGGTGATCTCGGAGCTTTCGATTCTTGGAGGGGAAAATTTGTAGTGAGTTTATATGAGAGTGGAAAATGCCCATTGAAGCTGATGGTGAGGTATAGGGTGGTGGTGGGAGGCCGTTTTCATGAGGGTGAAGGGTTGAACTCATAGCGTACCTCGCACTCAAAATCAACAAGGGAGATAGGAGAAGCGCGGAGAGAGAGAGAGAGAGAGAGAGAGAGAGAGAGAGAGCAATGAACAAGCTCTTGATGGAAGAGAATGATAGGTTACCCAGGTTCAGGTCTGTGCACAACTAACGGACGTTCCCACACCCTAACGTTTTTGTGACCATTTAAAATTTTAAAAAGTTAGTTTGTATTTAAGGTCCAGTTAAGAGTTATTGTGTTGGGCGCTCCTGAGCCAATAGTTTATTGGTAAAATTACTCCTTAACCCAAAAAAAAAGGTTCTTGATCCCTGCCTTCATGAGATCCCATTTAGAATTCCAAAACTGACTCTTAAAAACTATAGTTAAGAGTCAAAAAATTTATATTGGGTTTCGATTAATGTAAGAGTGAATATATATATCAATGGAGTTGGATTTAGCATAAGGTGTTAGTCAATTCGAATTCCAGCTGGGACTTGGGAGAGGCACCACATTCGGTACTTGATCGTACCTTGAACATAATTGTTTTTAATTGGAGGATACCTGTTGTGAGCTACAAGGGGAAAAAAAAAAATAACAAATATCAAAATCTAAAGCGTGCTTACAAACCTCACCTATGAATTTTGATATGTTATCACATCAATGATAGGATTCAAAGCTACATTCTTATGAGCTACTATAAATTGTTTCTTTATGACTAATATCATTGTTAGCAAACGCACTTAATTTTAAATCAATCGATATATGAGATAAGGATAACATAAAAAATGTGATAAACCACAATATTCACACACTGTGAAAAGTGAAACTCAATCCTCATACTCCACGTAACACACTGAAAAATTTGTCTACTTCGAAGTATTACCTCCTCTTATTAATATAAGAGCCAATTTAAAAAAAAAAAAGTTTAAAAAAGCTAAATAAATTACTTAATCACAGCATATGTTATGTACCATCAAATATATATCACTAAACCTCCAAGCCATCCATTCATTGGTCCACCGTGTCATGCCAACTAAGCATACTTTTCCTCACTAAACCTCCAACCCATCCATTCATTCGTTTTATTTTTGAAAACCCATCGTTCTTGACCAGAGCATCTTGAATATCTCATTCGTCGTCCAATTTAATGCCATCTTTAATTGTTCCAAATTATTGTCATTCATTATTGTCATTCATTATAGTGTATAGAGAGGTCAATGCATTTATTATGAATAGTAAATATTCGAAACTATAGGAATGAAGATCACAATTTAATATGAGATCTCATTTTCAATCACAATTTTCTATAAGCAATGAAGATCAGTCATTACATTTACTTTTCTGATTGCATAACTTTTCCCGTGAAATAAATCCTCTACAACAGGCTGAGAGTCTCATCTTTCTACAAAACAAAAGAACAAAGTATACTACAACTCTGCTGTAAGATTTTTCTATCAAATCATTCCGTTTAAGAAACCCGTAGTAAGCAAATACAGTTTCCACTCCTTACAGCAGATCATATTTCTTTCTCAAGTTGTAATATAAAGTGCTTTTAATGTATCAGGCGATGAACTATACTTTTTTTTTCTGATGTCGACGATAGCAAGGATACATGGTCAGTAGTCGGAAAAGTTTTGAGAAAGTGGGTCTTCCGAAGAAAAGTTGTGCCATATGCAGTATGGAAAGTTGGAATGTTATTGGCGGATGAAAAGGTACATATCTTTACATTCGTAAATCCTGTGTTGTTCGCGACTCATATCGCATTTTCTGTTGTTCATACTTCAATTTTATAAATATTACAAATGTATGATGTTTTAGGGTTCACGAATCGAGGTTTCGCAACACACAAAAATCTCATTGACAAATTGATGGACCAACCCGAGAGAAGGGATTGTTTACAACTTCCGAATTTTCGGGTTTTGGAAAATGATGATAAGTATAGAATAACCACAACTCCATGGAAATTCAACTTCCACAACCATACGTATATCGAAGAAGTTGATGTTGTTATTTCAAATGAGGCATATAATTTGAAGACAATTCCAGAAATTCAACAAGGCAATGTCAGTGATGGAGATTTAATAGGTTTGCCCAGCATATGTTAACATTCATGAAGTCAGCGTTTCAGTTTGAAATTTATATGAGGAATATTTTAACGTTTCGAATCACATAATCACGAGATGTCATTGGATTTTTGCAAGCTTTTGGACGTTTGCGGGATCAAAAAGAGAGTTTGATAACATAAAGAGGCTAAATTTTAGTATTGCGATGCCAAGTAATATACTACGCAAATTCCTTTTTTCATTTTATCTACATGTTTCATGGTATTATACGATTACTTCAACAATTTTTTTTTTTTAAAAAATGTAATGCTTGCCTTACTTTTAGTGAAAACATAATAAATATTACTCTTTGGGGGGATGTCTTGAGGAAACTTATGGGAAGAAGCATGAAGACATGGAACCTCCAATAACAGTGCTTGTCCGTTTTGCAAGACTGAATAGAAACACAGGTAGTGCAGAACTCAAGACAGATTCAATCATCTAATGAGGAACTATTTTTTACATTTTCGCAAAATGTTTGACTGGTAGCGATTTTGTCTTATCAGATTATGGACATTTGAGTAACGCCTTTAATGCTACATTGGTGACTCTAAATCCAGACATTCCAGAGGCAACTAGCCTAAAGGAAAGGTTGGGTGACACTTTTGCACATGAATATAATAATTAGCAGCCCTAATCTCTTCCTATAGTTAAGAAAATATATTTCAACGTTGACAAAATAACTTTTACGACTTAGTCAAGAATCATGGGCAGCCAATTGTTTAGTCAAATATCAAATGTGGATTATCCAACATACTCATCTGAATCCCTTCTAACCTTCCAAACAAGGATTCCTTTGTGTGACATTTCTAAGTTAGACCAAGTAAGTATCATGTTTATGGTCTATGCTTTATTATTGCCAGCGTTATTAAGTTGTATAATTTGTCTCAATTATGCGCATTGTAATGATTGCGGTTGGTTAAGATGAAATTTTTACACTATTGCTTATTTTTGTAGGAGTGTGATATTGTTACAAAGGTTACTATTCAAAAATGTGAAACATTATATGGATGGATGTACGATGCATGTCCGTGTGATAAGAAACCTGAGTATCAGTCTAACGGTTCTCTTAGATGCACAAAGTGTGATAAGGATGTACTTATGACTGTTCCAAAGTAAGGGTTTTTTTTTTTTTACTTGATTGTTCATAAAGAAGTCAAAATATTCAAACTGATTGCCTTTATAAACATTTGAAATTAAATGGTTAGATATAAGGTTCACTACAAAGTGTACGATGACACTGGCAAATGTTCAGTCATATTTTTCGATCGTCATGCAACTGAGTTATTGGGCCAATCTGCATCAAAGATTAAAGAAGCCATGCAGAAGGTTGTAAAAAACTCACTTAGTTGTCTACATCAAATTAATTTATATTTATGTAGTATATTAACTCATTCTTTGTTTCTTTTCTTTATATTGTTCAAACAGAGGGTAGAAACACTACTATACCTAAAGAGCTTGACGAAATTGCTTGGGAAAGTTGTAATTGTCAAACTTCGGATTAAAAGCCACAACATAAAACATCGGACAAGTAGTATTGGTGTTACACAATTTTGTGGTGACAATCACTTGGTTGCAAAATTTTTGTATTCGGATCGGAGGTCAATAATATTAGCATATAACGAGTTCATTAATTTGTAGAATTGAATTTAAATGATACCTTTAATTAACCGTGTGTTGTGTTCATACTTGCAGAAGAAACAACAGAGATGGTAGAGGTACAACTTTTGTTTGAAGAATCTAATGAAAATTATTTTGTGATATTGCTTATATTACTTCACTTTCTATCCTTGTAGGAATCACCGCCTCCGTGCAAACCGTGTGCACGAGAATCACAGGATAATGTAATTGAAGATGATGATAATACACTTTCACAACTGATAACACCACCTGAGGCTAATACAAAAAGGAAGACACTTGGCAATGATATTCCAGTTGTATGTGAAGACCTTGGTCTTGCTGAGTTATGCACCCCAAAAATGAGTTCCACAAAACCTATGAAGAACATAAAGAAGGAAAAGTGAATTTTGTAATGTTAAGAGTTTTTCCTAGCATTATTATATCGAATTCTGAGTTGTCTTTCAATACTTTGATTGTTTTCTATGTCGGTTTTTTTGTGTTCCGACTATATCACAAGTGGTCTACAAATTTCTTAATCTTATTTTTCCTTAACCTATAATTTAACGGACAACATCATGTTGTTGTTTGCATTCTATTTTGGACCATCGGCAATATATAAGTTTGTTCCCAAATGTATGTAGTAAGGTAGGCAAATACTATCATACTTTTTAAAATATCTATTTAAAAATTGATTTAAATGTTTCCCTTAATGATTTCAATTCTCGAATAAAAACTTATAATATAATAACATATGGTATACACAAGATCATGTAAAGTCATACATGTAAGTAAGAAATTTATATTTGACTTTTGTTTAAATATATTTCAACCTAAACTAAAATGTACATTTGTCTCATTAGAGATTTACATATTATTCCTTATAGATGTCTATTGTCTAAGCAAACCATATTTAGGAAAAATTCTGAACTTAAATTTTTCTATAAATGTTAGATGAAGATTTTCCATGGTATAGTGGAGCAATATTTTAGGATGACTTTACATAATTTCGTATATAAAATGTTGTTATAGTTCAAATAATATCCAAAAGGCACAATGTTATAAAGGTGTGAACGAAAGATTACTCAAGAACAATCAAAGGTAGAAAAAATAACTGTGTATGGAGAGGTCAATGCATTTATTATGAATAGTAAATATTCGAAACCGAGTTCAACGAATATTTAATTTTGATGAGATCTATTTTTCAATCACAATTTTCTATAAGCAATGAATATCAGTCATGACAAATTATGATTAATTGTATACCCCTTTTTAAATCTTAATTATTTGATTTTTCCAATCATTCATGAAGACTTTGTTATTAAATGTATATATATATATTTGGTATACCCTTTAAATTGTCCACGATATCCGTAATAGGGGATCTCCCTGATCTGAATTATATATCTTGACAACTGCTTATGTCTTTATATTAATTTTATACACCAAATAATGGTAGTTACAGCGGATCTCCCTAAACTTCGCAAAAATATGCCATATAATTAGCACACCCATATTTGTTCTTTGGTTTTAAAATTTTCATAAGCACTTGTCACTATTTTTTCAACCCAACTTCCAATTTGTAATAGATTTATCAAATCAAATGGAATAGAAATTATATGATTTAATAGATTGCACATTTAGTCATTTGATCTCTCATTCATTCTCGAAGTAAATACATGCAATTTGTTTCTTAATTATTCATTTCATAAAAAAATCCTTTGGACATTATGACTAATTGTATATCACATTTTTTTTACAACCCTTTTTGAACTCATTTACTCCACTTATTATGTTTTATTACATTTACCCGCACAACAGCTAATAAAACCAAATAATGAAGTTAAATCGATTGATGTTTTCAATTACAAAGTTATAAAATCAAAACCCAACATTGAATTGCGAGCTAATTTGTGCATAAAATTGACACCTAAAAACGTTTATGACCTAGAATTTTCATGGTATATTAGAGCAATATTTTAGGATAACTGGTGCAATATCCTTTATAAATTGTTGTTATAGTTCCAAGAATATAAAAAAATCTCACTGCTATAAATGTGTGCACGAAAGATATATGAATAACAAACAAAAATGAAAATAATAATTTCAAATAGAGAGGTCAATGAATTAATTAGGCAATATAATTAATTACATATGAGTTAAACAGAATCAGTAATTGAGATAACACCTAATTTTCAATCACAAATTTCTATACGCAATGAAAACCAGTTATGACAAATTTTTCCAATCACCTATTTTTCACATGCCAGATACATACGCGCGATCCTTCTTGCCAAATAGGTGTTTGCGTGGAAATAATAATTGTGCATAGAGAGGTCAATGAATTAATTAGGCAATATAATTAATTACATATGAATTCAACAGAATCATTAATTGAGATAACACCTATTTTTCAATCACAAATTTCTATCCGCAATGAAAACCAGTTATGACAAATGTGAACATTTTTCCTTCGTATCTCAAATGAACATAGTCGTGGACAATTAAATAAAACGGAGCCTCCTTAGATGACGATCCATGTCATCAATTGAACAAAAAAATGTCATCTATCCGTCCATATATGTTGAAGTCTAATCATCCATCACTTCATGGTAAGTCAATACATTAATCGCAGTCCATTTCCTACATTTATGACTATGCGGCTGAAGATGATGAGCTCAACGATATTCAAGCTATTCATAACGATATGTTACATATATAAAATGTAGAGTAATAATTCAAATGGATGAGGTCAATCGGAAAGCTGTAAAGATTGAAAAAAAAAAACAGATATGAGGAAGAAGCGGTCTGAGTTTATTAAAAGCAATAAGAATGAAGGAAGAGATGAGAATGAAGGAAGAGATGAGAATGAAGGAAGATGTCAGTCATATTTTGTTCATTTAAATGTTTTTAGTTAATATCCGCTTTAGTTTTTACTGTAACGAATTTCAGTATGTAATCATTTTTAAACAATCTGTTTTTGTAGGTAAAAGGTTATGTTCAAAAAGTGGTACCGAAAATTCGATTTGTAATTCTTCATACGTTACCAATAACAAACTTAACCAGTTGATGATGAATTGTTTTGGTGAAAAAAGTCAGAATGACTTGCCGAGTTCTCAGTCTTCTCTTTTAAATCCAATGTCAGAGGACAACATCCAAACTGTATTATATGATATAATCAACACACCGGGTAGCTCAAATTATATACGAGCAACATCGCTTGTTTATCTTACAATAGCAAGCTTACTCTTAGTCCATCAGTTCAACCGACATCACAATCAGTCAATCAAAAGAAAAGCGTAAAGAGATCTCGCTAGCCAAATTCGGCAAGTAGCTACGATTTATGCAGTAGGGTAAATACTCCAAGATACGAAAGTAAGTATGATTTTTAATTTTATTTAGCTTTCCATGTTTTTAATTGTCAATATTTATTTAACCTTCAGAATTTTTTTCCAAATTATTATAGTAGATTCCGAGTTATTAACAATCAACATGAACAAGCAACTCGTCATACGAGGCGGAGAATAATCACAGTTGTATGTTTCGATCCACCTATTTAGATGATGGTGATGCTTGTCATGAATGTCAAGTTTGTGGTGCTGAAATGTGGTTTGCAGAAAGATTGAAAGGTGTGAAGAAAAATGAAATGCCACAATTTGGTATTTGCTGTTGTAATGGAAAGATTATTGTCCCTTTATTAAGAAGGCCTCCTAAAGAGCTTGAGGAACTCTTCTTCAACAAACATTCAATGCAGTCAAAAATTTTTTTGAAAAATATCCGCACGTACAACATGTTTTGTTTCACATCTATGGGTGGGAGAATCGACCATTCAATAAACTCTAGAGGTGGAGGCCCTTATTCTTTTGTCCTTTCAGGTCAAAACCACCACTTCATTGGAAGTCTATTACCCCCCTCAGGGGAATCCTCCAGTTTATGCCCAACTGTATATTTACGATACCGAAAATGAAATTTCAAATCGAATGTCAACGGCGAGGTCAGAATTGAATCAGGTTTTTGTGCCATTGAACAATACTCTTTATCATATATATCACAAGTTGAAAGATTTCTTGTGTTTTTTTTTTTCAGCCGTTATGTTGGTGTTGCAAATTTGGATCACAACATTGTCGAAATTTTGAAAGAATGTCTGGACAAGCACAACTGTGTGGTCAAAAATTACAGAAAAGCAGGGGAAATTATTAAGGAAAATGTCATCCATGATGTTAGTATAAGACTAATTAGAAGTAGCAACTCAATTGGGCTCTCTAAGCAATATAGTATGCCAACAACTTCAGAGCTTGCCGCTCTAATTGTAGGTGACTTTGACAATTCATACACGAAGAAAGACATAATTGTGAAACGACAATGTGGTAAATTACAGAGGATCGATGAGCTACACATGGCATACCTACCACTGCAATATCCGTTGCTTTTTTCATATGGAGACAATGGGTACGACTCATCAAATCAACACGCTCTAGAATCACTCTCAGCAACAAAAAAGAAGAAGAAACTAACACCTAGGGAATACCTGGCATTCCGGTTAATGAGGAGGAAGTCTAGGGCGACGAGTTATTCTACCATCTTCTTTCACAGGTGGCGCACGATACATGATTCAAAACTATCAAGATTCTATGGCCATTTGTGCATGAGCTGGTTATCCAGATATATTTATCAAATTTACATGCAACCCCATGTGGCCTGAAATTACTCGTCATTGTGACCAAGATGGTTTAAAACCATGTGATAGACCAGAAATATTGAGTAGAATATTCAACCCGAAGTTGCACAAGTTAATGTGGACTTTGAAGGATCGAAGATATTTGGATCAATTAAAGCGGTACAAATTTTCACTAATTTCTACAAGATTAGAAATCATCATTTCGTATATGTTAAACATTTACATATCATTGATAAGCAACTTTGGGATTTTAATCATCTAAATAACGTGCAATTGTAGTTGTAAATGCTATTTTGTTTTTGTTTTGAAAAAATTGTCGATAACATTCTTCAAGTAAGTATAGTAATAATATAATGGGAAAAATGGTGATAGGTTTTAATGAAAGAAACTTATTTGCCATATGAAGTTTATTTGTAATCATTATAACAATTTTAAAATTATTTATGAATGCGGATGTATACACCGTTGAGTTCCAAAAAGAGGGTTACCACACGCACATATCATACTCGGTTGTCTGAGTCGGACAAAATAAGATCATCATTTGAGGTAGACCAACTAATATCAGCAGAGATACCAGATAAACTTGAAGACCCTGAACTGTATGAATTAGTTGGAAGCTACATGGTCCATGGTCCATGCGGTCGATCATCAAGAAGCGCGCCTTGTATGAAAGATGGTAAGTGTTCAAAATACTTCCCAAAAGATTTTGTGCACGTACAATGTTAGATGAACATGGGTATCCAACATATCGTAGGAGAGATGATGGTCATATGGTGTCACGAAAGGGTGTTAAACTAGATAACAGATCTGTCGTCCCTTATAATGCTACATTGCTGAAATTATTTGGTGGTCATTTGAACATTGAAAAGACAAATCAATCACGTGCTATCAAGTACCTATTTAAATACATAAGTAAAGGGAATGACCGTGTTATAGCTGGGATATATAACAAGAACGACCAACCAGGTTCTCAACAATCATTTGATGAAATCTCTCACTACCTCAACAGTCGTTTTGTATCTTCATGTGAGGCGTCGTGGAGAATTTTTGGTTTTGATATACACCATAGACATCCACCTGTGGAGAGATTAAGTTTCCATCTTCCTCAACAACAGTCAATATACTACAAGGAAGGTGAAACAATGTCTTCCCTTGTAAACAACCCACGAGTTAAAGAGTCAATGTTCCTTGCTTGGTTTGATAAAAATAAGGATGACCCTTTTGCAAGAACACTTACTTATTCTCAATTCCCCAACTACTTTACATTTGTTAGGGAAAAAAGATTTTGGAAAATTCGTGAGCGTGGATTCTCAGTTTGAAGGATGGGTCATTGTACACCAGCTTGTGGGGCAAAGAATTATGAAGACATCGAATCATTATCTGTAGTTTTCCAACATTCGGAAAGCATGTTTTGCACTTGGATTATTAGATGATGACAAAGAGTATATTGATGCAATTAAAGAGGCATCATCATGGGCATCGAGAAATTATCTACGTCATTTTTCACTAGCATGTTACTAAGCCATTGTTTGTCGCAGCCCGCTATTGTTTGGGAGCAAACCAAAGAATTAATTTGTGAAGATCTGTTACATGTTAATCATGGAGACAAACGTTTTCAAGGTATGTGACTATGTACAATTTTCAGTTTTAGTTTAACAAATAGTTGTACATTACAACACTTCCATATTAACATTATTATTATTAGTTAAACATTTCAAGTATGAGTCCTAAAATATGAACTAAGTTTACTATAATTATTACTAATATTAAAGCATGAACATGTTTTGGAATTGCTTTATGATCGTATTATTTGTGTACTTAATATGTATCTCCTATTTCGGATATGACAAAAATTAAATACATTTCATTTTCTCAAATAGATTTGCAGATTTCTTTCACGAATAAAGAGGCAGCAACCCTTAGTCAAATACAAAAACTCTTGCTTGAAACGGCGAAGTCTAGACGATTATCCATCCCTACCTAGACCAGATGAAGACAACATCATTGATATCTCAAACCAGCTTATTCTTCAAGAGTTAAACTACGATAAGCAAAAAGAGAGGGTCGAATCAGAAAGATTGCAACGGTTGATGACTAATGAACAAAAACAAGTATTTGATGAGATCATTTGCGCAATTTCTTCAAAAAAGGTGGCTTCTTTTTTTGCATGGATTTGGTGGAACTGGTAAAACTTTTATATGGAATGCATTAACAGCTTCTGTTAGATCAACTGGAGGAATCATACTTAATGTAGCATCAAGTGGAATAGCTGCAACTCTACTACCATCCGGTAGAACTGCACATTCAAGGTTCTATATACCTATTGATGTCAATGAAGACTCTATATGTTCAATTTCACATCACTCACCGACGGCAAATTTACTAAAAACTGCTAACATCATCATTTGGGATGAAGCACCAATGGTGAAGAAACATTGTATTGAGGCAGTTGACCGCACGTTGAGGGACTTGATGAAGAGAAATTGCATCTTTGGTGGAAAATGTGTTGTCATGGGTGGCGATTTTAGGCAAATCCTTCCAGTCATTCCAAAATGTGGGCGAGCTGAGATTGTAGATGCATCTATCAACGCTTCCTACCTGTGGAATGAATGCAAATTACTGCGTTTAACAAAGAATATGAGGCTAAACTCTTCCAATTTTGACGAAGATTACTCTGAACAATAGGTCCATCCTTACCCCAACAACGGAAAACGTCGACACATTGAATGAGTACATTTGTTCATTGTTACCGGGAGATGCAATTGAGTACTTTAGCTCAGACTCTATAAATCGAATAGACAATGCAAATGAAAGCTTTGATGATTTGTATGATGTAGAATACCTAAATGCAATTAAATGCTCTGGTATCCCCCATCATAAATTGGTTTTGAAGGTTGATGTACTGTAATGTTGATAAGGAACATTGATCAAGCTGCAGGAATGTGCAATGGAACAAGGCTTCAAATATCACAACTTGGGAAGAATGTGATTAAGGCAAAGGCATTGAATGGCACAAGCATTGGTGAAGAGATTTTGATACATAGAATGGATATGAATCCATACGAAACAAAATTGCCTTTCAATATGACAAGAAGGCAATTTCCTATAATTATTTCTTTTGCCATGACAATAAACAAAAGCCAGGGTCAATCGATGACAAATGTAGGTCTTTACCTACCAAGTCCGGTTTTCTCCCATGGGCAACTATATGTTGCATTGTCTAGGCCTCTAGGGTGAAGAATTTCAATGGTTTGAAAATCCTAATACTGAATGAGTTCAGTAAATGCAGCAACACAACATTAAATGTTGTTTACAGAGAAGTTTTTCAAAACCTTGTGCTACAATCATAGAAATAAGTTACTACATATTAAGAAAAAAAGAATAAGTCATTCGTAATGTATCATTTACTCAATTACCTGCTCAAACTCTGAAATTGTATGCAATTTTTTTTTATACATTGTAGACTAAAAATATCCATGCAACGCACGGGTCAAATGTCTTGTTAGAGTATATATATGTATATGTGTGTGTGTGTGTGTGTTCCTCTTATTAATATAAGAGCCAATTTTGTTTAGAGAGATTAAGAAAATTAAATAAATTACTTAATCACAACATACGTTATGTACCATTAGATTTTATACACACACATATATATATATATACAAACACACATATATGTATGTATGTGTGTGGGGAAAGATACATACATATATGTGTGTGTATTGTTTTATAATTAAGTCAAATTAGTTTAGAGAAAACAATAAATATAAATACTTTAATATAATTCATTTAATTTCCTTAATCTTTTTTAAGAAAAAAGTCATTTGACTTTTATATTATTAAATGTTTTTTCGTCTCAGCAGTTCAGATACTTCTTCAAGGCCTGTCGCTGGCACTTAGTTACAAATGACAAGGATAGTAATACAAAAACGTGAAAAGAAGAGAGACTGAGTCATATAGAATAAAAAATTTAAAAAGTGAGTAACACGAGTCATAATTGAGGGATTAAGCTATAAGGGAGTTAAAAATTGAAGCACTGAGAGATTAATCTTCCCTTAATATTAATTGCAAGTGGAAAAACTGAAGAAACAAGAGTGAGTGTCTAGTCACATCGCACAACGGTCATCCTAATCGAGAAGATATTTTGTGTAGAAGCAAAACATTATATTTTTATTCCAAATTAAAGTTAGATATTTTATGTCAATAAGCACAATCGAGCTCCACTTCTGTCACGCTTGTTAATTGCTCCACTACTTGATGTTACAATCCTAAAAAGAATTCAGAACACCCCAGCATGCTAAACCCTATATATACCCCATTGTTCATATCTCTTTTCTTCAAAAAACCAGTCACCACCATAAACCCTAGCTCTAAGAAATGGCACTCATTATCAAAAGCCACCACCTAGTATTGTCATTCCTTCTAGCTCTCAACTTCTTTACCTTCACCGCCCAGGCCTCATGGTGGTTTGATGTCACAAACCAATGTCCCTACACGGTGTGGGCAGCCGCCACCCCAACGGGTGGTGGCCGGCAGCTAAACCCCGGCTAGAGGTGGGGCTTCAACCTGGCATCAGGAACCAGCGGTGCTCGGATATGGGGCCGAACCAACTGCAACTTTGACAGGTCGGGACGTGGGCACTGTCAGACAGGTGACTGTGGTGGCCAGCTCTATTGCCGACTCTCCGGCCAGCCACCGGCCACCCTGGCAGAATTTTCACTGAACAAATGGAATAATTTGGACTTCTACGATATCTCAGTGATCGATGGCTTCAATGTTCCGATGGAGTTCAGTCCAACCTCTAACTGTCGTGGCCTCCGGTGTTACGCCGATAAGTGCCCTGATGCTTACCTTTACCCAGAGGACAACACTAAAACTCATAGTTGCGAAGGAGGGACTGACTATAGGGTTGTCTTTTGCCCTTAAATGTGTTAATCCTCGTAGTATATGTTCCTAGCTTCAAATAAGGGACTGACTAATGAGACCACTCATTCTCATTACATCTACGAACCTATGTTAATAGGGCTAATTTCTGAATTTTCCCCTTATTAAATAACTATTTACCAAAATGTCCCTGTCAGAAACCTATTTCCCAAAATGCCCCTGTCAGAAACTTATTTCTCAATCTACCCCTGTTTAGTCGACTAAAACATTTGGTTTAGTCGACTAAATGGGGGGCAAATTTTTTTTTCCAGGCCCCCGACATTTAGTCGACTAAACAAAATTTTTTAGTCGACTAAACCCATTTAGTCGACTAAAAAACTCATTTAGTCGACTAAATCATTAAAAAAAAAGTTAAAACTTCGGAAGGCCGTAACTTCGGGCTCGGGAGTCCGAATTAAGCGATTCTTTTTTTGATTCCACATAACTTTTTGAGATCTATGCACTGATATAAAAATTATCTTCAAATTTAGTGAAGAGAAAGGAGGAAAAACAAGTGATTCTTTATTGCGCAAGAAATACCAACAATTCATTAAATATAATCAAGTGATTTTTTATTTTATATATATATATATATATATATATATATATATATATATATAGTTTTCTTTTATTTGATGTTTTCTTTTTTATTAGATCATATAATATCTCCGGTACAATATATTCAAAATTGAGATTTTCTCTCCATTAATAATATGGATTTTAAAAGAAAATAGAAATAGGAAAATTATCGACGCTAAATTTGTGGGGCTTGATTTTAGGGGGAATAACAGTGTTGGGAAGTTATGCATAAGATCATATGTTGTGATAGCAAGGTAGTTAATCTAGCTAAAATCTAGGATCATAGCTAAAATCTAGGATCATATATATTTAATGAATTGTTAGTATTGTTGAAGTTAATAATCCCAGTTTTTTCTCTACATGGTTCATGTCGCTGATTTCCGCACGTTGCTGATTCCACAATAAGAATGATTAAGTTATTTATTTTTAATTGTTTATTGTGTTGAGTGTGCTGATCTTTTATTATATTATTGTAAACATGTGGTTAGCTATTTTTAGGAAGTAGTGGAGTCATTTTAATTTGTTTTACCGAGTCTGTTGGTTAGTGATATTAGTGATTATATTTAATGAATATAAAACATCAAATAAAAGAAAACTATATATATATATATATATTATTAAAAACTCACTTGATTATATTTAATGAATTGTTGGTATTTCATGCGCAATAAAGAATCAATTGTTTCATTTCTCTTCATTAAATTTGAAGATAATTTTTATATCAGTGCATAGATCTCAAAAAGTTATGTGGAATCAAAAAAAGAATCGCTTGATTCGGACTCCCGAGCCCGAAGTTACGGCCTTCCGAAGTTTTAACTTTTTTTTTTAATGATTTAGTCGACTAAATGACTTTTTTAATCTGACTAAATGGGTTTAGTCGACTAAAAAATTTGGTTTAGTCGACTAAATGTCGGGGGCCTGGAAAAAAAATTTTGCCCTCCATTTAGTCGACTAAACCAAATGTTTTAGTCGACTAAACAGGGGCAGATTGAGAAATAGGTTTCTGACAGTGGCATTTTGGGAAATAGGTTTCTGACAGGGGTATTTTGGTAAATAGTTATTTAATAAGGGGAAAATTCAGAAATTAGCCATATTAATAGTGTGAACTCGTACTAGAGAATGTAATAAATTCTCAACCTATGAGCAATATGCATACATATTATAATAAAATTGACTTAATGCACGAAAGTCATCCGCGAATAGAATTAAGCTTTTTATAATAGGTTAAGGGGCAAAAATATGTGCTTTTCTCCAAATTGTATCCAGCACCAAATGCTTTTTTTTAGTGAAAAAAGTACCTATGAGTTTTCAAAAACAGAGCGAAAATACCATGACTATTAAATTGGACTAACAAAAGTTACTTGCAATGTGAAAATACCAAAATACCCCTAAACTAAAAGTTCCTTATGAATTAATTTCAGGACGCCTCATAATTTCAGGACGCCTCATATGAGGCGTCCTGAAATTAATTCAGGACGCCAAACGTTAAAAATACAACTACCCTTCCCGAGACGTCCTTCTGAAAAAGGACGTTAATTGGGTCTTATTTAGGTCGTTTTTTCGTTTTTTTGTAGTAGTGACAAACAAGCTAAATTAGTGACTTACTCCTCTTATGACTTGATTGCTCTTGAATTCCTTCCTCTTTGTACCTCCTGATGGGTTCGGCCTTGAGCATAAAGGCACCATACAATGTTAATCATAAGGATCTTGAAGATATGATGAAGATGAAGGAAGGTAGAAAGCAAATCCATAAAGTTTGGAACCTACTTACCTTAACCTTCCAATTGGATGCTCTTTTTTCTTCCTAATGTGTAAGTTTTTCTTTACTCTCTCCTCACTCTTGGGACACGATTTGGGCAGCCAGAAATGAGGGTAAAAGAGTCCTTAAATAATGGCTTAACTCTATGCAAAATATGTGTACGTATAAGTTATTGTCCATTGGTCCTTGGCTGGCCTTGGGTTTTGACTTTTCTTTCTTTCTTTTTCTCTAAGTTTTTTCTTGACTCTTCTTGGCTCATTCATGGCTGGCGAAAAGCTGCCCACTTTGGTCAGATTTTGGCTTGTTCCATAAGCCTTTTTGATTCAGATTTAGGTTGCATGCTTGGTGCAATTTGATTGGCTCCAAACTCCCAACTTTTGACTTGGATTCCTATCATTTTTTGCTTCATCTTTTTGTCCTTAAAGCTGGCGCAATTTTAAGGGCTGAAGAGGGTCAGGTTTTGTCTCCAATTGCTTCAAAAAGAAGCCTTCATTTGTTCCTTGTTAGTGCTTTTTCATTGGCTAACTTTTCCTAGGTCTTTGACTTCTTGATTGGCTTTCATATTGCTTGAATTCCTCTTCTTTCTCTTCTTTCTTGGCTGATCGAAATTCCTAGCTTGTGGGGGAAGATTATTTGACTTCCAATTTTCCTGAAATTTAACTTGTACAAGTGTCTTTCCTTAAGTCAAATTTAATTCCTAAGTTGCCACTTGTCCACCTAGGGTTATTTGCCTTGACCTTGCATGTAATTTTGTACATATTCTCTTCTTTCTCCCTTATGGCCGGCGCCCTCATGCATCTTGGGGAAGGAAGTTTGCTTTCATATTGCTTCTTTGACTCTTACACAATGAGCTACTCCCTTCGATCCTAATTATAAGACATGGTTGACTTTTTTGGAGAAATTAAGGAAGCTAATTAAATTACTTTAGAGTATTTTTATTTTTTTCTTCAAAGTAATTAGTTTGACTAATAAACTAATATATAATTTAAAGATACACAACATATAAAATGATTAAGTAACTTATTTATCTTCCTTAATTTCTCCAAACAAAGTCAATTATGTCTTATAATTAGGACCGGAGGTAGTATCTTACATCATCTTGATGATGTAAATCTTGGTTGGCTTCATTCTCAAGTCAAAGTTCAATTATCATTGATTTTTCTTTGACTTCCAACTATCCCTTTCACGTGGAAAATATTCTTGTCTCATGTTCCCTTTATACCATGCGAAATTCCTAGGCCCAAGGAGACTAAATATAGCTTTTAATTCCTACACAAACATGTTACATTAAGTCCTAGCAAAATTGACTTTATGTGTTGTATTTTTAACTTTGCATTTTCATTCCCTTTTTGCTATAGTTGGGGCGAAATTTGCCCCTTATTAAGGGTCCAATAATTTGTTCTCTAATGCCCTTTAGGCACTTAATAATTTGACAAAACAACTTACCATTGTTTGCCCTAATTTAAAATAAAACAACTCCCTCATTTTCCTTGCCTATTAGTTCGAAATTTAGTTACAATCATAGTGACTTTCACATTGTCACAAAGTTCCTAAAATCATTGATTTAATATGTCATTTTAGCTACTTATTTAAATTAGTAAGTTCCATGAAAAAATAAACAATTTAATTGTAGCCAAAACCCTCTCAATATTTCATTAATTCACACTTTGTACATTGGTGTTACATCTTATTTGTCTTATAAATACCCATATTTTTCTTGTAAATGACCAAAATATTTTTAACTCTCTAGGTTCTTTCGAATCCCTTTATCTGTCTTGTAAATCTCTTTATTTGTCTTGTAAATACCATTATTTGTCTTGTAAATGTCCTTAATTATCTTGTAAATTATTATCTAAAAAGAATACAATAAGGGCATCATTGTCTTTTCACCCACAAAAATTAATTTTTTTGACCATGGGGTATAGTGAAGTTTCAGAAAGTTTTGGAGTTGACTCAAATAAATTTGCTACAAAATGGGCTGACTGAAATTTTCCCTATAATACAAAGAAAATTAGAAGGGGCCAAGGTTACCAAACTCAGACAGGCCTTTAAACAAATCGGAGTCAAAGGTCAAATTGAGGTCAAACTATGACGAATTAAAGATTTTAGGGTTATTAATATGAAATTGTAAACAAAATAAAAAATCGAATTAATTTTTTAAAATAAAAAATATTGACCTGGGTTGGGTTAGGGGCCAGACTAGACCGATTAGGTGGCCGGTTCACCCGTTTTCAGCTCAAACCGGTTGGCCCTGTCCAAGTTTAATAATCCTAGAAGGGACGAGGGAAAACTCCCAAAAATACTTTTCTGGATATTAATGTATTATTTAACTAATTTAACAAATAGGTCTTACTTCGTTAGAGACTATACTCAACTTTCTAATGATAGACCATTTGCCCAGTTTAGATTTAAAGTGAGAAAGTCATGTCTAGTAAAATTTAAGCTTTAATATGACATTTACGTTACAAGAGGAAGCAAGATCGATTTTGATTGATGTATCAAAATGGAATTTGCTCATTTACTGCATAAGAACGGCCACAGTCAACGACCTTCGCTTTCTTCATGAAATCGTCCAACCCAGCAACATTGAACACGTCGTCAACGTTAATGAGTTGGGTAACACAACAATCTTCATTCCCTTCACTCAATTCAACAACATTGAACTCCGCTATTTTTCAAGTATTGAACAGGGAAAACATGACAGTGAGAGGCACAGATCGCCATCCTTGACCCTAATCAATAGCAGAGGGGGGTTGACGGCAACTGGAAGTGGCGGCGGTGGGCCTGAGTTGATGATGGAGATGAATTTGCACAGTGCCATGTTTTCTCACAATCTCATCAATATCATTTTTTTTGGGGGACTTTTCCTTTAAAAGCAAAACACAAACAAGGGGCTGTAAAAGCAGGTTTTTGGCAAAACGACCATAATTTAATTGATAAGATTAAACAATACCTCATTAAACAACGAGAATTTAAATGCTCAAAAATTCGCGTTAAACAAACCCAAAAAGAAAAATATTCCAAGCAAAAAAGAGTGTACCGTGCTGGCCATACACTGGACAACCCTAAGCGTTTGCTAAGATTCCTCCAAATGCTCTCTCTACCTTTTTAATTTTTATTCACTCACAGTTCAAGCTGTATGAGGAGCTGAGGACCAAAGATCCCTTTTGGGTACATTGCAGCTTATGCAGGCATATAAGCAAAAGCATTTCCAGTACCAAACTTGCAAATCTAGCAAGAACTGAAGGCACCAAAACTATGATACTCCTACAAATTTATCCAGAGCAGATGTGTCTAAGCCTGCAAACTCCTTTACAGCTGCAGCCACAGTGAGTCCAAGCTTTACAGCGTCATCATGGCTTGGTGCCTAGATGATCGTTCCGAATTAGCTGTGCAATGTTTCAGTATTGTTCGTAATAGCTCATGCAAAGGCTCAAGAAACTTTTACCTCAATATTAAGGGGAAGGACAGGGTCATGGAGTGAGAGTCTAAGAAGGAACCATCCACCATAGCCAGAAACTCGAACCTAATTCACAACCAGGTTGAGGGGAAGAAAGATGAAATTATATTAAAACAATGATAAGAACACATAAAGGAAACATTGCTGAACAATCCCTCATTGCAAAACAGGTTCAACACACACGATGTTTAGCATACCCCTTCATAGTTTACAGGTGCCTTTTGTAGCTTTGGATCTGCGCTAATTGAGTTCTCCAAGTGCTTCAGCACAGCTCCTCCATAATCCCGAAATGATCTGAAAATTCCAGCTTCTAAGTGAGTTCATATTATAAGAGTAAAGGTGCATGCTAACAGAATCTTGTATACAAGAACTTACCCTCCCTTAAGGTCCGGATGATTTTGGTTGATCTTTAGTCTCAGTTCCACAGAAAAAGCTGGTTCCTGTAGTCCTTCTAATAATTCAGTCAAAACCTTGCTTCCTCCACTCCTTCCTGAAGCTCTTGCTGAGGCAAGTTTGTTTAAGATCTTGACCTACATAGTGTAACATGGCCGTCATTTCTGTCCTCACAAGACATTTTTTCTCGACCTAGTATGCCATCCGCCAAAATAATTCATCAAGTGTTCAGACTTCAGATACTTTAATTCTCTTCAATTTAGTCCTTACACCCTTGTTTGCTTAAAATGCAATGTACAAAAGATTCATGCAATAAGAATGGAGGCAAATTAATATTTTCTTGAGAGCCGAATGACAGTGTACTCAATAGTCAACGATTGACTAGATGACATAGTTTCAATAAAAGCCTACCATTAGGTATGCACCATCGTCAAGCCAGTGATTCTCCTTGAGAGCTCCATGCCCACTGGTTTCAATTGCCAGATGTGACTCCTCGCCAACTGAATTCTGTCAGAAATATTGCTTCATTAGGAAAATATATAACTTATAACATGGAAATCAGAGATCTCCAGTCAAAGCATGCGAAGATTAAAATGAGAAAAGAATGACGAATACAATGAATATAATTTCTTCCGTGCCTAACTTCAGTTTCCATTTTATCTGCTTGTCAATGAGCAGCAATAACTAGATGGGATGGGTACTAGGATTAATTGTCGAATAGGAGTTTCCATTTTATCTACTTGTCAATATATATAAGTTTCTTCTGTGCAAACTTCAGTTTCCATTTTAATAGAATAAACTGAATTAAACTTTATGAGGTTCAAGTTTCAAACAATGGTGAACTACTCTTGATCAGAGATTATGAATTTAGATAAGGGGTTAAGGTGCAAAAATAGACAAATACTTTTGTCAAAAGAGCGCCCAGTAGCAAATACTTTTTTTTGGCGCAAAAGTAGACACGTGGTTACAAAATGGAGCAAAATTAGCGTTTGACCGTTAGTTGACTTTTTCTGAACTGAAAATGATGACGTGGACGATGACGTGGATGTTAATGTTTTATAAATTACAGTTCAGCCCCGGATGCATTTCAAAAAATTTCAATTTAGTCCCTCTATAAACTTTTAAAATTTTCATTTAAGTCCCTTCTTCTTCCTCCTGAGTTCTTCCTCCCCGACATGCTGTCTGGGTCTTGTTCAAGGAAGGCATCAAGGACGGCATCGGAGATCTAGTCACAGAGCTTGTCTGGGTGTCCTTCGTTCTCCTCTAGCAAGCAAGACTCAAACCCGCTTAGAAACCTATAACCACCAAATTCCACTTTTTATCGAGTTTAAAAGTTCATTCATTCGTCAAATCTAGCAGAAAAACCTATCCTAAATGACGAATAATCACAGGGCTTGGTAACTATGAGATGCAGGCTGCCAAGCTTCGGAGCTAATCAGAACACAAGAAAGCAAAACCCTTATTTCACCCAATAAATCTCATTTCCAAGAAGAACACGCAATTGACAGATAAACTCCACCAGATCCGAAAGCCCCAAATGGTATTTCCGTACAAGGCCGAGAGAATAACCAAAATTCCAGAGAAACCAAAGTGACGAAATGCGATTAAGACTAGAAGGAAATAATCGCGCAAAATAATTTCTTCACACAAATGCTCTGAAATTTCGGACCCCCTTCCTTTCCCTATCATTCAGTCACCGCGGTTTGATCGATGATTCAAACAAATTTTTGGCGGTGCAAGTGTTAGGGTTGAATTGGGTTCAGACGATTCATGGATGAGGAAAGCAATTCGATGATAGTACCTGGGAAATCCTTGACAACCTCCAGATCGGATTACAAGGTAGGCTTCTCCGGCTTTTGGGTTGTTCTGGATTGAGTTCGCACATTTTCTTACTCATCATCACCTTCATTCCTCCGGTGTTTTAGGCCGTGGGAGAGAAGCGTCCAAGCACAACTCATTTGGGAGAGAACAGTGGACTCATTTAGCACGACCCAAGCGTCCAAATCGAGGGGGGGTCAAGGCGGCGGAGATCGAGGGGGGGGGGCGGCGGTCCAGTGCGCTCGGCGGTCTATGGAAGAGCTAAGGTCCACCGGGGGGGTGTTCAGCTCGACTTGGGGGGGGGCGGCGTGTTCAGGTCGACTTTGGGGGGGGTTAGTAATTCGTGGAATTTTTTTTTTTAAATTTCTTATTTCACTGCCAACTAGGATAAAACGTTCGAGTCAAGATCCATGTTAATGGTTTTGGTCAAACTAACGGTCAACTAACGGTCAAACGCTAATTTTGCTCCATTTTGTAACCACGTGTCTACTTTTGCGCCAAAAAAAAGTATTTGCTACTGGGCGCTCTTTTGACAAAAGTATTTGTCTATTTTTGCACCTTAACCCTTTAGATAAGACTTAGTTAGATTTATTAGTTATTTGCATTTTAATTAGGATTTAAATATATTTAGATCAGATTTATTTACATTATTTGAGATTTGGATAAGAATATGATACTACCTCCGGTCCTTAATATATAACACAATTGACTTTTTTGGAAAGATTAAGGAAGCTAACTAGATTACTTTAAAATATTTATATTTATCATTTTTCTTCAAACTAATTTGTCTGACTTATAAACTGATATATAATATAATAGTAATACTACACAACATATGTTATGATTAAGTAGTTTATTTAGCTTCCTTAATCTCTTAAAAAAATCAATAGGGTCTTATATTAAGGACTGGAAGTAGTATTTATTTATGCAGATTTATGCCTATGCATAAGTGTAGCCTACAGACCTGTCTTGCTATGTAGTAAGATTCATATTTTTTCAGATTATTCTCACTCTCATACCCCTGTTTTCTCAATATCTCTTTTCTCTCTCTTTCATGATCAAATTCCATAACAATTCCAGTCCAATGAAAGGGCTTCCTCACATGACAAAAATATCCATATGATCAATGGAAAAGCTATGACAGACAACTGCTCATCTCACCAGTCGAATAGCTTCATCAATCACATTTTTGTAGCCCCTTTTGAACCGATGATGTTTGCCACCTTAAAAGAAAGAGCAGCTAGCATGTTACCAACACCATTTAAAAGCAAAGTACTTTGAAATTCAAAATGAAGCAAGGAACAGGTTCGGATTATTTATTCCATAAGCATTTTCCAAGGTAAAAGTACTTTGAAATTCAATAACAAAGAATAGGTCCAAATTATTCTAACACCCAAGGAGGGAATGCCAGAGGCTAAAGATTATGCCCAAATTAAATTACTTCATACCAAGCTTCTTCTCAATAAATGAGGTGAGACCATCGGAAGTTACACTGTCAGTGACAATTGTTGTTCCAGGATGCTGGGGAAAATGATAAGAGGAAGAGAATTGAATCAGCCAAAATATCTATTACTAGTACTGAGGCAGAGATAGCTAAGGCACAAGGTTATACTTCCTCCAGAACAATGGCAGACATTAAAGCAATCAGGCGATTCCGGTTGAATTCACAGCCAACGGAATCCACAGCAGCAGATCTAGATGAAAGTGATGGATGTTTATTTTTAGATTTTTAAAAAAATAATAAGCACATGACTGAAATAAATAAGAAAAATCTTTACCTGTCAACATCGGTATCAAAGATAATTCCAAGATCAGCTTTGTTATCTAGGACTGCCTGGGTTATAGCTTTCATTGCTGTCTTATCTTCTGGGTTAGGAATATGATTTGGAAACATACCTGAACGCAAAACATCGAGTTAAATTCTGACCACAATACATGGCTAAAATCAATCCCCTGGAGATAGATATTACCATCTGGCTCCAAAAATTGGCTTCCAGTAGTAATTGCACCCAGTGGTTCAAGAACTTTAGCCTGATTAATCATTGATGAAACGTCTGAATTTCTAATCATATTGAAAAGTAAAGAGACATTCAGACCAAAATGAAGTCCAAACACATGGGTATTTATAGAATCTTGGAGAAACAAATCCCTAAAAATGAGGGATTACTAAATTTCCTAGTCACATTAAACACATGTCTAGTTCCCAGGACCAGCTAATAATGTGTCAAGTGTCAAGTAAATATACTTATTGTCACTGAAGGACCCAATCCAGCATGATAAAGAGCCAAATTGTTGTTTATGACTGAGAAATGAAAGATGATATTCTTGTGTATAGGTTCTGTATGCAATTTGGATGGGACATCTTATTGTGGATTTGAGTTGACCATAGGTTCAGAAATAATAAATATCCCAATCCATCAATAGATGCCTTACACTGTACTTGGTTACAATCAATTTCAATTATTAAGCATTTATTGTGTCTGTTGAAGGCTGGTAAATCAAACACAGAAATAATTAATTATAACAGTCATATATGTTATAGGGAAAACAAATTCAACTAAAAAAGTACAGATTTATTTTTTAGAATGTACAAATTGGTTGAGTTAAAGACAAGGAAGATTGAATTATGTTTACTCATCTCTCTAACCTAACTTTTTCAGACAATGGAAAAGAAGTAAAATTGCACACTAGTCCTCCAACATCATGAATAAGGTTAAACTATACATATTTCCCATGAACATTAAGTTAGTTGTGCGTAACCTCCTAACATTTCAAAGTTTAAAGTTAATCCTCTTGAAAATTACAATCTAGCGCTTTTCTTAAGTTGTATTGAGAAAAATAATAAATTATTCATATTCCAAGTACGATGTCATGTGTCTTTAATTCATCTCACATAGCAATATCTATTAACAGGTAAGAGTTAATAACTGTAAGGGGCTTCAGGTCAAAATTCAGAAACTTAATGAGGTTAATTTTAAACTTCAAAATGTGAGGAGGTTTAATATAACTGTAAGGGGCTTCACGTCAAAAATCAGAAACTTGACGAGGTTAATTTTAAAGTTCAAAGTGTGAGGAGTGTTATTTGTAATTGAGTAAAAGTTCAAGAGTTGAGAACATTTTTAGCCAAAACATAAATACATCCATACAAAAGTCATTTTATGTAACATTTATTGTACAAGATGACAGGAAATTTTATGTAGATGTTAGGCATAAGATACAAGCTAAGTGGTTGCAATGGAGGAAGGCATCGAGAGTCATTTAAGACTGCAAAGTACCTTCTAAGCTTAAAGGAAAGTTTTGTTTAATAGCTATACGATCAGCATTATATGGTAGTGAATATTGGGCATTCAAAGGAAAAGACTAAAAAATTTAGGTAGCTAAGAAAAGGATGTTGAGATGGATATAAAATCATACAAGAAAAGACGATCAGTAATGATTGCATATGAAGAAAAGTTGGTGCGACATCTATCCAAAAGAAGATGGTAAGAAATCTTTTAAGGTGGCTTGAACATGTGCAAAGAAGGATGATAGAAGCATCAATTAAGAGAGTTGAGCAAATAGCTTTTATCCTGATGAAAAGATGTAGAAGGAGATTGAAAAGAACACTCAAGGAAGTAAGACCTCTAGGTGAATGATACATCTGAAGAGCTGATTGTTGATAGAGCACAATAGTGTTATGTAATATATATAGAGACTTCATTTAGTAAGATAAGGTTTGTTGTGTTGTTTTAGCCCTACTATCATTTTGTCTGTTTCCACTTAGCCAATTTGAGGGTTAAGAGTAATGCAGTTAGTGCTTTGCAGTAGCAATATTTGTTGTAATCCAATATCCACCCTGTATCTTCTTTCCATCATATTTCAGCAAAATTGTGTGTATGTCATGGGCACTTCTATAGACTATTAATTTGTCCATAGAAAACTGGAAGTTTATTAATGGTTTAGTGAGTATATATTATGTTCCTTTAGTTTGCAAATTCTTTTTGATGGATCTTTCTAACATAAATGCCTAAATACTGAAAATATCATTTGGCAATAACCAAGGAGAAAATAAAAATCATTTACCGCAAAAAATCCCCCTGCTCCATTGCCTGCATCCACAACTATGTGGAATCCCTCCAATGGCTTCTCTGTGGATTGATAGTACCATACAAAAGTTAGTGAACAACATATGTACAAAGAAAAAATTAGCAAACCAGAAAAGTAGTCACCATACAATATAAAGAGTATCTAAAGGCAAAGTCTCTCTTTCTTATCTCCACTTCATTTCAGAAGTTAATATCTATATCTCCTAAATCTACCAACTTTCATACCATGCAATGTTCGGAGAATTTATACCTATATTTCCAGCTGCTTTACGAACTGCCTTCACCAAATCAGATGCATACACAGCCATGTAATCAACTTTCTTAATGGATTTTAAAGCCTTTCCCTCTGAATTCATCAAACTCTCTTCTGTAAATTGGTTGTATATGTCTGCAGCTCGCTCTAAGATGTCTTTAATGTCAGCCTTCCCAAGCCCACCAGTGTTTGTGAAAAATTTAAATCCATTCCTGTTGAAAGGAAGATGACTTGCTGTTCATGAACAGAAAAAATTAATAATTGGTGAATGAAATAATATTAAAAGGTCATGTATGCATGAAACTAGTTTAGTTACCACAGTCCAGATAGAAATTTACTCAAAATGTCACTTGCACCACACATACAGTCATTAACAGGAAAGGGTTGGTCATGCTTGCAAAATTCATATTAATATTCAACCTCGCTTCAGTTTTTGTGATGAATTAAAAAAAAAAAAAAAAAACATAATTTTTTTGAATTTTAAAATCCTCAACTCTTTTTTCCTGTCCTTTTTTAGTGAGATGCTTGCTTATAACCATTTGAAAATTTCAACAGAAAGGTAGATGCTGTTGGCTGTGTATCTCAACACTTCAAGCAGAAAAGGATTTATAGCAACAGGGCAAGTTAAAGGTAAAATGTCATTCCTGCGATTATGTCTAACAACTCAAATTTTTATGTTTGATGGTTCCAAAACAATAGGACAAGATTTCCATTATGGATCCATCAATAGGAAAAAAAGTGCACCTGTTAAAATAAGGTTGAAGAAGAGTTATTGAATTAGTGAAATCAAAATGCACCTGTTATCATAATGGATCCATCAACAGGACAAAAAATTGCCTCATCCATCGTGAGAGTGCTATTAAACATGGCTGGTGTAGATGCTAACCTACAAAAAGTAGAAAAATAAAACATCAACTATAGGTTATGTCTGAACCCTGCTAGCAATGGCTCCACTTCAAATGGTTTTCCATGACAGATCAGTGAAGACATTATTAAAACTCTAGTTTTTATAATCACAAGTAAAAGCTGCTCAATCTACTTTCTATTTAGAAGCTACTCAAAAATTAACTAATAATAGCAGAATACGAGCCTTATTCACTATCATATATAAGCTACTGTAACACTAACCATTTTTAGCAGGATGACTTGCTTCGATTATTACATAGGAGACTTGGATTTTATTATTGTCAAGGAGCCCAATAGTTTATCTTTTTGAGTATTATATATAGAAGAAAGAATGGGGGCTGTTCCAGGAGTGTATGAGCCATGGGTTCCAAAGCCATGAATTTAAGAGTAAAGATGACAGAGCTTTGCATATCTTTGTAAATCCACAAGCATTATTCAAAATCAGACAAATTCAGCAAAATTTTTACAGAACTTCAGCAATCCTTATGTAAAATTAAAGAGAATATGAGTACTTAAGAAAAATAGATATCACCCACCCATACTGGACAACTTCTAGGCCAGCGCCAACAAGACCTCGAGAGATCGCATTCTGAAATTTTGTAGGTTGATCACCAATGAGTCAGTAACCAGATATAGTATAATATGGTAAGCTATTTATATACACGCCCTTCCACTTGAAAGTTGTTAAGAAAGGTCTCTTCCAAACACACTATATTATTTTCTGTTCAATCTACAAAGGCCATGCAAAATCAAGTTAAAATGAATATTTATAACAAGCAAACTATTCAAAGAATGTTTGCGATTATAAGAACTAAAATCAAAATCTAACCCACTAATTTTGATTGAGAAAGTGAGCTTCTCAACACGTGCATGTGTTTATTTGATCGAGACAATAGGCTTCTATAGAATCATATTATATTGTTAGACCATTTCAAATTTAACATAATCACCAAAGCCTTAAAAGACACAACTGCACAGACAGACACCAAACCACCAAAGGATATAAGTAACAAATGTAGACCTGTAAGAATTTAGCAGATACTCGGGAATCATGGCCAACAGAAACTCTCAAGTGCTTAGAGGGATCTGCTTTCTTTTTCTCCACTAGCCATCCAGCAAAGGCTGCTCCTATTGCTTCAGCAACAGGTTCAGTGAGATTAACTGGCTCTCCCTCAACACCATCAATAGCCACACCACGTATGTCACTGTTTGAGTTTGTATCATATAAACAACATAAGTCTGCAGGAAGTTAGACCCTAGCTGACTACGTAAAAAGGGGATCAAGATGAGCTTGTGCAGAGAGAAGCTCTGATGTAGGATAGGAACAGGATAAATGAATTAGATCCAAAATACAAGAAGAAAGAAGAAGAAGAAACTCAAATTCAACGTATCAATTTATCAATAGTAATCAAGGTAAATTTCAAACAGTACTACAGGCAGCCAATTTATAGGCAATTTAGGGAGGGGGGTAGGAGGAATAATCCGAGTCCTAACAAAGATATACCTAATATGTAAAAATGCCTCGTCCCAAATGATAATTATATCACGAATTATTAACTCCATCCATATAGCATTACCTTGCCAGTAAAACTGTAATGGCTCTCCATTGCATTGTGCAAGAAATTCAATAAAAGCAATATGAAATAAATTATAACCCATAATCTTAATAGAAGTCTTAACAATGCATACTTAATACACACACACACACACACATTAGTGAAATTTTCCTCACCTTCCATTTTGAAGCTTTAGAAAATCAACTTTGTCCAGAAATGGCACTGTGGAAGTGTAGGAAGAAGCTGCAAAAATGGACCAAATGGAAGAAACAGACATCCATTAGAAGGTAGATTAGATAACCATGACAGATGGTGCATGGTACAACCAATCCCACTAAAACAGCAAGGACAATGTACGGCCAATTTACAGAGCAAATAGAGATGCATGACAACCATACAAAAAAGGCACAGGGAGCA
The DNA here is from genome assembly GCA_025563575.1 of Acacia pycnantha. Lineage (NCBI taxonomy): Eukaryota > Viridiplantae > Streptophyta > Magnoliopsida > Fabales > Fabaceae > Acacia > Acacia pycnantha. The sequence continues at coordinate 3,570,614 of JAMWYP010000055.1, read as the reverse complement.
GTAGGGACAGATAAAGAGAAGGAACTATAATTTAATTGTGTTAAAAAGATTATAGTTTTGCACTTGATAGCACCCTGTATAATGAGAGTCTAGAACAGACCATTGCAGTGAATATTTCTCTGGATAATAAAATCACTCTGGTGTTTTGCCAATGTGCGCAATTGCATGAAAGAGATGCCAATCCATGCCAACTTCCCTTGTTGGGAGGGAATCAAAATGTTCTTATAAGGGGCAAAACAGTCCCTTCGACTGTGGGTGCTGAACGGCCTATTCTGTTGGTACCATTGTGATACAAAAACATTTTGGACAATCTTCGCTGCATAAACATTTACCATTTTATCAGATTCCAGTTCCAGATTCATAAAAGCTTAATCAAGAGCCTTTTCTTAGTTTTAACTTCCTGCGATTCTATCTTCATAATATTCCTTTAAATTAATTTTATATTTTTTTACCATGGGGTTTAGATCCCAACAATGTCAAGTTGTCAATGACTTTTTACACATTAGTAAGCCATGTAATATTAGTAGTATCTTCATGAATTTTTAGCAACGATTCTTACATCAATGGTTATCAAATCCCTAATCCAATATTACTTCAGTGTTGAAATAATAAAAGCTAATTCAGCTGACATTCTACCTAATCTAACCCGACTTTTCCCAACAAAATTAGTAGTCTTTTAAGCTTTCTTCAACATCCATTCATCGTATTATCAGAAACACTTGAGCTGAAGTCCAAATTGTATGAGTGAGACATAACTAACTAACACGCAAACTTTGAAGATTGGACATTGCAGCCGAAGACAACCCAATAAAGAAATCACATCAACGAACACAAACAAATTCATCGATATCCACATTACAGTCGAACTATATTATTCCAGCTACAACTACATGAAGCTCAAACTTTAACTGATGTGGAAAGTAGGTTGAACTGTTACCTGCCATTCGAGGACCGAAATTGGGGATGCGTCACGATTTCGTCGATGGAGAAACCAAGAGAAGGTAGAAGAAGGGGTAGGTGCGTGCGTGCGTGTGGGTATATCCTGTATGAGAATTCGCCAAGTCTCAAGTGGCATATAACAATGAGACACAGCCTCGCTTAAGTTTTGGAATGTGTAAATATACCAATTTACAATTTAAAAATGGTGCAAATTCATCAAAAATGTTAAATTCCACCAAATGGGTATTTGGTGAAATTTAACGGTTTTAGTGAATTTGCATCCTTTTAAATTTTTTATTTGTATTTTTTCCACTTCCAAAATTTATTTATGCCAGACATTTTTTGGGAAAAACCTTGTTAGTAAAATTGCATTTTAACCCTATTATGAATTAATAATTTCTTCTAGAAGGCATCTTATATTTTGGACTTGATCAAGTATTCTTATCACTCTTTTGTTCTTATTTATAAGGCTGAAAAAGAGATTTGTTCATATGAAAGTATAATTTAATTTACCCTTTATTTATTATCATATTGATTTTTTTAAAGTTACATACTTACATGAGCATGTACTAACAACCTGAATTAGAAGCGGGATCAAACTCACAACCTCCCACTTATATAGAAGCATCCAAACCATTAAGCTACAAGACCTTTGGTTAGTGTATTGACTTTTCTCTTATTATGTATAATGTATATTAAATAGGGATAAAGTTAAAAAATTGCTAAATTGTGAATTATAGTCAATCAAGTTTAATGTTTTTTATATGTTTGATACGTTATGGAAATGGAAATGATTTATAGATAGGAGGATAGGGTATTATATATATACCTTTCGACTTCTTTATACAAGGCATATTCTACGACTACAAGGGATAATTGATTCTTTAACGAGGCATTACGCATTTGATTTGATAGTTTTTTTTTTTTTTTGTTGCCCACCCGGTTCGGTTCATCGGGGCTTCGCCCTGACTAATCCGGATCCGACCCGCGTCGCGCACCTGATTTGATAGTTTAATTTTAAGGAGTAGTATATCCTCGAATGTAATAAGGATTTTGAATTATGACGTTTAGCCCATGCTGGCACAAGTATGATATAATGGTGGACTTTTTTTAATGAAACGAAAAAATGACATTAATAATAAAAGTAAAATACTCTAATCACCCTTCTGTTTTGCTTCAATTACACAGACCTTCCCTCTATTTTAAAAACATACACATTAGTCCAAATCATTAACACTTTTAAAGAATATTCTAAAAAGATTCTTCAAGCATATTTTTAAATTAAAAACCATATTAAAATAAATGTTATTTACTAATTTACCCCTCATTATACCAAATCCCTAATTTATCTTTTAATATTAATGTTCATTAATGATCTATTTAATATTTTTACTAAATTTATTTTAGAATAAGTTTTAGTAGTATGTTTATGTGGTAATATTAATAAATTGTTTAAAATTTGAGTAATTATTTTTAAGAATATATGTATAATGAAATATTCATAAAAATTTTAAATTATAAGATATTAACATGCGAATCTCATAGTAATATTATTTTATAATTATATAACTTAATTGAGTGTGTGTTATTGCAAAACATCATCATACGTATTTAAAAATTATATGATAATTTTTTTAAAAAATAAAAAGAGATTAAACAATTAAATTTATTAAAAAAATAAAAATTTATAATCATAAAATTAATTAACTTTATAATACGATCAATTGAAAAGTATGACAAAAATTTAAAAATATATAATAATTATTTCTTAAACTTTGAAATTTATATTAGATTAAATGGTTTTTTAAGTAATATTTATTTTAAGGAGGGTATTTTGGTCAAAATAATGAGTCAATATTGTGATTTAACAGTTAAGTAACGGTTGGATGGATAGAAGTTGAATCTCAAAACTAGATGGGAGATTTATGCAACATATATTTTGATTTTAAAGGAGGTTTATATAGGTTTTTAAGGTAGAAGGGATGTCTATGTGATTTAGAGTAAATAGAGGGGAGGTTAATGTATTTTACTCTAATAATAACTTAATAAAAAGTTTATCGTGAAGATAAAGAAAGGGAACTAAAGTGTAACAAATTAAATTTAGCCAAAAAAATAAGAAGTAGCAATTAAAGTAATAAAAGGAAAAAAAAAAAAATCCTTGAGTACGTATTGGATGTCCTAAAGCACCATATTAATATGATCTGTATTGATAGTCGCTAAGGAAATGAAAGCTTTTCTTAAAAGCCAAATCTGTAATTTGTTGTTTTCCATGGAAAGTTATGTTACATATCTTCTAATCCAAAATGTGGAGATTCGGATGCATTGATCATAAAAAGTGATGGTCATCATGGTTTGTCTTCCACCAAATGAATTGAAGCAGAATTGAACTTGTTGAGCATATTTAATTTGCACATAGCAACCCTTGTTAGTTCTCTATGTGTTTTGATGATGACTAACAATTGTGATCTCAAAAGAATGTTAGTGATTCAAGACAAAATGACTTGGTTTTTAAGATAATTTACTTCCATTGATATGACCCCAGTCACAGTATTTACAATTCATGTCATTAAAATAGTCTGTGATTATGACTCTAGTCATTATGTCTTTAACTCCGATCATATTTCTCTACGTCTTTAAGTAAATGAACTTTGATCGTAGTAACTCCAGTTAGTGAGATATGACTCCAGTCACTGCCTTGGAAAACAAATTTATAAATAGTTTATGACTCGAGTTAGTCACTTAACAACTCCAGTCATACACTGTACTTCAGTTTTCCAAATGCCTATCTCGATATCAGTCATTTTCCATCTGATATGACTCAAGTCATCTATGGAGTAACTCGAGTCATGACAGTTGCAGAGAGTTCTAGCTGGTTTATTTTTCTGATATGACTCGAGTCACCATGGTATGACTCTAGTCATCTTATTTTGAATTCCTCTCTAACTAAATTATTTGAACTATGACTCCAATCATGACTCGAGTCATCATATTTGAAATTCTTCTCTGTTTGAAACATTTGAACTATGACTCCAGTCATTCTGATATGACTCCAGTCACCTTATTCTTCTCTGATTGAAATATTGGGACTATGACTCCAGTTAACATTATATGACTCCAGTCAAGAATATCAGTTTCTCTGAACTTCGCTCTCGTAATCTGAATTTCGTTGATTATGCTTTGGGTACTCCATGTTATTGATTCTTACTATTCCTAACAAAATTTAATCAATTTGCTAATGAGTTTCAGACATGATTAACAAGTTTTAATCATCAAATTATCATAAAGCAAATCCTGTTAGACACATTAAATGCTTGAACAGAGACGAAGCATGAAAATGGAAATTGAGCTTCTGAGCAACCATAAAGCATTCTGGCCATTTCCAGTCAACATTCTAATTGAGTCTCAACGGGAAAATGGAATAAAGAATGTCAACAGACAATAACGGCTAACATCGGAAGAACACGAAGAGACGGAGCAACGTTCAAACTCAACGGATATATTCATTACTCTCAACGGCTCTCTAATCTCTCTTCAACGGTCATTAAATGCTATCAACTATAAAAGCCAGACGCATTCAATTCTTCACCTACCGAAACTCTGCACATTCAATTAGCAACTTAAGCATTTACTGTTTCTACTCTATTTGACAATATCTTCGGATATTTAAATCTTCAGTGTTATACATCCGCTCTTTTAGAGAGTTGTCCATTTAATTATTAATCTTTGTAAGAATCTCAAAGTATTGGGATTTTGGGATTGAGATATTTGATTACAATTTGTAAGGGGGAGTAAGTTCTAGAGAGAGAATTACTCCAAGAGTTACAGAGTGTGTAATCATTTGAGTTAGTGAAATCCCGGAGAGTCTGGGGACTAAACGTAGATCGAGGATTTAGACCGAACCAGTATAAATTGCTTGTGTTCATTCGTTCTCTTCCTTCCTCTGTTGTGCTCTGTTTTAGTCACCTAGTTTCAGAGCATTTTCGAAAGAAAATTTTATATCCCCAATTCAGCCCCCCTCTTGGTGATATTTCGTCTTTCAACCCTTACACTACAAGAAAAACGTTTGATTACCGACGGAAAGCAACCCTTACACTACAAGAAAAATTCTTGATTATTGACGGAACTCAAGTCGGTAATTTGACTTGCAACGGAAATTACCGACAAAATTATAGCCGTGATTGGATTTTTGACGAAAATAGTCCATCGTAGAAAAACCATGGCAAATGACATTACTGACGGAATTCCATCGGTAATTTGACTTGCGAAGGAAATTACCAACAGAATTTTGTCGTTGGTTGGATTTTCGGCAGAAATAGTCTGTCATAGAAAAAACCATGGCAAAAGACATTACCAACGGAATTCCATCAGTAATTTCCTTCGCAAATAATTACTGACGGAATTTCGTCGGTATTCCCTTGATAATTTCCGACGGACTTTTTTTTGTCAGTAATTTTACCCCTAATCCGGCGTTTTTTATGATAGAAAATTAAAACAATATGCACTACAAAAAAAATTGATTTTTGCTACGGAAAAAATCCGTAGCAAATCGATTTTGCTACGGAAAAATGCCCAAACTCCGTAGCAAAATCGATTTGCTACGGATTTTCCGTAGCAAAAAACCCCGTAGCAATTGCTACGGAAATTGGAAAATCCGTAGCAATTTGCTACGGAATCGAATTCCGTAGCAATTTGCTACGGAATGGAAATTTGCGACAGATCCCGGGATCCGTCGCAAATTGTGACGGAGCTCGGGATCCGTCGCAAATAACTTGCGACGGATGGCTATATCCGTCGCAATTTGCGACGGATCTCGGGATCCGTCGTAAATTTTTGCGACGGATATGGGATCCATCGCAATTTGCGACGGATACCTTGTTCCGTTGCAAATTTTTGCCAAATTGCTACGGATCAATTTCTGTCGCAAAATTCCGTCGCAAATTTGAGTTTTTCTAGTAGTGATGGCTTCTGGCCATAAAATAATTTAGAATAGAAAATTAAATTAATATGGCTTTTGGCCTATTATATCAAAATAAGAAATCAAAATAATATGAGTTCTAATCATATAATTTTCAAAATTAGAAATCAGAAGTGTATGACTTCTGGTCATACTAACAATATCAATAAAGTAAAAGACCTCATAAAGGAAATCAAAATAAGATATAAAAACAATAATAATCTCCAATCTTCGCCATGGAACCCAATGTATAAAAAAATTGGTAAAAGTATCAATTTAATTCCATATAGTAGCTAAGATTATCCCAGATAGATAAAATAAACATATAATGAAAGTATTAAAGAGAGAACGAGAAAATCATACCTTACTTATAGCTTTCGTGCTGATAACGTGTTATGAAAATAAAGATAAATCTGGGATAAGAGAGCAAGAGATAAAGAGAAAAATTCAAGAGAGAAAATGTAATACCCTAAAAATCACACTTAGGGTAAATATCATAAATTAGGAAGTAATACCTATTAAAAATAGGTGAATATGTGGTCTCAAAGAATATGTTAAATTTATCTTATTTTCTACAGGAAAATTTCTTGGAACTTAGAGAATTTAAGTACCAAAGTGCCAAATGACGAAAATGCCCTTATAGGACATAAATAACTTAGAAAAATTATGAAAAATCCTAAAAGGCAGTAAAATGACCAATTGAATTATGAGAGTATATATCTCTAATTATGGTAATTTAATAAATTATGAACTTGGAGAAATTGAATAAGAATGCTCAAAAGGTATTGAAATGACTAAAATACCCTTGTAAATCCTAAAATAATGCAGAGGACATGGAAACAGAAATGTTAGTGTAAAATTTAGGAGGTAATGAGGCATTCTAATTAAGAAAATTATCAACTATTGATAAGGAAGTAATTAGGTATTTATTGGCTAATTACTTAAGCATAAGCAAAGGAAATTCAAGGTATTTTTAAGCCTAAATACAAGAATGGACCAATAAGGTAATTTTGTGAAATTTTTGGGAAAAAATAATTAATTAATTAATTAATTAAAAAATAAATATTTATTATAAAAAAATATAGGGCCAGCCGAAATTATTGCCCAAGAAAGAAAAAAAAAATGAAGATAAGAATGAAAAATAATATCATGATATTTTTGTAAAGATTAATGAAAAAACGGATCCTATCTAGAGAACTAGGAATGAGAATTTCAAAGTCAAGGTAAAATATTGATCAGTGGATTTTTACCTTCTGTTAGACTTTTCCGGAAGTCAATTCCGAGGCCGGTAGAGCATTTTCCTAATAAGACGAAATAGGGAAAAATGCAGATAGTCACATTTTTGGATCTGAAGAAAATAAATTCTAACTCAGCATTTGGAAATGAGTTTGGAATTATCTGGACATATTTGGAATCAGTGAATTTTTGTCCAGAGGTTGATGATTCCGGAAATTCGTTTCGTAACCGACACGTTTTTCCGTAAAACTTCCGTCAGGCCGGAGAAGGGCTAGACAGAGTTAAAAAGATAGTTAGACTAGACATTTCTAATGAGGAATGAATTGTCTTGGAATTGTATAATCCAGAATTTTGAGATTTTCCGAAATTACGCGAATCGGGTACCGATCGGGGAAATCTATCAGACCGGGCATAAAGTGAGCATGAGTCATCACATTTGGACCACTCATTTGCTGCCACCTCAGCCCTCTAGGTCGGCCAAGAGAGAAAGGGAAGAGAAAAAAAACTTGTTGCAAAAGTTGTCTTGGACGGTCAGGATCGATTCTCACAAAGTTGATCCGACTACCAAATCCTACCTCCCCCCCTCCCTTTGGTTTTCTCACAATTTGGAGAGCCTAGCCGAATCTAGAGAAAGAAAGAAGAGAGAGGAGCTCTGGGAAATTCTATAGCGAAGCTCTGGGTAAGTTTTTCGGTACCGAGCTTTTAGCTTTCGTAGTTCTTTCAATAGTTAGAGTAGTAATGCTAGAGTAGCCTTTAATTTTTCAAGTATGATTAAGTATCATATGATAGGGCTATATTAGTCTAGAATTTCGAAAATTATCATTGGGTCGAAGTTCTGGCAAAATTTTGGAAAATCGGAGCCAAAGTAACGAAGTGCTGGCGAAATTCCGCCAATTAGGGATATAGGGGCAAAATTGTATTTTTTACCTAAAATGTCAGTTATAATGCCAAATCACTAAGGAAAGTGATATTACTCTTATAGGATATCAGAAACTCTGATCTGCTTTGCCGTTATTCGCCCCCGACGTGCCGTTGGACATTTCACATTTTTCCGTAAAAGTACGTTTTTCCTCCTGTAACACTAGCTCTGATGATTATTGAATGATTATATGTGATAATATGTTATGTGAATAGTTTGGTGCCGAAGGCAAGGCTAGTCTATGTGGGTGTGCCAATTAGTCGCCGTAAAGTCGGTGAGGCCCCCATGATAGACACTTACCTGGTCATTCTATTCGGTGCTATATGCACCGTGTCTATGGAATCGTACATAGATGCACCGTGTCTATGGAATCATACATAGATGCATCTTGTCTAAGGAATCATACTTAGATACACTGCGTCTATGGAACCGTACTTAGATGCACAGTGACTATGGAACCGTACTTAGATCACTGATTACAACTTTATTCGGGTTATAGACATAATAATGCCGAAATGTTTTCCTAGCGCTGAGGACACGACCGTACATCGTGGCACAGGTGAATGGTGCAGACGGACTTAACGTTACATGTTAGTGTAGTTGTTATTAAATGATCATACGATGTACCGGCTTGATCAATGCTGTAAAATTAGGAATACCTGTTGTACATATACTGTTTATAAGCATGAGGTTAACCGTTACCTGAGATCCAATACGCTAAATTGGATCTCAGCTATAGCTTCAGGGGTCCGGAGGACCGAGGCCAAGGAGAAGCAAGCAGGCCACGTAGATCAAGGACAAAGGTAGGGAGCTAGCATGAAGACCAGATGGAGACGCTTTAGCTTTGTTGTACTTACGTTAGATGTAAACACTCGGAGGAATGTATGGCCTTATGAACAGCCAGATACATTGTTATCAATGTTATTCAGTTACTCTTTATTATGAAAAAAAATTCGTCGCTCAAACCCACCCCGGGTTCAGAGTGGATCAAAACGCTATGAAAACAGTTGTGAAAACCGGGGTGTTACAGAAAAATGAGAGTAATTCTTATTCACTTGTGTATCAAAAGACATCACATATGTCTTCTATTTATAGGCACAACTCTCTAATCTACAATTAATGTGATTCCATAATCATGGTGATTAACGATGAGAATAGAAAATTATGGAGAATATGAAATAATAGGAGATATCGACATTCACAAATATAACATTCATAATAGAAAACATTATATAATTCCATTTTCAAAATTCAAAATTATATCCTACCCGAAAAATTAGCCATCTCACTCTGAGGCGGATTTTTTCAGTCCAATTTTTTAATATCAAAATCAGCAGTGATTTTTTCATTTTATTTTTGAATATGCATTTACTTTGTATTTTATTTTCATTAATTTTTCAGATAATTTAATAACAAGTGAGAAAATTAGATATCAAACCATATATAATAAAAGCAAAATATGCAAAATATAAAATATTTCGTTACGAAATTAATCTTATCAGGATATTTTAATGAAAAATTGAAAAGAAAAAAAGTTTTCACATTCCAACGGGTTTTCAGGTCAAAAAAAACTCGCACGGTTTGAGGACTATATATCTTCTGATCCCTAATCCTCGCCGATTGCGAAGCCTTCCCTGTGTGAGATCCCTTTTGGGTTTTGAACGATGAACGATATGAGCATAAGCACCCTGGAGCAGCAGATGGTAATGTTTATGAACTTTTTACGATTGCTTTTGTTTATATGAATTTCCCTTTTCACCGTTGATTGCGAAACCTTTACTCTGTGAAATTCTTCTTTTGTCAGTCGATGTCCATGAAGGAGATAGTAATGGATGGCGACACGCCAAATCTTCCTCAAGAAATCATCATAAATATTCTCAAACGACTTCCTGTAAAATCCCTAATCCGATTTAAATGTGTGTGTAAAGATTGGAAGAATCTCTTCAAAGCCCCATATTTCATGGCAGAACAATTCAACCATTCCACTCAGCAAAACCCTTATCTTATCTTCAACCGTAGTGGCTATAACTGCGGTGATCCTGGGCAATTATGTTTGATCAATGGTGATTTACAAGTCCTTGAACATCAGATTCCAGTTTTCACCTATACCTCACTGGGTAGCTCCACGATCGTCCATTCCAGTAATGGCTTGCTATGTCTCGAACTCGTTGGCTCATATTTCGTGTGGAATCCGGCAATCAGAGAGTTCTGCCGGGTGCCCCAACCTCATAGCCTCCGTTATATTGAGTACACCTATGTAGGATTTGGGTTCAGTTCAGTTGTTAATGATTACAAGATAGTGAAACTCTTTTATTCTCCTTTTAATGATCGTCAGGTTCATACAGTGAATGTGTTTTCATTAAGCACAAGATCATGGAAAGAAGTTGAAATTGGGAAATTAAAGGGTATATTTCCTATTGTAGTTCGTTATGGCTTCACATTTGATGGAGCAATCTTTTGGTTTGGCACCAAAAAAGGTGTGGAGGAGGGTGAAAGTAGTAGTCGTTTGATATTTTCATTTGACATAGCAAAAGAAGTCTTCACATTGATACCATATCCTGCATCTGCCCCAAAATCAAATTACAGTAGGTTTACTATCTATGAGAGTAAACTTGCTATGCTTTCTGAAAGTTGGCTTGGAAATCTTAAAGCAACTCAGATTGAGTTGTGGGTGATGGAGAAGTGCATGGATACATTCGAGGAGAGATGGATTTGGACTAAAATATATACAAGCAACTCGTATCCATACATATTAGATCCGGTGACTATTTGGAGAAATGAAATTGTTTGCTTTGTTGATACAATGCATGGGGGTCTTGAAAAACAACTTGGTTTGTGCAATCTACATACTAATGTATTCAAGACATTTTCCATAGGAGATTGTGCTAATGATTGTCCAATTTGGAACTATGCAGAAAGCCTTATATTAAGTTAGAAACGTCACCAGATTGAAGCCCTTCATCCTAAATCCTAGTTATCATTACATTGCAAATGTATTTATTTTTTCTAATTATTTTCAATGGAAATGATTATCCTCTTGAGATGTTATTTCGAATGATGAATGGAAGTATTTGTATAATTTTGGAATGTTCAATTTTATTGTTTCAAAGATTCTTATATAATTTAATTTGTTTTGAGAAATGAAAAAAAAAAATCACATGTATGGTGTAACAGTTATCACTACTGTTCCGGACCTGTACCAGGCCCAATAACGGTGAAGCCCAGCAATATAGATAAGGCATACCTAATCCTATCTAATATCAAGGAAGATCCTAACTCTCCCAATAATCTAGGAATATCTCCGGATATGATAGAGTAGTTAGGATCCTTGGGCCAGAGATCACGCCAGACCCAGAATATCCTACCTAAGGTACACTCTATAAATACTGAGGTCAAACCCTAAGGTACACACGTTCTAATCCCTGAACTATTTACATACAATCAGACTATGCACACACCCCACCCCCTTGGCGAAGAGCCTGGTTGTGTAAAGTGATCCTACCTCCTACTGGGTGCTTTCCTCATAGGCATTCAGGAAGAGACCTTTGATCCAACATCAAAGCACTAGCCTATCAGGCTGGACATCTGTGCTCTACACCAAAACAGTGGCGCCGACCGTGGGGACCATAAATTTCGATCCCCATGACCAATGAGGATTAATACAAGAAGCACAAGCCAAAGGCAGACGGAGACAGGACCGCTGCCTAACCAACCGTCGCGGCAGCAACAACATGCGGAGGGGCAAGTCAACCCCGTCCACGACAATGGACACACCGGGGAAGACCAGCACTCACCGCCGTGGCACGACGAACCGATCAATTCTGCCCCTAACAATGGGCACCTAGTCGACGACCCGTCAGACATGGAGTCCTCGGCAGACGAAACCCTAAACAAACCGACGTACACCAAGGACCGCAGGACGTAATCCCGGAAGCTTTCCCAATCGAACACCCAGAGATTCGCCGTCTACAAAGTACTTTGAGCACACTGCTAAGACGCATGGAGACCTCGGAACACCGAACCTCCCTGCATATGCAGCGACTCGAAGAGCGGTTAAGGCGGAGGGAGTCCGCGTCGAGGGAATCTGCGACAAGGGAGTCCGCGTCCTCCCAAAGGGGTCGGGACGACAGGACCCGAGAAAGGGTCCGAGATGGAGAAACTTCACACAACCGACAAGGGAAGACCAGGTCGAAAAATGGAGAGGATGAGAACCGAGGAGGCAGACCTCCATGACGTCCACCAATAGGGGTTCCACGGAGAAGGTACGTCGGGGAGGACAATACCAGCCCTTTCTCAGATGATGTTTTCAACGCGCCTTACCCGGACGATTTCGACTTGGCTGACCTCACCAAGTATGATGGAACTCAAGACCCGACTACCCACGTCGAAGACTTCGAGGTCGTTATGTGTGTGAGAAGACTCAGAGAGCCCGTCATCACCCGAATATTTGCTGCAACTCTCAAAGGAGCGGCCTTAAAATGGCTCCATACCTTGCCCGTAAGGTTGATACACTTTACAAGTGCGCGGGTTAAATAAAAAGGTACATGTACACTTGCTGGCCGCCGGCCTCGACAGTGAATCTCGGCTAGTCGAATCATTCTTTAAGGAGCCGGCCAAGACCCTGAACGAATTTATAACGAGATCGAAGAAATATCTGGAAATGGAGCAAATGCGCCTAGCAAATGCTCCTCGGAAAGAACAGGATAGGAGGACGCCGCCAAGGGACAAGAACCAGTTCGACGGCCGCAAGCCAGATCGTTGGGGAAGAAACTCAGATAATAAATCCCCCAGTGCAAAATCCGAAGAGAAGGGTAAGTATGACAAATATACTCCTTTAAACATCCCCCGCTCCCAGTTATGGAGGGAGGTGGCATTGACCGAGATGCAGAAAATTGAGAGACCTCGGCCTCTCAGGAAGCGAGCCAGTACGGACCATACCTGTTTTTGCGCTTTCCACGATAGTCCGGGGCATACCACGGACCAATGCTATGAACATCGTGATGCCATTGAGAAATTCGTCAGAGAGGGGAAATTGCGCCAATATGTGATCAAAACCCAAAGGCGAAAGAGAGATAAGCGCAAACAAGGCGACCGACAGGACAGCCCGGCCCCCGAGAGCAAGAAAGATGAAAAGCGGCAGAGGTCGGCGTCCGAGGACGATGATTTTCCTGAGGCCGAGTTCGATTGTAACATGACCAGCGGGGCCTTTGGCGGAGGCGGAGACACAGCAAGCCAGCGAAAGAAATACTTAAAGGAGGTCCTCTCAGTGAGGGACCGTCCCAAATTCAAAGAAGACCCGGATACGGCGGATAAGGTTGAACGACCTCAGCTCTTTTTCACAAAGGAGGACATGAAGGACGTGGTACCAGGCCATCAAGACGGCCTGGTAATCACGAGAACCCTAGTCAATTGTCGGGTCAAAAGAATTTTCATAGACGCCGGAAGCTCGGCTGATATTATTATCTGGGACGCCTTCAAAAGGATGAACCTCGATAAAGAAGTTTTAAAGGCGTCCCAGATAATAATATCAGCCGAGCTTCCGACGTCAATGAAAATTCTTTTGACCCGGCAATTGACTAGGGTTCCCGTGATTACCAGGCCGTCTTGATGGCCTAGTACCACGTCCTTCATGTCCTCCTTTGTGAAAAAGAGCTAAGGTCGTTCAACCTTATCCGCCGTATCCGGGTCTTCTTTGAATTTGGGACGGTCCCTCACTGAGAGGACCTCCTTTAAGTATTTCTTTCGCTGGCTTGCCGTGTCTCCGCCTCCGCCAAAGGCCCCGCTGATCACGTTACAATCGAACTCGGCCTCAGGAAAATCATCGTCCTCGGACGCCGGCCTCAGCCGCTTTTCATCTTTCTTGCTCTCGGGGGCCGGGCTGTCCTGTCGGTCGCCTTGTTTGCGCTTATCTCTGTTTCGCCCATGGGTTTTGATCACATATTGGCGTAATTTCCCCTCTCTGACGAATTTCTCAACGGCATCATGGAGTTCATAGCATTGGTCTGTGGTATGCCCCGAACTGTCGTGGAAAGCGCAGAAACGGGTATGGTCCGTACTAGCTCGCTTCCTGAGAGGCTGAGGTCTATCAATTTTCTGCATCTCGGTCAATGCCACCTCCCTCCATAACTGGGAGCGGGGGACATCTAAAGGAGTATATTTGTCATACTTACCCTTTGCCTCGAATTTTGCACTGGGGGATTTATTATCTGAGTTTCTTCCCTGTCGATCTGGCTTGCGTCCGTCAGATTGGTTCTTGTCCCTTGGCGGCGTCCTCCTATCCTGTTCTTCCCGAGGAGCATTTGTTAGGCGCATTTGCTCCATTTCCAGATATTTCTTCGATCGCGTTATCTTGGCCGGCTCCTAAAAGAATGATTCGGCTAGCCGAGATTCACTGTCGAGGCCAGCGGCCAGCAAGTGTACATGTACCTTTTTATTTAACCCGCGCACTTGTAAAGCTGCGTCCCTGAATCGATCCAGATAACTTTGAAGCGTCTCCCCATGCCGCTGCTTAATTTTGTCCAAAGTGTATTGGGACTTCGGTTGTTGTTTGCTGGTCGTAAAATGCAACTCGAATGCCTCCGCCAACTGGTCGAAACTGTGTATCGACCTTACGGGCAAGGTATGGAGCCATTTTAAGGCCGCTCCTTTGAGAGTTGCAGCAAATATTCGGGTGATGACGGGCTCTCTGAGTCTTCTCACACACATAACGACCTCGAAGTCTTCGACGTGGGTAGTCGGGTCTTGAGTTCCTTCGTACTTGGTGAGGTCGGCCAAGTCAAAATCGTCCGAGTAAGGCGCGTTGAAAACATCATCTGAGAAAGGGCTGGTATTGTCCTCCCTGACGTACCTTCTCCGTGGAACCCCTATTGGTGGACGTCGTGGAGGTCTGCCTCCTCGGTTCTCATCCTCTCCATTTTCCGACCTGGTCTTCCCCTGTTGGTCATGTGAAGTTTCTCCATCTCGGACCATTTCTCGGGTCCTGTCGTCCCAACCCCTTTGGGAGAGACTCCCTTGTCGCAGATTCCCTGAAAGCGGACTCCCTCTGCCTTAACCGCTCTTCGAGTTGCTGCATATGCAAGGAGGTTCGGTGTTCCGAGGTCTCCATGCGTCTCAGCAGTGTGCTCAGAGTACTTTGTAGAGAGTGAATCTCTGGGTGTTCGATTGGGAAAGCTTCCGGGATTACGTCCTGCGGTCCTTGATGTACGTCGGTTTGTTTAGGGTTTCGTGCTGCCGAGGACTCCGTGTCTGACGGGTCGTCGACTAGGTTCCCATTGTTAGGGGCAGAATTGATCGGTTCGTCGTGCCGCGGCGGTGAGTGCTGGTCTTCCCCGGTGTGTCCATTGTCGTGGACGGGGTTGACTTGCCCCTCCGCATGTTGTTGCTGCCGCGACGGTTGGTTAGGCAGCGGTCCTGTCTCCGTCTGCCTTTGGCTTGTGCTTCTTGTATTAAACCTCATTGGTCATGGGGATCGAAATTTATGGTCCCCACGGTCGGCGCCACTGTTCTGGTGTAGAGCACAGATGTCCCGCCTGATGGGCTGGTGCTTTGATGTTGGATCAAAGGTCTCTTCCTGAATGCCTATGAGGAAAGCACCCAGTAGGAGGTAGGATCACTGTACACAACCAGGCTCTTCGCCAAGGGGGTGGGGTGTGTGCACAGTCTGACTGTATGTAAATAGTTCATGGATTAGAACGTGTGTACCTTAGGGTTTGACCTCAGTATTTATAGAGTGTACCTTAGGTAGGATATTCTGAGCCTGGCGTGACCTCCGGCCCAAGGATCCTAACAACTCTATCATATCCGGAGATATTCCTAGATTATTGGGAGAGTTAGGATCTTCCTTGATATTAGATAGGATTAGGTATGCCTTATCTATATTGATGGGCTTCACCGTTATTGGGCCTGGTACAGGTCCGGAACAGTTGCCCCCAGCCCGGTAGTTCAAGTCTTTGAGCTGCCAGGGTGTATTCTTTTCCTGGATGGGTTATCCGGGGTAGGTTGGGGAGTCCTTGGCCCCCTGGCGACCATACTGTGTCCCGTCAGGTTATATTTCTTGGGCCTCGGCTTCGGCCCCCATTTTCCCGGGGTGCGAGGTAATGTCGAGAGAGTCAAGGTGCCGGGGTGGTAACCTGCGGCTTGAGGATCCGGGGTGGTTGTCGTGGGCCCCGCGTGATTTTGGGTGAGTAACCCCTCTGGAATCGCCATCATTGCCTCAAGACACCTGGCTTTCGCGGATTGGGGACGGGTTCCAATCGTCATGCCCAGCCGCCTCTAGTTTTCGTGCGCATTTAATGCGCCAGTAGTATGTCGTACGTCACCCCTGCTTTTGGGGTGAATAGTCGCTTGTGCCCCTGACAGTTGAATGGTTTTTGAACTTCCCTCCACTCTCCTTTACATTATCGCGGTTGGCATTCTTCACTTTACTTCCAAAAACTTATGTTCTCCCATATCAGAATTCTCTCTGCATTTCTGAAGAACTCTGCCCTTCTTACGCCCAGAGAACCCTTTTTACTTTCCCGTTCTTTCACCTTGCACTCTTCCGATCTTTGAATCCACAGGTATATTATTCTTCTTTACCTTTAAATGCTTTTACTTTAATCTTCGGTGTACTTCTGCATTATTGGTTTTTCGCTTCTTCTTCGTTAGCGTTTGAGGATTTTTGGGTTTTCTGGGTTTTTGGGATGAGTTGGGAGTTTGTGTTTCTGGGTAACTGCTGGGTGAGTTTGTAAATAGCGCTCTCATACCCATAGGTTCTTGCTTGGGGAAGTGTTTCATTTCTTAGGTTTGCTCCCTCTGGTCCCCCCTTTTCTTATCAATCCTTTTATGACTGTATAGGTTTGAGCTTCCAACCTTGATGGATAAGGGTAAAAGTCCATCCTCTTCGAGTCAACCTTTAGACCCAAATGACGAGGAAGCCCTACGAGAGCGTTTCCCTCGCCTTAGTTTCTGGCTGTTAGGCACTCCTATGTCCGAGGAGGAGAAACTAGCCTCCGTTCTCCAGGGTGGGTCCGGTGGTAGGAGTGCTGGAGGGTCTCAGCCATCCGTTCCTAGGTCCAGCCGTCCAGAGTCCGACTCGTTAGGCCTGGTCCCGAGAGTTAGGGCGAGGTCGAGATCCTTTCGGCCGAGCCCATCAGCTTTTACGAGGCGCCTCGCTGCGCTGGGTCGGAGTCCCTTCCAGATGGGTACCTCGGTCCCTGTTGGGAGTGCATCGCCCAAAGCTCCACATACATTGCTAGTGTGCACGATTCCATGGCCAACAGTATTTTAGGCTCGTGCCGTCATGGATCGTCGTCAGAGCCTATCTCGGCTACTGGGAGTCTGTGTTTGCCGAATGTCATCCGTCTCCCTTCTTCACACAGTAGCTTGTCTCAGTCAGGTATCCCTCTTAGCTCTGACTATAGCTTTTTCTTTTGTTTTTGTTATAGGTAAATGAAGTTCTCGTCTTCCCCCCGCAATTCTAGGTCCGACAGTGGAGAGTCAGATTCCGGCGGTCCCTCCCAGGCTCTTTTGGCTAAGTACCCCTGGGTGACGCATGAAGTGCTGACGACGCGTTCTTTGATGACTCCTGCGGACGTAGATCGGTTAGGAGCGTCGGGCTTACCTGGATGTTTGCTGAGTCCTCCTGATGCGGGCGAACCGATCTGCTCTACTCGGGATCCGGGGTACACGAATTTCTTTTTCTTTTATAGGGACTACATGTCCCGGCTCGGTATTCGCTTCCCGTTTACCGAGTTCCAAATATCTGCCCTGAATCATCTTCATTTAGCCCCTTCTCAGCTTCACCCTAACGGGTGGGCTTACCTCGTGGCGTTCGAGCACCTGTGCGGCTCGTTCGACCCCGCCATTCCTTGCACAACCACCCTTTTCTTTTACTTCTTCTATCCCTTTACCCCTCGCTCGAGTAGGGAGCCGGCGACACTGAAGGGGTTGACTTCTCTCCGGAGTGATCCCGACAAGAAACTTTTCACCGCCTACTCCGACTCCTTTAAACATTTTAAGAAAAGCTTTTTCAGGGTGGTCGCCAACTTTGGTGAACAACCTTGGTTTCTGAAGGGTCCTGAGGGCCCCGACGTGGAGTGGCGGTTTCCTTTGACCTGGTTCGTCGATCATCACAACCTCGGCTCCTCCTCGTATCAAGTCAGTGCTACCAACCTTCTTGTTGAGGAGGGAGTCGCGGTAGCTAAGCTGGCCTCCTACGTCGCCGAGCATGGAGTAAAGAGCGCGACCTTTTATATTAAGTAGGCTGGTGCTGGGTCGGGGTCGGCATCCAGTACGACGTCTTTTATTTTAGTTTGGCTTTTATCTTGTGCCACTTTCTTTATTTTATTTAGTTCTGACTTATGACCTTCTTGTCTATTTTGTAGATCCACGTATGGAGGAGAGCCGAAGTATTTATCATATGTGAGGCCGGAGGCCGGAGTGCCACCGAAGAAGGTATCTCAGAAACGGGCGCTCCAGAGCCTCAGAAACAGAAGGTCATTGATGCTGCAGTCGTGGCATCTAAGGCGACTGCGGCTAAGAACGCCAAGGTCGGGGAGAAACAAGAGCTCATCAGGCTGGACATCTGTGTTCTACACCAGAACAACTACCCTCTATCATTTTTGTTTCTTTTAATACTGTTCATAATATATATATAAAGCAATTTTTAATATAAATAAACAAAAACAAATAAAAAAATTTCGTTCCTAAGCTATCGCATGTAGATGAATTTAAAACATCATTGTTTTTTCATACCAAATATGAAAAATCACATGTATGGTGTAACAGTAATCACTACCCTCTCTCATTTTGCTTTTTCCTTTTGTCGGCTTCTCCGCCTTTGGTTCCCTCAACATAGCCTTCGTCGTCCACCGCCTAAAATTCACACCTTCCCGGCTCCACCGCCTTACTCCGTCGTACTCTGCCATCATCGTCTTTATACCTCCTTGTTTCACCTCTATTTTTTGTTTGTTGTTAATGTTTGCAAGTAGCTTAGCATCAGGTGTTTAAATGGGTCTCTGGCTGGATCTTTTCCTCTCAGTACCCTCAGGCCCAACGGCACCCAACGAGATCGGCCTGTCTTCGCATTTGCCGGATTTCGCAGAACGCAAATATAGCCGATGATTGCGGAGTTCTGATGGGATCCGGTGCATTAGTCCTTATATGATCGAACCTGATAAGAGACACGCAATCATCGGCTATATTTGCGCTCTGTGAAATCCGGTATAGGTTTGTTTGGGACCTTGTATGTACTAGTAAC
This sequence comes from Acacia pycnantha, assembly GCA_025563575.1. Lineage (NCBI taxonomy): Eukaryota > Viridiplantae > Streptophyta > Magnoliopsida > Fabales > Fabaceae > Acacia > Acacia pycnantha. The sequence goes on along the minus strand of JAMWYP010000055.1, from coordinate 3,551,327 downwards.
TGTTTGAATTGTCATTTTTTAACATGACTGGAGATGAGATAATGATGGAGCTGAAATAACGTTATTTCATATACTGCAAATAATGATTGTGATATAATGACATGCACGCTCTCTTTAGTTTCTTATTATTGGAAAGTTATTGTGGGTTTGATCTTGCTTGTAACTCCCATCGACCTATTAGTAATTAAGGGGAAAAAAATCTTTGTCTTTATATTATTGACTCATTTATGACTCAGTCTTTTAAATATGATTTGGTGCAACTCAGTCCTTATATCTTTGACTCATTTATAACCCACTTTCTAATGTTTTCATAATTTATAAGTCAACATAGTCATCTTACATAATAAAAAAACATTATTGATATCATTAAAATTGATGATGTGGCTTCCAACCGAGTTGGCAAATCTAGATTGTCATGTTTGTGCGTCGTGGAATGCGTTTCCCTGCCTATCAAGCACTCCTCCTATCTGGACCATCCAATTTTTTTTATTTAGTGATTTTTAAATAAAAAAATTACTTTTTTGAAAAAATATTAGTTAACAGATTATCTTTATTTTAGATTCTTTACCCATTAAAATATTTTTTTTGAAAAAATAGAAAGTAAAAAAAATTAAATCTAGATCTGAACGGTTCAGATGGGATCTGTGCCCCCTGCCTATCCTTGGATAGACAGGGAAATGCGTTCCGTGCATTGTGGACTGATCATTGGCAAAAGTATTTTGGCACAATGCTTACTCCATGTACTGGATTTACAGCTAGTAATAGGGGTTTAACCTGTGGCCCACAGGTTTTGGCAGGGTTAGGTTTGGGAGTTTCCCAGCTCGCAAAAGTGCGGGTTACACAGGCCCGCACTGTGTGGCCTGCTGGTTTCCAGGTTAAATCTTTTGCTTGCTGTTTCTTTTTCTTTTTTTTCCTCTCTAATTAACTATCACAAATTTGAAATCAAGCTTGAGAATCCCATAAAGCTTTATTTCTACTTTTTCTTGAGCTTTAACGCACCATTTTTTGAGTCGCTGAGCGACTTTTGCTTTGAGCTCTAGACATGCATCGACTCGAGTTTTGGGATGCAGTACCATAGTAGCTTGTTCCCTCTTTTATTGGCCTCTGTAGTCTGTTGCTACAGGCTTGGAAAATAGAGAAGAAAGGAGGTGGATTATGGGGAGAGCTCGGATTGATTTGAAAGAGAAGCAAGAGAAGAAGGATAGCAATGATGTGATGGCAAGGTCCGCAAGTTCAATGACGAAGAGAAACGAACGGAGATGCCCAGATGAAGAATATAAAAGGTTTTAAGGTTCGCATATGAAAGCGGAGCTGAATCACCAAGAGGGGGGTGAATTGAGGATTCTAAAAACTTTTTCGGATTGCTATGTTTTCGTGTGGTAAAACAGAGATGAATAGAGTATGGAGAAGAGAAGCAAGACACAAAGGATTTATACTGGTTCGGTCTAACCTCTTGGCCTACGTCCAGTCCCCAGACTCTCTGGGATTTCTCACTATAACAATTGATTACACACTCTGCAACTCAAGAGTAATTCTCTCACTAGAACTTACTCCCCCTTACGAGTTGTAATCAATAACCTAATCTCCAAGTTTCCTTGACTTGAGATACTTTACAATAAATGATTTACAATCAATAAACTCTCTCTAAGAGTAGATAAGATAATCACTGAAGTACAAATGTATCAAAAGATACTTTACACAGGAAAACTCAAAGAGTAGTTGAAACTTTAATGATTTTCGTTTTCTCACAGATTGGTTGTTGAGAAGAATTAAATACATCTCTATTTATAGCTAGAGATCCTTAAATGACCGTTATAAATCCTAATGTGACCGTTGTCAACATTGGTGATGGATAAGTGAAGGTTTTGGTCTTCTTCTCTCTCTATTCTTTGGTTAATCCAGCTGAGCAGAAGTTCAGGCTTGACTTCTTGACTTTTAATCCGTTGGAAGAGCAACTACTGGATGTGGAAAGGAAACATTAATTCCTTCAAAACGTGTGGAGAATGATTGTCCAAAAGAATGCAAGTTTTCTGCACTTTTGCATTTAATGTTCTGACTTCACTTTATGCTTTATGCTAATTCTCCATTTAATCATGTCTAAATCATCTGAAACTCACTAACAAACTGATTAAACATAGTTAGGAATAGTAATGAGTGATGATATAAAGTATTAGGATCAAACACACAAGTTTCATAAATTCGTTCATCTTGAAATTCAAATTCAGCGACGCAAACTCAAGTTTGTTCTTTAAGACTCGAGTTTTCATTTTCCATTAAAAGCCTAAACTCGAGTTTCCAAAACTTAACTCGAGTTTTCTCATTCCAGATAAGAATATCGCGATTTGGTATTTGGACATGTTTTGTGAATAGTGCAAAACTCGAGTCATTAAGTGACTAACTCGAGTTTTGGACTTTTGTTGAGAAATCATGTTTTAGTCCAAAATCTCAAAATTGAAGTTTTCATTCCAAAACTGGAGTTTTCAAAACGTCAAGTTTTAGCATAGCTCTCTGCTTGACCTAAACTCGAGTTTTCAAACTGAAACTCAAGTTTCCATAAATCTTTGAAAAATGGAAACCTTTCTGCTCACTTTGATTTCTTCTCTGTAAGACCGAAACTTGAGTTTTCAAAACTAAACTCGAGTTTCATCATTTATGAGAAAAACATAGAAAAACATTGTTAAGTCAAAACAGGAGTTTTCAATCAAAATTGGAGTTTTCACAAGTTCAGAATTGAGCATTGTTCTCTGTATGCTGTAAACTCGAGTTTCCAACAGAGCTTGGAAACTTAGAGAACTCTCTGTGTAGCTTAAACTCGAGTTTCTAAATGGAAACTGGAGTTTTGGTATCTTTGAAAAATTGATGGCTCTCTATCTTGTCAAAACTCGAGTTTGTTAAATCAAATTCGAGTTTGTTTTATCTGTGAAAAACTCAGAAGCTCTCTGTATGGTCAAAACTCGAGTTTTCATATCAAAACTTGAGTTTGTCTTTCTTTGCAAAAACTTGAGCTCTTCTCTGTCAAGTCCAAACTCGAGTTTCCAAACTGAAACTCGAGTTTGCCTTTGACAGTAAGTTTTTCAACTTACAAAGACAAACTTCCATCTGTGTTTGCAATTGTCCGCTATCATCAAAACCAATAGGGAACTAACAGCATATTCTGATTGGAGAATTGGTTGGACTGGATATAAGTTTTGTCCTTTTATGGAATATAAAAAATATTAATTTCTTAATTATAAATAAATGGGTCCCATATATAAGAAAATTCCGTTCCTAAGCTATAGATGAATTATGCAAAAAAAGATTTAATTGTATTTTTTTCAGTTTTGATTATGCATAGGATAAGGCCGGACCCACTTGTTAGAGTCCCTCAAATTTGAGATTTTTTTTTTTGATTAATACATGTTTGAATGATTACTCACCCTTAAATTAAGTGCACACTTTTAATACATCAAGGTTGTACTTTGTAATGAGATGGGGGATGAATAGTTGAATGATTATTTAGTACCTTATATTGGAAAAAAGATGTATTTGATAGCATTGATAATAACACAATTATGATGAAATTCTAAAAAGTAAGGCCTAGAAGGATGACATTATAATTATTTTTATTGTAATATACTTTTTTTTATTAAAATATATATACTTGAACTTATTGAGTACCCACCATTCATTGTAATTTATGTAGCTGCATTTATTTCTAACAGTACTTAGCCTTACTTTTCTAAATGATAAGTTTGTAAAATAATTGCCTCTCTTATTACATCATCAGTATTCACTTGATTTCATAAATATTTTTTTGATATACTTTTTTTTCTTGTTTATATTCTTTTATTTTTAATGCATTTAAAACTTTCCTAAAAACAAAAAAACAAAAAAAAAATCGAGGGAGCGCCCCTGAACCCTCGAATCCCCTCGCCAAATGTGCCCCTTCTGTAATTCTCTGGGATCATCAATCAATATTAAGATCAATATAAAACTATAAAAGTAGAGTAGTCAGCAGACACTTATCCAGCAGGTGCCCTTAAAAAAAATTTTAGATTAAAATATTAATTTTAAATGATCATATATATGTGTTTTTCTTCTATAAAAAAAGAAAAAGAAAAACCTTTGTTTCTCCGTGATTACAATTTGGTTACCATAGCCTCCAGTGGTCGTGCATTTTATGATATGTAAGGGATATTTAGATTGGGTAAAGGAGCAAAAATATACATGTGCTTTACCCTCAGGAGCGCCCAGCACCATATGTTTTTTTAGAGCAAAAATACACACGAGCTTTCTCAAATGGAGCAAAAATATCATCTCTGTTAATCAGTTTAAACTCCGTCACTTTTTTGACTGGTGGGCCCCACAATTATCACTCTCTTTCCTCCTTTCCTTTACATTCGTTCTGTTCCCTTGGGCCCCACACACACACTCTCTCTCTCACCCCATTTCTCTCTATCCCACTTAACTATTCATTTCCCCATTTCATTCTTTCATTCATTTGTCCGAGAGACAGAAACAGAAGAGAGAGATGGGAGACGAGTCCAAAAGTCGGAGGAGCAAGTCGGAAGGGAGGGAGGAGGACGGAGGAGCTGAAGAAATCATCTTCGGCCAGCTTCCATACTTCCCTAAATCTCATCCCTTTCAGCTGAACACAAAACCAAAGAGGGAGAGACCGAGATGAGGGCGAGAGACGATGAAGATCGTCGGAGGAAGAAGGGAGTATTGAACCCAATACGCTCATACTCCTCCATTTCTGGTTCATTCTCTTCAGCCAGTCACCTGCAGAAGTGAGAAAAGCGAGAGTGAGAGCGGAAGACGATGAAGAAAGGAAGAAGACCGAAGAGCTTGAAGGAGGTGCCATTTGGACATAAACTTGGATTTGGGTTTAGGTAAGCTTCTTCATTCCCATTCCATCGCTGATTTTCTGCAATTGCTGCTGTTTGGGATTTAGGGAAATAGTGAAACATTGATACTGAAATTGGAAACCATGATTAAGGGAAGTAAAATTTGTTATAAAATGAGTTTGTAAGCTATTTGTAGGTGTGTATTTTGTTCTGTTTGGTTGTAGCTGAACAAAAAGCTTACTGTTTCTGAGTATAATATGTGTTTATATGTGCTGAATATGGGTACCGAAACAGGGGAGCTTCGGTTCTTGGAGAAACCTTGAAGAAACAGAGAGAAATGGGGTGAGAGAGAGTGTGTGTGTGGGGCCCAAGGGAACAGAACGAAAGTAAAGGAAAGGAGGAAAGAGAATGATAATTGTGGGGCCCACCAGTCAAAAATGTAACGGAGTTTAAACTGGTTAACGAAGATGGTATTTTTGCTCCATTTGAGAAAGTTCGTGTGTATTTTTGCTCTAAAAAAAAACATATGGTGCTGGACGCTCCCGAGGGTAAAGCACATGTGTATTTTTGCTCCTTTACCCAGTAGATTCCACCAACAAGAGACTCGAGCATTGACTTGCATGTAATATCTTCTTTAAAATATTTTAAATTATGCAATAAATATATTATTATTGGGAAAAATATTCTAAATTAAACATATTAAATTTTAGTATTTTAAATCAATATTAATATCAATTAATCTTATTTTTTTCCCTCAATAATAATTAAATATTTTTACTCAATATATTTTTTACTCAGGATCTTTAGCAGAAAATTGTCAAACAGGTTGTCTTTCACTCTTTCGTCACCTTCACTACAAAAAAAACGTGGATTACTTACAGAATTACCATCGGAAATTACCCACGGAATTCCTTCGGTAACAGAAATTACCAATGGAAATTCCGTGGGTAATTCCATAGGTAATTAAAATTACTGACGGAAAATTTCCGTTGCAAAAAAAGCAATGGATTTTTTTTTCTGTCACGGCTTTCTTTGCGAGGGAAATTTTAATTACCGACGGAATTAACCACGGAATTCCATCGGTAATTTCAATTACCAACGGAATTTCGTGGGTAATTCCGTTGGTAATTTTTACCCACGAAAATTACTTACGGAATTCTATGGGTAATTTCCGACGGAATTTTTTCCGTCTGTAATTCCGTGGGTAATCCTTATTTTTTTGTAGTGCTTTTTGGGTTTCTGTCATATTCATATTGATTTTGTGTTATATCCCTTAATACATTACTCATATGTTCTAGGTATCTTCTATTTATGTTGCCATCTTCATTGGTATTTTCTTATGCTTTTTGTGTAGCCATCTTCATATTTATCGGTAATTCTTATTGTTAGAAATTATGCCCTAGGGGCAAGTCATTGTACTTATCAACGATCCCCATATGAATTGGGTAGTCGCAATGTCTTGCTAGAGGCCGCTTGCGACTTGTGGGCTGGTACAGTATTGGCCCGCTGCCAATCTCATGTGGGCCTACAGGGTCGCACACAAGAATGACCCAACACGAGCAAGAGTGTCAGATTCATTGAATCTTAAATGTGTTTAAGATTTAATGAATACTTATTTAATCTAGGATGTGTGTGTATATATATATATATATATATATATATATATATATATATATGCATATATAAATATATTAAATTTGAAAATAATAATGATATTATTTATTGACAATAATATTATTATATATATAGTATTTAATTTATTTGATAAATTAAATAACTATAATAAATTGAGATATTGTATCTCAGATTTATTTTTCGAATAAAGATATTGCATATCAGATTTAATTTGAACTGAGATGTCGGATCTCATTTTAAATTAAATATAATGATATCATATCTTGATTTAATATATATTAAATTCAAAAATAATAATGATATTATTTATTGACAATAATATTATTATATATAGTATTTAATTTATTTGATTAATTAAATAACTATAATAAATTGAGATATTGTATCTCAGATTTATTTTTCGAATAAAGATATTGCATATCAGATTTAATTTGAACCGAGATATCGATCTCATTTTAAATTAAATATAACGATATCATATCTTGATTTAATTTATAAATATAAATTAAATCGTAGGGCTTTTAATTCGGATTAAATAAATAGATTTGATTAGATCTATCGATAGATTTAATTAATATATTTTTAATCCAGATTCAAAATTGGTTTTGAATATAATACGCGCTAGGTTTAGAAAAACCTACGGGACATTCTGTCTAGCGTATTAGAAAGCCGCGAAAAACCCTAGAAAGAAAAAGAGAGAGACGCAAGAATACTGAGGCGCTAGCACGCTGCCGTCAGTGTTGGAGGCCGTTCGTGTGGATACCGGTAGAGGAAGGCGATTCTAAAGAGTCGGCCTCGCTGATCGAGAAGGTAGCCCACCAGTTCAAATTGTTCTGCAAAGGTACGATTCGGAAACCCTAAACCTTGATTTAAACGCCGTTGAGCGATCCGCCTAAGGGATCCGTAATTTTTTTTTACTCCGCTGCGTGTACGGATCCCAACACTTATTGCATTACTTAAATTCATAATTTCTCATTTTACATTATTGGTACACACACATTAACGCATCATTAGTTTTTAATCAATTTGTTTAATTTGTTTTTGTTTGTGTTGCCATTAGAGTTTGAGGAGGTTAATAGAATTTTTTTCTGCAATATATATATATATATATATATATAGGCTCGTTATAAACCAATATGCAAGGAGATCATGTCATGTTCATACAATTTTTGAACCGGGGCTTAAATGGATTGAAGGGTAAAGAAAATTTCACTTGTCTCCATTGTTCTCAACTTCTCATGTCCATGACTATTCTTTTATATATATATATATGGACCTCGGAGAAAACCAGACTTCAACTATTTTTAGGTTCTCACCATTTAATTCATTTTGTTTTCGATATTCCATCAAAATGTAATTATTAATGAGGTTGTTTTTAATGAAAGTAGAAGCATGTTTGATTTCGTTCATTCTTCCATAAAATTTTTGATAGGGATATCTTTCTATCTAAGTTCCTGCTGCGTAGTAAGCTCATATTTTTTCTGGAGCTTTTGCTTATATATATACTGGATTAGTCAGAGGTTGTTGGCTTAACAGTCCAGATGACTCTAGTAACAAGATATTCCTCTGATCTTTAATATAAAACATATTTAAGTAGTTGATCTTGGTCTTAAATATAAGACATAGTTTTCATATTTATCAATATTTTCCTAATTTACCCCTATTTATGCTCTATCAACAATTTTGTAAGTACATACACGCATATCATCTTAACTGTAAAACCATACATATTAGTGTCGGTTTGGTTAAGCGGTGAGAGCTCATATAAGTCTGATTGAAACCAAAAGCGTGATTGTCTTGCTTGAGTAATTTTTTAATAATCTCGATCGGCCCGATAAGAAACCCGTTTCTTAGGGGATTGAAAAACCCCGATTAAAACTTCCTCAACAACAATTTCTCTAATTTTCCCTTTAAATAATATTATTTTAGATATTGTTCACATTACTTAGCCAGAATTTTTAAATTATTTTAAATAATAAAAATTATAAAATAAAAATAATATTTAAATAATCATGTCATCTATTAATCATATTTAATAATAATTAATATATATTCAATTTTATTTATTATTAAATATAATCATGAAAATGTAAATAACTTTATTGAAGAAATAAACTTGATTGCATAATGTGGTGCAGTCCAAGTAAAATAATTAGCTATCATGTTTATATGTCTATTTAGAAATTAAATCACATGATAATGATAGGTATCGTAATATGCTCTCTAACATATACTTCAACGTATATAATGTTTCTTTTAGTTTCATTTATTTCCTAGTTGAATATAACTTTATAAAATTTATACAATTTTTAGTAATCATACATTTATAAGTGTTTTTAATAAATGAAATCCAGACATAATCACAATTTTTAAGGTCATTTGTGGGGGGAAAAAATCCAAACAGAAATCACGATTAACCATGATTGACAAACGACATTTTTAATCAATGTCACTTAGCTTATGCAAATCACGATTACATTTGTTCACAACATATCCTTAAATGGTTTGGATGCAGTTTAGATACGGATCAATGAAAAGAGAAATGGAAGGTAAAGAAGAGACCCGTTAAGGAAATTAATAGGAAAATAAATTACTTAAATTCTAATTTAAGTGATTAAACTTAATAAATCATTAATCAGGTAATATATATGGGAGAAAAATGAATTTAGAAAATTGGGTCAAATTACTTTCATACCCCTTACCCCTTAGTTATTAGAAAGGAAAAATTGAAACTATTACAAATAACTAATATGAAACTATTGCAAATACAAATTGATACATACCCGCGCAACTCGATCGGGGTCTGTAATAGTTTTATATTAATTATTTTATTTGTTAATTTTATACTTATTATTTTTTCAAATAATTTGATAAAAAATATGGAAAATCAGAAAAAATTAGTATAAAGTCAAGTATGATAAAACAAAAATAATAAAAATATACAATATGTAAAACATGTTGTTAACAAATTAATCTCATAAGATATTTTAAAGAAAAATTTATTGAATAAAACATTAAAAAAAAAAAAAAAAAAAAATTGCCCGTTTCCAACGTTTTGAAGCACTATATCTTCCTGTAGCAAGAAAAGTCTGAACTATCGTCGATTGTGAACCCTTTCCTGTGTGAGATTCCTTTTGAGTTTCGAACAGTCGAGCTCCATAGAGCATATGGTATCATTTAAATTTCTTTTGAACATATTTCAATATCCCGGATTTCTCCACTGGTTTAAGATGGTATTATGCATATTAGATACCCTGTTCTGTCTTTTGTCAATTTAAAAGGTGTTTCTTGGAATTTTCCCTATTTTAATGAAAAAATTCCCCAAAAAAAAAAGAAAATAAATAAATATTTACCAGTTTCCTATGTTTTTGACTATGAAGGATTACATCTTCTGAACCAAAATCCTCATCGATTGTGAAGCTTTTCCTGCGTGAGATTCCTCGAGTTTTGATCAACCCAACACCATGGAGCAAATGGTTTTATATAAATTTCCCTAATAGTGCTGTAAGTTTCTTTTCGACTGAGTAATTACTAATTACACTTATTTCTGGTTGATTGTGAAATTTCATTTTCATCAGTCGATCGCCATGAAGGAGAAAGTAATGCATCGCGACGCACCATATCTTCCTCAAGAAATTATCAGGAATTTTCTCAAACGACTTCCTACGAAATTCCTAATCCGATTTCAATGTGTGTGCAAAGAATGGAAGAATCTCATCAAAACCCCATCTTTCATTGCAGAACACCTCCACCATTCCACCCACCAAAACCCTTTTCTTCTTTATGAGGGCATTAATCCTCGGCGCTTAAGTTTGATCAATCGTGATATGCAAGTCCTTGAATATCATATTCCACCTTTCTCAAATTCCTCAATGTGCCGGTTCGTCCCATCCAGTAGTAATGGCTTGGTCTGTCTCCAACTCAATGAATCTAAATCTTTGTGTGTGTGGAATCCAGCAATAAGAGAGGTCTTCCATGTGGCTAGACCTCTTAGTTCTGATCGTCGTGGGCTTTCCTCCATAGGATTTGGTTTCAGTCCAATTGTTAATGATTACAAGATTGTGAGACTTTTTTATAGTATAGATAGTCGTGTGGCTCATAAAGTGGAAGTGTTTGCATTAAGCACAAGGTTATGGAAAAAAGTTGAAGTTGGGAAATTAGAGTGTGTAATTCCTCCCGTACATTACTATGGTTTAAGTTTCAATGGAGCAATCTTTTGGTTTAGCTTCAACCTTGAAGTGGGGAAGAATCAATATGGAGTAGTTTCGTTTGACGTAGCAACAGAAGTGTTCACATTGATACCATTTCCTAGTTCCGCTTGTAAATCAAATTGCTATAAACTTGCTACATATGAAAACAAATTGGCTATGCTTTCAAGCAACAAAATTGTAAACATGGAATCATCTTCGGTTGATTTGTGGGTTATGGACAAGTGTATAGATGGCTCTAAGGAGACATGTATTTGGACCAAAATATATACAAGCAATCCCTATCCATGCTTTTTATTTCCACAGACTATTTGGATAAATGAAATTGTTTGCAAAGTCAAAGAAATGGGTACATCCATCAGGGGGAGAAAAGTTGTATTGGAGAATGATGATGAAGCAAGACTTGTTTTCTGCAATCTCCATACTAATGAGTTCAAGGAATTTGGCAAATGTTCCTTTACTACTCCAATTTGGAATTATGAAGAAAGTGTTATATCAGGTGGCAACAATCTCTTTGAAGCTTTTCTTCATCCTAAATCCTAGTTATTACATTGCCTATTTACTTTATTTAATCACTTTCAATGAAAATAAATCCATATAAATATAACTTTTTAGATCATTTGTCATTTGGAGATGTTATTTAGAATGATGAATTGGGGTATTTATATCCTTTTTGGATGTTCAATTTTCTTTCAAATATTGATATGAATTAGTTGCTAGTGTTATGGATTATTCATTACCTTTTGTACTGTTTAGTCATTATAGCAATGGATTTAAATACATTGAAAAGTCCTAAATCTTAGTTGTTATATTGTAGATTCACTTTATGTTAACCATTCTTTATCTAGAAAAAACACACAAAAAATGGGTTGAAGCATTATTGATTCTTATAATTTGATTGAATTTTGGTTTTGGTCCTTTGTAGTAGACCTAGCTGAAATGGGCTTAGGACAAAACGGAATCGGAGGCTCAACACAGAATTATGGACCAGTTGCACCAAGAAGGAGCCTGAGACTGAAGAAAAGGGACTGCTAGCTTCGTGATTTGGATGAGATTTAATATAATACAATATGAGAAATGCCGTTAGGATGGGAGTGACAAGATTTTGGCATATCCTCCTTCTGAAGATTCTTCTGTACCTTGTTTCTTTCTGAATGCTATTCCTTGCATTGCTTTCTGCTACTTCCTATTCTATAACTTGTTTCTGTCTGATTATTTTATGTTTTCATAGCTCTGTAATTGCATGGGAATATTCATTATGTGTGTGTGTGTATCGTCAAAGCTGATTTCATCATTTCCATTATATTTGCATTGTGAGTTTTCTAACATTACATCCCTGTAGTCTCGAATCATGCTTTTTGTTTGACCCAAAAAAAAATCATGCTTTTTGGTTCCTATATAGTGCACAAGAACTTGGTTTGCGTTATTACCGTTCAGTATATGTTCCAATATATGTTCCAAAACAAAGCTGGTTTGGTTTTTATACTTTTAACGAGTTTTGGTTTTGGTCCTTATACTATTAACAACCTTTTATTTTAGTCCATACACCTAATGCGCATTAACTAAAAGTTAACACTATTAAATTTGGACCTAGGGATAAGAAACAACCATTTGAAATTAGATGGATTAAAACTAAAATTCGATCGATCTGTAAAGATAAACAAATGTATTAACCCTAAAACACTATTTGTCTAGTACCAACTTTTTCTTCGTTAGTTTTTTTTTGGGTGTTAGATATTTGCTTGGCTTAATTGCGTGGAAGTTAACTTCCCATGACGTATCCTAGCAACTTACACACTATTACAGGAAACACTGTTTACGTGAATTGTGGAGGGTTTTTTACGTTGTCTTTGGGAGTGACTTAATTTTAGAGCATTTTCAATTCTCATTGTCGGCAAGTAAGTTAATTCATTTATATCTCTTGGAGTTCCAATGGTAATGTATTTTTCGGCTTTTCTTTACTTAGTTTCTCCCATGTGCGTTCTTCTGAGGGGTGTCACAATGAACTTCTATACAAAAAGAATGCATCATATGTAAATACAAAACCAAATTAGTAGGATGTTAAATCTTAAGCGCAAAATCATGGGCTTAATTAAAATAGATCAATAATAGAGCACTAATAATCAATTTTCACTCTAAATAGCAGTCATAACCTTCAACATGCTCTATATGCCACTTGTAAATTATGAGCTACAATTTATTGAATTTGTTACTTTACGCCAAATTGGATGTTTGAAGTCTTGAATTTGATATATTTTAGTCCTTTTGCAGGATTAGTTTGTGTATTTACTTTCTTTTGAGGACCAAGTCAATAATACGTGTTTAAAAGTTACAAATTTTAAAGTACCAATTCATGGAGAGGAATAAATATAAGGAAACAGTTTAAGGACATATATTAGTCAGAGACTAGACTGTATAGATACTCATTACAAAACTACTAGGAATCTAGTTTCTTATTACACTTCACTGCTTCGAGGTTCAATTAAATAGAAGTAGGAAAATAGGTCAGTTTGTAAACGTAATCAAAATATTGTTAATAGCTACTGTTATTATGATCCTAACAAGTAATAGTGTATAAACAGAAGGTTAAGAGTTGTTAAGATATATTATTTTGGGTAGAAAAGAGGTAACTATAGGACTTGAAGGAGGGAATTGGCTAGTTTTTCTTTTAATATACACATGTCGCCTCACATATACAATAACTTTTGTAATACCCCAAAAATACGTATCATAATTTGGTAAGATTATACCTATAAAAAGTAGGTGAATATGGGATATCAAATAATAAGATATAATTATCTTATTTTCTAAGGAAAAATCTCTTGGAAATTAGAGAAATTAAGGGCCAAAGTGCCAAATGACCAAAATGCCCCTAAGGGACATAAATATTTAGGAAAAATGTGAAAAATCCTAAAAGTCAGTGAAATAATTATTTGGATAATGAGAGTATGTTATCTCTAATTATGGTAATTTAATAAATTACGAACTTAGAGAAATTGTATAAGAATGTCCAAAAGGTAATAAAAGACCAAAAAAAACCCTTACAAATTATTGAAAAATGTAAGAGGCATGGAAATACTAAGGTTAATGCAAGAGTATGAAGGTAATGAGGCATTGTAATTAAGAAAATTATCAACAAGTGATAATAAAATAATTAAGTAATATTGGGCTAATTACTTAAGTATAAGCAAAGGAAATTAAGAGATAATTGTGTAAAGCTCAAAATATAGTGGTAATTGGCTTAAAATTAGTAAAAGTATATTTACTAATTAAATGGAAATTTTTGAGAAAAATAGTTGAGTTTAGGTATTTTTAAGCCTAAATGCAAGAATAGACCAATAGGAAAATTTTGTAAAAATTATGTAAAAAAATAATAATAATTTAATTAATTAATTAATTAATTAATTTAAAAAAAAAACGAAATAAATAAAAAAATGGGCCAGCCGAATTGTTGGGTAGAATTGAGGATAAGAGTTGATTAAAAATATCAAAGCAAACTTAGTGTACAAGTTTAGGTTTTATTATTTTAATATATAATTTATTGAAGTGAATAGTAATGGAAAATATAGGAAACGGATCCTATCTAGAGATCTAGGAATGGGATTTCCAGAGTCAGGTTAGAATATTGATCAGTGGAATTTTATCTTCCGTTAGACTCTTCCTATGATTAATTAAGGTAGTTTGTGCATTTTCCTAATAAAACAAAATAGGGGAAAACGTAGATAGGCATATTTTTGGATATGAAGAAAATAAATTATAACTCAACATCTAGGAATGAGTTTGAATTTATCTGGACATATTTGGAATCAGTGAATTTTTCTGAAGAAGTTGATGATTTCAGAAATACGTTCTGAAACCGGACACGTTCGGACACGTTTTTCGAGAAAACTTCAACTGGACTGTTGGAACCCTGTAAGAGACCAAAATCTAAGTTAAATTAGATATTATTGATGAGGAAGAGAAGATCTTGAGTTATGAATTCAGAATTTTGAGATTTCGCGAAACGGACACCGATCGGGGAAATTCTATCGGACCGAGTCATAAAGCAAGTTGAGTCAACACTCTTTGACCAATCCATTGCTGCCAAGTCAGCTCCTTATGTCGACCAACTAGCTTCCATGTACCAGAATTAAACACCATTTAAGGGTGATTTTACATGGTTTAAAGTCAAGGAGAAAATTACAAGATTTGGAGTTAAAATTACCAAAGTGGCCCAAAATTTGCCTATATAAAGGCATGCATACCTCTTGAGATTTCTCACACCATTCCTCTTGCTCTAGCCGAAATATAGAGTGAGAAAGTAGAGAGAGAAGCTCTGGGCAAAATTGTGCGAAGTCTTCAACGGTAAGTCTTTCGGGCTTTAGTTTTTAAGTTCGAGTTCTTAGTTTTAGTTCGGTAGTTAGTAGAATTGTTAGTTAGATTTAGGAAGTAGGTGATGAGATTCCTATTCTTGTTTTAGGCCTTGTTTGCGTTGAAAAATATGCAGAGGTAAAAACATAGTAGGGATCGAGTCGCCGAAAAGTTGAAGCTTTCGCAGTTTTTCAAAAGTAATGGTAGAATTTGTTAGAATAGTCTTTAATTTTTCAAGTATGATTGGATATCATATGGGAGGGCTATTTTAGTCTTTATTTTTGAAAATCAAAATGGCGTCGAAGTTCTGGCGAAATTTCGGGAAGAAAATTTGTAAGAGTAACGAAGTGCTGGCAAAATTCCGCCAATTAGGGGTATAGGGGCAAAATGGTAATTTTTACCTAAAATGCCAGATATAGTATCAAATCACTAATAAAAGTGATATTACTCTTATAGGACGTCAGAAACTTTGATCTGCTGCCGTTACGCTGTCCGACGTGCCGCTGTAGGACGTTTCGCTGTTTTCCGTAAAACGTGCCGTTTCCGCCAGAAGTACCTACGCTCGTCAACGAAGGTACGTTCGCGTACTGTAACACTAACGCTGATGATTATTGAATGTATATATGTGTTGATATGTTGTGTAAATAGTTTGATGCCGAAGGCAAGGCTAGTCTATGTGGGTAAGCCAAATAGTCGCCGTAAAGTCGGTGAGGCCCCATGATAGACACTTACTGGTCATGCTATTCGGTGCTATACGCACCGTGTCTATGGAACCGTACTTAGACGCACCGTGTCTATGGAACCGTACTTAGATGCATCGTGTCTATGGAACCGAACTTAGATGCACCATGTCTATGGAACCGTACTTAGACACACCGTGATTAAGGTATCGTACTTAGATCACTATTACGCTTTTATGTTGTTATTTAAATGATCATGTACCGGCTTGATCAATGTTGTAAAATTTGCAATACTTGTTGGACATATACTGTTTATAAGCATGAGGTTAACGTTACACGAGATCCAATGCGTTAAATTGGATCTCGCTTATAGCTCGTGGTTCGGAGGACCGGAGGGCCGAGAAGAGAAGCAAGCAGGCCACGTAGAAGATTCGGTTGAAGATCTCTTTCTGTTGTATATTACCTTTGAACCACATGGATTTTTGTACCGCTGTTGTATCCAGCCAGACTTACGGCATTTTATATGTACATATCAGTTACTCAATCGCTCCGATGCTCTACTCTGATCATTTTGAAAGGATGTTTTTTTTAAAAAAAATTATACTGCTTTTGGAAATTGGGTTGTTACAACTTTTATATGAGAGTTTTATTTTTCCTCATTTTGTTCCAAAATCAGTCCTTGTGTTATTTAGCTGGTTCCATCTTGGATCAGAAATTAGCTGTAAAAGTTTTGAAGTATCATGGAAGCTATGAATATTTAATATGAACTCTGTAAAGCATCCGCATACTAACTATGAAAGAGTCATGTTCATGTTAGATGGTAAGAGTTACAGAAAGGATATCACTAATTTTGAAAACTAGTATTCCCTTCTTTTTTGGTGAACGAAAACTAGTATTTTTCATACATATAAATTTGATATTTTGTCTGGCTGTATGGTCTGTTTGATTCTATATTCTTCTTAATTAGTATGAGTGAATGTACTTTTAGTCCCCAAAAAAAAAAAAAAAAGTGTACGAGTGAGTGGGCTAGAAGATAGTAGAAATAACTGGTGTGTCTGATTCTACGAAAGCACAGCTTGCTAGCTAGCATCTTGTCAGAGACATTTTCTTCTTGGGAAAGTAGGTTCCATTTTTACCGGTGAAATAAAGAATAAGTGGAAACATAAATTAGAGGAAACTAAAAGTAAGCCTTGAACTATATATATATATAATCCAATTACTAATTGTCATAAAATACTATGAGTTCTGGTCTTCTTCCCTAAATTATCCCCTACATGACACCAGCCTACATTTCCTTCCATTTTTGAGTAAAACTGACCTCATTCCATACACATTTCCTCCCGTTTTTGAGTAAAACTGACCTCAAACTGATTCATGTTGAAAAACAATAAGCTGATTTAGAAGAGATTAAAGCAGCTTACAGGAGATTATCAAAGAAATACCACCCAGACACAACCTCACTCCCTCTAAAAACTGCTCAGACAAATTCATGAAGTTGAGGGAAGTGTACAATGTCCTGAGCAATGAAGAGAGCAGAAATTTTTTTGACTGGACGCTTCTTCAGGAGGCAGCGAGCCGGCAATCAGAGAAGATGAAGATGAGATTGGAGGATCCTCATGAGTTAGATGTGAAGAACCGGGAATCTGTTCCAGACATGGTTGATCGGCTTGGAGGAAGGAACACGAAGCTCAGTGATCAAAACAGTCACTGCTCTCACTGTTGATGTTTTCATCATTATTTTTGCTATTTGCTGCATCGTTAATGTAATATACTTCAAAGAACCATATAACTAGATTGTTTATATAAAATTATTAGTTAAAATATTTAAATAGAAGCTATAATATAGCATCATGGCGTAGAAGACGTTACGTTATTGCATCTCAAATTCTTATATTATAAAAATGTACACATATAAAACATCCCAGTGCAGGATTAAAAGTTGTATATACATGTCAAGAGTGTTAATATAAATAAAACTAAATCATACTACCTTCATTCCTAAATATAAAAGCTTGGGTTTATTTTGATTCTAAATATAAGATGTTAGTCTACTTTTCTCTCAAATTTATAATCTCCCAAAAAAAAAATCTTTCTTAATTGTATATGATAAGGGTATCTAGCAAACTACCAATACATATATATTACAAATAACTAATTCAACTAATTTTTTTTAATATCCTAAATTTGTTATTTTACTATTATATTAAGGACTGAATGAAGTATAAAACTTTCAAAACTTTTGCCCCATGTTCAAAGAAGTCCCTTGACAATAAAAACTGGATAGAGAATTCCCCTAACTGGGGAAGGCTAAAGTTGCGGATGACACGAGAAAATATTGCACGCGATTTGATGAATGAATCTCGGATAGAGTTTCTCACAATTTTAAAGTCATTCTTAGCTTACTATGAACGAGTTTAAGTGTAATATTCTTTTAAAATACTTTTCCCAAGGTATGATTTGAGTATTACTTTGTTTTTTTTTTTTAATGGTAGTATTTAGGTAATTCAGCCGTCGGGATAGACACTATTGGTGGTCAATAGTGATGCCAAAGATCCTTTGCATTTTTAGCTAAGCATAGGTATCCTCTTATTGGAGGCAATTCTATTTAAGGCACTGTAGGGCACTAAATGTAGACACCTCTTCCCGTGGAGATTCAAAGCTTAGTTGGCCAGGGATCCTTTGTTAATTAGCTGTGTGTATATTTGCATGTTTGGAGCTTGTAGGTGAACTATATCATATCTGGATTCGAGGTAAGAAAGAACTTTTTTTTGTTTTAATATATAAAAACAAAGTGATCAATCTTTAAGAACATTTTGGTTTTGATTAGTTTTTTCTTGGAAATATTTTATTATTAACTTTTCAAATTTAAATTTTTCGAGTCCCGAATCCAATTGAGAAGGCACGATATATGATTAAAAGATATTGCATAGAAATAAAACCTTAATTAACTCTATCAAATTATAAAATTTGACATAAAAATAAATCAGCAAATCAAACTCTTGTGTATATTATATAATTCACTGGATAACAAAATGATATTGCTTACATAATCACAAGAGATACACTATAAGATTTCACTTTATTGTAAACCCTGCTATTCATGAACGTATTGAGCACAAACAGAAACAACGGGGATAAAAGTGTCATTATAACAATTCAAACTAGATTAAGAGAAAGCTTCATATAAATAAACTTTAAGATGGAGACTGGTAAACAGGGAGGAGGTGATTTATAGTAGTAAGGAGGAGGAGGAGAGGATGACTGAGGTGGTACGGGGGACTTATAGATGTATGGTGGACAAGGCGGGGGAGAAGGAGGAGGCATAGATACTTCTAATAATATGGAGGCGGTGGTGGAGGAGGAGACTTGTAATAGTATGGAGGAGGCGGTGAAGGCGAAGGAGGAGGTGGAGACTTGTAATAATATGGAGGCGGTGGCGAAGGGGATGGAGGAGGGGGAGACTTGTAATAATATGGAGGCGGTGGTGATGGAGATGGAGGAGGCGTAGACTTATAGTAGTATGGAGGCGGTGGTGAAAGGGAGGGAGGAGGTGGGGACTTATAATAGTATGGAGGTGGTGGTGATGATGGAGACGGTGGAGGAGGAGACTGGTTATATGGAGGTGGTGATGGGGATGGTGGAGGCGGGGGCTGGTAATAATATGGAGGAGGTGGTGATGGGGACGGTGGAGGCTAGGACTTGTAGTAATACGGAGGGGGTGGTGATGGGGACCATGGAGGCGGGGACTTGTAGTAATATGGAGGCGGTGGTGGTGGAGATTGATAAGCATAAGGGCTATAATAATGATCAGCACTAGCACTATAGATAGCTAACAGGCAAAGTGCCATTCTAAGTGTGAGTTGAGGCCATTGTCTTTGCCCCATTGAGCTTCCCGTGATCATCTCCTCTCTACCTATCTTCAACTCTCTCTCTCTAATTTTCTTGATCCAACATGGATTAGCTAACGACCCTTTATATAGTTGTGGCACTTAACCATGGCTACCAAAATTTATTATAGTTTAATGCTTCAAATTTTGAATCGGTTTCAATATGAAGCCAGCTGCCGTATTATTTTATATTATTCCCTTTAATATTCTCTAATACTCTTCCAAATGTAGGAATTAGTCGGAGGATTTGTTTTGGTCCTAGAAATGAAATTTAAATTCACTTTGTCTCCCAAGTTTATATTCATCGAATTCTAAATATAAAACCTATTAATCTAATTTAGATAGATTAATGAAGCTAAATAAATTACAAGTTAATTATAACATATGTGACATGATTCCTCTAAAATATTTTTGTATAACATTAAACTATATTTTAGTTTATAAATTAAGTAAATAAATTGTAAAACATGCTACATATAAAAGATAAAACTGAAAAGGGTCTTGCATTTAGGACTGAAGCTCATTCGCAAACTGTCCTACATTTAGCATCATATGAGTAATTTGTTATCCTAATTATCCTTACTAATTACACTTATTAAAAGGGTTTTTATCATAGATAGTTTCCAATTAATGTGCAAAGGATTAAACATATATTTTTTTTAGAAAACCAACTCACATTTATTTCATATAACTAACTAAATTAATTTTTTTTAATCTCTATAAATTAGTTATCACTTATGTTAAAAGAGTAATATTTAAAATTTAGATCGTGGTTCTGACTGTGTGATTACTATTTCTTTCCAATGATGTGAAGACAAAGCATGGCCGGATGAGAGAGACTTTTACAGTTAAAAGCGCGTTTTGGAGAACAAGTCTTTTGATCTTTTCCTCAACATTAACTTATTTATTCAATATAGAAGACGGTAACCTAATTATTATAATAATCAGTAAAATGTGAAATAAATAATTATTGGACTAATATCTAACATCCTTATATATTATTCCACTAGATTCTAAACTAATTTTTGGTGCATCCAATATTATAAAGTAATTTTTAATATACCCTATAATCTAAAATAATTTTTTGTATACTCAGTACCTTAAAATATTTTTTTAGTAGCTCTCAGTGTCATAAGTTTAAGGTGTTCATTACTATTGGAAAAAACCATATTGTATTTTAAAGTATTTTTTTAATATCATCCAGTAAACTAAAATAGTTTTTTTATCAAGCATCTTGAAATTTTTTTTTTTCAATAACACTCATTATTCTAAATTTAGGGGCATTTTGCTAAAAAAAAAAAAAATACTTTAAAAGTGAAATTACACAAAAATTACTTTAGGAAATTTGATGTTATTAAAACAAATACATTGTTAGGATGCTCAATACGTCAAAAGTTAGTTTGCAATATTAAGTGCTGATGAAAAAATATTTCATAACCCTTAGATACGATTTAACCAATAATTCTAATGTGAAATCTCTTCTTCTAGATTTTCCTTAGTCTAATTTATTCCTAATAACGTATATTTCAATGAACCAAAAGTTTCATCCAATTAAAAAAATAACTGGGTCGTATTGGGTTGAAATTAGACATTTTTCAGCTGCTCGTCTCATAAGTTGTCATGTCAAAATATTGCTGCTTACAACTATATCTGGTGTCGGCAGTCGGCACCAACTTGCTCTCTAACTTTTTTTGTACATGGGGAAGAAAATACTCCAATTACTTTTAATGAGACAATAACTCCTTATGACAAGTACATATTGATTAACGCCTATGGAAGAAACTTAATTCAGTCATTCCCAAAAGATTCTGAAACTTTACTGCATCTTTAGGTCAAAATGAAATTAGATTTTGTGGGAGGAAAAAAAATTATGCCCTTGCTTTATTTTTTCATAAGAGCATTTACAAGACAAATAAAGGGATTTAAAAGAAACCACGGAGTTAACAAAAATATTTTAGCCATTTAGACAAATAAATAAGTTTACAAGACAAATAAAACCATTCACAAAACAAATAAATGCATTTATAAGACAAATAAAAGGATTCAAAAGAACTTAAGAAGTTAAAAATATTTTGGTCATCACAAAACAAATAAGGGAATTCAATTTACAAATAAGGGGATTCAAAAAATAAAGTAAGGGTGTCATTGATTTTTCACCTTCAAAACTTAATTTCATTTTAACGCAAAAGGTGCAATAAAATTTTAGAATATTTTAGGTCTCACTGAGATAAACTCTCTTTCATGGGGCTGACTAAAATTCTCCCTAGAAATTTTAGTTAAAAGTAGCTAATTTTTTAAGGTTGTAAAAATTATGTCTTTGAATGAAATTCATTTAGTAAAAAATTATATTTGGTTCGTTAGAAGATTGTTTAGTTAATTGGAAACTATGAGAGTAAATAACTTTTGGTGAAAAAATTACTCCCTCTGATGGTTTTTTATATATAATCCCATGTTAATTATTTTACTTATATTAAGAAAAGTATAGTTAAAATTAGTTTAAGAGTCAAAAGCTTTGGGAGAATTAGGAACTAAAAAACAAATTAATAACAATTTAATTGGCTTCTGAAAAAATTTTCTGAAAAATAAGTTGCAAATTTAGGAGTCTTGATTGTAAATAAGGCATTTAAATTTTAAATGCAACTCTTAATTTACAGCTAAGATTCATGTTCACAACTCTCTGAATCTAAATGATTTGCATTTCATTTTAAAGAAATTTTTTTCCAAGACCTAACCATCATTAATTCAAGGGAAAATTTTAGAAAACTACGTGAAATAGAGAAAAGACAAATCAAGGAGTCTAATGTCACAAATCTCAAGTCATACATATTGGAGGAATATGAGATTTGCATATGTTTCCAAATGACTAATATGCCTTTGACTGCATTTGAAGAGCTCAAGTTGTCAATATGTATACTGAAGTTGTTATTACATGTTATTCTCTATGCCTAAGTTAATTATACATCACAATTAACAACTTCGTTATACATATTAACTTGAGCTCCTCAAATACCAACAACCTTGTAGGTATATTTTGAAGCCACACATATCAGGCGTAACTGACTGCTTAAGTATAGAAAATAGTAACTTAAGAATTTCAAATAACAACTTCGGTATACGTATTGATAACTTGAGCTCTCCAAATACTGTTCGGGGTGAAAAGACCTTTTTCTCGTAGCAATGCATTTAACCAAATCATTTTGAAATTAACCGATCCAGCTGGAGCTTCTTAAATGGTTAACTATGATAGAAAAGTTTCTAACCACATTTCCCAAAACACTATCATGGTTAAAAGGATTAAAACCACAAATAGAACTAACCATGTTAGAAAAGAGTGAAACTAAATTCCTTTCTCAAAACCAACAACATGACATCATATAGTATATGATAGCATATGACAGTTCAAAATTTCTTAGTAACCACAAAATAAACTATACATATTTCAAACAACAAAAATTTAAGCTGCAATAACAGATGGAAGGCGATTAGAGCAAATAGAGGGAGACCAAAAGGCATTACAGAAGAACGCGTGTATAACGCTGCACACAGGTGGTTACAAGAAAGGTTGCAGTTCCGCGTGGATTTGACAGTGGGGGTAGGGGTGGGGGGTTCGCTATAACGCCCGTCTTAAATGCGTCCTTATTTATCAGAGTTATAGGGCACAGGCATCAAAATAATTTGGACGACTTAATTGTGGAATAAAACTTTCATAAAATAACTTAGTTTGAAAACATTAGGATAAAATTTTCACAATTCGGATCTATCCCATACGGAGATCTTAATACAATAATCCAAAAATAGACAAATGATAAACGATACAATACAGTCTATCTACCCATATTTTTCCAAAACGTTCCATTTGTTGTAACCCTTACAGCTGCGTCTTCCCTCTTGATCCCGATCCACTTCCTGTTTCTTTCATGCGGTCTGGAGTTCAAATGAATGAACCCCAGGGGTAACAGTTAATCTCATATGCAAGCATCAAATATAAATGATAGTATAACACATGTATAAGTATAGAATAATTTACAATAAACAAGTCGCACCGAAACCACAGTTATTGGCCAAGGACCGCAGCCTTTTGGAACACACAGCTCCATTTTAGGACACGCAGCCCTAATCCATAGCTAGGATACATACATGCAAATTATCTAGCAACCATGATCAGTCATACATGAATACATACATACAAGCAAATAAGATAACAGTTTCCCACCTCAAACTTGAATCCTTACTTTGTCCGAAGGTGCTGGGATCAGAAGAGGTGTCAAGGTATGCCTATAAACGTTTATCATTGTCATTAGTAACTTGCAACGTAACTAACTACGCGAATTATTTTTAGAGGATTAAAAGTGGTTACTAACCCCTAAAATAGCAATACCCTTTTTAATAAATAATAATATTTATTCCTCTTCCTAATAATAATAATATTTATTTATTATTATTTTCTTTGGAATTATTTCTCTGGGTTGAGGGGGTTATGGGTTGAGGGGTTTCGAGTTGGGGGTGCTCGGATGGG
Organism: Acacia pycnantha; assembly: GCA_025563575.1. Classification (NCBI taxonomy): domain Eukaryota; kingdom Viridiplantae; phylum Streptophyta; class Magnoliopsida; order Fabales; family Fabaceae; genus Acacia; species Acacia pycnantha. The sequence goes on along the minus strand of JAMWYP010000055.1, from coordinate 3,527,225 downwards.
ATGCTAAGATGGGGGTGCTGGAAATCCGAGTTAGGATGTTGGAATCCGAGTTGGGGTGTTGGAATCCGAGTTGGGGTGTTGAATCTGAGGTAGGGTGTTGCAGGGATGGGTTGCTGAGTAAGGTGTCTGAGATCTGAGATGAGTGGTCCGAGATCCGGGTTGAGGGGTGAGTGGTTTGAGAGTTGAGGGGTGAGTGGTTGAGGTGTCCGAGATCCGAGATGAGTGGTTCGAGATCCGGGTTGAGGGGTGAGTGGTTTGAGGGTTGAGTGGTGAGTGGTTGAGGTGTCCGAATCCGAGATGAGTGGTCCGAGATCCGGGTTAATACCAAGTTTTTCCCTTCACTTAAACACATTCAGCGCCATATATATACACTTCAACATACAACCCAGAAAAATTCCAGATTTAATAGGTCAATTTCAAAAATTTGTATCTCTCTGGATACACCTACGAATAAGGCGTGTGACCTATCAAATTAAACCTTGTTGTGTCCATTTTATTTCTGAAAAATTTCATGACAAAACTTGGTCATTTACTATTTCAAAACTTAACACAAAAATCACTGTTCATTTATGGAAAATGACAGTTTTCCAATTTTGCTGTCAAACTTTGAAAAATCATAACTCCCAATCTACACATTTTTTTTGGCTGTTTTTTTCCTCATTTTAAACCTTATTGAGTCTACTATCTACTGTAAAAATTTCGTGGAAAAAATCAAACATTTGACTTTGAAATAGAATCACGTAAGATTCTTTGTTTCAAACAAGAAAAACAGAGCATGACCACATTTTATTCTTCTAACTAAACCACTTGCAGCAGATTAAAGCTACGAAAATAGGAAGGATAATGCTTAAGGAACTCACCTTGGTTGATTCCTCAAGCTTCACGATCAGCTCCTTCGTTTTCTCCAGCCATGGCTCTCTCTCTCTCTCTCTCTCTCTCAGTTTCACTTGAGCTGAGCAAAGTGAATGAATGAAATTCCAGGAACAACGTTTAAATAAGAATGTATGGAGAGTCTGCTGTCGTGAGCGTTTAAACCGTTGGAAGAGTATGGTGCTTCTGATCTTGCGTGTTTAGAGAATGAGTTAATCACGCTAAAGAAGTATGGCCAATAACTTTTTGCTGATAGCTCTCTACTGTCACGTGCTTCAGCTGAAGGAGTTAATGGAGATAATGGGCTTATAGTGTATATTGCGCTGTGAGGCCTATTTTAATACCTTGTTTATCCTCCTCCAAACCTTTATTTGCAATGAGGTACTCAGTTCAATTAGTTGCAAATATTGGAAAATGATAAAATTAAATCCTTAATTCCATTTAAGGATTTTCTTTCTCAATTAAATTTCTTTTGGCCTTAAAATATTATCCCTAAAATATTTATGTCAAAAATTATTCCCTAATTATTTGCCCTTAATTTGTGAGAAAATATGCCTTAAATTCCAATAATTAGCTTTATAATAATCAAGGCCAAATTTTCCATAAATAATTTCATCATAATAATTCTATATCCTTGAAATATCATTTCATAATTTTCCCTTTTTGTCCCTCGGGCGAAGTTACGGCCCTATTTGGGAATGTCACACCTCCTGAACCGGGCTTAAACGTTCGCCAAATTTAGGTATATTCTCAAGTTTCAATGCCCAAAAGTTAGGATGTTACATTCGCAGGATAAGAAGATGAAGGAAGATGAGCGGATTTGAGAGAAGTGACATTGCCGAAGGGAGTGTAGCAAGTGACAATGGACCCATAGCAGCAGGGGCGGACCCAAGAATTGGGCGAAAATAAAAAATGTTACATCATAAATATCATAAATGAAAGTACTTAAAATACGATATAGAGCTAGCTAATATACAAAAAATTGAAAGATATCTATTACAAAAATTAAGGTTAATTCACTTGACTTTTACTCTATGTGTTTTCACATTGTGAAACTCATCTATAATTGAATTTATGCTAAAATTCAAAATAATTTCTTTTTCAATGTATTTCATTCTACTTCGAAGCCTATTCTTGATTATCTTCATAGCAGAGAAAGATCTTCCAGTAGTTGCTGTAGAAACTGGAAAAATGAGTATAAGTCTAATCACTCTATCAATAAGAGGGTAAATGATGGACTTTTAAGTTCTTTCTAGTCCTTGACATAATCTGATGTAGTTGATAAATTAATGAAATTTGGATACTTAGGAATGTCAAGCTCAAAATGTTGTAACTCTATCTTCAAATGCAATTTTTCCTGTTCTATGAAATTCCTAGAACAAAATTTATCAACAAGTTTGCAAATATCATCTCTATTAAATGACTAGTACCTGTTTCTTGGATCTAAAGTCATTCTCAAAGTAAGTAATTCAACAGTATTATCGTTGAACCTGCTATCTAATTATTGCAATTGATAATCAATGGTAGCACAAAAGATATTTACCCTATAAAAGTTTTCAGTAGAAAAATCACATTGTTCATTTCGAGCACGACCTCTCCTTCCAATATATTTTGCAATCATATCTGGAGTATCTGTAATAACCCCATTTTCATGTAAATTATTAGTATCATGTTATTGAAATATATGGAATTTCCCCTCATAATTTATAAGATCGCTATTAAAACTCGAAGCAAAACTATTATGTGGTTTTGTATAACACTTTTTAATTTGGACAAAAACGATAATTAAAATAACTGTTTATATATATATTAATATTGGAGGGAGTAATTTGGTGATGAGATAATGACAGGAGCAGAAATAACAAAACTCTCCACTTGTCACAACTAAAATTACACATGAATTGCTAATAGCGCTAGTAACCTAATTGGGAGTTTACGGGATTGATCCTATTTGTAATCTTAAAATTAGATGTATAACTTTGAGATGTAATTTTTCAATTTGTTAGTCCAATTTTTTCTCAATATCAAAATCACCTGTGTGATTTAATACTTGTGTGATTTACATGCTATTTGAATGAGCCCATATTTTTTTTTTTTGATATATTTCCAAAAATGTGGAGATCTAATCCAAATCATAAACAATGATACTCTCATAATGAATTTTCTATGAGAACAAGTAGCACATGATAATTCTTTAATTATATATAATATATTGACTATTCAAGAAGAATTTTCCGGTTCTTCAATGGATGTCAATATGTAATCTTTTATAACTTGTTCATCATATATATGACTCGAATGATGAAACAAATCATACCAACAATAAATTTGTTTGGATCAATAAACTTCTAGTTTATGTATCATGTTTCTTTACCAACAGTAAACTTTACAACTTATACAGCATATTGATATAAAATCTTAGTCTAACATGCATTTTTGGGAAATTAGTTAGGCTTGTGAGGAAGTATACAAGTACAACTTAGGAAGTATATGAATACAATTTTTTAATATTAACTCTTACTTGTATTCTAATAATTTTTTTCTTAAGTGTGGGTCATATAAATATAATAGGTCAATATTCTATGTTTTTTTTTTTTGAAGCCCAAAAGCTGCATGGTTCACATAAAATTGTGGATTTCAATTGGATTGAGCTATCACTTTAAATCTAATTGATTCTGTGGGTCATAATTTATTTTCATGATCAATGCTTCTCCCGCCTATAGAATAAACACATTAATGGATCATCTAATAGCTGATACAATCAACTGTGCATCGAAAATTATTAATTAAGTGGATGAACCATTTCAATAGAATACATAATCATGAAAACGTATGATATTTATAGTTTTTTTTTCTAAATTATCGATATACATATATAGCTTACACGCATTACAAAAATAATTTTGTCCACAAATCAAAATCAACATAAATTAAATACTTACTAAAAAAAAGAAGACGAAAATAAGAGATGGAGAGCGTTGCACTGCCGCTGGAGAAGGAAGCTGCCCCGCGCTCTCGGAGGATAATCTCCAATCGACTAAAAAGGTTCGGATAAGGACGGAAGGTGAGTTCAGTGACTCGATAGAAGGTTTGCAGGAGACTGATATGCTGATGGCGGAGAAGGAACCAGTCCCGGTCGTCTCGTACCGGAATAAGTTACTTAATCGAGATAGAGTGGTTGAGGGTAGCTAGAAACATACGGAGGTGGTTATTTCGGAGGCTGATTATAGAGTTGCCAAGGAAGGAGAGGTCCCGAGTATAGAGTTCTCGAATGGGGTACGGGACTTATTAGCAAAAGGCATGGAGAGAAGTTTGATCATAAAGTTATTGGGGCGTTCTATCACGTATCGGGATCTTGCATCCAGAACGCAGTTCTTGTGGCAACCACGTGGGTCGTATCAGCTTGTGGATATGGAAGGCAGTTTTTATTGCGTCACTTTTGATCTAGAAGAGGATTATATGAAGGTCCTTACTGGAGACCCTTGGATGATCTACGGTGCCTATCTTACAGTGCAACCATGGACCCTGAATTTTGATTCCAAATCGGATGTGGTCTCTAAAGTCATTGCTTGGATACGGATTCCGGGTTGTTTGTCTATCCGCTATTATCATAAGAGCACACTCAAAGCAATTGGCACTCTATTGGGGGACGTTGTTAAAATCGATTATATGACGGAGACGCGTGGTCGAGCAAAGTATGCACATATTGTCGTTCTCATCGACCTGTTGAGTCCACTTGTCCCTCAGATAAAGGTGGATGGTACACATTATGGTGTGGAGTACGAAGGGCTTCCACATATATGTTTTACTTGTGGGAAATATGGTCATATGAAAGACAAGTGTCCGGAAAAAGTGTCTCAGAGCAGTCTAGTTTGTCCACAAGGGAAAGCGGTTTCTTCTGACTTACCCTCTACATTCTCCCAGGAGTTGAATACTTCCGACCAAGCCACTGGTGATAGTGACGGTGCGAGCTCTTCTCCGTTTGGAGTTTGGATGCAGGTGAGATATCCTAGAAAAGGTAATAAGCAGTTTGCAGGGAAAGAGGCGAGTATTGGGGATTCGACTATCAATGGGGGATCAAGGTATAATGTCCTCTTTGATTGTGAGGATACGGTAGCGACGATCTCGCAAGATGCATGGACAAAAACAGAGGGATTTGCGGGTAAGAATAAAGGGGTGCTTAGTCAGCCTTTATTGAATCAGGTAGGTGCTCCTAAAAAGAAGCAACAGAATGGGAAGCAGAATTCGTTGGGCTATAAAAATGGGCCTTCTAAGCGAGGCCTTGAATATAGGCCAAAAGCGACGGTAGTAGAGAGTTTTAGTAACCAAATGGAAAGGCTGCCCAGACATCTCAAAGCCCAGCTGTGAGCTTGGGTGTGATGGACTAGAGTGGGGTGGGCTCGAAGGGAGGAGTTGACCTATGTAGGAAGATGGAACAAACTAGCAGAATGAACGGCAATGGAGCAATGGGCAATCAAGTAGTAATCTTGGAAAACCAGCCACTTAGATCTGGCTCTTCTTTAGATAACAGTAAACATATTGTCATGATCTTGCAAAAGTCTCGGCAAGCGTTGGAAGACCTGACTTCGGTTAGCAAGGTTCGGAACCAAGCTCCTATTTCTCCGATGTTGTCTATGGGCGATGCAGGTGGGGGCAAGGAAAATAGAGCTCAAGGTGCTTTTCAAAAATGTCTGACGATGCATGGTGTCAAACTCCAACCTTCTGGTATACGGAATTTAAGAGTCAGGAAAAAAGCCCCTGGTGTTTAGATTTCTAAGGACGCCTTAGGGGTGATAAGGGAGGAACTCGACTCGATGAAGGAACCGCAGGGATCCCACTTGTGTTCGGGCAAGCTACCTCCTTCGAGGGAAGGGAGTGATGAAGACCCGTTGGGTTCTGGTTCTAGGATAGTGGTCTAAAGGCCTTCTCTAAATGTTTGTTTTTATGTATTTGAAGATTTTTACTTGGAATTGCCAGGGGGCTGCTAGTAAGAGCTTCTATGGCACTTTTTCTCACTTTATGATGGAACATCGCCCTGATTTGGTGGTCTTGGTTGAACCACGTATTGCTGGGTTCAAAGCAGATAAATTCATTTCCCAATCTCGTTTTGAGTCCTCTTACAAGTTGGAGGCAAATGGTTTCTCAGGAGGTATTTGGTTACTTTGGAAGGATACACTGGAAGTCATGGTAAAGGTTTGTCATGCTCAGTTCATTCACACTAGAATAGCGATGTAGGGTGTCACGGGCTCTGTTAGTTTCACAGCAGTATATGGGAGCCTGAATGCCATATTACGAAAATGTTTGTGGAGTTCCTTGACAGAAGTGGCACGTGTTCAATCGGGACCTTGGCTTGTAGCTAGAGATTTTAATGCTCTTCTTCTCAGTGGGCATCAGACTAGGGGAATTGTTTCTCGAGCTCGTGGATGTGATTTGTTCAGGCGGTTCCTGTTTAATAGTGGATTATTGGATTTTGGTTTCTCAGCGCCTAAATATACGTGGAGACGGGGTACTTTGTTTCAACGCCTTGATTGAGCCTTGGGGAATCCTGCTTTGCTGAATTCCTTTGGTAACACAACAGTGCAGCACCTCCCTAAGCTTAGCTCAGATCACAGACCCATCTGTGTCCATATTCGCACAAATGAAAGTCTCCCTCCTAAACAGATGTCATTTTGGTACTTGGATGCTTGGGCGACTGAGGTTTCTTTTGAGAAAGTAGTTAAGGACTGATAAGTAGATATTTTATAATTAAATAAGGGTAGATTCTGGGATATATTGGATTGAATTTATTAAGATTTTGTACTTATTTAATTATCTTTATGTACTTATCTATCTTTTAATTCAATATAGGATAAAAGAATATCATAACAGAAAATCTATTGATATCCTATTTTATTGTGCAGGAGATATTATGTGATCTGGAGAAGCAACAAATTAAATTGAAGAGATAAGATCTAATATAATATATTATTATATTATATATATTATAATATAATATTATAACGCAAAAAGAAGCAAAACAACGCGAACGAGAACATAGAGGCGAACGCCGCGAGAGAATCAAATTGAAATTGGAGAATCGGAGAGACATACGGAGACGCGCGAAAGAACGCAAACACAGACGCAGAGTAGTTGTGATTTCCATCTCTTTATTTTGTTAACCTAGCCATGCTTGGCTAGTTTCCTTTTGTAGTTAGGGCGAGGATGAACCCTATGCGAATTTAGAGTATTGATTTGAATTCTTTATTACTCATTATTTTCTTGATTGAATGAATTATCTTTGCTTAAAGCTTTCTTAAAGATTGATCACCTTTTAGATTGTTCATAGGTTGGTGTATGACAATAGAGATGTTGGTGCATTTAACTAGAACCGTTAATTCATCATAGAGTTGCATGACCTAGACATAGGCTTACGAGTTTATGCGATCTCATAATTCTGGTTTAAATAAATTGATCTTTCCAAACAATACTAAGACATTAGGTTGTTTTCAAAGATAACGGACTAAGGTAGCATCAAGACATTGGTACTTAGTCTAACTTTAGAGAATTGATCGTCAATCATGAGAATAATAATTTGTTAGGGATTCAATTCAAATACTTGGAGGAACATAGGGGGATTCTCACTCTAGCGCGTTTTCTTGATTAGAGTACCTTTTCCAAAACATTGTTCGAAATTCTTGATTCTTAATTCTTATTCTTTATTTAATTCTTTAAATTCTGTTTGGTTACAACTCACCCCATATTACTCTATTTATCCAACTAAATCTAAAATAGCGAATTGGTGATTGGAGTACTATTCCTCGTGGGACGATCTTTTTCTCACTACTTTATTACTTATAATGACCGGTGCACTTGCCGAAGTCGCTATCAAGTTTTTGTTAAGGACGCCTGGTCTGAGGAGGATCCAGTGACAGTTAATGTTGCACGGTTTACGGAATCAGTGAAACAGTGGAACCGGGATATCTTTGGTAGCATTGGTTTTCGTAAGCGACGCATCTTGGCATGGCTAGGGGGATCCAAAAGGCCCAGGAAAGTCACCACTCTACTCGTCTAGAGCAACTAGAAGGAGAATTGAGGAAAGAGTTTGAAGATACTTGTGATCAAGAAAGTATACTGTGGGCTCAAAGAGCGCGGTGTGATTGGATTAACTTTGGGGATCGGAACACCGCTTTCTACCATGCGAAGGTCGTTCAAAGAAGTTGTAAAAAAAATTTTGGTGGCCTACGTGATGAGAATGGGTGCTGGTGCACTAACACTGAGATTCTCCGATCGTGGGCCCTGGCTTTCTTCTCTAAACTATACACCAGCGATATGGAGCAAGTCCCTGTTTATCCTTTTGGGGGGCCTTTTCCCCAACATGGAAGATGCTATGGTGCAATCTCTGATCTCTAATATTTCCATCAGTGAGGTGCATTCAGCGCTTTTCCAAATGAAGCCTTTAAAAGCTCCTGGAGTAGATGGCTTACATGCGACATTTTTCAAAAGAATTGGAATATAGCAGGCCCGTCAATTTATCAGATGATTAGGTGTTTTTTTTATCATGGTACTTTTGATGGGACTTTGAACGAGACTCTCATTACGCTTATTCCTAAAATTCCAGTCCCAGAACGAATGAATGACTTTAGGCCTATAAGCCTTTGTACTGTTCCCTATAAGATCCTAACAAAAGTTTTGGCTAATCGTCTGAAGAAGTGGCTTCCTAGGTTAGTCCTACCTAACCAACCGAGCTTTGTAGCAAGGAGGCAGATTTCAGATGATGTTATAATCGCCCAGGAAGTCCTACATTCTATGCGATATAAGCGGGGCTCCACAGGGTGGATGGCGATAAAGGTGGATCTGGAGAAAGCTTATGATCGATTGAGATGGGATTTTATTGAGGAAACTCTTTTTGATGCAGGACTACCTGGTAAATTTGTGCGTGCGATGATGACCTGTGTGACTACTAGTAGTATGAGAGTGGTTTGGCATGGTGTTCGATCTGAGAAATTTGTTCCAACTAGGGGCATCTGCCAAGGGGACCCCCTCTCCCCTTACCTTTTTGTCTTGTGTATGGAGCGACTCTCACAGACTATTAATCTGCAGGTCCAAGAAAAGAAATGGCTTCTTGTCACGTTAGGAAGGGGTGGCCCGCCTCTTTCTCATTTATTTTTTGCAGATGATTTAGTGCTTTTGAGCTCTACCGCCTCTTCACAAATCACACTGGTAAAGCGGATCCTCACTAATTTTTGCTCAAGCTCTGGGCACAAAGTAAGTAGTGCCAAATATGTTGTATGCTTCTCCAAAAATGTGCCATAGAGCCGGCGAATAAGGATTGGAGAAGAATTGGGGTTTCGATCGATAGAAAACCTTGGGAAGTATTTGGGTGTCCCGCTTTTACATCAACGGGTGACAATGGCGACATATGCTTATCTTGAGGAGCGAGTTCAGACTAAGCTGTCAGGTTGGGTAGCTAAGACCCTATCTTTGGCGGGTCGAATTACTCTGGCCAAAGCAGTTTTAGCTGCAATTCCTTCATATGCCATGCAAACCACTAAACTGCCATCAGGAGTGTGTCAACGAATTGAGCGCCATATTCGCAATTTTGTATGGGGAAGAACGGGTACGGATCATAGACCGAGTTTGGTGAAATGGGGTGATATGTGTCAACCATGTACGCAAGGGGGTGGTGGTTTTAAGAAACTTGAAACGCAGAACTAGGCTTTCCTCATGAAGTTGGCTTATGCGGTCAAATCACAACCTCACCTACTCTGGGTCAATGTCCTTAGAAGAAAGTATGGATGGGATGATCGGACTAGGCCCCTGCAGAGTAAGAGAAGTGGGTGTTCCTCGTATTTATGGAGGAGTTTGAGGAATCTTTGGGAGGAGGTAGATCTGGGTTCACGCTATGTGCTGGGGGATGGGTCTTGCATCCGCTTCTAGCATGACAACTGGGTACCAAAGGTGGGACCACTCAAACATTTGGTGTTCAGGGATGTGACGGCGGATGAATTATTGCTTCCAGTTAACTATTTTGTCACATCAAAGGGATGTTGGAATTGGCCTCTTTTTAATGGGGACTTACCGGAGGAGGTATTCTCTAGAATTGCAGGTTGCAAGACTCCAGATAGAGAGGATGGGGAAGTCTCCAGCTTCTGGGATCTCTCGGCGGATGGGCACTTCACCGTTGCTTCGGCGTATGACATGATAAGTGGCTCTGGGAATGTTGACCAAGATAAACTGTGGAAGTTGATATGGAAGAATGGAGGTACATAGAAGGTTTGGGTCTTCCTATGGCTAGCAGCCCGAGACAGCTTACTAACAAATGCAGTGAGGAGGCGGAGACATATGACAGAAGTGGATGTTTGTGCTAGATGTGGAACTGCTGTAGAGGACATTGACCACCTCTTGAGGCAATGTAGCTTCGCAAAGGAGGTATGGAGTTTTTTCATACCGATACACTGACGCCATAGGTTTTTCCAAGGGGAGTTCTGTGAATGGATGTTGCAAAATCTTGGTCAGGCTAACGCCGTACGATAGCCCCCCATGGGATATTTCGTTTGGACTGGTTTGCTGGAAGCTATGGGAGGCACGGAACAAGCTTCTGTTCCAACAAACTCACCACCATGCCAACACGATAGCAAGGGAGGTTAGGATTCTTGTTGGATTCAATAACCAAGCGAGGGAGAGGAATAGCATAATGCAAAAGAAGCTACCGTGAAGCAAAATCTGACCATTTACTGGGTCAAGCCGGTGCATCCGAGTGTGGCTTTGAATTGCGATGGTGCGAAGAAGAGTGGAACTGCGTGTGCGGGGGCGGGCAGTGTTGTCAGAGATCATGCAGGGGAGTGGCTGCATGGGTGCTATCGTAATATAGGTAGATGCACCTTGCTTCAGGAAGAGTTATGGGCGTTGATGGATGGTCTAAACCTTGTTTGGCGGATGGGTTATAAGGATATTAAAGTTCAGATTGATTGTTTAGTGGCCTTAGAGCTTGTCCAGAATACAGGGAAGCTGAACCATGGGAGTAGCAGCATCGTTAAGGAAATCTAGAGGTTGCTGGATCGGGAATGGCGGGTGTCCATCAACCACGTTTATCGTGAAGGAAATAGGTGTGCAGACTTCTTAGCCACCTACGCATTGAAGCTGGATTTGGGATACCATGTCCTTGAGGATCCACCTGAGACCATGAGGGCTCTCCTTCGAGCGGATGTTATGGGTGTAGTCGGTGTTCGTCGGTGCCCATTTGTTTATTGTAATACCCAGATAATTACTTGTCTGGAATATTATATTTTGAGTAAATAATACCTATTGGAAATAGGTGAATATGTGGTCTCAAAATTAGGTATTATTTCTAGGGCTATTTCTATTGAAAATAGAAGTGATAAAGTACCAAACAAGCCCTAAATGTCATATAAGTCGTAAAATACTATGATAAATCCTGAGAGGCAATAAAATAATTATTAAAAATTAGAGAGTATGTTGTCTCTAATTTAGGGAATTTTTGGGATTATTTCCCTTGGAAATAAAAGAGGAGAAATTAAATATAATTTTGGGGAGCATAAGTTGCCCCATGATTTTTAATATTTTACATGGAGCATATATGACCAATGTCAGTAAATAGTTGTGAGATAATAATTCATCCTAATTAAGAAAATTGTCAACAATTAGTAAGTGATTAGATAAGTAATTAATGGCTAATTGTTTAGGAAATGAATAAGGTGAGTTGTAAGCTTAATTAGCTAATGGAGTGATTAGTAATTAAGATAATTAAGGCATAAACTAAGTGATTAGAGAGAGAGTTGAAAAGTCAATGTTTGGGGAGGAGGAAACCAAAATTAGAAAGAAAAGAAGAAGGAAAATTTGGTGGAGTTGAAGTAGTAAATTAACTAGGAAGTTGTTGAAAAATCAAAGATTGCAACTAGCCAATGAGAACACATGAATGTAGGATAATTTTCAAGTGGAGAAAACACAAACTTAGCCAAGAAGTAGCCTTCAAATTCAAAAATGAAGAGGGAAGAAAAGAGAAAGAAAATGTTGAATGTGAACACAAGTGCAAGTGGGAAGAAAAATGGAAAACTTAGTGAAGAAGTTGTTGAAAAAGTTGTGAAAAAGCATATAGGATAAATGAGAACCGACAGAAAATAAATCCTAACTCAAAATCCTTGAATTAGGTTGCTAACAATTGGACATATTATGAATCAGTGGAATTTTGTCCCGAAAATGACATTACCCGAAGTGATTTCCGTAACTGACGGCGGTTATCCGAAAATGTTCAGCAGGATAGGAAATACCCTTAATGGGAGTTAACCCATATACTTTTAAAGAGGAAGTTTAGATCTTCAGGGCTATGCTAAGGAATTTCTGAGATTCTTCAAGATTACGCGATTAGAACACCGAACAGTGAACTTTATCGGTTGAATACCATAAAGCACAAGAGTGACATCATGTTGGTGACAAAGGATGACATAGGGGGACGAAATTTGTGGATGAAAATGGAGGAGAAAACTTGTTGGCTAAGGTTTCCAATGGAGGGCTAGGATTGAGTTCAATAAAGTTGATCCAAGGGTTGAGATCCATCGACTTTTCCTATAAATAGACCCCTTTGGTTCACTTCATTCCTCACCAATTCACAAACAATCCTAGAGAGAAGTTAGAGAGAGGAGCTCTGGAGAAGTGAGAGCAAGAAGGAAGAGGAGGTTCTGCAAGGGTAAGTTCTTCGGTTCTTAGTCTTTAGTTCGGTAGTTCTTGAAGTTCTAGGGTAGATGCTGTTTTGATCTTTAATCTTTCAAGTTAGTTTAGATATCATATTTTAGGGTTAAATATGATATTTATTTCGAAAATATGTTGGAGGTGGAGTTATGGCAAAATTTTGGAAGATTAGAGTCAAAGTAACGAAGTTCTGGTGAAATTCCGCCAACTATTGGGGTCAGGGGTAAAATGGTAATTTGGGACTAAAGTGTCCGTTATAATGATTGATCATTAATGAATACGCTGTTATCCTTATAGGATATCTGTGATTGCGTTCTGACCAACGGTCGTACCGTATATCGTCAACGAATGTACGTTCGCGTACTGTAACACTAACTCTGATGTTTATGGTATGCGTATATGTGTTATGTGTGTTGTATGCGTATTGGTGGTATGTTATTTGGATGCATAGTGGTGTTAGAGGATAACTGAACATATGCATGCGCTGGGAGCGGTACATCTGCATGCGCTGGGAGCGGTACATCTGAATTCACTGGGAGCGATACATCTGCATTGGTTGTGTGTGATAAGTCTGTTGTGTGTTTATATACTGTTAAGGTTGTGAGTATCTATAATACATATGTGTGTATGTAAACATGAGTTTAACCGTTACCTGAGGTCTGATATATGGGCATTGGACCTCAGCCTTAAACTAATAGTACAGGAAAGGATCAAGATCAGAGAAGGCACGGGTAGCTGGAGTCATAAAGAGGAACCAAGGGGCAAAGTCGTAATAATGCACCGGTTGAGGCAGGAGCCAGAAGAAGTTATCAGAGCCTATTGTCAGGCATGGATCTAATGAAGTTACTTCGAATAGTTTGGTGCCGAAGGCAAGGCTAGTCTATGTGGGTCAGCCAATCAGTCGCTGTGAACTCGGTGAGGCCCCCATGATAGACACTTACCTGGCCATTCTGTTCGGTCAACAGAGTTAGATTCATTGCCCCAAGTCTAGTCAAGGCTTGGTCTAGGTTGTATAGTTACTTTTCAAGAAATGTAATTGTACAAAGTTCTGTATATTGTATCACATGAATATTCCTTCGGGAAATTTTTAATATACCAGCATACGTCTGGCATCATCATATGTCGGGGTATTTTTATATCAGCTACTCATATATTGTCCAATTGTTAGTACATTGCTCTCCGTTTCCGCAGTACTCTGATGTAGCACCTCAAATTCTATTGAATTTTTCTAAAACCAAGTGTCATCAGACACAATTTGTAGTATGGAATTTGGGGTGTTACATTTATGATTAATTTTAATCAGCCTTTGTCAACAAACAAACAAAAATCAACATAAATTTAGAATGTTTTTCCTCTTAAACTTATATAAAGTCTCAATTTAAATATGGCACATACGTATATGATTTTTCTTTTTCTCTCAAATGTCACATAAAACTAATTTTCTTACAATATATATGTATCATATCAAGATTAATGTCTAAAATTTATATATAAATTAAATAGTGCTCACATCTCATATATTTGAATTTATATAAAGAAAAAAGGGGAAAGAGATAGAAGATAAAACTAAAATGAAAAGTAGAGGATAATAAAGGAATAAAGTACCTTCATATTTGGAGTATAAGAGTTGAGCATTTGTGAAAAATCTATGAAGAAACAAAGAAGAAGAAATCCCAAGAAGAAGACAGACCGATTTGCAGCTTGACATGGTGAACTCCAATAATTACAAGATCATAAAGCTTGTTTAATCTCTCTCTCTCTCTCTCTCTCTCTCTCTCTTAAATAATATTCACAATTACCTCATATATTTAAATTTACAAATAAATTGTACAATTATATATATAAAGAATATAATTAAACAATTGAAGGTTATATTAATAAATACTAGAACCTTTCAATTTGGGAGTTATAAGGTATATGTAATACCCTAAAAATCTATATCATAAATTGGTAAGATTATACCTATAGAAAATAGGTGATTATGGGGTATCAAATATTAAGTTATAAATTATCTAATTTTCTAAAGGAAGATGTCTTGGAAATTAGGGGGAAAATATAATAATGTGCCAAAATGACCAAAATGCCCCTATGGAGCATATGATGACTTAGGAAAATTATGAAAAATCCTGAGAGGTAGTAAAATAATTATTAAAACTGAGAGAATATATTGTCTCTAATTTTGGTAATTTAATAAATTATAAGCTTGGAAGAATTGTAAAATAACAATTATAAAGTATTTGGAGATTATAACTAACTCCATAATTATTGATATTTTACATGGAAGGTAAAATAGCAATGTTAGTTCAGATTTTGAGAGGAAGTAATTAATTCTAGATAAGAAAATTATCAACAATTGGTGGGGGATTAAGTAAGTAATTATTGACTAATTACTTAAGCATAAGCAAAGGAAATTCAAGGATAATTATGTAAAACCCTAAAATTAGTGGTTTTTGGCTAAAAATTAGTAAGAATATATTTTGTAATTAATTGGAAATTTTTGAGAAAAATGGATGAGTTTAGGTATTTTTAAGCCTAAATACAAGAATGGACCAATTAGGTAATTTTGTGAAATTTTTGGGAAAAAATAATTAAAATAATAATTAAGTAATTAATTAAAATATAAAAAAAAAACTATATATATATATATATATAATAAGGGGGGCTGCCGACATGAATTTTGGGCAAAGAAGAAAAATAAAAAAAAATGTATTAAATAATATATAAGAGTTGTAAAAATAATAAACTCTATTAAAATATTAATTAAAGCAAATAGTAATGAAATATATAGGAAACGGATCCTATCTAGACAACCAGGAATAGGTTTTTCAAAGTCAAGGTAAAATATTGATCAGTGGATTTTTATCTTCCGTTAGGCTTTTCCGGAAGTTAATTCTGAAGCCGGTAGAGCATTTTCCTAATAAAACGAAATAGGGAAAAATGCAGATAGGCACATTTTTAGGATTGAAGAAAATAAATTCTAACTCAACATCTGGAAATGAGTTTGAAATTATCTGGACATATTTGGAATCAGTGAATTTTTGTCCAGAAGTTGATAATTCCGGAATTTAATTCCGTAACCGTGCACGCTTTTTGAGGAACTGACTGTTGGAGCCCTATATGGAATCAAAATTTAGGTTAACTTGGACATTTCTAATGAGTGAGGAAATGGCTTCAAAGTTGTAAATCCAGAATTTTGAGATTTTTCCGAGATTACGCGAATCGGGTACCGATCGGGGAAATTCTATCGGACCGGGGCGAAAAGCAAAAGTTGGATTGGCTCAAGGGGGGTAGCTGGACGTTTTGTGCAGCATTGTGTGTTCAAGGGTCAAGATTTTGCCTTATCAAACAAGTTTAATCCAAGGGCTAAGATTAAATGCAAAAAAGGCCATTATGCCCTCAATTTTTTCTATAAATAGGCAAGGCTTCTCTTCAAATTTCTCACACCATTTTCCAAGCCTTGGCCGAAAATAGAGAGAGGATTTTAGAGAGAGAAGCTCTGGGGAAAATTGCAGCGAAGCTCTGGGTAAGTTTTTCGGTACCGAGCTTTAAGCTTTCGATAGTTGTAGAATTTTTAGTTAGATCTAGGAAGTAGCAGATGAGATTCCTATTCTTGTTTTTAGGCCTCATTGCATCGAAAGGTGCTTGACGAGGTAAAAACATAGTAGGGATTGAGTTTCTGAAAGTTGGGAGTTAAAGTAACGAAGTGCTGGCGAAATTCCGCCGATTAGGGGTATAGGGGCAAAATGGTAATTTTTACCTAAAATGCCAGTCGTAATGCCAAATCACTAATGAAAGTGATATTACTCTTATAGGGAATCAGAAAATCTGATCTGCTGCCGTTACGCTGTCCGACGTGCCGCTGTTGGACGTTTTGCTGTTTTCCGTAAAACGTGCCGTTTCCGCCAGAATTGCCGACGTTCGTCAACGGAGGTACGTTCGCGTACTGTAACACTAGCTCTGATGATTATTGAATGATTATATGTGATAATATGTTATGTGAATAGTTTGGTGCCGAAGGCAAGGCTAGTCTATGTGGGTGTGCCAAATAGTCGCCGTAAAGTCGGTGAGGCCCCCATGAGAGACACTTACCTGACCATTCTGTTCGGTGCTATTTGCACCGTGTCTAAGGAATCGTACTTAGATACACTGCGTCTATGGAGCCATACTTAGATGCACAGTGACTATGGAACCGTACTTAAATCACTGATTACAGCTTTATTCGGGTTATAGACATAATAATGCCGAAATGTTTTCCTAGCGCTGAGGACACGACCGTACATCGTGGCACGGGTGAATGGTGCAGACGGACTTAACGTTACATGTTATTGTAGTTGTTATTAAATGATCATACGATGTACCGGCTTGATCAATGCTGTAAAATTTGAAATACCTGTTGTACATATACTGTTTATAAGCATGAGGTTAACCGTTACCTGAGATCCAATGCGCTAAATTGGATCTCAGCTATAGCTTCAGGGTCCGGAGGACCGAGGGCCGAGGAGAGAAGCAGGCAGGCCACATAGATGAGGACAAAAGTAGGGAGCTAGCATGAAGACCAGATGGAGACGCTTTAGCTTTGTTGTACTTACGTTAGATGTAAACACTCGAAGGAATGTACGGCCTTATGAACAGCCAGATACACTGTTATCAATGTTATTCAGTTACTCTTTATTATGAAAAAAAAAATGCGTCGCTCAAAACTCTGATCAAAACGCTATGAAAACAGTTGTGAAAACCGGGGTGTTACATTTTGGTATCAGAACGTTTTTCCTGGCATCAGATCGTTTTACTTGGCATGACTCTAACTATGTTATAAACCAACCGTTGGTGCCGAAGGCAGGGCTAGTCTATGTGGGTAAGTCATTCTGTCGCCGTGAACTCGGTGAGACTTCCCATGATAGACACCTACCTAGCCAATAGGTTTGAGTAACGGAGTTAGGTTCAACGCCTTTCTATAAAAGAGCATATTTTGGAAAACGAGTACTGATAACTCTGGTGTTATGTTCTAGAAAGGGACAGAAACAATGTTCCCTCTGGCCAAAGAAAACGTACCATCGCGTATGTCTGTAGTTCCCGAGTGAGTAGGGTTAGGATTGAACCCAGCGCGTTTGTCTGTAGTTCCCGAGTTAGTAGGGTTAGTATTGAACCCAGCGCGTGTAGTTCCCGAGTTGGTAGGGTTAGGATTGAACCCAGATCCAATGTATCCGCCGCCCGAAGTTAGGCCGATATCCGTATCAAATAACTCTGAAAATCTCCAGCTTGTCCTGAACGAAAATTTCATCCTAGCACAGAGCTTATATGTGGAGCTAGGCCACGCCGGATGAAACTCCGAAGATAAGTACATGCAGTATTTGACTCATGTAAAGGAACTCCTGATAGGAAAAATTTCGTACCCCTTTTTGAGTAGGACGAATCAACGAAACCCTGAATAAGGGGAAATATCACGAGTGTCTGTTCTTTTGTAATGCGATAAAATCTGTGATAGACGAATCATTGTTCTCCTAAATCTAACGTTTTCCCTAATGAAGGAAAAAGAACGAGACATGGCAAATTTGAGAGGAGCCGGAGCTCCCGGAGGCCAAGGCAGAGGCCGGGGCCAAGGCAGGGGTCGAGGTAGACAACCTCGGATAAATCCAATACCAGACCAGCCAGAACAGAATGAAATGGAAGAGATGCGGAGAACTCTACAAGAGCAGAGGGCTCTTATAAATGAACTCCAAGAGAGGCAGAATAGACAAGATCAACAAGCCGAACGGTAATTAGCAGAACGAAATGCTGAAGAAGAAAGACGAAATGCTGAGGAGGAAGAACACACAGAAGAAGAAGAGGATGAAGAAGACGAGCACAACGACGAACACGCTGAGGAATCTGAGGAGTCTGATAGATCCCGGTCACCTCCTCGATGAGGGAGAGTTGTAAAGCCCACGCAACACTGGGTGAACCAATTCTTCAAGGTGATTGAGTGTCCTGATGATCGCAAAGCTCAACTGGCAATCTACCAATTAGAAGAAGATGCGGATCGATGGTGGGAGGTCATAGCAACAACATTGCAAACACGCTATCGTCCCGTTACATGGGAAAAGTTTCTGGAGAAATTCTGTGAGCAATATTTTCCTCCCTCTGTACAAATGACCAAAGAGTCGGAATTCCTCCACATCCGGCAAGGTCAAGAGGAGTCCTTTAATGACTACTATGCTCGTTTTACCAATCTATCAAGATACTCACCACACCTGCGAAAGAACGATGATGAGAGCAGTATGGTGAATATACTAATCTACGGGCTAAAAGACGAAATAGGTGAGAGACTCATGTCTCAGCGATTTAAGGAATTAATTCATGATGTAGAAGCCTGTAGGCTTACTGAGCGAAACTTGAATGAATTTCGGAAGTCTAGAATCTCCAGTAGCAGCAGCGCCGGCCAGAGTAGATTTTCCCAGGGAAGCTTCATCCAGAAGAGGAAGGCACCATGGGGTAACTTTCGTGAAAGTAAGAGGCCATTTCAACCTAGCCGGCCAAACTTTCCAGAAGCACAAGGACCTCGACCGTGTCCAAAGTGCGGAAGGTACCATAAAGTTACTGACTACGATGGGAAGCAAATATGCTACAAGTGTCAAAAGCCTGGACACATCAGCAGGGACTGTCCACAGAGAGCTACCGGGATGAGGCCGCAAAACCCAGGCCGGGTTTTTGCTCTAACCAATGAAGAGGCCGGAGAATCTTCAAGAGTGATCCACGATGTTAGAGCCCCGTAGGAATCTATTTCAGTTATAGTATGATCCGGGTGTTAAACCGATCAATTACTTTTGATGCTTGTACGGATCCTTTTGGGATGCATACATATGTATTAGCTACACCATTAGGTGTGATTAGGTGTAAACTCTTTCACTTATAAAGCATGTCCAGAACCAAATTGCGAGTATAATATAAATCTTGTTATTATTTCACAATGTCAACGACATTCCCCGAAATATTCTTACAGAAGAAAAACAAGAGCTTGCGACTCTGTATCAGTTACCGTCAGTTGGACGAAGTAACTATCAAAAAACAAATACCACTATCCAGAATCGATGATCTATCCTAAGACCTGACTCCTATGTCTTAGATCAACTTATGATCGGAACACCCCAGCTGCAGATCAAGACCAGCGCTGTTCTGAAAATAGTTTTCAGGACTTGAAACGAACAATTAAAATCTCTTGAGATGACCTTCAGACTAAATGCACCTACCTTGTTCATAGGGTACTTGCAACAAAGTTTCCTCTCAAACACGTAGGTAGGTTAATAGAGGTATTGATTGACGACGTTCTCATCTGTTCAGACATCGGAAGGGAAATACAAAGAACAATGACGATCAGTAACAAGAATAACAAAGGAAGACGCGACTTTTTACTAAGTAGGTAAATATGAGTGTTGGCTGTCAAGAATAAACTTTCTGGGCCATATTCCATGACGCAACGATATTATTAATTGTTTTCAGGAAGTGGAAGCACAACTGGAATTGAGATAGCCAGAAATATTAATATAAATATGTAGTTTTCGGATCTAGCGGGATAGTACCGCAGATTCGTGAAGAATCTTTCATCACTTAAACAAAATTCACAAGTAGGAAATCAAATTATTAAGGTTGAACAAAGAATATGAGACAAGCTTTCATGAAGTGAGGGAGAAGTTGGTCACAGCACCAAGAAATTGGTTATCCCAAATCCAAGTAAATTTTATAGTGGTACCAATAGGAATGGATCGGGATATGTCTAGCTGCAGCATGACAGTGTGATGGCTTACACCTCTCAAGTCTCTTAAGTCGAACTAATCTACACATGGAGATAGACATTATCATGTTTCTTAGTAATTATAAAACAGATCACGATAGTATCATTAAGTATAAGGTATCTTATGTTGCCACGGTGTATGGGAACCATGGGAACATAATATATCGAAGTACGACATGATATCCATGAGTACGAGATATATGGTATTGCCGCGGTTATGGGAACCACGGGGATACAGTATATCGAAATACGACAGGATAAATGTGTAGTACGCGGTATTATGGGTGCCACGGAAACACTTATGTACGCGGTGTTATGGGCACCACGGAAACGCTAAAACACTAAAGTACGCGGTGTTATGGGCGCCACGGAAGCAATATATATAAAGTACGCGGTGTTTTGACACCACGGAAAAACTATATATCAATTTAAAACATGATCAAAACTTTGTAATCAAGCCAGAACGAATTCTCAATAAAGTACGAAGTATCGAAGTATTGAATGTTATTATTCTTTTGGTCAGAATAAGGCAGACTTTAGTTTTCAAGAAGAGTAACCGAGTAATCGGAGCATTCCGGTTGTTAAGTTAGCCTAGAAGAGGTTGCTTATGAATGAGACGTTTTGGGAGAAAGGATGATAGACACAATTTGGAGTTATGAACTGGAAGTCCGGTTAGGATAGAGCAAATTTCGAGGACGAAATTTTGTTTAACGGGGGAGGAAATGTAATACCCTAAAAATATATATCATAAATTGGTAAGATTATACCTATAGAAAATAGGTGATTATGGGGTATCAAATATTAATTTATAAATTATCTAATTTTCTAAAGGAATATGTCTTGGAAATTAGGGGAAAAATATAATAATGTGCCAAAATGACCAAAATACCCCTATGGAGCATATGATGACTTAGGAAAATTATGAAAAATCCTGAGAGGTAGTAAAATAATTATTAAAACTGAGAGAATATATTGTCTCTAATTTTGGTAATTTAATAAATTATAAGTTTGGAAGAATTGTAAAATAACAATTATAAAGTATTTGGAGATTATAACTAACTCCATAATTATTGATATTTTACATGGAAGGTAAAATAGCAATGTTAGTTCAGATTTTGAGAGGAAGTAATTAATTCTAGATAAGAAAATTATCAACAATTGGTGGGGGATTAAGTAAGTAATTATTGACTAATTACTTAAGCATAAGCAAAGGAAATTCAAGGATAATTATGTAAAACCCTAAAATTAGTGGTTTTTGGCTAAAAATTAGTAAGAATATATTTTGTAATTAATTGGAAATTTTTGAGAAAAATGGATGAGTTTAGGTATTTTTAAGCCTAAATACAAGAATGGACCAATTAGGTAATTTTGTGAAATTTTTGGGAAAAAATAATTAAAATAATAATTAAGTAATTAATTAAAATATAAAAAAAACTATATATATATATATATAATGAGGGGGGCTGCCGACATGAATTTTGGGCAAAGAAGAAAAATAAAAAAAAAATGTATTAAATAATATATAAGAGTTGTAAAAATAATAAACTCTATTAAAATATTAATTAAAGCAAATAGTAATGAAATATATAGGAAACGGATCCTATCTAGACAACCAGGAATAGGTTTTTCAAAGTCAAGGTAAAATATTGATCAGTGGATTTTTATCTTCCGTTAGGCTTTTCCTAAGTTAATTCTCGCCCGGTAGAGCATTTTCCTAATAAAACGAAATAGGGAAAAATGCGATGGGCACATTTTTAGGATTGAAGAAAATAAATTCTAACTCAACATCTGGAAATGAGTTTGAAATTATCTGGACATATTTGGAATCGGTGAATTTTTGTCCGAAGTTGATAATTCCGAATTTAATTCGTAATCGTGCACGCTTTTCGAGGAACTTGGATGACTGTTGGAGCCCTATATGGAATCAAAATTTAGGTTAACTTGGACATTTCTAATGAGTGAGGAAATGGCTTCAAAGTTGTAAATCCAGAATTTTGAGATTTTTCCGAGATTACGCGAATCGGGTACCGATCAGGGAAATTCTATCGGACCGGGGCGAAAAGCAAAAGTTGGATTGGCTCAAGGGGGGTAGCTGGACGTTTTGTGCAGCATTGTGTGTTCAAGGGTCAAGATTTTGCCTTATCAAACAAGTTTAATCCAAGGGCTAAGATTAAATGCAAAAAAGGCCATTATGCCCTCAATTTTTTCTATAAATAGGCAAGGCTTCTCTTCAAATTTCTCACACCATTTTCCAAGCCTTGGCCGAAAATAGAGAGAGGATTTTAGAGAGAGAAGCTCTGGGGAAAATTGCAAATAAGCTCTGGGTAAGTTTTTCGGTACCGAGCTTTAAGCTTTCGATAGTTGTAGAATTTTTAGTTAGATCTAGGAAGTAGGAGATGAGATTCCTATTCTTGTTTTTAGGCCTAATTGCATCGAAAGGTGCTTGACGAGGTAAAAACATAGTAGGGATTGAGTTTCTGAAAGTTGGGAGTTAAAGTAACGAAGTGCTGGCGAAATTCCGCCGATTAGGGGTATAGGGGCAAAATGGTAATTTTTACCTAAAATGCCAGTCGTAATGCCAAATCACTAATGAAAGTGATATTACTCTTATAGGGAATCAGAAACTTTGATCTGCTGCCGTTACGCTGTCCGACGTGCCGCTTGTTGGACGTTTTCTTGTTTCCGTAAAGCGTGCCGCTTTCGCCGAATTGCCGACGTTCGTCAACGGAGGTACGTTCGCATCTTTGTAACACTAGCTCTGATGATTATTGAATGATTATATGTGATAATATGTTATGTGAATAGTTTGGTGTCGAAGGCAAGGCTAGTCTATGTGGGTGTGCCAAATAGTCGCCGTAAAGTCGGTGAGGCCCCCATGATAGACACTTACCTGGCCATTCTGTTCGGTGCTATTTGCACCGTGTCTAAGGAATCGTACTTAGATACACTGCGTCTATGGAGCCATACTTAGATGCACAGTGACTATGGAATCGTACTTAAATCACTGATTACAGCTTTATTCGGGTTATAGACATAATAATGCCGAAATGTTTTCCTAGCGCTGAGGACACGACTGTACATCGTGGCACGGGTGAATGGTGCAGACGGACTTAACGTTACATGTTAGTGTAGTTGTTATTAAATGATCATACGATGTACCGCTTGATCAATGCTGTAAAATTTGGATCTCAGCTATAGCTTCAGGGTCCGGAGGACCGAGGGCCGAGGAGAGAAGCAGGCAGGCCACATAGATGAGGACAAAAGTAGGGAGCTAGCATGAAGACCAGATGGAGACGCTTTAGCTTTGTTGTACTTACGTTAGATGTAAACACTCGAAGGAATGTACGGCCTTATGAACAGCCAGATACACTGTTATCAATGTTATTCAGTTACTCTTTATTATGAAAAAAAAATGCGTCGCTCAAAACTCTGATCAAAACGCTATGAAAACAGTGTTGAAAATCGGGGTGTTACAGTATACAATGAGATTAACCATGAGTTGATATCCTAACAGCCATGGAATTATATTAACATCCACACATCATAATATTTAAATTTAATTTGCAAATAAATTGGTACAATTTCAAAATAATCAATAATCACTTGTTGGTCTATTTGGGTTCATATATCACCCAGGAGCACTTACCAATATCACACTATCAAATAATAATTTCTCTCATTTATTAATTACAATAAATTTAAATTTAAATTCAAACACTAATCAAAATCATAGAGCCTTCAAGGCTTAAAATTATTTATTTTGGCTTTACAATTTGGTCATCTTTCTCCTTAACTTGTTGCTTTAACCATCATAACTACTTTTAGTGTTTTTTTTTTTCAATATTTCATGGGTATTTTTGGCTTCACAACCATTTTAATCTTTATTTTCAATACATTGATAAATATTAATTGTAATACCCAGATTTTTATCTGGAATACTATAAATAAAATTGGATATTTCTGATAAGCAAGGTTTTGATCTCTAAACTTGTGTTATCATAGTCTATTTTCTAAGCAGAATTTCTGCAAGAAATTAGGGAGTTTAAGGGCCAAAGTGCCAAAATGACCAAAATGCCCCTGCAAAGGGTAATTAACTTAGAAAAATTATAAAAAAATACCAGAAGGCAGAAAAATGATCAACTGAGTTAAGAGAGTATACTATCTCTAATTATTGTAATTTGATAAATTATGAACTTGGAGAAATTGTATAAGAAGGTTCAAAAAAAAAGTAATAAAAAGATCGTAATACCCTTGTAATTTCTAAAAATGCAAGAGGCATGAAAATACCAATGTTAATACAAGAGTATGAAGGTAATGAGGCATTGTAATTAAGAAAATTATCAACAAGTGATAATAAAGTAATTAAGTAATATTGGGCTAATTACTTAAGTATAAACAAAGGAAATTAAGAGATAATTGTGTAAAGCTCAAAAATTAGTGTTAATTGGCTTAAAATTAGTAAAAATATATTTACTAATTAATTGGAAATTTTGGAGAAAAATAGTTGAGTTTAGGTATTTTTAAGCCTGAATACAAGAATGGACCAATTAGGTAATTTTGTGGAATTTTTGGTTAAAATTAAATAAGTAAATAATTAATTAATTAATTAATTAAAAAATAAATATTTATTAATTAAAAAATAGGGCCAGCCGAAATTCCAAGAAGAAAAGAAAAAAAAAGAGAAAATGAAATGAAAAATAAATAAATTTGCAACTTGCAATATAATAATAATATAATTAAATATAGTGAATAGTAATTTAGAAATTAGGAAACGGATCCTATCTAGAGATCTAGGAATGGGATTCCCAAAGTCAAGGTAAAATATTGATCAGTGGGTTTTTATCTTAGGTAGACTCTTACGGAAGTTAATTCTGAAGCCGTTTGTGCTTTTTCCTAATAAGACGAAATAGGGAAATTCTGATGAAAGGCCAGATAGCCAAGAGGACGAAAAGGTTATGTTGTGACATTTGGAAAAGAATTGGGAATTTTCATGAACATATTTGGATTCAGTGAATTTTTCTGAAGAAGTTGAGGATTCCAGAAATGCATTCTGAAACCGGACGCGTTCGGACACGTTTTTCGAGAAAGACTCAACTGGACTGTTGGAGCCCTATATGGAATCAAAATATAGGTTAACTTGGACATTTCTACTAAGTGGGAATATGTTTTCAGAGTTATAAATCCAGAATTTTGAGATTTTTCCGAAATCACGCGAATCGGGTACCGATCGGAGAAATTCCTCCAAAGCTTCTGGAAGGTGACACGTGGCCACCTCCCATTGGCCAAGACCCTTGGATTTTCGGCCAAGTGTGAATGCAAAAGGGGATGGAAGGGTTTTTTTGAAAATTTGCTTTGAACGGTCCAGATCGCTTCTCACAAAGTTGATCCGACGGCCGAAACCCTACCCCAGTTTCTATAAATACCCCCCCTCCCTTGCATTTTTCACACCATTCCCACTCCTCCTAGCCGAAATCTAGAGAGGGAAACAAGAGAGAGAAGCTCGGGGAAAGTTCTGCAGAAGTCTTCAACGGGTAAGTCCTTCGGTCTTTAGTTTTTTAGTTCGGTAGTTAGTAGAATTGTTAGTTAGATTTAGGAAGTAGGTGATGAGATTCCTATTCTTGTTTTAGGCCTTGTTTGCGTTGAAAAAATATGCAGAGGTAAAAACATAGTAGGGA
Organism: Acacia pycnantha; assembly: GCA_025563575.1. NCBI lineage: Eukaryota > Viridiplantae > Streptophyta > Magnoliopsida > Fabales > Fabaceae > Acacia > Acacia pycnantha. The sequence goes on along the minus strand of JAMWYP010000055.1, from coordinate 3,501,227 downwards.
TCGAGTCGCCGAAAAGTTGAAGCTTTCGCAGTTTTTCAAAAGTAAGGGTAGAATTTTGTTAGAATAGCCTTTAAATTTCAAGTATGATTGGGTATCATATGGGAGGGCTATTTTAGTCATTATTTTCGAAAATCATAGTTGCGTCGAAGTTACGCAAAATTTCGGGAAGAAAATTTGCTAGAGTAACGAAGTGCTGGCGAAATTCCGTCAATTAGGGGTAGAAGGGCAAAATGGTAATTTTTACCTAAAATGCCAGTTATTGTATCAAATCACTAATGAAAGTGATATTACTCTTATAGGATGTCAGAAATCCTAGTTTGATGCCGTTACTAATCCTATAGCTCTCATGTACATATATGTCATAGATACGTTCATATACCGGGGCTCTGCTTAGGGTCGTCGATTTACATACAGCCTTGTACGGGTTATAAGACATGATAATACCGCTTTGAGTTTTCCTAGCGCTGAGGACACGTGTTCGTGGCACAGGGTAATGTGCAGGCTATATATGTGTAGGACTTTACATACGCTTTATGCTTATGTCATGTACGTGTCACAATGTTGTTGTGTAGGACCTTACATATTTGCTTCATGCTTATGTTACATGCGTGTCACACTTCGATGGGATGTTCTTTGTTATGTCATGAATATCATTGTCTATATCTTGTTTCATTTGAGCATAAGGTTAACCGTTACACGAGATTCAATGCGGTGAATTGAATCTCAGCTATAGCTTCAGGATCCGGAGGACCACGCATCGGTGCAAGAGATAAGCAGCAGCAGGAATAGGCTACCGGCCGAAGCTATCTTATCGCTTTTTGTACTTACCTTTTGAGCAAGTATGATCACTGTAATGTCAATACAATATTACACTACGGTTCATGTTTTGTTATGATCAGTTACTCTTTCGCTCCATTGCTCTACTCTGATTGAAAAAAAAAAAATCCGCTTTAGAAAATGGGATGTTACACTAATCTCTATGACTTATGGTCATATTATACCATTTTTCCTATCCATATGACTTCTAGTCATAATATAACATTTACATATAATTTTAATGACCTTAGATGTTATTATTCCCACGACTATGGTTCAATAGTCAATTAAGACAAAATATTATTAGCTTTCAAGTATCAATTCCACCAAAGCAATGTGATTATATCTATTTTCACTGTTATAGACATGTTCTTTGCTTTCAATAGTACATAATCAATTTCTTCAAATATTGTCTTCAGGACCATAACAAAATTTTTGCAAAGCTTAAGAACTTTAAATCGTTTGTCCTCTAGGGGTATTATTTAGAATGGTGAATGCAAATATTTGTATGGTTTTAGAATCTTCAATTTTCTTTTTAAGATTCATAAACAATTTAATTTATTTGGAGAAATGAAAAAAATCACATGCACCCGCTATCAATACCCTCTCTCATTTTCGGTTGTTTGGTATAAAATTTCTAAGCAATCACTTTTCATAAAATTTTAAAATCTTAAGAAAATAAATTTTTAATATAAATAAAAATGACAAAATAAAAAAATTTCGTTCCTATCTAAGATATAGCCTATTGATGAATTTTAAACATTACTTTTTTCATACCAAATATGAAAATAGATTTAGATTTAGATTTAGATAGAATTTAATACACTATTTTACCAACATAGAGTTGGTTAAGTGATGTAAGGCCTTGTTAGATCCCACTAGGTTTCGAATTCAAATTCTATAGGAGACACTTGTGTTGGGAGAGGAAGCCACGGACTCTGAAGCCGAATACTTGATCCGCTTGTGACCCCCCCCCCCCTCCCAACATATTAATTAGGAAAAAATTAATCTTTGAGTCCTTGTATTTTTTATTCCCTTATAACTTGATCCTTCAAGTATGATTTGTTGCAAATCAGTGTCTGTATTTTGAGTAAATACCCTTTTTGGTCCTAGACAAAAAACGTGATCCCCATTTTGTTCCCTTACAAAAAAACCGACCCTTATTCGTCTTTTTTTATGGACTAAAAAGGGCCTTTTGAAAATTTGTGAGGGATCAAAATGTCAATCAATTGAATGTATTTTGAATTTGTGAGGGACTATGAGACTAAATTTTTTTTTGTCAGGGACCAAAATGGGGATTGCGTTTTTTGTCAAGGACCAAAAATGGTATTTACTCTAGTATTTTTGACTTACTTATAATTCAGTCTATAATGTTTTCATAATTTATAAGTCGTCATTAAGTCATCTTACATGGCAAAAAAAATTATTGACATCATGAAAATTGATGATGTTGCTTCCAAGTCAGCTTGAAAGTCTACATTGTTTGTGCATCGTGGACTGATCTTATTGACGATGGGACATTTTGACGCAATGCTTACTCCATACATTGGGTTGTAATTCTTTGAGGCATTGAAATGTGAAAGCAACCATGATTGGAGAGATTGGCCGTTAATACAATTTTTCATCTCTTATGTTTGTCATCATTTTGGTTTCATTCCCTCTAGTTTCAAATAATAGGTTTTATTATTTAAGTTTCATTCTGTTTAAAACATTAGTCCCTATATTTTAATAAAACCTGGATCATTTTGCACCTTGAGGGATTAGAACCCATAATTTGAAACTTGAGGAACCAAAACCAAAATGAAAGTAAACTTGAGAGACCAAAGATTATATTAACACAAAGTTTTTGTTGTTGTTCTATTGCCACTTTTTATTCCATGTAGCCAATCTGGGGATGAAGTACTTGGATTCCATAAATAAATAAATAAGAAGAAGAAGAAGGTTGGTTAATTCTTAAATCTTAAAAGGGTTTAAGGGTATTTTTGGCTAGGAAGTTTTTGAGAAGGAGTGTTGAGCACCTAGAAGTATTTTTTAAAGTAATATTGTCCTGGAAATATTAAAAACGTAATAATGTCGACCTTTTCAAACAAACCCAAACAGTAAACTATTAGTTAACCAAATCAGCTAACGTGACTTTATCACTTAAGATATTATATGCCATATCTTTTATGCCACCTAGGATATTGTGTTATGTCATCATCACCTCACTAAAAAAACAAAATAAAACCCTCCCACTTCATCGTCATTGACCTAGAATCAACGTCCATTGCATGAAGAAAAACCAATGCCTGGATCAACAATTAATCATTAAGCAATCTGGAAAGTTTAATCAAAACTTCCCTCGACCATCATAGGCAAGGTTCGAAGGTACTCAGACCATATTAACAAATTTGTGAGAAAATGTATCAATGAACTTAGATAGGCCGCAACGCCCTTCCTATTATTTCTATACTTCACAAAGATGGACACAATCACAATCCAACAAGCCAATATGAAGTCGACTAGATACTCTTACTGAGTCAAATCCTCGAACGTCTGTCTCATTGGTGTCACACAGAAAATGCATCATTGCAGTACCCAAAAACACATGCCACCAACCAGGTTGAGTTTCTCTTATTATTTTTTTCTCATCATCCCTTATAATCTTTAAATCATATCCCTCCAATCAATTTAAAAGTCACAATGCTACTTTAACTTTTTTCTCCTCTTCCTAATCAACCGCGGCTGATGAGATGAGAGATAAGGAGAACTGGAGAAAAAAGGATTAGGAGAGAATCTCCTTCCCCACCAAACTGATTGCCCAAAATCAAGAACCCAGTTCCATTTTAAAGGATTGTATGATCGCAAATTGCATGGTCTAGGCCAATCAGAAAAAGTTCTCAAAATCTAAGCTTACATATACAAATCAAGTTAGCAGGTTTTATTAAATCTATGAAATATAAAAATATTACTTTCTTTTCTCAGTACACCGCTGCTTGTCACTCTCCACCGGCGCCGGCGGTGTGTAACATAGGTAAGGTTGCTGGAGGAACAACAACAAAAGTCGCCAGCAACCAAAGAGAAGATGGGAAGTTGAAGGTGGTGTGGTCTTGTTATTCACTCTCCACTTGTGACGTTGTGTAACGTCCCGTTGTCTCCTCTACTACGGCACTCTATCTCTTGTTCACATCCGACTTCTTCTTTTTTATCATGGCTAGGGTTATTATTGAAAAATAACCCACACTTAAATATTCTAGATTGGGTCATTGATCCAATTTAAGATTTGTTAAGTTTATCAGTCTTATATATAGGGTATACCTATTTCAATTGTCTTTATATGAAATTCTCTCAAAATAAAATCTTAAAACGTAGAAAAAGTGTTAAATATATGCCTAATAAATTAATCTTATTAAATATTTAATATGAAAAATTACAACAAGAAAAAACATAAATTTATGTACCAACTTTCTAAGTACTATATATATCTTGTGATCCCTAATTCTTGCTGATTTTGTTTATTGCCAAGCCTTTCCTGTGAGATTCCTTTTGACCCCTCGAGCACCAAGGAGCAGATGATCGGTACTAATTTCTTATGATTCCTATAATCCTATTAGTGCTGTAAGTTTCTTTTCGACCCAATAATTCTACTTACTCCTCGTCGATTGCGAAACCTTTCCCTGTGTGTAATTCTTTTTAACCCTCGATCGCCGTGAAGGAGGAGGCAGTAATGGATAGCTACGCACCATATCTTCCCCAAGTAATCATCATAGATATTCTCAAACGCCTTCCTGTAAAATCTCTAATCCGATTTGGATGTGTGTGCAAAGATTGGAAGAATCTCTTCAAAACCCCGTCTTTCATCACAAAACAGCTCCACCATTCCACTCAGCAAAACCCTTACCATATTTTTGATTGCAACGACGATGAAAGCAATCGTGGGCACTTATGTTTAATCAATCGTGATATGCAAGTTCTTGAATATCAGACCCCACCTTTCACAGATTCTTCATTGGTGGATGAGTGCAGGTTTGTGCATTCTAGTAATGGCTTGCTCTGTCTTGAACTTATAAAATCTAAATCCTATATTTTATGGAATCCAGCAATTAGAGAGGTTCTTCAGTTGCCCAAAGTTCTTGATCTCCATCTTCTAGTTCTTGAGACTCAAATGTCACGCGCACCTATTCTTCGTCATCTTGTGATTCCTTCTTTGGTAGGATTTGGGTTCGATCCAATTGCTAATGATTACAAGATAGTGAGACTGTTTGCTTCTTTTTTGAATGATAATCCTATTCATACCGTAGAAGTGTTTTCGTTAAATTCAAGGTCTTGGAAAGAAGTTGAAGCTGGGAAATTAGAGTTTATATTTCCTTTTGAACTTGCGAGTGGCTGTGGTTTCACTTTTGATGGAGCAATCTTTTGGCTTGGCTTCAACCTAGTCAAGAAGGATGAAAGTAGTCATTATTTGATACTTTCATTTGACATAGGAACTGAATCTTTCACATTAATACCATTGCCTAGTTATGTCCCTATATCACCTTACAATAGGCTTACTATATATGAGAACAAATTGGCTATGCTTGCTAACACTGAGATTGAAGACATCAAATCATCTTCGATTGATTTGTGGGCGATGGACAAATGTGTAGATGCATCAGGGGAGAGATGGATTTGGACTAAAATATATACGAGCAGCCTCTATCCTGATGGTTTATTACGTCCATATACTATCTGGCAAAATGAAATTTTTTGCGAACTCGAAGCATCTAGTGCATTGGACAATGATGAAGAAGAACTTGTTTTGTGCAATCTTCACACCAATGAATTCAAGATGTTGTCCATCGGCAAATATCCCATTAGAACTCAGATTTTGAATTATGAAGAAAGCCTCATATCAGTTGGCAACGTGCACATTAAAGCATCTTCATCCTAAATCCTAGTTAATTATTACATTACATATTTGCTTTTGTTAAAGTAAAGATCATTTAATTTGTCCTTTGGAGATGTTATTTAGAATGGTGAGTACGGATATTTATATAATTCTAGGATGTTCAATTTTCTTTCAATGATTGATATATAATTTATGTGTTAGTGTGTGGATTTTTCAGTACTTTTTGTTTAGAGACATTACACCACTGGGTTTAAATACTTTGAAAAGTTATCTTAAATCTTAATCGTTATATGGTAGATTTACTTTATCTAGGCGCTTTTGATGAAAATTTTCATATATATGTCTAGATCATTTTGTATTTATACGCTTTGTCTCCTTCAGATATGTTATCAAAGATGTATGACAAAGGCATATATGTAAGACCTGATGTTAAAACTATTTACTTCCTCCAGTTCTAATTATAGGAACACTTTTGTAGTGCAATTTACACTACAAAAATGTTCCTATAATTAAGACCGGAGGTAGTATAATATATTTAGTTGTGAGTGTGTGGAAAATCTTGGCTTTATATAACATGGTTTTAAATATATTGTTATATATAAGTAGTTTGGCATCTTGCAATTAAGAGGGTGTGTTCTGTTTTTTAGTGGTTAGGACAATATTAGGTGAGTTTATTTTTAGGATTTACAATGTTTTTTCACCAATCCGTTCAGATCTCTTTAACTACTCTCTGAGACCTTTTGGCATGTTCTCAGTTTTTTTTACTCCAAAGACTATGTAGGTTCTTAATCATACTCTCTCTGGCCGGACGTCCAACATGTGTTGTAATATGCTTCTTATTGTTCAACAGAATGAAGGAATTGCGATCGAGTTTGGTAAACAAGCATTGTGTCATCGTCATTCAATTTTTGTACCTTCATATAAATTACTCAAAATATGAAATTTTTTGTTTGCATTAAATTAAATAATCCTTGTGTACCCCTCGTCCTTGGGCTCAATTGGCAAAGGGGTCGGACACTCTCACCAAAGGGAGGGGGTTCGATCCTGGAGTTGGTCAAGGCGCTAGGGGAGGCATCATAGCTCCTAGGTGCCTAGGTAAACGCCTGAGGGTAATAGACGGCTTGCCCTACCCAACATTGGTATAACCTAGGAGGAAGGGAGATTTCGCCCTACCCTTGGATCGTGGATGAACTCAACCCCTTTCCTAAAATTTAAACATTAAAAAAAAAAAAAAAAAAAAAAAAAATCCTTGTGTGATTTCAATGTTTTTTATGAATTTTGCTTCGGCGGGGAGTGTAGGAAAATGATTTTTTTTTTTCAGGTCAGGTTTGAAGAGGAAATTGCTATAAATGCACTTGTTAGATTGCCCATCCGACTGGAAAAATTCCCAAGTCATTAGGACTAATATCCAGGAATGCACGAATTTGATTATGATAAGTAATTAGAAAATAGGTATAAAAAAAATTATAAACAAATAAAAAATTAAAAAAAAAAATCAATTAAATCCATCTAAAATAATTACACCTGAATTCAGGCATACACCTCCTTCAATTTTCTTTTTCAATTACAAAAGGAGAATATGGTCTTCTAACAACATTGAGATATCCCTAATTAGACACATCTTGGCCTGATGGAATCTAAATTGAAAAAGAATAGAAAGATTGAAAGCTCTAACTAATGACCCAGAATGATTATGGTGTGTTTACAAAAAGCTCAGATCCATCAGTCTTTGTGGGAAAATCTCTATTGCTGAACGGCATTACTCTAGATCCAAATTGCTGCACAGAAAGCAAGGAGGATCGCGAACCGAAAGACTTTGATGTCACAATGTCCCCTATCACTCCAAGTTCAGGGTTGTCACACCATTCCATAAAATTTAAAAACATTAGAGAGTTCCTACGACTACCCCCTCGTCCAACAATGAACAAATCATAGTCATCTTTATCTAGTTCATGGAGGAGTGGAATTAATTCCTCACTGTTGTGTACTTCCTCTTCTGAGTATGTTATAGAATCATTGTTATACACCCCCTTAAATCTGAACGAATCTATACACTCTTCATCCAACAACTTTTGGCTCTCATCATCTTGTGCTGCAGATGAAAGCCAATGAATTCCATCGTCTTTTGGCGCTTCCTCTTTTGCAGCCTCATCCAACAAAAGAATTCGTACCATGCATAGCTGATTTCCCGGATGCCTGACCATTCTCCAAGCAATAGCTAAGGCTTCACGATCATCAGGCCCTCCGATGAAGAGCATCATAATGCGTATGCTGTTTCTGGACAAGGAACCAATACCACGTTCAACAAAGATTGCCACAGAACAAGGTGCATCTTGCAGAATATTCTGGTTTATGTTTCCGCCTGCCTCATTACTGGTCTCCAGATCACCCTGTGAGTCTAGTTCTTTGTGAAAAGGCATGAGAATTAAAGCTGTTCGTTTTTGCTCTGCCAGGCTTTGTATGTCCTGGTGGATGGTTTCATAGGTTGACACAACATTGAGAGTTTCCACTCTAATTGCACCACTTGTCGTCTCTGATAGAGCCTTAAAGGTGTTGCTAATGCCCTCCGACTTTAATTGTGAATGGGACAGGTTTTGCGATGATGATCCAGATTGGGTAGGATGCTTTATTTGGGCAGCTAGAAGTGCAGTGGCGCGTCCAATGAGTTCAACAAGGTGAACTCCCAACACGTGTAATGGTGAAATTCTGGTAGCATTCATTGTTCTTAGCACCTTCGCCATGCTGGTGGCTTGCCGAATATTGAGTACATAACATAAAACTCGAAGCTCTGAATCCATCCTTAACTTTTCAATGGTCCTTAGCCTGTACTTCTCGTACTGTTTTCTTGGTTTGTATATTGCATTAACCAAAAGAGGCACCAAGACTGTCATTACGAAAACTGCACACACCATAATTGTAAAGCCTACCACAGACAAAATCTGCACGGCACAATGATTCGATCGATGTTTAATTTGAGTTACTATATATATATATATGATCTATCTATACATGATGATGAATAACCAAATTAAGAATATAAATTTTTTAATTTCGTACCTTTCTATCCCAAGCTGTATTTAGTATTATGAGTGCCAAGACGCCTTTAGAGTTGAGAAGGAGTCCGATACCCAAACCATCTCGAACGGGCACACCGAAGAAAAAAGTGGTTATCAAAGTGCTAGCAACTTTTGGGATGGATAGCAAAAAGATAACTAGGACCATCCAAGGCCAATACTTTTGTTGTACAAGCATGAAGAAGTTAACCGTCAAACCAGTACGGAAGAAGAAGTTAGGTGACATAGCCACAGAAACAAAATCATCCAACTTTCTCATCAGATAATCAGCGAATCTACCATGAGGTAAAACTAGTCCGTACACAAAAGCCCCTACAATAGAATGCGTGCCAAGCACGTCCGTAACAAACGAGCAAACAAAGACGCCTATCAACACCACGAGCAACAAAGAATTATCCCACGTGCCTTCTTCATTCTTGTCGCCTTCAATAATGTGTTTCCTCATGACAGGACGCAACACGAAGATGCAAAAAGCGATGAACGCCATCATACCCAACACCGACCAAAATGCCTGCACATTGTTATTGGCAAATGGAATTGATATTATAAATAGAAGCCAGCTACAGGTGTCGCTGATCATGGCGGTTGTCAGGGTGGATTTTCCCAGGCCGGTGTAAAGGAGTTTGAGATCAGCAAGAATAAGCGCCAGCACCGGAAAACCGGTGACGGTGAGGGCTAAACTCCAGAACAAATAAGCTTTAGCTGTATGTTGACCATCTGCTCTAAATACCAGAGACGGAGGTTCTTGGTAAAGCTTTTGTACCACAGCATAGAAGCCCAATCCCATGGCCAAAGGAATGATGATACCGGCAATGGCAATGGCTGCGGCCTTCTTCTGTACTTTTAGAATGTCATCTAAATTCATTTCCAATCCACTAAGGAACACATAAAACATGATGCCCATACTTGAGTACGTTTCGATGTTGAGGATTCCTTCCGAAGGTAGAACTGAGCGCACCAACATGTTATCTGTAGATAAAAGAAGACCCACACTCACGCCAGCCTGCACATATATGATTGGTTATTTATTTATAATGAAGAAAATGCTCAACTCCTCAATACAAAAGAATTACGTACGTGTACTTACAAGAACCTCTGCGATAAGACGGGGTTGATGAAGAGGCCTGAGTATGTAGTGAAAGGTGTTGCACAAAAAGATATTGAAAGCAATCTGCAGAAATAATAGAGGGGCATAGTTCGTGAGGATCGGGCCCGTTTTCCATATCTCATTAGCATTAAATACTTCTTCAACATAACATATTTTTGCGTCAGCCATATATATGATAATTCACTTTCCTTCCTCTTCCTTCCCTCTAATTTTCCCTTTGTCACTCAGGAATCACAATCTCTGTGACAATCTGAATCGCCTTATATATTAAAAATCATTTGTGATCCGTAGACGGATATAGAAAGGAGAAACATATAGTTTGTTAAAACGACATTATCCAGTATTTTCTGTTTTCTTTTTCACTACTGGACTCTAAAATAAAAGAAGTAACAAACTGAATCAGTTTTCATCCTTTGGACAGCAAATATTTTTAAATGAATCGGTTTCCATCTTATTTTACAAAACAAACAAACAATATATATGTGAGTGTACATGTGTGAAAAATAAATGAATAAGCACGCTAAGGTGTCAATTAAATCTTACTGAAATATCAAAATTCAAATTCAGACATACACTTTTAATAAATTTTTAAGAGTAAATACATTTCTGGTCCTTGACAAAAAACACGGACCTCATTTTGGTCCCTGACAAAAAAAATGTCTTTTTTAGTCTATAAAAATGACGAATAAGGGTCAATTGGTGGACATTTTGATCCCTCACAAATTTCCAAAATGTCATTTTTAATCCCATAAAAATGACGAATAATGGTCTTTTTTTTGTCAAGACCAAAATGGGGTCCGTGTTTTTTGTCAAGAATCAGAAAGGGTATTTACTCAATTTTTATGTAAATGATTATACCTGTAACTTCTACCTCTACATTATAGTCTATAATTGATTTCAAAATCCATCGATTATAAAAATATTAATTATTAATCATAACAATACAAAAATTTATTCTCTATTGAATTGATACATGTGGTTTTTATTGATACTTTCCACACCTAGCCTTCTGATATTGTGAAGCTATGTATTGCTTTTAGGAATAAAAATATTAATAATTAATCAACAGCTAATTGTATTTTTATTTTTATTTTTTGGTCTAAAGCTAATTGTATATTACTTCTTCCTCAGTGAATAAAAAGCTGGAGATTGATTGTTTACTTTCCCAATGTATTTACTTGTTACCGTTAGGGGGGGAAAATCATGTTTTTAAATTAAAAGAACGAAAAAAAAAAATTGTAAAAACATTTTTTTGTTATGTAAAATTGAGCAATAAGTGAGAAGCTAAAGGGATTTTTTATTTTATTTTAATATATATATATATATAACTTATTTGGAAAACTGTTTTTAATAAGTTGTTTTAAAAAAACAAAAAAAAAAACGTTTTTAAAAACTAAAAATCAAAACAAGTTTTAGGTGTTTTCTTACTTTTTGTTTTTTATTTGTTGAGCCCATCATTGTCCACTATGACATCACATCATCGGTGCCGACTACTGCCATGTCACCATTAGTAATGACCACCGCCACATCACCTAAAAACAGATTTTTTTTAAATCAACCATTCAACCTTATATTTTTTAAAAACAGTTATAAAACTGTTTTTTTTTTTTTTGGGATAAACAAACATGCCTATAGTTTTAGTCTCAATACATCTACTGTCTCCAGTCTGCTCAATCCTCGCCTAAGTTTATTTTAACACCAACTATTTCAATCAAGTTTTTATATTTTTTATTCTCAAATATGAATATTTTACCAATCATTCAAACAGATTTTTTCCCTTAAAACTTGTTCTGAACATCAATTTTATAAAACTATTCTAAAACAGAAAAGGTTAAAAACATAATCAAGGCCTTTATGTTGTTGATTTCTGTTTTTCTCAGCTTATTACCATTAAGCATGGGAGAGGTTTCGCTATGTTCATGATAGCAATGGAAATAATTATGAGAAAAGGAAAAAAATGAAGTCAATGCAGGAAACTACCCCTCAACATTGTGAACTGAACCCATTTCAACGATATCTCTTGACAATAATTATTTAAAAAAACGAGGAAGGGGGTGTATATTCTATAGTTTATGCCAATGGTGAAGCCAAAATCTGGCTATTACACTTACTGATACTGAATCATAATTATCAGCACCTGCTATATATGATCAATTCCAAAATCCCCCCATCAATCCGGGACAAATAATGAATAACAGCATGCCCAAGATAAAATGTAACATGCCAGCCTTGTAGCTTATCAAACAAAAACACATGAGAATTCTCTGGTTGTACCTACAAAATTCCTCATGCACTAACTTTATCTGCACCAGACAATTTTATTCTCTGTTGATGCTCTGCAACTTTATAATCTACCACTTCACGGAACAGAGTTGGATCAAGCACACAGTTCTCACTTCCGTATACTGCGGCTTGGACACTTGCCATCAGTTTCGCTATCTCCCTTCCAGAAAATCCTTCGGTTTTTGCTGCTGCTTCTCTTATGATGTCATCAGTCAATCCCTTGATCTCTATCTGCTGTTGTTTCCTTCTAAACAAATTTTGAAACCCAGGTTTCTCTGATCCAGCCTGGACTATGTACTTATCCAGATAGAGTTTAAGGAGTTTGAAGCGTTCATCTTCCCCAGGCAAGGGGAATTCAAGAACCTCGTCAATACGATCTGCCACAGCTGAATCAAGATCACCCGGACGGTTTGTGGCAAGAGCAAGGACTATGTCTTTTGACTGATCACCCGTACGAAAGAGTAGCGCGTTCAGTGCACTTCTCTGAGCTTCACTCATATAAGTCTTGTTTCGCCTGCAAAGTGCATCCAATGCAATCAACAACGTGACTTGCACTATTTTAGACTCAAATCTTTCACTTAATATCATGTAGCATCAATGTAATCCAGACAAAAATCACAAATATATACTGGGAAATGAGGTCGTTAACCAAATTTAAATAGAAGTTTCTTCATTCCATAACATGCAATAAACAAGAGCAATTCTTTGTAACTCATCACAAATTACACTTGAAGCAGGCATTCCTAAAATGTCACAACGTATCATCTCCAGTGCAAGTACTACTGTACACAGATATAAAGAAGGAATATCCCAAAGGAGATCAGGTTATGGTTTTGGATCAAACGGTGTGAAATGGGAATGAATAAGTAGGGCGCTTACAAATAGTAGCATAGCTCTATGGACCAAACCAGTCATTGTTTGGGCACAGTGAGCAATACCAGTGAAAAAAAGTTTGATGGTTTCATTGGTTGTAGGGAAAGATTCAAGCAAAAAGGAAAAGGATCTTTGATTGAAATTAATTTAAAGGGTATCTGGCCAAAAAACAGTGTTCATGCTTGACAATGATAGAACAGATTGGACTATAGGAGACGAGCAACTGAGAAAAGAATTAACAAAAGCACAATCAACATAAATGAGCAATTAGGGTAGAAACATTGCTTACTCGCACAAAAATGCATCTGCTTCATCGATGAAAAGTAACAAACCCTTTTTAGATTTCTTAGACCAATCAAACAATTGATGAATCTTTGTAACGGCCTGTGATCCCAGTGGAGCAACATCTCCTCCAGTCATCAATGCATAGTCTAGTCCCTGCATAAACATACAGGATCAAGTAATTCACAATTTATACCCAAAAAATAAAAAGACAACTGACACAAATTTTAAGGTAACTTTGAATTAGCTATAGCCCTAGTATAGCATGTACACTATTAACGAAGTATACAACATAAAATTTAACCTACACTGTCAAGTATTATGTTCCACACAATTTATACAACCCAACTATTAGCAATGTAAATAGCATGTAATAATTTAAAACTAGAATGAACTGAAGTACAATATCATACAGATTTACGAGCCAACTCTCTAGCAGCCATTGTTTTCCCTGTTCCTGGAGGTCCATAAAAGAGCATGTTTCTAAATGGTGCCTGATGTGATTTTGTATTTGCAGTTGCAGATGACAGCTGTTCAATTCTTTTCTTAAGAGCGGGATGCAAAATGACATCACCAAATCCATTTCCATTTTTTGAAGATGATCCAGAATTTGCACGAGTCAGGGTACTCTTGAAACGAGAAAACATGCCCGACCAGGGGTATTTTCCTCTGGATGATTCTCGGATCAATGATGGCTGCCCCAATATTCTATCTACATATCCCCATATAACACGTGCACCTTCCCTGTATTGGACCAAAAAGAGACTTGAACAAGAGACACCTTTGCTAACAGCAACTTAAAAGAATTATAACTCAAAAAGTCAACTGAGCACAAATTTCATATGAGTAATAAATATATACATGGAGGCAATACTAAAAGTTGAAAATCCCTAAAAATGTGAAAAGCTGTGGAATATTTTACTTGAACTAACATTTTCGGAACCCATAAACTTCAGGATTTAGTTCATGAAGACAAGATTACATCTGCTAGATACCACAAAATTGAACCACATTAATTCCAAAGGAAGCCAAGTATTCCAGTAGGTGGTAGCTAAAAAAGACAAGTTTCATTTTTCCTGCCCGCATTTGGCATTAGTCAAGAAAAGCTATTTGGCAGTGGAAAATCATCCTCTTGTAAATCGCCAAAGTACATTTTGAAAATAACTGGCCTGAAAACACGAGTTACATTACAAATACAAACACGATCAGTCAAGCAATAGTAACTCTGATGCCTTCTCCAGAGTGAACTGGCTAGAAAAACCCACTAGTCAAGCATTTAGTGGGGTATATAGGTGGACTAATTCTAAGCTAAAGAATACCGATAAAACAAAAAGGAACTGTGAGAAAGGTCAACAATAACCAATTATTGCTTAAGCTGAAGGACACTAGTATCAATAATGGACCCATAAGTTGTGTAGGTTTGTTTGGACCCAGAAAACATGTCCCAATTAAGTGTGGTAATTTTAAGCTCAGGCAACTAAGCTAGCTATCAATGTTGCTTTTTTAGTGAAATTTATGATTTATTCCTCTAATATATTTATAAACTATGCGAAAGAACCTTGAGCGCATGCACATCAAACTTGGATTTCACATTCTTGGCCCATGCAAGACCAAGATCATCATTGGCAAGTGCAAGCTGGCCTGTTTGAAGGTCCTACGTGCAATGCATGTCAAATAAATACTTTAAAAGGTAAGCCTAAACGCTGAAGTTGTTTTCAGAAAGCCTTTTCTTAGCTGAATAGTTTATACCTGGTGGTGTAGATTCCTGCAGCCAGAGCTGTCACTCCTCCAACTGCTACAACCAACTTATTTTGATCGGTTAGAATGGCTCTTAACCCCCCTGCAAAACACAGATAAGATCTTGTTGACTAGAGAATCTTATGCAGTTCATCTGAACAAACTAATTAAAAACACAGCTCAAAGAAGAAAGCAAAATGTCAACAACCCGTAAATATCTACACGCAAGCAATAGAAGGCTGGGCCCCAATACAAAGCCTAATGATTTAATTACTTGTGTATTGCATACAATGCATCAGGTAGATCTACCTCCAATATGTTCAAAAGTAGTATTTATGGCAGCAACCCATTTCTCTCTTTCTGCATTGGCACGATCAAATTGCATTCGTCTATTAATATCTTCAGCTAGCTTTGCTTCATGGGCTCTTCCCTCTGCTTCTGCCATAGCCCTTACCCTGATTGTTTCACGTTCAATCTCAGCTTTCTCTCGTTCAGTTTGTCTACGTTGTGCTTGAATCTGTTCCTCTGTTGCACGCCGAGCTTGCTCCTGTCTAATTGAAGAATCTTCTTGCAGTTTTACTAGCTCTTGGTTCCTGGCTCTCTGGTATTCATTTTCTGCCTGATAATGATACAAAAATGAGAATCATTCCATAAAATTACAAAATTAAACACCAAACTACCGAAGTTAAAAGGTAAAATACCTGCATCCTCTTCCTTGCCAGTTCATCCTCATAGCGAGCCATTTGGGATTTTGTTTGTGCTTGATGTTGAGCAAGCTTTTTTTGTTCATCATATATTATCCTTTGTCTTTCCTGCCAGACAAAGTAGACATAATCTGTGAAACAATTGGTAAGTCAGAAGGAAGAACGCAAGTAATACCCGCAACATCCTGAAGAAACATGAAGCAGAAGTTTCTTGCACGCATGACACTTCTGAAGTCACATATTAGAAATCCTGATGGAGCTTCATTAATAGGGACTAGATATGATGCAATGTCTCTAAGTCAACCCAAACCCTGTTCCCAAAGTTCACAGTAATAAAACTTCAGGCAAAAAGTCAATGACTCCCTCTCAACTGAGCTGTTCTTAACACAGAAAACTTTTATTGTATGCATAAAAAATACATCCTTTATTGGAAAGAGCCATGGGGCCCACCACTGACTAACTTCAGCTAGCTATGTTTTAGGTTCCCAAAAAGTAAACTAAATTTAAAATATTAAACCAAGAGTCTATTCTAACCTAGAAGTTGAAACTATCAAAAATAAGAAACTGAGTTCTTCCTCAGGTGAAAGCTTGATAAAGTTATAAAATTTAGAAAGCTCACAAAAGTCACTCAAGGGCTATGGTCTTGAATTCAGAATAAACAATTTTAGACCATGTTTAAAAGACATACAGCAGTAACAAGTAAAAACTCCACAACAAGAAGAGATTAGGGAACAAAAAGGTGTAAAAGACCGCCAATTGGAGTTTTAAACAAAAGATACAAGACTATTCGGTAAAGAGAAAATTATAGTTTATGGTCTAACCAAAAAATCTCCAACAAAATGCATGTTCAGTAAATTTTAAGTTCATACAAAGACAAAATATGCATTTAGGTATTCTAATTCCAGCCAGTACTATCACATTGTTATGTGTACGATGTAGACCATAAAGCTGAAAAATCAATTGTTCACTGAGCCAGGATCTACTTACAATTTCATGCTGTGCTTGCATTTGTTTAAACTCTGCAACCTTTGCGGCCAGTTCAGCTAGCTTTGTCTCCTCTTGCTTTTTTATAACATCAAAGACCTTTAGAAAACAAAAGGCCCAAACTTAATTAGCTACCACATAAATTTATTTAATTAAATACAAATAAAATAATAATAATGTATCATCCCTCTGTTTAAATTTTTTCCCCAATGAAGTATAAAAATAGAAATTTTAAGAGAAAGAGCATATAGATGAACACAAATTATAGAAACACATATTTCAAATTAAAAAAGAAAATCTAAGATCTAAGTATTCCACTTTTTTTATGCTTCCTCTGCTTGAACTTCCTCAATCAAACCCACTGTACTTCACCTCCTACAGGCACAACTGAATTAAGGATAAATTACATCACAGACTTCTTTTATTAGTTGTGCAAAACGAAAGGTAAGAGACACAACAAGATAAAGGACAAGGTGCCCTCCTCAAAGGGGAGAGGACACAGAAAAATAATTGAAACGGACTTACAAATAAAAAGTGTTTTTCATCTCTTCAAATGTCAACTAATTAAGCTCTCCTAAGAGTCAGAATTTGGAAGAGCCAATAATATCCCAAGTTGGTCCAAACGTAAGATTAACTTATTCTCGCTGCTCTTTTTCCTTACTCTGCGTTCTTAAAAACAAAAAATTTCGAAATATGTTTATTTATAACACATATACAAAAAAATCAATAAATAAAACATATTTGCAATCAATTCAATTGACAAAAACAGGCCATATAAGAGAAATAAATGAATAAATCCTCTGTACCTTTCAAGCACAAGGAACCAAAAGAAAAAAAAAATCAAAATCCAATCTAATTACCAAAAAGGCATAAGAAATTTAATAGATAATTATGGCTGCGCATGACACATTACAGAATCAAATCGAAGGCAAAAAATGAATGAAGATGTTATAATAAGGCCAGCATTCCATCATCAACATTTTTTTTTTTTTTAAAAAAAAAAAAAGAACTCAATTTCCCAACCTTTTTCCCATGCGGTGAACTTGCAATTTCTTTGAGCGCCTTCACCCCTCTCTCCAGCGCCTCCGGATCAAAACCAGCAGACGAGGTCCTCGGATTATCATTCCGAACCTTGGGAGGAGGCGAAGGACTATCCTGAGGCAAATTGTCGGCCTGCGGCAACTTGGGATCCGAAGAAGATGGCTGAGGAACATTGGAGGAAGAGGGAAACCCCGGAAATTTGAAAGGACCATCAGCATAGGCATGGTTATTGTGAGAAACAGCAGCTGCGGCCGCCATGGCTGAGAGTAACCCTGCTGTGTAAGTTTTGGCCATTATATTCTATGGATGATGATGAAGATGAATCGAAAATGAAAAAATGAAAGTTTGTTGCTGAGCTGGGGAAAATGCAATGCAAGGGGTTTAGGAGATGTTTGACCCTTGAGGAAGAACACCCAAGGGTTTAGCTTCCATGGAAAAGGAAGCAGAAGTAAACGACTTGGGTTTTAGTAGGGTTTCTGCTTTCTGGGTTTCGTGCACAAAAAGCCGGTCTCTTGTTTTTTTTTTCCCCCCGCAACCAAGCGCTCTCTTTTTTTCCCGAAAGTTTTTACGGCAATTTTGTTTAATTGTTAAAAATGGAATAATTTTATCTAATTATTATTTCAGTTAATTTTAACCGTTAGTTAATCAAATATATTGAGATAACAATCTACATATTATCCACGTCATTTTTATTAAAATAAAAAAAAAATCCAAAAATCTATGTGTCATCTAATTTATCTTTTTTCAAAGTTAGATTTAAGACTTCTGAGATAAATTTAAACATTAACACATAAATTACATGTAGATTAACATCTCAGCATATTTAGTCAACTAACCGTCAAAACTAACTAAAATAATGGTCAGAGCAAAGTTGTTTCTTTTTTATACTTTCAGGGCAAATTTACCCCTCAAGTTTCAGGCCAAGAATGCCACTGAACCGAGTTGAACAGTTTTTCTGGAAGGGAAAAAAAAAAAAACCTTGAATGCTTTTAAGTTGTCCTCTTGAGTTTTGAAGAATGTTTTCCTTCCCAAAATTATTTTTGAAAAATGTTTCAAAACTCCTAGAAATAAATCAAACCAAAAATATAAATCCCATTTGGTTCATTAAAAGCGTGAAAATATAATAAAAAATGTAAAGAAAGAGAACAATGAAATCTATAATGTATCATGACTATCATGAGTCATTAATGTGTTTGACATGTAATTAATAAATAGTAGAATTAAAATGTAATTTTATATTTAATTAAATATAAATAAGATTGAAAAGATACTAATGCCCTTAAAACAGTAAAGTATTGTTTAATGATGTTATTTCTTAGTAGCATGAATACCCTAATCTTATTTATAGTTGAATTAACTTGTGGAGAAAGTGTTTTTAGCACTGGTTACCTTGACAACCAATTTATTGAAAGTCAATAGTTTTGCTTTTTACTTACAAAATTATCATCGATCATACTTTCTTTCTTATTGTAATTAATGTAGAAGGTTTGCCGTAAAAAGATCGTATTTTCCACCAATACAGGGTGAAAAGCCCTTTGGCCTCCTTGGAAATTATGATTCCAAGCATGAATTTTGACTGAATTGATTACAATAAAACCATATTTTCTTGTTACCTGCCGAGTTAATACATTGTTCTCAATTCTGTGTATTTGTGAATGAGAACGACACCAGGGATGTTGTTGGAATCCTAAGAGTGGTTTATGAGACAACTAAGCTGCACACTCCAAGTGAGGGGGCATATCATGATAACTTGACTAAACTTTATTGGGAAAATCCTTTTAAGGTCTCAAAGTATCAAAAAATATTTAAAAAATCCCACAAAAAATTCTGATGTCAAAAAAGTGATTGACAACTCTTTCAGTAGGTGATTAACAATTTCAGCTGTGACTTTTTTTTTTTTTTTTTTGATAAAGGCAGCTGTGACTTTTAACAGCTATTTAAGACCTTTTTTATATCAGAATTTTTTGTTGGACTTTTTTCACATTTTTTTAGTCCCTTGAGACCTTAAAGAGATTTTCCCAACCTTATTTCATGTTGATAATCTTTAAATAGTCAGTCCTCAATTGTCTCCCTTATTTCAAACTCTCTTGCCTTTGTATCTCTAACAATTTATGGGAGGAATAATTGATTAAATCGCTCCTTAGTTCTTGTTATCTAAGGGAGATGACTCCTATAGATAGATCTTGAGTATTGCTTTTTCTTTTCTTTTCCCCTTATTCTCTTTACTTAAGGTGTGTTTGGTTTGAGGGGAGGGGATGAGAGGAAAACAAACCCTAGAGAAGATATTGACCAAATTGTCATTAATGAGAAGAATATTCTTTTTTATTGAAAGTATATTTTTAGAATATTAAAAAAAAAAATTCATGGGCTATTTAGTAAAGATGAGAAGAAAAAAATCTATCTTCTCTCCCCCTCCCCTCAAACCAAACATAGTATAAATGTCAAACCTTGTTTTTGATGGTTTAGGAGTTGCTCCAATTTCTCTCATCATAACTACTAGAATTGTTTTTGCTTTCTTTCCCTCTAGGGTGTGTTTGGATTAGTGGTGGTAAAAGTAATTTTTATTTCATTTGACTTTTGCAAAATTAAGCTTGGGTAAAAGTCAAATAGTGTAGTGTATTGTGATTTAGATTTAGATTGGTTTTATGTGCATATGGTAATTAGGTCTTTTAGAGTAATTTTATCATCTTCTTTTTTATTAAAGCAAGATTCACATGTCATCTCTATTGTTGCAGTTGTTTGCTTTCTTCCTCTCTTTTCTCTCCCCATGATTGGACTAAATAGCAACTAAAAACCTGCTTATGCTTTTACCCCACTATTGGACTAAAAGCAAGATCACTCTATCGATGTGCCAAATATGGGAGAGAGAATAGTCCGGGCTTTAAGTAGCTTTTTGGACAAAATAATCAGATTGGGGCTATGAAACGTGTTGCCAAACACACAAGATGTTTTAGTTTGCTAGGTGCCCACAGATTCAACAGCATTGCAACAGTTCAAAAATGTTGACCTAATCAGGAATCTCCAAAATTTGCGCCAATTCTCAACTCCTCAAAGCATTTTGCCACTTATCTGGGAACCTAGGTAACCACCATAAGCCACTATTTTTATGCTTTGGCCTTAATTTGAAGGCTGTCATCCTAAAGTGCTACTTAATGGAAGGATCTTATCAGCGTTCACGAAAGATAAATTATAGCATAGATTTAACTACCAAATCAGGAAATGTTGGTGTTGTTGTAAAAGCCAAAGCCTCTATTAAAGTAAGTAATTGAAAATTACATCAATCAAACTCTTAAAAAACGTAACATCTAGATATAAATCCCAATAATCTTCTATGCTTCGATATCATATCTACTATTGTGTTGATGAATTGATAACATTGTTAGTACCACATAGGATGAGCTTATGAGAGACTTGGATGTTTTATAAAAATAAGAAAACTTTAAGAATTGAGTGGCAACAGGTTATATTATAAGAATTGAGTTGTAAACTTGATAAAACTATAAAAATTAAATAATTAATTTTCCCTTATAAAAGATATTAAATGACAAATCAGAGAAGGGCTTAGAAGTTAAATATTCAGGGAAAATGATAAACAATGACCTTTTACAAACAAATTAATGACACTAAAAGATTATTTGTTTTCAACTGAAATTCTATAGTTTCAATGTCTTGGGTATCACTGCCCCTTTCAAATCATTTTCCCATTTACTAAGATATATGGGGTGCCTGCTTGTCATCACATTACGATTTGTGAAAGTGTCATCAATAATTTGAATGACGATTGGCAGCAAGAAAATATTGAAAACACATGCAATATGGAGTTAGTATTGCTGAGTGTTGATGATAATTTTGATTTTTTAAGGACTTGGAGTTGGCGAGCTCTAAAAATGAATTTATTGCCAATGCCCATGTAAACCAGTGGCGTGATTTTATTGCTAAGTGTTGATCATGTTTGTAATCTCATGCTGTTAATGCCCAAACCTCTAATTAAAAAATGGATTTCTTTATGTTGGGAATGATGAAATGCAATGGCTTGATGGACCATATCACTGTAACTACAATATCAGGAAAAACAGCTTTTTCATAACAATGCAATACTTCATGGCAGGGCAAGTCAGCTATACACAGAGAATGCGTAGATAATTCACAGATAATCCCACACTGGTACACTCGGTTGTAGGCAACTGGTAAAAGATGAAGAACATTGTTTTGTTTTTATTCAGAAATGCTAACAAAGGAGTAATCATCACCATTACACCATCATACTAGTCAGAAACATTGTAACCAAAGACAACATGAATTTCAACCATGATCAATGTCACAAAATGCAGACCTATATAATACTGGTCAATCACAGGTCCTAATGGTGGTGATGGTCCTGAACAAAACGTAGGCCACAATACTTGCACACAGCAGGTTCAGCCAAGTCAAGGCATATAAATTCAATTGGATGTCCAAGTGCGGGATCGTTATCTGCAACCATGAACATGAATATCCAAATTAGGTGTCTTCCTACTCTTGGTGTGATAATTTATATGCAGTTGCAACACATACACACACACCAAAAAATTATAATATATAAGAACCCAGATCTTAATAAATCTTGGTTTAACGATCTTAAAAATCATAATTAATCTCAAAAACTAGTCACTACCAGGTTCCGTGCCAAGTGTAATAAGAATAATGACAGTTACATCATAATATAGCCTTCCTAAGATCTGATAATTACTTTCTTAAAACTTGATATTAAGTCATGTAAGACTTGATAGCAACTTTAGTCTTTGAAACTAAAAGACTTTTTATTTTTAAGTCATGTAAGATTTGTGTGATATGTAATATTCCCTGCATGCATCCCTCACAGGAATGATTTCGATAGAAAAGAAGATATCAGAATTTGCAGAAGTTTTCACCTCCTTCACAAGCAACGATCCTGCCTTCCACCTTGATGGGCGGAACTTCATTAATCAGCTCCATTGGGGATTTCTTGCTCGTATCCTATTTAAGAAGGTAACAAAGATAAGTTTTACAACTTTCAGAGTTCATTCTGCATGCAAGTAATGAATTCAATACTGGAAACTTAACCCTAATAACCAAAGCATAACATCACAAAGAAATAACACAATTGGGGTCACTTGAAAGGAAATGCTGCTGTTAAAAATAACATTAGGTCAGTCACATATTCCATAACATTGTGTGGCCAACAACCTAAAGTTCCCAATTTGTCTTGTCTCCACTGCACATACTGTTCGTGAGAGGGAATGGTGAGATCCAAAAACGGTCATGAACCAAAAAAAATGGCTTCTTCACGTGTCAATTTTCCAAAGAATAGACATAATCCAAAACTTCATATGATAAAAAAACAAACAAACTGTCCTTTCCTATAAAATTAGATTCTGACAGTTCCCACAACAATTACAACTGACTAAGCACTCAACTGATGCAGCTAGATATAGCATTTATCTCATCATTTCCTCAGGGCGGGACAACTAGCTAGCAAAGACAAAGAAATTCAACTAATGTCAGACAATTTTCATAGTCTTGATTTAAATATTGAATAATTTTCAGAATTAAAAAGTCGTATTATAACATATATTGTCATAAAGCAAAACACACAAACAAGGGGAGAGATTTTCCGACATAATTTTTATGCTTTCATTTTTTTTTTAGCCATTGTACTCTATGATTTTAGTTTTTAATCAAGCAAATCCGCTATAAGTAGTTCCCACGATTTCCCTTCCTGCTCCTTTAATCATAAATGAAGTAAACACCTATTCAATATAATAAGGTCACAAAAATGTTTTCCCCCCTTCACATTTTCTTTCATTACCTATTCTAGCAATAATTGTATTTCCTATCTAGCTGAGTACTGCAGCTAAGCATGTAGCTCACACTCGTTTCATTCAACAAGTTCAACCTAAAACTTTGCATTTCATTCTGCATTATCTTTCTGGTATTTTACCCAGATAAGGCCAAATAATCCTTATGCCCGTCAAAACTACAAGCCCATCGGTTGACACAGGGAAAAAAGAGCTGAAATATGAAAAAAACTCCACCAACCACCACTTCCACCCTGGCAGACACCATTACACCATTATCAACAGCCACCACATCCATAGAAGATGCCATAGCACTACCAGAAAGAAGTTGCCGCACCATTGACGTTTTGAGGCACGAAGCCAAGGAAACTATTTGGCATCAAAGGAAAGGTTTAAACATTACACTTTATGGGGCTCCCAGCGCCATATTTTAAACCGTGATATGGGATTAAAAGAAACCAGATGAACTATCAGAACTTTAAGATAGCAACGAATCACGAATACACAACAAGAAATGCTTATCAGAGGAACGTTTAAAAATCCTAAAAATTAATATTAAGGAATTATTGATTACCTGCATCCACTTGGCGGTGTGGTTGCTGACTTGATCACTTACGAGACTTAAACTTCTTGTGGTTAATGAGAATTTGGATGATTGAACGAGTGTCTTGAACAGACTTGAAGCCATTTCTGGGAGAGAATCCAAAGAGGAAAATAAAAACAACAGAAATTACTAACTCGGAGAAACCCTACCTGAAAAAATGGAAATCAACAAAAACAAGCAAGTCAGCGGAATTGATTGAGATGGAATTGCAAAAAAGTTAACAATAGATCGATTCTTATAAAAGGGAAAACAGATAAAGCGAATCCGTATTCGGAGTTGTATCGAGCTTCAAGAAGCAACGCGAAAAATGAATGATTGAAGAAGATGGGGAGGGTCCTCACAGACGAAGAGCTTCGCCAATTTCCGTTCTGATCGACGGAATTGACCTTCGGAACGAGGAATGGCTGTGCCCCTTTCACTGGGCTTCAATCTGGGCTTAATGGGCCCAAATTTAAAAGGACCTGCATATCTTAAAAGTTAAAACATCTAATATAATAATTATAAGACCTAGTTGACTTTTTTTGGAGATATTAAGGAAGCTAAATAAGTTACTTAATCATTTCATATGTTGTATATACTTAGATTATACTCCCTCTGGTCCTAATTATACGAGCTAGTTGATTTTTTTTGGAGAGATTAAGGAAGCTAATTAAATTAGTTTAGAGTATTTTTATTTTTATTTTTTCTTCAAACTAACTAGTTTGACCAATAAACTAATATACTCCCTCCGGTCCTAATTATAGGACATATTTAACCTATTTTGGGGAGATTAAGGAAATAAGTTAAATTAGTTAATTTTACTCATTTTCCTAAAATGCTGTTATATAAATTTAAAATGATATAAGTAAAAGTGAATCAACAACCTCTACCACATACCTTTCCGATCTAGAATTTTCCTTTCCACATGCTATCTAATTGAAATAATATTCTTGTTATATATACATATATGTGTGTACATATATCTACACACATATATATGCACACACACACAAAGATATATATGTGTGTGTGTTATATATGTACACACATATATATAGACACACAAACACATGTATGTATATATTGACACACACACAGATATACATACATATACATACATGTGTGTGTGTCTATATATATTTGTGTGTAAAAACACACACACACACACACACACACACACACACACACACACACACACACACACACACACACACACACACACACACACACACACACACACACACACACACACACACACACACACACACACACACACACACACACACACACACACACACACACACACACACACACACACACACACACACACACACACACACACACACACACACACACACACGTGTGTGTCTATATGTATTTGTTTAGATATATATGTGTGTGTGCGCGCGCATACATACATAGATAGACACACATATATATCTAGAAGTTTTCCTAACTAGAAGAGTCTACGTATATGTATTTGTTTAGATATATATGTGTGTGTGCGCGCGCATACATACATAGATAGACACACATATATATCTAGAAGTTTTCCTAACTAGAAGAGTCTACGCATCCACATACATATACTTACCAAAAATCAAACACACTTGAGAGAATAAAATAGGGGTATTTTAGGGAAAAATTGACAAAAATTAGAATGTTGTCCTATAATTAGGATCAAAACCAACTCCTAAATGTTGTTATATAATTAGGACCGGAGGGAGTATAATCTAAAAAAACATAACATATGAAATGATTAAATAACTTATTTATCATCCTTAATCTCTCCAAAAAAAGTCAACTAGCTCTTATAATTAGGACCGGAGTTAGTATATTAGTTTATTAGTCAACCCAATTAGTTTGAAGAAAAAAATAAAAATACTCGAAAGTAATTTAATTTGCTTCCTTAATCTCTCCAAAAAAGTCAATTAGGTTTTATAATTAGGACCGGAGGGAGTAGTCATTTTCTGTACCAAAAAAAATGTATCCCCCCACCCCCAAAAAAAAAAACTCATTTGTACTTTCATGTAATCCTGATCAGAAGTTGTGATTTTTGACCCTCAAATTTAGAATCATGTTTGGATGGAAAGAAAAGTTCAGAGAAAAGAAAATGATAGGAGAGGAAATGGAGATAAGAGAAAATTAGAAAGAATATGTTAGTGCCCGCTGGTTGAATGAACAGGAGAAAACAGAGGAAAGAAAATGAGCAAATATGTAAATAACTAATATACCCTTCTCTGGAAAAAAATATATATCATATTTAAAATCAAATTAAATATTACAATGCATTTGCATCATCATATAATTTAAAAATTAATTATTTGATAAGATATACTTTCATGATATTATATTTTAAAACTAAATATTTTTAAAAACTTACTTTTCAGGGTAAGTAAAGTGGATAATTTTTTGAATTAAATATAATAAAATAAATAAATAAATTATAAGCTATCTAATATTATTAATAAATGCTAAAAATATAATAAAAAGTGAAAGGGTTAAAATGAAATATAATATCTTGAGAAATTGATATCATTAAAAAAATTTATTTTTAAGTTAAAAAATAATAAGTACTCCCTCCGGTCCTAATTATAAAACAACATTTGTGAGTTGGTTTTGGTCCTAATTATAAGACAACTTTCTAGTTTTTATCAATTTCTTCCTAAAATACCCCTATTTTATTCTCTCAAATGTGTTTGGTTTTTTATGAGTATGTATGTGAGTTGTAATACACACGCGCGCACACATGTGTGTTTCTATAAAAATATATATGTATGTATGTATATATGTGTGTGTGTATATATGTATGTATATAAATGTGTGTACATATATGTATATCTGTGTTTGTGTTTGTCAATATATATGTTCTGGTGTAGAACTCTGATGTCCGGCCTATTGGAGGGCCGGTGATTTGATATAGGATCTAGGTACTCCTCCTGTATGCTTATAGGGCAAGCGTCCAGGAGAAGATGTGATCACGGTACACAAGCAGGCGTTTCGCCCAAAGGGTGTTCTTTGTGTGTGCCGTGTGATCGAATGTAGATTAGTCGGGATTAGAATGTGTGTACTGTGCGCCTATCTCCTCCGTCTCGTATATATAGTGTGCACAGTCGGTTAACGCCTTGACTCCTATGTTGTGCATGTCCAAGGATCGTGCAGATCATCCTGGTCGTGGCTGGGATCGTGCCAACCGCCCTGGTCGTGGCTGGGTCCCACGGTTAGTGGGTTGTGATCACTACGTGGATTGCCCCCTGCATTAGCTAATGATATAGTGGGCATTGACTAGGTCCGTAACAGTTGCCCCCAAGCTCGGTTGTTCAGGTCTCTGAGCCACCGAGTTTAGTTGTTTGTTTGACTAGAGTACGGATTTCTAAATTTTTGTTGATCGCGAGATAACATGATATCCTTGCCCCCCCCAGCCGGGTTGTCTAGGTATCTGGTCGGTAGGGTGGATATCTTTGTTGAATCCGGATTTCGTGTCGAAGTTACTACCACTCGTTTGCCTTTGAGAAAGCATCTATCCGAGCTTCAAAGAACTTCGGAGTTGTCTTCTGATTGCATTGCCCCAGACATGTGGTCCGGGTTACCTTGGCGATTGTTAAAATCTCGATGTTCCTCAATTATCCGGTATCCGGCTCGTTTCTTGTGTGGTTAAGATCTCCAAACCCGAGTCTTTCTGAAAAGGAGCAGATTGGGATTTGCCATCATATCAGTAGAGCTCATAGGAGGAAGCGATCGGGGACCGAGGTATTTGGTATCGGACCGGCTTTCAAAATGAGTGGGGTGTTTGACTTTGGCGGACACCCAGAGGTATACGTTGTCCCTTTTCTTTTCTGTGGCGCTGCCCATTGTCCCCGAGCGTTTTCTTTTGTCGATTCCTCTTCTCTAAGTCATCATTAGTTTCTGCCAGCTGGCCTCCCTCGACTGTCGTGAAGCCGAACTGAGTGGATGCTAGCCTATGTAGCCCTTGGCGCATTTAATGCCTGTCAGACGCGCATTAAATATGCGGGAGACATGACCCTTACTTCAGAGTGAAAAGTCATTTTTGCCCTCGTCGTTTGGGTTTTCGAAAGCTTTATACCCGCCAAGTCTATTCCTTATTTCACTTTCGCTCCCTTGCTCCCAAGATTTTCTCTCCTGCCGATTCACTGCCTTGACGAAGAAGTTCCATCTTGCGAGCAATCTGTTTCTATTTTTCAATTTCTTGAGCGATCATCCGTCTCTTAGACAGGTATTATTGCTTTCCTATCTTTCTCTTTGTTCCACTCTGATATGTAATTTCTTCTTTCTGTGCCTGTTTGTGGACATTGGTCCAAGGCTTTGTATTCTATGTTTCGCTACTAAGTTGCGTCTGTACTTAGTTGAATCTCTGGTCCTTTGGGAGAGTAGTTCCAAATGTCGAAGGACATAAAAGATATGACCCCTGAAGAACTGGATGAACTACGCAAACCGTCAGGGGAAAAAGCCGTTGGTGGCTTTGGGGCGATGAATCTTCTCGTCCCACCTCACAAACTGTTGCTTTAACCGATCATCACCGTGGAGGCAAGAGGAAAGCTTCTGGTGGCGGGCAGGCGAAAACTCGAGAAGGCACATCATCGGTTAGGGGAAGTCGCAATGTTTCCTACCCACTTCTTCCCAATCCAAGGGTGTTTAACCCGAGTTTCGACGTGTCCGAAATTCCTGGGTCGGCTCCTAGGGCCGAGGTTGATTCCTACATCAGCCCCGCCATGATTGCGTATACGAATGCTCACGACTTCTTTACGTCGGGATTACGCCACAGCCGACTCGATTTTGAGCTCCTGCCGACACAATCATGTCCCGGCTCCTCAAGCCTCGTCGCCGAGCCCTGTCGACTTAGATTTAAATCTTACCGCAACTGTGGAAACCCGCCTTCAATTTTTGACATCAGGTATGCTAGGAGAATTCTGATCTTGTTCATATTTTCATTTGTGTTAGGTATAATGGCGTCGTCTTCTTCTTCCCATGCTGTTGAGTCAAAGTCTGGAAACGCAAACCGCGCTAGCCCCCCACAGGATTTAATTGACCAATTCCCCTGGGTTACCCGCGAAGTCTTTGTCCTATCGGTCGAAGTGACCATAGATGACTTGGAAGGTCTCCCAATACAAGAGACTAGCACCTATTCTCTCTGTCTCCCGGAAGAGGAGGAGCCCGTGTGCTCCGTAAGGGAGGGGAGCCATAACTCATTTTTATTTTTCTACGTTGATTATATCACCAGACTCGAGATTCGCTTTCCATTTTCCGAGTTTCAAATGGCCATCCTCCAATTCCTCGGCGTAGCTCCCTCGCAGCTGCATCCCAATGGATGGGGTTACATGATTGCCTTCGAGTGGTTTTGCAAGAACCTTGGTCTCCTTGCACCACCTCTATGTTCTTTTACTTCTTCACCCTCACACCTCTCGCTCTGGGAAGGAACCACCGGAGCTCAAAGGCTGGACGTCCATTCGGGGAATAGCCAATCGGCGTTTGTTTACCCCAGTCTCTGACTCCTTCAAGCGCTTCAAAAGCAACTTTTTTAAAGTTGTCGCCAAGTCTGGCACAAAACCTTGGTTCCTTAAAGGCCCCGACTCTGCAAAGGTCGACTGGGAGTTTAACTTGTATTGGTGTCGAGATCACCACAACGTGTCCCCTAGTGCTTACAAGGTGGAGCGGTCCAATCTGCTAAAGCCTGAAAGAAAAGCCATTGATGCCATCACAGACCATGTGAAGGCAGCAGGAACCGTTGGGGCCGCCTCCTTGGTGGCCCAATATCGGGCCGAGTCCCAGCATCAGGATGAGATGGTGTCAAGAGCGAGTATGATATTTCCGTTGTTTAGATATTAGCGTTGCTCCGCGTTTCAGTCAAGTATGCTTTGTTTTTCCCTTCCTAGTAGCTAACACGATGTCTGTGTTTTGCGCAGGTCTTAAGATGAAAGGGCCAATCTATCTATCCGGGATCTCAGAGCCAACCTCAAAGGGGAGAAGAGATCGGTCTCGAAGGTTGGGAGTCATCGAAGCAAGCCGAGCCAAAGAAGCACCAGGTCGGCCTCGCCACTGATGCCAGGGCAGTTTTTGCTACCCAAGCCTCTCCAACCGCGCCGTCGCCGCCTCCCAAGTCGGCCGAGGTCGGGCCTTCGTCTTTGACTGCTTCCCCGGTTCCTCCTCGCCCTTCGACGGTCATCCCCCGCTCCCATCTATGGAGCAAGGGAATTACCGAAGAGTTGAGCATCGCACTCCTGCCTCCTCCTCGCTATCAAGAGCCAGTACCGAAAGGCATGACGTTGTAGCAGTAATTAGCTCTTTCAGTGATGAAGGCCGTTTTCTCCTAATCTTCCGGGTAAATCGCTATCTGATTATATCCAGAATATGCGTCCATGAACGATAACAGCTGGAATCCCGACGCATTGTCTACCAATTGATCGATGTTCGGCATAGGGTAAGAGTCCTTGGGGCATACCTTATTCAGATTCTTGTAATCGGTACACACCCTCCACTTCCCATTTGGCTTTTTTACCATGACCACATTGGACAACCAAGTCGTATACTGAATCTCGCGAATAAATCCAGCTTCCAGCAATTCTTGAACGTGAATGTCCAATGCTTTCCTCTTCTCTGGTCCGTGGTTCCTTTTTCTCTGCGACACCGGAATTGAACCCGGGTAGACTTCTAGTTTGTGACAACAAAACTTCGGGTCTATTCCAGGTACTTGAGATGAATTCCAAGCAAAGACATCCCGATTTTTCTTCAGGAACTCCACCAAACTGTTTCTAAGTTCGGGAGTCAGGTGTCTACCGATCTTAGTGGTCTGGAGAGGGTCTCCCACCACCAGGTCCTCCAGGTCTCCTGCCGGCTCTGGGCGCACCTCCTCATTACGGATGTCTAACTCCACGGTGTTAATTTCATCGTCTGGAAAGTCCCGGTCCGAGTGGTCCGGATAACTGTTTCGTTGGGGCCGTGACGAAGATCCGCCTTCCCTATTCGGCAGTTTCAAGTAGCACTGCGAGACTCTTTTGGTCGCCCGTAACCGTGACCACGGTTCCTTGGTTGCCTATCACCTTGAGTTTTTGGTGCTTGGTGGACACCAACATGTCCCACTTATGAATGGTAGGCCTTCCCAAGATTATGTTGTAAGGTGATACGAAGTCGGCCACTATGATCCGAACTCTTTCTGACTTGAAGGAGTTCTTGACTCCCAGGGTGAACCGGAGGTCGATATACCCCTTTGGACGCGACTGCTCTCCATTAAACCCGATGAGGGTTGTCTTACATGGCT
Source organism: Acacia pycnantha (assembly GCA_025563575.1). Classification (NCBI taxonomy): domain Eukaryota; kingdom Viridiplantae; phylum Streptophyta; class Magnoliopsida; order Fabales; family Fabaceae; genus Acacia; species Acacia pycnantha. The sequence goes on along the minus strand of JAMWYP010000055.1, from coordinate 3,469,786 downwards.
TTAAGTTCTCCCGGTCCAGGCTTATTCTTTTGAACGCCTCCCAGCTAAGGATGTCGGCTGAGCTACCAGCATCCACAAATATCCGCTTGACTCGGCAATTGACCAGGATCCCGGTTATCACTAGTCCGTCTTGATGACCGGGGACAACGTCTCTAAGGTCGTCACTTGTGAAGAACAAAGGCGAGCTTGGTGGTCCCTTATGAGGCTCTTTGAATTTTGGACGGTCTCTAACGGAAAGGACTTCTCGGAGGTATTTCCTTCTCTGGCTCATAGTATCTCCGCCTCCGCCCATTGCTCCGCTGATCAAGTTACAATCAAATTCAGCCTCCGGAAATTCGTTATCAACCTCAAGTGCCTTCTTGCGCTTGTTGTCTTGTGTCTTGAACTTTCGGGGAGGACTCGTGCTACGGTTCTTGGGCTTCCGCTTTCCACCCTTTCCTTGATGCTCTATGACATACTGCTGAAGTTTGCCATCACGAATAGATCGTTCGATTGCATCTCGGAGCTCGTAGCATTCATCCGTTGTATGGCCTCGTCCATCATGGAACGAGCAATATTTAGATTGGTCTACCCCGGATCTTCGATAGGACAGACGAGGTCGGTCAACCTTCTTCATCTCGGTTGTTGATACCTCCTTCCACACTTGAGAACGAGGCACATTTAGGGCAGCATATTTCTCATACTAACTCCGCTGATCAAACTTTCCACCTCGGCTATTGTTTTCATTCCCCCTTCTGCGGGAGTCCTTATTTCTGTTATCAGTGAAGTCTCGACCCCTGGGAGGGGAGGTTCTATCTTGGTCCCGCCTCGAATTGGGATTGTTTGCCATTCGCATCTGCTCGACGTCCAAGTACTTCTTTGAGCGGGTTATGAAGTCGTTGAGATTTTTTGTTCCTCGAAATTGTGAATCGACCCGAAAGGAAGAGTGTGCAGCCACTTCAACGCTGGTCCTTTTAACGTCGCGGCAAAGATGCGAGGCACGATAGGTTCCTTGAGGCCTCTAACCGACATATGAACGTCAAAGTCTTCTAAATGAGTTGTCGGGTCCTGTGTGCCGTCATACTTTGTTAACTCGCCTAAATTTAGCTTCTCTGGGAACCGAGCGTTTTGGATCTCTTCCGAGAAAAAGCTATTGTGCATTTGGCTGACATATCTCCGCCGCTGGAAACCATTTGGAGGAATCGCCCTGTCACCGCGATGGTTCCTTGTCAGGGTTCGACCTTCCTCATCTCGATCTGGGTTTCTCCTATTGGCACTCCTGCCCCGCCTCCGGCTATCGATGGTTTCCGTCTTATGCCTGTCTTTGCGACGAGCCGAGCTTTCTTCTTCGTCGTCCTCTCTCCACGTTCTATCTTCCCAGTCATCACTGGAAAGATCACGGTTCCGTCTTTTCTCCCGCTCCTCCACCCGGTAGTGAAGGGTATGGCGTTTGTCAATGTTGTCCACCCGCCTCATTATCTCTAGTATCCCGGCTTGAAGAGAACGAAAATCTGGTTCGGCGGTGGGATGTCTCGGCCACCCCCTGGATTGGAGTTCTGGGGCCCACGGTCTTGGTTTCGTGGAGCCGAGGACTCTGTGTCGGACGGGTTGTCCTCACGGTTTCGTTCGTTGCTGGGAACCAAAGGTTCCTCTGGCTGAGATAGCTGATCCTCTTCGTCCTGCTAGTCATCCTCGTACGGGTTGATCGGCTGCTCGTTACGGGGTGGTTGTCGTGGTGGTAGACGGGTGTCTCCAGCTTGGTCCGCCTCCGATTGTCTCTGGCTAGAAGCACGAGTACTAATCCTCATGGTCAAAGGAATTGAAGTTTACCAATCCCCACGGTCGGCGCCACTGTTCTGGTGTAGAACTCTGATGTCTGGCCTATTGGAGGGCCGGTGATTTGATATAGGATCTAGGTACTCCTCCTGTATGCTTATAGGGCAAGCGTCCAGGAGAAGATGTGATCACGGTACACAAGCAGGCGTTTCGCCCAAAGGGTGATGTGTGTGCCGTGTGACTGAATGTAGATTAGTCAGGGATTAGAATGTGTGTACTAGGCGCCTATCTCCTCCATCTGTATATATAGTGTACCTGGTCGGTTAACGCCTTGACTCCCATGTTGTGCATGTCCAAGGATCGTGCAGATCATCCTGGTCGTGGCTGGGATCGTGCCAACCGCCCTGGTCGTGGCTGGGTCCCACGGTTAGTGGGTTGTGATCACTACGTGGATTGCCCCCTGCATTAGCTAATGAGATAGTGGGCCTTGACTAGGTCCGTAACAATATATGTGTGTAGATATATATATATATGTATGTGTGTGTACATACACAAACACACACACACATATATAAACATATACATATCTCTATGTGTGTAGATATATGGGTGTGTGTGTGTGTATGTGTGTGTAAATAAATTTATATGTAGACACACACACACACATATATGTATATATAGTAAAACCATTATTTCAATTAGAAAGCGTATGGAAAGAAAAATTGGTCAGAGAGATATGTGGCGGAGTTGTTGATTCACTTTTACTTATGTCATTTTAAAGTTATATAAGGACATTTTAGGAAAATGAGTAAAATTAACTAATTTAACATCTCTCCTTAGTCTCCCCAAAATCGGTTAAATATGTCTTATAATTAGGACCGGAGGGAGTACTATATAATTTTTTGAATTTTTAAAATTAAATAAAATAAAAATATATAAATAAATTATTAAAAAGGGACAAAGATGGAAAAAAGGAAAATGTATTCTTAAATGCATGTGTGTATGACATTTGTTAATGAATTTTATTAATGTGTGTGAGGGCAAACAATGGAAAAAGAGTTTTGTTCCCATTTTCTCTCCATATGAGGAGAGGCAAGTTGGAGAAAAAATGATGTGACTCTCACACCCCAATTTCTTTCCAACTTTTATTTCCTTCCAGTCTTCCACTTTTCTTCCTTCATCTAATCTAAATAAGGGAAAAACTCTTATCTCCCCATTTTCCTCTCTAATTTTCTCTCCATTCAAATAGGGGTTAGTGTACTGCAGCTTATACTAAAACCATGGTTTGGATAGAAATATATATGGGAGAATTCGTACTAAGGCCCAATTAAGGCCCAAAAATGCAAAAAAGGCCCCAACCACTTTCCTCAATCACAAATGGCCCTAGGGCCCTTTCTGATATTTAGTTTTAAAGCAAAATGACCAAAACACCCAAATGACTTTTTAAGAAAAACACTGCAGCTCCCCCTCAAAATCACTCCCTCTCCTATCGCTCGCTCAGCTCTCTCTCAAAATCTCGCTCGCTCGACGAGACGGAGGGAGGAGAGAGACGCATCACAGTCGGACAGAAGCTCCATTTGGAGCGTTAAGCCGCTGGAGCGTTTTTGGAAAAAGTGAGATAAAAAAAAAGCTGAACCAAACGCATAAAATTTTACCCTACTGAGCCGCCACGGAGACGAGATTTGCGTGAAGGTATTAGTGGTTCCGATCATCGGCATTTTTTGGGAGAACTTGGTTTTCTTCTCTTCTAACCCATTCGACATCGGAGATGTAGAGCCCCCATCGTCAGCCACCGTCGGAAACTTTCGTAGAGGGACAGCATCGCCATGACTTAACCAAAAACAGATTCACCGCTCAGGTACTTTGGTTGAGCAATTCACTGTTGTTTAATTTCATGTCAACAGTGTACTCGGTTGTTAGAGACGTAGAGCAAATGAGCAATTGCAGAATTGTTTTAATTACCATTTATGGTTCAAATCCGGTAATTGTCGAAGCTGGGTGCTAGTTTTACTGCACGATTTTCGATCTGATACATATATTAAATTTAAGAGTGGATCTCAATTTTAACTTTTTTAATATGTGTAGTATATCCTTAATGAATTATAAATGCTTCAATCATGCTTATTTTCATTTGGCCTGCTAATTAGTTTGCAATAGTTCAGAACAATAAGTGAATTCGTTTGATCAATTTTCTGGCCTCTTTCTGACAAATTTTACTAGAAATTCACTCTAAGAAGACAAACTTATTTTTATTATATGATATCAACTTTATATTTGCATCTGAAGCCTCCGTTATGTTTTTAGTGATTCAGGTTGACTGTAACTCTTGGGTTTGGTTAAGCGATGATTAAACTCTGTGAGCCTTGGAGGAAGTTATACTCTAATTGGAGGGTTTTTCCAAAGTTATAGTGCAAATGAACGATTGCAGGACATTTCGGATATAACTAGAAAATTATGCAAGGTTATAATGTCCTCTCCCACATTAGCACTTGATACGCTCTTAATCAAACCGGAATTAGAGTTTCACCATATATAGTTGAGAATGTTCTTAAGAGATTTGAGAATCTTTGGTATGTTGGCGTATAGGTTTTTGAATGGGTGGGAAGCAACAAAATTACTCACACAAAGATTAGGGCATACCACACGGTGATAGGTAGAGTTATCTTTAATTTATTTATTGCTGATACGCTTAATGAATATGCTCGTTGTCATATAGGTGGGGTTGAACAGGATATTAAAACTTTTTTTTTATTAGAAGACTTTTTATTTTAATTTTTTGGGTTCTGTAGGTGATTGACATTAATGCGACCTGTACAGGAGATTCTTTCACTACAGATATGGCTTGTTCAAGTCTTCAACATTACATGCGCATTGTCTTAAAGAAAACAGTGAAGGTGAGCTCCTTGTGCCAAAGGAAAAGGAAAAGAACAAAAAGAAGCTTGAGTTTTCCTTTTTAGTTTTTATCTCAAAGCTATTTCTTGGATATACTCCGAAAGGTCAAGCCGGAGTTGTTACAAGATGACCACAAAATCCCCAAAGATGTTACATGGGCTAAAGTCCATGTCCAAACGGACACGTATGTTTCTTAGTCGGTTTTTTTTCCAACCGTTATTAGAAGTTTGATGACCGATTTGACTAGAACGCGTTTGTCTAATTTATTTCAGGCACTCTTGTGGGGTTCATGTGCTTACCTGGTTACAAATGTGGGATGACTCAGAGTAAGGGGAGGATGGGCACACAATGCCATTCTACACCGACGAAGAACTTCATGAATTGAAGGTCGGGTTGTTGTGGTGGCTGGTCAGCCATCCTAGTAACAACCATCAAGCAAAAGTGTTGTCGTTAATGGAGAACTTCCAGAAGCAAAAGAAAAGACATTAGGAGGCATAGTTGTTAGGACACATGTATATTTATGACTCCTTTTGTATTTCATGAGGAAGACCTTCATTTGTTCTTTTGCAAATAGCCTACTGATGTTAATTTTACAAAAATCTGTCTATAATAGTGAAAAGTTGAGGCAAAAGTGTATCAAGTTTCCATGTGTCCAATGTTACTTGTTTATTATATCTGATTGTCATGAGTTTTTTTCCTACATATTTGTTACTGGAAACTGTCAGTGTATGTTACTGGAAACTTCGTCAGTGTATGTTACTAGAAACTTTGTCAGGGGTCATTTACAACATTAACAGGGGTCATTTACAACAATATCAGGGGTCATTTACAACAATATCAGGGGTCATTTATAACAATAACAGGGGTCATTTACAACAATAACAGGGGTCATTAACAACAATATCAGGGGTCATTTACAACAATAACAGGGGTCATTAACAACAATATCAGGGGTCATTTACAACAATAACAGGGGTCATTAACAACTCATTTACAACAATATCATGGGTCATTAACAACAATATCAGGGGTCATTTACAACAATATCAGGGGTCATTAACAACAATAACAGGGGTCATTTACAACAATATCAGGGGTCATTTACAACAATATCAGGGGTCATTTACAACAATAACAGGGGTCATTAACAACAATAACAGGGGTCATTTACAACAATATCAGGGGTCATTAACAACAATATCAGGGGTCATTTACAACAATATCAGGGGTCATTGACAACAATAACAGGGGTCAGTGACAACAATATCAGGGGTCATTTACAACAATATCAGGGGTCATTTACAACAATAACAGGGGTCATTTACAATAATATCAGGGGTCATTTACAACAATAACAGGGGGTGTTAACAACAATAACAAGGGGTATTAACAACAATAACATGGGCTATTAACAACAATAACAGGGGTCACTGACAACGGGTATTAACAACAATAACAGGGGTCACTGACAACGGGTATTAACAACAATAACATGGGGTATTAACAACAATATCAAGGGGCGTTTCCAGCTGCAATTTTTTTTCTCATATCATAAACAAATATCATAAAAGAAGGAAAAATTTCCTCTTGTCATTGAATTCAAATGGTCAAGTTAGCATCAGTAGACAATTTACAGAAATACAAATGTTGAAGGTCATTCTCATGAATACAAATTTGTCATAAATACATATGCACGTGTACACAAGTGATCAACTACAATGTGTCCTAACAACTATGCTGCCTAATGTCTCATCTTCTACTTCTGAGACTCCTCAATGATGGACAACATTGCATCTCTATCCAATTGTGTAATCTATTCAAGTACCTGTACACACAAAGGCAAACATCAGTTAGCTAGAGAATTGATACAACTAAGGAAACATCGCTTGAAAGATAACAGTACAATATACAAACCTATAAGATGTGGTGGGTGTTTAAGCATCCATGTTCTTTATTCCTTTTTTTTAATAATCACCACCATCCCTCCCTCCTAAGAAAAAGTGGTGAATAGTTTATGGAAATAATTGGTTGTCAATAGAGCAGTAATAAAAATAAGTTTGTCTTCTTAGAGTGAATTTCTAGTAAAATTTGTCAGAAAGAGGCAGAAAATTGATCAAACGAATTCCCTTATTGTTCTGAACTATTGCAAACTAATTAGCAGGCCAAATGAAAATAAGCATGATTGAAGCATTTATAATTCATTAAGGATATACCACACATATTAAAAAAGTTAAAATTGAGATCCACTCTTAAATTTAATATATGTATCAGATCGAAAATCGTGCAGTAAAACTAGCACCCAGCTTCGAAAATTACCGGATTTGAACCATAAATGGTAATTAAAACAATTCTGCAATTGCTCATTTGCTCTACGTCTCTAACAACCGAGTACACTGTTGACATGAAATTAAACAACAGTGAATTGCTCAACAAAAGTACCTGAGCGGTGAATCTGTTTTTGGTTAAGTCATGGCGATGCTGTCCCTCTACGAAAGTTTCCGACGGTGGCTGACGATGGGGGCTCTACATCTCCGATGTCGAATGGGTTAGAAGAGAAGAAAACCAAGTTCTCCCAAAAAATGCCGATGATCGGAACCACTAATACCTTCACGCAAATCTCGTCTCCGTGGCGGCTCAGTAGGGTAAAATTTTATGCGTTTGGTTCAGCTTTTTTTTTATCTCACTTTTTCCAAAACGCTCCAGCGGCTTAACGCTCCAAATGGAGCTTCTGTCCGACTGTGATGCGTCTCTCTCCTCCCTCCGTCTCGTCGAGCGAGCGAGATTTTGAGAGAGAGCTGAGCGAGCGATAGGAGAGGGAGTGATTTTGAGGGGGAGCTGCAGTGTTTTTCTTAAAAAGTCATTTGGGTGTTTTGGTCATTTTGCTTTAAAACTAAATATCAGAAAGGGCCCTAGGGCCATTTGTGATTGAGGAAAGTGGTTGGGGCCTTTTTTGCATTTTTGGGCCTTAATTGGGCCTTAGTACGAATTCTCCCAATATATATTGTAGGAAAAATGAGTATTTACTTTGTTTTTTGAGAAAATTACGCGTAGGTCCCAAGGACGGAAAAAATTACAAAAAAGTCAATTGAAATCACAAAATTACACAGAAGTCCCAAGGGACTTTTTTTGATATTATTTGTATTAACAACAGGAAATACATGTATTTACAACATGAAATGCATATATTTACAACAACATTTAAACACCTAACCATTTACAAGAAGAAATGCATGTATTTACAACAGGAAATGCATGTATTACCTGAATTTTGAACGTAGAGAGATCATTTACAACAGAAAAATGCTATATTTACAACAAAAAGTGCTGTATTTACAATAAAATTTAAAATCTGACCATTTACAACAGGAAATGCATGTATTTACAACATTTAAAAACCTGGATTTTAATTCCATACAAATAATATCAAAAAAGTCTCAAACCATTTACAACAGGAAATGCATGTATTTACAACAACATTTTAAAACCTGGATTTAAATTCCATATAAATAATATCAAAAAAGTCTTTGGGACTTCTATGTAATTTTGTGATTTCAAGGGACTTTTTTGTAATTTTTTTCGGTCCTTGGGACCTACGCATAAATTTTCCTTGTTTTTTCACAACATCGGCTTCCTCACCAAAACCATGATCAAGGATTTTTTTTCCCCCATTTTGGTTGGTCTTCCCATGGTCAAGGATTTAAACCTTTGGATCTAAAAAGTTATGATGCAATTGAAAGAATAAATAATAGAGAATTATATAAAGTCCTCAAGAAGAATTTAATAACTAAAAATCTCAATAATAACTAAGCAGCATAATCATTTTGACATTTATAGTATTAGAACTTGTCATTATATACTTATAAGTTGTTATCGAACTTTTGGGGCATTACACGGTTCCTTATAACCTTGTGATAATTCCCCTCCCCCACCTTCAAATCATCTTATATATTACTCCCTTTGGTCCTAAATATAAGACCTAATACTTGATTGAATTTTTAAAAAAAAAATTAAGGAAGCTAAATAAATTATTTAATCACAGTATATATTGTGTGTTATTGGATTATATATTAGTTTATATGTCACACAAAATTAGTTTGAAGAAAAAATGATAAATATAAATACTCAAAAATAATTTATTTAGTTTCGTTAATCTCTCAAAAAAAAGTCAACTGGGTTTTATATTTAAAACTGAATGTAATATTATCCATTTAATTTAATTGCTTTTACTAGAAGGTCAATTAATTAAAAATCAAAATGACAACATCGTATAAAAGCCAAAGGGACTTCAAGATAGTAGTTGATATACCAACCTTTAATCTTTTAAAATCTAGAAGTTGAATTTCAAGGGAGTAGTTGTCACTGATAAAGATTTTATCATTTTATATAACTAAAGTTGTTAATACGTTAATGATGGAACCAGTTTCAGTGCTAAGTGAACTAATGAGCATTAAGAAATTGTCACCAATGTCTAAACTCTATATCTAATTTAAATGATTCATATTGATTCCGTTAAGTATATTTTCTTAAATCAAAATTATTTTGATGTTTACAGAATCTAAAATAAAAATAATCTTGTAATTGTCATTTAAAAAAAAAATTAAAACCATCAATTAAAAAGTTGGGAAAATTGCACATAGATCCTAAGTAAGGGAATTTACGACAAAATGATCCTTAAAATTTCAAAATTGCAGTGAAGTCTATGAGGCTATGAGTCTGTTTTGACAAGTCCATATGCTTGTGTTGACAAATGAACATGGGCCTGTTCTAACAAAGACTTGAGCATGTTTTTGACAAGTTCATATGCCTATGTTGACAAGTTTGAGCCTCCATCAGGACATTTGTGTCTTTTCACATATGAAAAATATTGGAAAAAAGTCTCAAAGACTTCACTACAATTTTAAGATTTTAAGGGACTACTTTGTCGTGTTTCCCCTTACTTAGGACCTAGGTGTAATTTTCCCAAAGTTTGCATCCAGACTATAAAAACTATACAAGAACATTGCTCTAGCGACCAAAGGCGGAGCCATGTATTGGAAAAAGGGGGCACGTATTGGAAATTCTTATGGACCATCTATTTGCCTTTGAAGGATCTTCTTCTAATTTAGAAGATTTTGAATGATGCAATTCCTTGGGTGGATATCCTTAATAAGTAGCATCTACCTGTTCAAGAATTTGGAAGATTTTGAATGATGCAATTCCTTCAGTGGATATCCTTGATGAGCATTATCTACCTGTTCAAGGTACATGCTTGTTTGGTTGCAACCAAAAGAAATCTATAGAGCATTTGTTTGTGACTTGTCCATCAACTGTATGGTTTGGAGGACTTTCAATTGTTTTCATTTTTTGTACATCGTGGACTTTTAAATTTTGGTTTAAAAAGGTTCTCATCAAGCTTCACAGGAATGGATTCTTAGAGAAGGTAACTCAGATTATCAAACTCATTTATGTATTGTGGATGGATAGAAACCACCTATTTCATAAAGGAAAGAAGGTTGATCCAGCTACAATTATCAAGAACATCAAAGTTGCATCCTCCTTTAATATTGCAGCTTTTCTCATCAAAGGACAATGTCAACCTCAATTGTCCTCGGGCTCCTAATGTTTCTGCTCATTTAAACCTGTTTGGAGTGACTTATTTTTTAGCGTTGGTGTGTAAAAATTTCAGTGGCTTTAAGCCAACAACTCAGTGAGAAAAAAGCCAAATTTTTCCTGTTTGGATTGCCCATTGCGTTGCCTGAACTTTAAGTCAAAAAAGCTCAAAAAGCCAATTAAGGAAAAAGCTCCAGAATCCAGCTTTTTCCATAACGCTCTCAACTTTTTGACGTAAGCTCCACCACTTCTACCACCATCAATCCAAACACATTCATTATCTATAACCTGACTTTTTTCCCACCGAGTTTTTTTAAAAGTCAGATAGCTTTCAAGCCACCGCTCCTACCGCCAACCCAAACAGGCCATATCCCTACAGCCGGTTGAAGTGTTATTATTGATTTTCCAAGATCTGGTTCTTATCGAATTCTAAGATTTTTTGTATGTTACCGAGGTCAGTCGGTGCAAAGCATGCAGTGGAAGAAAGCTATTTCAACAAGTCAATTGGCAGTAGCAGGATTAAAAGCATCGTTGTGGATTGTTAAATGTCCCGTTTTTAACTTGGAAGTAAAGGAGTCACTAACCTTGTTTTGTTGCAAGAAGAAATGGTTTAATAAGATCGAGAATTGAAAGCAACATTCAAATACAGTTCTTCAAGAAATACGAAATTTATTAGAATTTTTTCACTTTCTAAAGTTAGTTATAGTGTTAGGATTTAGCCATGCTGTTCTTGTTTCTCTACAGTCATGTCCTTTTTTAGCTGTAGGTTTTTAATATGTAACATCATTTGATATTTAATAAAAATAAAAAAAAAGTAAGGGTATCATTGGATGGTAGGATGGGTGAATCAATCAAAATTCTCATCTATAATTTAATGGCATTCAATTTCTGGAAATTATGTAGTCAATTATCCTGTTAGAAAAAAACCTTCCAAAAGATTGTGCTGCTAAACATTTTCAACTCATATTGGATGAAAGTGCACAGCCTGAAGTAAAACATATACCACCAAAGATTGACATAAGTAAAATTTACACCAGATTAAATCGGGAAACTAATCCTATGCTGGTACATACGGTTCACACTGGCAAACAATTAGCCAGAAATGACTCCTTAGAATTCAAAAGCACAGGAGGCTATCTGTGACTACCCTACAGAGTGACTAGGTTGGCTGTATTCTTAACCATCATGAAGGTGTATTAATTGACAGGAAACTACTTTACAAAAGCATATAGACATGCTAAAATAACGCAAGAGGGACAAAATATAAATGTCTATCAATGCTCATGCTTAACTCTTGCCTTCAATATTCCAGGAAGAGGCGGCGAGGTTGGAGTTCTAACTGGTTGGTTTGACGCTGAAGGAATGACCTGCGCCTGATACAAGCCTGACATACTAGAACCTTCACCTCCGTCTGCAAGATTCTGCGTCATGTTATCACTCTGTGGTCTCTCACAAAATTTCATTGCCTTGAGGACATAGTTGTCATCATGCAGCTCAAAAGGAGTGCTGTAGATGGAGGAGAAAGTATGCACAGATTAAAAGGAAAAATTTGGAAGTAGAAGACAAAAGCGAGTGGCCCATGCACTTCTCAATATGGACAGAAAAGCTCTCTCCATCTCCGGTGTAATTGAGATATGATGCTTCTCTTGATGGAAATGAGACAATGGCAATAAAAAGAAATTTATTAGTTAGTTTTTTGCAAGGCTTCCATTTTCAGGGATTTATGTGAAGCTAAGAAGTATGATTTGCCCAAGGATGATGATTGTTGAGCTAAATTGGGTAATTAGAGGCCCTACTATGTGATTTATTGATAAGGATGAGTTTAATTCATGAATTGAAGCAATGAATGAATTTTCAATATTTTAGGGGGATTTTCTTATAACATGTTGTTCCGGGAAAAAGATGTTCATGCATGATTTAAGCCATGGTTTAAAGTTCTACTCTTGGTTAATATGGTGAATTTAGAATGTCTGAAATGCATGAAAAACCAAGAGGTTTGAAAATACTTTGACCTAAAATGGTTAGGACGGAACCATAGAAAGTTGGTAAAGGGGAAGTTGGCACTGGTTAAACATCCAAAAGGTACATATACCACTCTTCTAATATGCATTATTGTTGCTTAAGGGTTTTGGTTACTTGTATGAAGAGTTATGTGAATGTAAAGATATTCGCGATCCTTCATGGGGAAAATGCCTTTATGGCAAAATTTGATGTTATAATCAAGTAAGAAATGGCACTCGATTTCTTCAAGGTCTAAACTGTATTCTCAACTTTTTTATTCATCAACTTGCACCATGTCTGACACTCTGACTACTGAATTCTCTTAAATACTCAAAATATTACATCTTGGTTTGTTCCTGAAAATCATAGGCTTGTGCCATGGTTTTCCTTTGCATGAGAAGATGTGATATTTGGACTCTCAGGGTTTACCATCTATATACTATTATACTTGTTCATTATTGAACTTCTTTATTTGAAATCCAAATCCATAAATTTTCTGAGTCTTCATGAGAGATCCAGGCTCCCTCTGAGTGAAAGGTTTTTGTTTGGACTAAAATAATTAATACAAATGAACTGCTTCAGACTCGGACCCAATATGGCAAATGATGACACAAGATGTTCAGACTTCAGAGAGAGAACTATATTTTTTGCATTTTGAAGTAGCATGGAAAATTTGGAATAGGACGATTAATCATTTAATTTAATCAACATTTTGTTTGTCCAGCTGTTCTACAGGTCATTTCAGGCATAAAGTTCATTGGTTTTGGACAGCATAAGGAGCATAGAGTCCATTGGCAGTGCACTTAGTTAGCAGGCTTCCGGTGCCTCTGGTTAAAAGGGAATGCTGGAGTTTTTAAATTTATCCATACTAGGTTTCAGCAAGTGATTATTTCAGAGCATCCCTTGTGGATTTTCTCAAAGGGAAGCAAAAGCTCTTAAAAGATAATGTCTTTAGGCTGATGTTCATGGTCTTGGGAGGATTACTAGGATAGAGATCAGATAAACCCACCGATGCTGTCAAGAACAATATTAAATATTCAAAGAAGGTTTCTCACCTATTGAAATCAAAATGAACAAGCTGCATATCTTCTGATATTTCCACTTCAACAGTAGCATGGGGGCGCGTCTACAGTTTCAAGAAATTAGGAAACAACAAGTATCAGAAAGACTACAAGGAAACAATTTCAGAGCCAAGCACTATTATCATGTAAATTTTGTAATTTAAAATTTCTTCCCTCCTTTAAAATCCGACTGTGATGTAGTAAATAAATGAAGAGGAAGGAAGAGAGAGATTATTATTATTATTATTTTTTTTTGGGGGGGGGGGATATGGAGAAAGAGAAATATATATACAGGAAGAAAGAAATACAACTCAATCCATTAATCTCAAAAGCCTTGACTACAAACTACCCAACGCATTTTTATAGCATAACACCCTTAACCCTAATTGACTAAGCTAACTTCCTCTGTAACACATACTCCCCTATTTATTACATAACACTGACCTTTAATTAAATTTTAACAAGGGTGCAGTCTCATAAGTTTGACAACTATGATTACTATCATAATCCATTACATAAAATTGTGAAAATATAATCCCAAACAGATGGTCCGAGAGTTCAGTGAATTAACAATGCTAGCTGCTGATATAGTTCTCACAAATAAAGTATTTTACAGCAAATGTGATGATGAGAGTCGGCCCACAAAAACCATGTCAGACAATAAGAATGTTTAAACCAAGAAAACACTGAGCAGCAATTTAATATAGGTTCACCGTTCACCAAAAAAAAATCAGAAGATAATGAGAAGATGGCATACCTGTACAAGAATAAAAGGTAAGGCTACACCTCCACTGGGAGCATCTCCTGAGCCATATAATTGCTCATTTCGTTGTATGAGATTCTGAAGACCTACGTACTTGATGAAATAGGACAAGGAGTCAGCAAACAGACACTAATCAATATAATTAAAGCAATTTGTCAGGTACTTATAACAATACATTCCAACAGGAAAAAAAAAATACAAATTCCTTGAACTGGAAAATTGGTATTCATTCCCAAAATCAAATCCATTAGTGAGTGCTGGCTTACTTGCTCCTCCAGCTCCTGTAGGTAGGCAGCTTTCTTTTCAATCCGATTCCTAAGCTGAAGGCGCTCTGTCTGGATAAATTACATGAGGTGTCATAATCCTTCTCCTATTTTTGTATTATCTCAGAACATTACAGGGAAAGTATGAACCATTTGACACAAAAGTTCATATGAAATGTATGCAAACCTTTAATTCTTCAATATCATTCAGACTTGTATGAGGGAGACCCTTCCATTGAATTTCCTTTTTATCCTTAGAAATTATATCCATTGCCATGAGAACATTCAAAGCATCATAAACCCTTCGACGAATGTTTTTCTCATCATATTGTTGCTGTCAAAATTTGCCCTCTGTTAGTCCAGAAAATCTAACTTAAACTTTCATTCAGTATATTGCAATTGATAGTATTAAGAGTTAACCTGATCAGGAGCTGAAACACTATTGCTTGGGTCAGCAAATTCAGCCACAAGTTCATCTGCAACCTATTAGAATAACTACGATCTTCAGATATATTAAATTATAAGAAGCAAGTCAGAGATTAGTAACTTGCACAGAGGAAAAAAAAATATTTTGAAAGGCATTTTAACTCAATAAGTTCATGACATCAAGTAACATGTTGGGAGATAAAGAAAGACCTGGCAAGATAGAGTTCATTTCCTTTCATTCCTATCTATTTCTTCTTGAGTTTCCAAGAAGTTCCCTAGAATTTAATATAAGATCCACAGAAATCTCCCAGAACCCATCATATTCATGACTAAAACTTGATCACCTAGATATGGCTGCTCACTGCTATCCCACCACCTAACGACCATAATACAGCTTGGCAAATTACTTTTTTTGGTCCATCAATAACAGATTCATTATACAATCTACTGCATAAAATTATGCAAAAAAAATACTACATATAACAAATACTGAAGTAATCACCTAACCTCATTGTAAGTGGTTCTTCCCTTACTTTCCACCTTCTCACACACTGCAGAGAAAAAATTAAAATACTAAGTAAACAAGAACATCAACTGCATAAAATTAATGCCTAAAACTCTCAGTGTTAAGAGCAAAAGCATATAAAGTACCACAAGTTTGCAGTTATTAAAGTACACAAAATGCAACTCAGCAAGGCCAACATTGAAAACAGGAACAAAAAGGTGAGATGGATAGATTATAAACCTTTCATACTAAATTGGCGGAGCCCTCTTCCACTCTTGTCACCTCCAACAGCACGCTGACCTCTCTTTTTCTTCTTGCTACTATTCAAAAACTAAGAATAAGTAAGAATTGAATAATTGGGTAAACAGAAAAACGAAAAAAGCATCAAGAGATTTGTAAACCACATGCTTATAATTGACACTATCAATAATTAATTAAAATTCATATCCAGTATCTAATTCCAAAGCGAAAGTAAATGTGTGAGAACATGCATTGCCTTGAACCAAAACTAGAAACAAAGCAATTCAGTGTGCATCAGGAAAAGAAACCATGGTCAACAATGTAATCTACAACAACCTTGAAAAGGAAAGCCACAAAGGCCCAGAGCATTCATAAAAACTACACACTCACTGTAACCCCATAGAATAACAGAGAACTCACGCAACTGCTCCCTGAGATCCAGCATCATCACCATGGATGTCAAGATGGTTTAATCTTAGAAAAGTGTTATCACAGGCTGGTGTAGCCATTGTCTGCTCACTCCGACTGGATGGAGACCCTACACTTTTACTTGTGGAAATTGATTGGCCAGAAAGTGATGTTCCACGACCTAGCAGCTCATCCTCATCTTCCTCTCGACATGGTTGCTGAGGTCGTCTCCCCATTTTGGTAAGTTACTTACCTATCCTCCTGATAACAAATCCCAATGTACAAAAAGACTTCAATTGAACTGGAGATTCAAGGTAGGCTAAATGGTTTCCAACATGATATAAACTAAGGTCAATTCAGTAGCACTTCAAACACCATTTCCACACTAGTTAACAGGAGATGGTCCATACAATAGAAACAAAAAGAATGAGAGAGCATGATAGATCTTAGAAAGGATCTAGGTAAATATCAAGAACAGAATCTGAATTCTAGATCCCAAGAGGTAATAAAGACAATAATATTTCTCATATCCGAGAATGGTCTTACACAAACATCCCAACTGACACTATTTGCCTCAACTAACACACCTCTTCCTTGAATACACTTGAAGACGACGTGTAAGCCTAACAGAGCACCATGAAAGACCTTATAGCAACCATTCAAACACAATTAAAAAAAAAAAAATTCTGCCTTCCTGAGGGCTCCATCAAGATTCATACCAACATATAATAACACAAACTGAAGCAGTATAGATTAAAAAAAAAAAACAGTGAAGAGAATAACTTGGTTTATAGTTTATACCACATTACATGAGTAGCACTTGTGAAAATGGGCATCAACACAGAAGTCAAAGATTCAATTCAGAATTACTGAAGATAATTATTCTTACCAAACATGGAAATCAATAATGTTTTTGATTCTGTCTGCTTATAGAGGGCAGTTTGAACATGAAGAGACAGAGGAGTAGTGACTTAAGCGCTCAGTAGCAATATTCTTCTGTGTGCACACCACCTAAATTGAAAGTTAAACATATCAGGATAAAAGTATAGAAAGCAAGAAGTTAAGCAGTTAAAACAGGCAAATAGGCGCCTCAAGAAATTATACAAATCTCATGTACAGCCCCTCTTCTGTAACAACAAAGAAATATATTTGTTTATTTATACGTTCCCAAAAATGAAAAACTGAAAGGAAAATGGAAACCTAGCACTACTTTTAGAGACTGTTCACATAACTTTTTTCCATATTTAGACAATACCATTGCCTCAAAAGTCAAGGACTCATTTCAAAATTGCTATCCTAAATTGTGATGCTTCTATAGTAAAGAAAACCACTATTTTCTACTCCAGAGTTCAACAAATCATGCATTCAGATTTCCCAAATGCTTCCTCATAATCAAGTAAAGTTCATTCTCCTCAAGAAATAATCACAAAAGCTGAGACACTAACATGCACGGTGAAACTTTGCAAACTGAAAAGCTACGCATTCTGTATCCTAGAACTAAGATTTGGATATCAACAATCAAAGTTTCACAAAATAACATCACATGGGGTTCCCAACACTCCAGATAGAAAAGACAAGATAGCTCAACTACAAGCTCTTGTAAAAACTTAAATTTATTCTAGAATCTGCCATAAGAAATGTAGCACAAAATAAAACCCTAAAGGATTTCACTCCATAATAACAATAAAACCCTAATAAAGTTCAACGCTGCTATAGTAAACATATAATAAAAATCACCCATCCATACAATAATACTTCCAATTAGCAGAAAGTTGTGACGGTCCTAAAATTCCCCTTGAAAAATAATATATATCTATGATAATGTGTGTAGGCTCTATCAGTACCTTGGTATGATAAACACCATCAGAGAAAAAAGGATTACGATGCATAGGTACGGGAGAGTCAGTGGGTAGCTATTTAATTCTAGGGTAGATAATTGTTTGACCATTTCTAAATTCTCACAATTTCTTTTCGTTGCTTTTAAATAATTATCATATAATCCCCACAAAATTGGAGCTCAATAAAATAAAAATCATCAGAAATTTCAATTTTTCCTTCCGAAGACCCATTGAGAAGAGGACAGAACGTACTTGTACGCAGAACAACCAAGAGAATAGAGGCATAACGCGAAAAAAAGGGACAAAAAAAGAATAACAAGAGAAGAAAAGGGAGAATCCAATGCCTGGTGGGAAGGTGGTGGCGAGATGGCGAGAGAGGATGGCGAAGACAGTCCGATGATGGCGGTTAAGGCAGATCTGAGTCAGTGAAGCGAAAGCGCGCCACCTTCTTTGTTCGCTCAGTTTTGTACCCTCGACATAACACAAGAAGTTATGGGCTTCCACAGGTAGCGGCTTCCATTTTATTTGTTAGTATTTTTGTTTTTTCATACATTATTTGTTAGTATTTAATACGAGTATTTTTGTTTTTTTTGGCCAACTGTTGTTTAATAAATTTACTAAAACGGACAATTTCATAGGGTTAAATACCTAATTTACCACAGAAGTATGCTACCCAAAAGTATTTTGATATAATTTTTGTCCTGGAAGTTTACAAAATGGAGCAAATATGTCTCGGAAGTTTTTTTTAGGAGCAAATTTACCCTAAAGGTTTTGTTTAGGAGCAAATTTTTGTAAACTTCTGGGGCAAAAAGGATACCAATCCAATGGCCAAGATCAACTGATGGGAAAATTGCTATGTTTGTAAACTTTCGGGGCAAAAATGATAACAAAAACACTTCCAAGTGCTAGACGCTCCCTTAGCAAAACTTCCGTGACAAATTAGACATTTAACCCTTCATTTAAATACTAAACTTTCAAAATCCTAGTAAGTAGCTAGGTGGCCATTGGGCTACCAAACCTCTCATTTGATATATATATGCATTGATGTATGTGTGTGATATATATATATATATGTTAACGTTTTTTTCAACAGCAAAACACTATTATGAAAACCATTACAAATTTTGTCTAAGTCATTGTTGCTCTTGTGAATTCCATTACGAATTTTGTTAAAGCCCACAAATGTTGGTGAATCTTGTCTAACGTTTTTTCCATTAAGAAATGCTTTTGTGAAAATCATTACGAATTTTGTCAAATTCATTATTGTTCTTATGAATATCATTACAAATTGTCATAGGCTAAAAATGTTGGTAAATCCTAGTTAACGTTTTTTTCATCAGGAAACGCTTTTGTGAAAACCATTACAAATCTTGTCAACTCATTATTGCTCTTATCAATCTTATTACAAATTTCATCAATCTCATTTTTTCGTAATAGTTTTCATAAGAGCGTTTTCTGATAGGAAAAACGTTAGACAGAATTCACCAATATTTGTAGCCTTTAACAAAATTCGTAATGGGATTGATAAGAAGAATAATGAGTTTGATAAGATTCATAATGATTTTCAGAAGAACATTTTTTGATGGAAAAAACGTTAGTAAGGATTCACCAACATTGATAGGCTTTGACAAAACTCGTAATGAGATTCACAAGAGTAATAATGAGTTTGACAAAATTTATAAAAAACATTAGACATGATTCACTAACATTTGTGGGCTTTGACAAAATTCGTAATGGAATTGACAAGAACAATAATGAGTTTGACAAGAATCGTAAATAGTTTTCATAAGAACGTTTTTGGATAAAAAAATGTTAACAACATATATATATATATATATAGACACACACATATATATGGAGCAGAGCTTTGGTGGCCCATTGGCCACCCAGCTCTTTCACGGACCAGGCTTGTCTCCTTTTCTCCTCTGAACCGCTGCCATCCTTTTCCTTACGTGTTTTTGGTATGAATAAGTCACTTGTTGAGGTTAAGTTGTTGTGAGCGGGAGAAAAGTGATTTGTTAAGCCACCTCCAGGAAAAAACTTCACGTTGGGCACCACATCGCATTTCCTTTTTAAGGTATTAATTGGTAATAAAAAAAATATTTTAGGGTATTAGCTGATACTGGAAAAAACAACATCCTGATCTTAAAAAATTATTTTAGGATATTAAAAAAATATTTCAGGATACTGAATGATACTAAAAACATATTTCATGATCTTGAAAAATTAATTGAGGATCTTGAAAAAATATTTTAAAATAATGAATGGTACTAAAAAGATACTTCAAGATACTGAATAATACTAATTAAATTACTTTATAATATTGAAAAATTATTTTAGGTTTTTGAAAAAATATTTTAGGGTATTGACTAGTACTAAAAAGATACTTAATGATACTGACTGTTATTGAAAAAATACTTTATAATCTTATAAACTTATTTTAGGTTTTTGAAAAAATATTTTAGGGTACTAACTGATATAAAGAGATACTTCAAGATACTGATTAGTACTGAAACCTAAAGTAATTTTTCAAGATTATAAAGTAAAATAAAATATTTTTTATAATCTTGAAAAATATTTTAGGTTATAAAGTATTTTTTTCAAAAATCTAAAATATTTTTTCAAAAACATAATATAAGTTTTTAAGATTATAAAATAATTTTTTAGTACTCGTCAGTATCTTGAAATATCTTTTTAGTATCGTTCATTATTTTAAAATATTTTTTCAAGATCCTAAAATAATTTCTCAAGATCATATCCTTTTAGTATCATTCAGTATCTAAAATATTTTTTTAAGATCATGATGTTTTTTTCAATACCAACCAGCTAATACCCTAAAATATTTTTTAGTACCAATTATTATCTTAAAAAAGAAAAGCGATGTGGTGCCCAACATGAAGGTTTTTCCTGGAGTGGCTTAACAAATCACTTTTCTCCCACTCACAACTTAACCTCAACAAGTGACTTATTCATACCAAAAACGGTGTGCTTAAAGAAAAGGATGGCAGCGGTTCAGAGGAGAAAAGGAGACAAGCCTGGTCCGTCTTTCACTATCATGGTGGGGATTGGGGTGGGTTTGAATCCCACTACTTACACCTTGGTTAATTTTTTTTTTTAAATTCAACCCCACCCTAAAAAAAATAGCGTCATAGTTCAGACTGCCCACAATTGCAGATCGACCGGAGTCGAAGCTCCGGCGATAGTGCTCTAGCAAAGCTCATTTTTCTTTTTTATTGAAAAACTAACATAATAGTAAATCCATCAACATTTTAAAACCTCAATTTAATCCCTATCATTTTTATGTCATTTTCAAATATTAACAGACATTTTGGGTTTTGACATTTTATATGGTACTTAAATGGGATTTTCCATTTACTAAATACTAGTATTAAATATATTAAAATATTAAGAATGTTAGGATTAAATGTTTAAAAACAAACACACGCACTTTCAGAAAGTGTTATCTTTGCCTATCCTATTATGTAAAAATTGTAATGTCATGATTTGGGCTCCCAAGGCACTACCCACATATTTATTTTATTAGAGCAAAATACTCCTCTAATTCTTAATATAAGATATGTTTAACTAATTTGGTTAATTAAAAAATTAGTCAAGTTAATTAATATGATATTTACTTTCTAAAACACCCTCAAAATCTTTCTTAATTCCCTCCTCTTTAATTATTGTTAAAGGAGTATCAATAAAAATAAATTAAGAAAAAATTGATAAATACTAATATAAAAATTATATCTTATATTTAATATTAAGATCAATTTTTTAAATATATCTTCGATTAAGGACCGAAGAAATATTTTTTACCCACTGTTATTTAATAAATTTACTAAATCTAGTATTAAATATGTTAAAATATTAGGGATGTTAGGATCAAATGTAAAAAAAAAAAAAAAAAAAAGGATACCTTGTGTTTTTTCTTAACCCAAAATAACCTTCCGCTTCACTTCATTCTCTGAGGAGCTCAAACCTATTCCGTCACTGCTCTCTCTCTTCCGTTGTTCTGCAGAATCGCAAGCCCAGATCCGTCCTCCGTCTTTTCCTTCATCTCGCTGTCGGAGTAGCGTCTCAACTCTTCCCTCCATCTTTTCTTCCATCTCGCCGTCGAGGATCGCGCCAGGTCGCACGACGCAGTCCTGTAAACCCTGACGCCTTCCCTTGTGCGATCGCGAAGGTTTTCGAGCACCATGATAAAGAACAAGCGAGTGGAGGACGATACTCCATTTCTTCCCGAAGGAATCATCAGAGACATTCTCATATGACTTCTGGTAAAATCCCTAATCCGATTTCAATGTGTGTGCAGAGATTGGAGAAATCTCTTTAACACCCCCATCTTTCATTGCTGACCACCTCCACCATCCAAATCGTCAAAACACTTATATCCTTTTCCAACGGGGTTATTCATATGATTATCATTCGGACTTGGTTCCGACATGCAAGTTTGGAGATTCTAGAATTCACTTTTGCTCGAACATTTGAACCGCCGTAAGATCGTGGGTGTCAGCAATGGCTTGCTCTGTGTTCAAACTAGGCTTCAATATTCTCTTTTATTGTGGAATCCAGCGATTAAAGAGGTCAAACTGTTGCCCGAAACTGATTTTTGTCCTTATGGTACTCATTTTGTAGGATTTGGGTAATCCCTCAATTATCACAAGATAGTGGGCACTTCTGTTAACCATTACAATTACATGGTATAAGTTCCTTTTCCCCAAATCTCACATACACCAAGAAAAAGAAAAAATAGTTAGCTTAATGATTATGCCATTTTTAACTATTTTTTCTCACTCTCTATCTTCATAAATATAATTAATATGGATAAAATTGTCACAATCTTATTTATTAGACTTATAAATAAGTCCAAATTTTTTGATCAAACTAAACTTATAAATATAAATAGAACCAGAGTGATATAAATATAAATATAAATATAACCAAAGTGATAGATGAGATGTTTAAAGTGTATTCTTTTAAGGTGAAATTCATGGAAGGAAGGAAAATGTAGACTTGATGCATGTGATATTTATTATAGTCTAACTGTTAATGAAATGTTATTTTTAGGGTAAATACTCTTTCTAGTCTTAGGGTAAATACTCTTTCTAGTCTCTGTCAAAAAAATACGGACCCCATTTTACTTCCTTATAAAAAAAGGTCATTTTTAGTCCATAAAAAAGATAAATAAAGGTCGATTCTTCACAAATTTCTTAAAGGTCATTTTTAGTCCAATAAAAATGACGAATAATGATTGGTTTTTTTGTCATGAATCAAAATAGGTTCGTGTTTTTTGTCAGGATCAGAAAATGTATTTACTCTTATTTTTAATATACGGGTATATAAAAATGTTGTTTATAATTAAATTTTTTTATAATTTGGAAAAAAATCACTAATTAAATAAGGATAAAATTGCTGTGAAAATAATGTCTCTTTTTTCCCTTGAACCAAACATTAAAATCCCTTCCTGCAAACCAGATATTAAAATACTTTTTCATATTTATCAATCCACACAAATTAATATTAAAATCCTTTATATCCCCGTCCCTCTCTATTCTATTAAAATCTCCCATATCCCTTCTAACCAAGCAGACCCTTAATATCATCTATTTAGATTTTACCTTTTAAATTTTATTGCAGGTCTAAAACCAGTTATTTTGGCAATTGGCATTACCGCATAAAGGTCCACTTTGCGTCGGGGGCTCGATCCCGCTGGCCTTCTGTTTTCAGCATAAATCCCTTGTTCTATTCTAGGGCGCCAAAAAGAGAGTTATTTTATAACCGCAAAAAACACACCTCTGGTGAGAGTAGCAGATTCACCTTGTTCGGCATTCTATACTTGGTCGAGCTCTCCGTCGACCGTCGTCCACCGTTGTCAGCCCTGGGTGCTGCTTCTCCGGCAAGTATTGAAGAGGTATGAACTTTATTTACTCCGTGAGATTGATTTGTTTAATCTGTCTTCTGTTCATTGTCAACCCTTCTTTGGACGCAGCTGCACCTTTCCTTACTTTGTTTTAAAAATTTTCATTTCAATTAATGGGAAGATCATAAATTGCAAAAGTGTTATCATTGTAATTCTTTGGTGACTTGGAGGAGTCTCCTGAATCAACCGGCTTACTAAGGCATCTTCATTAAAGTATCTAGAACAAAAATTAATAAGGATATTATGCTTATTTCAAAGATTTCAGTGCCAAGGTTACTAGGTGAGAGGTTCTCAGTAACTTGTATCTTTAATAGCTTGTGGGTTTATTTTACTCTGCAGAAGTAGAATTCTTAAACTCATGAATGCTTTATCTGCTGCTTATTTGATACTTAGTTATGTAGTTTTCCAGCTTAAGCTTATTTCCTTGGAGGGTTGTTGGTTTTGTCAGATTTATTGGAGCCTTGCTAGGAGACAGTGTTTATGCTGTTGCAGTTAGTTGTTGTTCTTTGTGCTTACCTGGCCCATGGATCCTTTTGATGATTTTTTATCAGAAGCTCCTGTTTCACGTGGTAAGTGGTCCACTTAATGGTACTGGGAATTTGTGTTTCTGGATTAAGTTTCTATGGGATATTCTGATCACAATCTTCTGTAGCTAGGGTGGGTGGCAGGTATATTCCAAAGGCCAAAGCTAAACAGCCGGCTCGAAAGGAGATATCCACATCAAATCAAGCAACCTCATCTAATGATGGAAAAAATGAGCATGTTGTTTCATCATCCATGAGCTCGGACACTGTAGGAAATGTTCTAACAAAAAGTAGTAATCCAGTTGATTCAATTCCAGATAAATCAGCTTCAGAATTTCGGAAATCCAGTCATAGTTCACCAGTAGAAATCCCAGTTTTGGATAGTAATAATCCTGACCTGGAGAGTTCCCAGCAAATTAATGTGAGTGGATGCAATGCAGCATCGGTGGAAGCTCAGCCTTCAATTGTTGCAGCATCTGAGGTCATTAGTCATTGGTCTACCAATTTTCCAAAAACTGCTAATGGGGTAAATGCTGTGTTTGATTGTTATCTTGATTCATTGTGTCTGGAGTATTTGTAACTTCTTTTTCCTTGAAAATTCTATTATTTTCAGGCAGATCCTATTGGTTTTGATGTGGGTCTAGTAGTTGACACTGTTCCTGAGACCGACCTCCATAATGGTAAGTTATACTTTTGACAAATGCTTGTATTTTAGTGAAACCCTATTCTGATTGCTGTGACTGGAGTTGCTGAAAAAATCATGGTTTGTAACTTCTATGAAACCTTAGTCTATATCAATTACAAGTTTGTTAAAATTGTGAGTTGCAAGTGAACCTGTTTGTAGAGGATTAAATTTGGTCCATAAATTGATTTGTAGGACTTTAAATACTTTAGCAAATACTAAGTTTAAATTGGGTTCATAAATTTGGTAAAAAAGAAAAAGGTTCATAAATTGACGTTGAACCCCTCTTGATTTCATATCTCTCATGTGGCTGATGGCATATACTACCACCTTAACCTGCTAATGCTCAAGCAGATCTATTTAGAAATGTGATTGAACCATCTGCAGCTAACTCAACCATTATTGAGAATGAAGAACCTTCTGAATGTCGGGAAGGTGAAGGTCCATTTCTTGATGGCAACAAAAGCTTGGAACCTGTTGATTCCTCGTTGCAAGTTGGTCCTGATGTGGAATCCCAAAGTGCTTCAGATTGTAAGGTTGCAATGATGGAGACAAGTCATTCAAATTCTAACCTTGAGAGAGCAGGAGAGGTATAATTTTTCATATATTCTATTTCTTGACATGGTGCTATTATCTACTCATGGTGGAACTTCTGTTTAGGTAGAGTCTGCTGAAGTTGAATTGGATCCTTTCAGAGACACTCTCCCTGATCCTGGTCTTAGTAATGGTTGGTAATCTTCCTGCTCTTATCTATCCACAATAATTGCGTATTACTAAAAGGATAAATTATTTTTTATTTGTTCTTATTACAGCTCGCAAGTTTCAACCTAAGATTAAGCCTCGGCCTAGACTACCGACTGCAGCAGTTGTTGCTTCTGCTTCATCTAATGGTATGATGGAAAATTCTTAGTTGCTTGCTTCTTGCACAAATAAACTTATCCCAGTCAACCAACTTGACTTTACCCATGTTAGATATGCTTGGGACAATCAATACATTAAAAGATACTGATAATTCATGCTCGAGGGTGCCATTGTCTGAGGACAAAAGAAGTTTGGCAACGGTACTCTCTTCTAGATCAGAGCCTTCTACTGCCATGCTTTCAGAGGTTGCTGTTCACAATGAGCCTAGAGATTGGCCTTCTAACAGTGGAAAGCCAGCGGGAGAGGTAAAGGAAGAATTGATATTGTTTTTCAATTTTAATTACTTTACTATTTGTTGTTGAAGTAAGAATCCTTGACTTTCAGACTACAGACATATTTTCTGTGTTGGAGACTTTCAGCCTTGATGACTTTCTCACACAAGATGGCTCTAGTGCAGGTAAATTATCAAAAGTTTTGCAATCATTTGATAACACTGGTTCTAACAAATGTCTTGTCATCTATCAAAACTATATCAACCTTTTAGAGTTCATTATTTAAGGTATTTTGCTGCAATCAAATTCCCCCATTGTTATAATTGATTGACTCAGCCTATGATTTACCGACATTGGATCTTTCAGTGATGATGGAGATGTTATCTTTCTTTTGTAGGAAATCCAACTCTTCATTCCTTCCATGAGAAGGGAACAGAGGATTTTGTCACCCAGCCATGTGATATATCCCAAATTCAAAAGTTTCCTAATTATACGACCACTCACGATTCATTGACCTTCAAGGAAGATGCAGTCCTCAATGAGGATGATTCTCACACTGAGAATGGAAGGTTGGGAGCAGAGGTAAAGATTATGTGATTATGCAGATGTGCTAATTTCTAGTCCTATGTGTTGATTAATCAATTGGTCATGATTTCATTGGTCTCAGGAATTAGGAGGATCAATGCTTGCCCATCCTCTTGATGATACCCTCGATTATTCATCTATGAATAATGGCTCAGATCCAACTTTTCCTGTGTGTGAAGAACCACTTGAAGAACCGACAAATACAGCAAACAATCCTACTTATGATGACCTTTTGCATGTAGAAGATGTTCCTGGAGGAAAAGATGTAAAATATCAGTTATTATTAATTTTTATGCGCATACTTTCCATGAATTATGTGTTCCTTCATTTTTCTGATCTGTGAATCTGATTGCGTACTATTTTTTGGTTCATTTATGATGGGTTTCAGGATGGTGGCTATAAAGAAAAAGATACCACGATGTCCAGTTCTCCAAAAAATTGTACAGATTCTTCTGTAGTAGGTGAGACAGATAAAGTTGATAAACCTCAGAGGCAGGGGAGAAAGCGGGTTAATCTTAAACATGTCGATCCAGCAGAGAATGAGGATCCTGAGGAGGAGGATGAGCTTGACCCTACTTACGCTAACATTGATGAACTTGAAGAACACAAGGATGAATATGGATTGAATAATGGATGCATGAAGAAAAAGAAGAAATCTGTAACAAAAATTGCAAAACCACGTCAAAAGCGTAAAAGGGCCAATGAGGATTTAGAAAAAGCTACTAAAGAACCTCGCAAAAAATTCTCTCATTCAACCCAACGAAGAAAAAGATGTGGTAACTAACTAAACTAATTGTCTTAAATTTTCTCAATGGCGATAATGGCTTGATGCATTTGATGCTTGTGGAATTACTGTTTAATAGTGGATAAGGCTTTGCTGGAAATTCCAGAGGATGAACTTGATCCTCAAACCTTGCGTATCAAGGATATTATACTGCTTGCAGAGTATAGGGAGCGACAAGTGGTATGTATTCTAATTTCTAAACTTTACATTTATGGAATGAGAAAAGAAAGCGGCACCTCCTTACTTACAGTATTTTATTACCATGCTTCTTACATGTTGCTACTATGACTTAGATATGATAATTCACCAATAATTACATAGCCCTTCCCTATGCAGAAAAAGGAGGCAGCAGCATCTAAAACATCTTCGATTAACGGAAGGTGCTCAATGTCAATCTCTTTTTCTTTGTTTATATGAAACTAATATAAGTAGCAAAATCTGCTTATCTTCAAATATGTAATGTTTGAAGCATTTTATTTACTGCAGTATATTCTTCTCATTGTTATGCATTCATACACTTCTAATCAGAGCATTTTTTTTGCTAATATTCTAATTAGAGCATTTGACATGTGGAAAAAATTATCAGATCATGGAAATTCCTTCCGTCCCTCTTTTCTTCCTCAAGATATGTGCAATTGCCTTGCACTATCAATCATCATATGACTTTTACCGACATTTCCTCTTCCAACTGTTTTGCAAAGTTTTTCAGCAAGAGTCCAATTGGTTTTTATATCTATAAAACTTAATATAGCATGACAAAGTTGGAGGAATATAATGCATTTTCATGTAAAAGGTATTTTTATTAGAAGGGTTCATTTTTATTCTATTAACTGTTACATGGTATGGCACTACACTGTACAATTTTTTAACTTATCAGGTTTTATGTTAAATATAATCGTACTGGGTCTTATCTCATATGGTGTATGAAACCGCCCAAGTGAAAGTACTATAAGGTCTCATATACTATTATATTGCTTGTTTTGCTTATAGGAAGTTTACCCGCATAACTATTGCTTGTTATGACTGTGATAAATCAGTAAAACACTGCCTAATAAATAGATCTGTTTGGAAATAATCATTTGCAGAGATGGAGACTCACTTCATAAGGATTCTGCTCATAATGAAGACATGTTAGGTTCAGAATATGGAAGAGGTTCAGATGACGATCAAGCTAATGAAAATGTTCCATTAGCTCCCACTTTATTCAATTACCAGTCTTTCATGGACAAAAAACCTAGAGGAAAATGGTCGAAACAAGACACTGAACTGTTCTTTGGGGTATTTGCAGAAGGCAATTTGTGTTGATTTTTTATTGGAATTTAATTCTTACGTGTTCAGTGTTTGATAGTTAAAATTGTGACAAAAGCTGCTAAACTTGATGCTAATATGATTTTGCACCTCACTATAACTGATGTCTCAACTAATAGCTTCTCTTTGATGCAAGTAGCAATGTCTTTAGGGCAGGGCATTCCTTAATGACAAATTAACTAATTTATACTTTCTTTTTTTAAAATTTTAGGCTGTTCGCCAGTTTGGCACAGATTTTTCTATGATACAACAACTTTTCCCTGATCGAACACGTCATCAAATTAAGTTGAAGTACAAACAGGAAGAACGTCAACGTCCTTTACTCCTATCTGATGCTATAATTAACCGCGCAAAAGGTTAAGAACTTTGTTTTACGATTTTGGGCCATTATTTCTTTGCATGATGATTACTTTATTTTCTGTGCTATTTATGCATTTTACAAAGGATTTCCCCTTTAATGATGATTCTACTTTTCTGTGAGTTTTTGTTTGCTCTCTTTAATAATTATTCCCATTTTAACACGTTTGTGTTTCTATAATTGAATTATCCATCATTTAGGGATAAGAAGGGGCATTTACTCTCTTGATCTATGTGCTTATGGCTTCTGTTATGTTTTGGTGGCTGTATAATGGTGCCTGTTTTGGTTCAGTGATTTTTTTCTTTTTTCCTTGACAACTCTTATTGTGAACACTTTTATGCCATCCAGAAGTGATGCACAAGATTTCTTTTATGAATATTGTTTTTTTGACTTGATCATAGCAAATAGTAATTCAATGGTTAGCTGTCCTGTAAACCCATGGATGAAAGAATATAGTCTAACAGGAGCAAAACTTTTCTCGTATCTTTTGCAGATCTTTCTCATTTTAAAACGGTTTTCGAGCAGCTGCAACAAGCTTCTGCTAAGACAGAACAAGATACTAGTGACACCTCAGTTGGCATGACAGAGGAATTGGCGGACTTGACATCCGATCCTAATCCTAATGTATGTCCCCTTGGCCCATTTGATTTATCTTCCGATATTTCCCCTCTTGATGCATATAGCTTCTGCCATTTTTAGGTGTCAGTTTTATTATTTTCAACAACATCCTTTGATTGGAAACCAAAAAATTGTCTGTACTAGAATATGGGGCCTACTAGAAATTGATCATTTATATGCTGCATGACTTTTGCCATTTGGTGTGTGGGACAGAGCAGATCCCTGAAGTAATATACATCCCTAACCTAGCCTCAGTTACCTAATTATCCATGTGAAACTTACCTCAATGTACAGGGCCTGTATAAGTATGTCATCTGATATTGATTATTCCTTTGCCTTTAATTGATTCATTATGTGCAAACAAATATGCAAGATGACCTACTTGTTCATTTTCTTTTAAAAAAAACACTATTCTGTCCAAATAATTTGATATACAGTTAGTGTCAAGAAATCTTCCCCGGGAGCAGAATATATGGAGAGTTGCAGACTAGGAAACATTGAGTTACTACTAGGTTTTCATACACCAGTATTATTCAATTCATGTGTTGTGGAACCCTTGATCATGGAATCATATCTGAGATGATGTTGCAGGGATTAGGGAAAACATCACTAACGACTATCCTTTGTGAATAGCACAATCTGATCTCCGGCCAGGGCAGGCTTGGGCTTGGGCCCCACTCGTCAACCTTTTAAATGATGTTTAACGCCCCAAAGCCCAATAAATTTATAGTGAAAGCTTGAGGCCCGGTTAATGATCAGGTTGTGATCATAACCCATGTTACATTGGTTAGCATAACCGAGATATAATTACAAGATGGAAATTGTAGTTATCATCATTTGTCAAAGCATTTTGTAGAACCATTCATTTAAAGTTTTGTGGGGCCTACCCCCATCATAACAATCCTTGCCAATTAACAACTGTTATATTTACATGCAGGAAGGGGAAGATGCAAAACCTGAGCAGGACGAAGCTGTGCAAGATCATCAGGAAGATAATGGGCCATCTCATAGTGCTGAAAAATCTGATGAAAATGATAATGATAACGAAGATGACGGTGATGATGACTTCCAAAGATGGTGTCAATATAAAAGCGATTATTAGTGTTAAGATATTTTTTCAATTAGATTATATGGGTTTCGATCCCAGATGTTGCTAAATGGACCAAAATCAAAGTCTTAGATATTACTCACACCTAACCTTAACCTTGTCACAAAAGCTAGTTCCAGATGCCAATGGCTTTCTGGTCTAGTGGCGTGACAGTCACTAACATCGCGGGTTTCATCCTATTTGATCCCTAAGTATTCTATAGCTAGTTCTAGATGATTATGATAATATATATATATATTTTTTTTTTTGCATAGGGAAGATTTGAACTTTAGGCTTGTACGTGCACTCCACGCCATTCTTATCATTTGAAATAGTCAATCTCAAGTGACTTGTAATTTAGCTTGTTTACTCCCAAGGTAGTTATTCAACAGCTTGATTTCAGTAAGGATTCTTGCCTGCCATATTTCTCCTTCTATTTGCAATGTCCCCTGAAATTTGCTCCTTCTGTTTCTGTTGGAATTTCAGATGTCTAACACGAGCTGCAGGACCAGTGGAACCAAAGGGGGGAAACGTCAATAGGTGAACTTTGTTTTTTTCACTTAATAAAAAAAAAATCAAAAAGTAGTTAGAATTTTGAAAGAAACTGATGAGGGAGGTGGTGGAAATATTGTCAAAGTTTTATAGTGTCTCCCACTATCATGTGACAACGTCTCTCTCCTTTCTAAAGTCCAAAATAATCAACGGACATCTTCTCGTTATTGTAACCACTAATTATGTCAACCTGCCCTCATTTTCCGACAAAGCTAATTGTTGGTTCAAGAAAATATTCCCTCAGATTCTAAAAATAAGATAAAATTGATTTTTTCTTTTGGAGAAATTAAGGAAGTTAAATAAATTATTTAATTATATTATATATTTTGTATTCTTAGATATATACTACTTTCGGTTTTAATTATATGTGTTCTTACAATTAGGACTGGAGGGAGTATCGTTTTATAAAATAAATAAAATAGTTTGGAGAAAAAATGACAAATATAGATATTTTATAGTAATTTAATTAGTTTCCGTAATATTTAGGAGGGAGTACTTCACTATAAGTTTGACTGAAAGTGCGTTTCAGAAAAATATTGATGAGAAATGAGTCTTCCTAGCCATCATTTGGAAAGGTTAAGAAGCTTTTTATTTTGTGAGAAAACCATCCCTGAATTATCTATAATTTATTTTAATTTTTAATTTGGTGCCTATGTGTTATTTTCCTTATTAAATATTTTTAATTTTACCATGTCAACACAATTAGCTTTCATATGAGGGCTAACAATGCTAATAATGAAGCGAGGGTTAACAAAGCTAACGAAGTGAAGTAACATAACATGGGCTAATGCCTAGCAGTGCTAAAATATTAAAATGAAAATATTTAATAAGAAGAAAATACATAGTTATCAAATTAAAAATTGAAGGAAATTATAGGTATCTCATTAATGGTTCTCCTTCTCTTTTAAGTATTGGTTCTTTTGTTCACTGTGGATGATACTTGGGAAAAACGATGTTTAGTTTATGATTCAGAGTGAAATTCACAAAATCATTGTTGTTTTTGGTAATTATTTGAGTGATGCTTGTATTTATACACTTGTCTGAAAAGTGAGTACTCGTATCTATAAGTTCTGTAAATATGTCTAATGAGGCCTCATATTGACTTTAATTTACTCAAGTTCTTACATTTTCATTCATCGTGCATGATGGTTCCTCGGCAAAAGGTTTCTTGCTATAAATATTCAGAGTGGAACTCGTTTGTTTCTTGGGTAAAGGAGCAAAAATACACATGTGCTTTACTCCCGGGAACGTCCAACACCATATGCTTTTTTTTAGAGAAAAAATATACATGTGGTTACCATTTTGGAGTAAAAGTCACATCTCACCGTTATGTTACTGTTCACTTCAGCTCTTTCTCTCTCATCATAGTGAACAGTAATATAACGATGGGGTGTGACTTTTGTTCCAAAATGATAACCACGTGTGTATTTTTGCTCAACAAAAAAAAAAAACATATGGTGATGGACGCTCCCGGGGGTAAAGCACATGTGTATTTTTGCTCATTTACCCTTATTTCTTTTATACCAAAACACCAATGAAAGAACGTTGGTACGGCGTTAGTGGAAAAATCATTAATATTGAGGACAAAAATTGATTGAATTGAAAAGATTGAAGAGTACAGAGTTTTCTTTAGTATGTGATTTTTGTTCTATCATCAGTAGATATATATCTAATTAATAATGAAGGAAACAAGTAGAGTAGTTTTCAAGATTTGGAGAGGTTATGAGTTAAACTACAAAAGTGTTCCTATAATTAGGACCGAAGGGAGTATAATATTAGAGTTTAGTGCAATTAGTAGGGGTAAAATTGGAAGTTACTTAAATTTTAGGATAATTTTATTGACTTTAACTGATTTCATTGGTTTATAAGAATTGTTAGTTGGTGCCTTATAATAATAAAGACAAGAGGGAGTATGATGTTTTGGAAAAGGAGTTCATGTATTGTCCTTACACACAACAAAAGGACACACAACAAGTCACATTTCACAGCTAAATAACAATAGACACTTCCTTGCTCAATGTTTCATTGGGTTGACATAGCCATTTCAATACTCACCTATCAATCTTTCTCATTCAATATTAATCATATTGTTTTGATTTATGATGCATTATACTTATAAATTGATTAATTATACTTTTAAAATGTTCTGAGTCGTTGGTGGTCTCGATGTTTTGAGTCATTAATTGACACAACTTTATGCAAAAAGAAGGAGCATTGAGATGCCACTGTCATAATCTAAAGTTGGTATGAGATGTAAGTGTGTATAGATTGGGTTTTCTGTACAAATATATAGTGAGAAAAAAAAGTGATCTTTTTCTCGCACAATTAATTTCAGCCACGTACACATTTCCCTGGAAACATTTCTCTTTAGCTATCGTACACTGTGGGGACGAGAGACCTGATTCAAAGGACACTGTTGATGGAATTCCACCGAAACATACCAAATTTAGCACATGACTTGTTAATCTGCTAAGGAAATGGTCTTATTTATAAGCCCTTTGAAAAATGAAAAGGCTACAGAGATTAAGAGTCTTGGAAATATAATCATTGAAGAGATTCTGGAAGTAGGATGTAGGTATAGTCTTTAGAGTATTATGATCATGAACCCAATTGCCTTTATGATATCTTTCAAAACATTTAATCTGTTTGTATCTTAATTTTTGGAGACTAAACGAGTTATTCTTGAGGAGGAACCTTGTTGTTTTTCTCCCAAAAGGACTTGCATGTGAAGAACTAGTGATGAGAAAGCAATGACCCTGATTTTCTCCAAATCACATTTTAATACAGGCTATGGGTTTGGCCCAAAAAAAAGGGCTATGGGTGAGAAATACAAGCTATAACCTTAGGGCCCGTTCGATACAATGGAATTGAGCCCATGGAAATGGAAATGGAGGCTAATTCCATGGTTTGAGCATGTTTGGTACTCCCTCCGGTCTTAATTATAAGACATATTTAACCAATTTTGGAGGGATTAAGGATAGAGGTTAAATTAGTTTATTTTACTATTTTTCCTAAAATGCCCTTATATAAATTTTACACTTCAACAACCTTATTGATTTCACATAATCCCTCATTCATATCAATAGGGGTATTTTAGGAAGAAATTGACAAAAATTAGAATGTTGTCCTATAATTAGGACCAAAACAAACTCCCAACTGTTATCCTATAATTAGAACCGGAAGGAGTACAATGGAATTAGAAAAAAAAAAAAAAATTCATTTCCATGTGGAAGCCAATTGGGCCAATTCCATCAAATGGCTTCCATAAAAAATGCTTAATTTTGTAATTTCATCACCCTATTTATACACATTGCCCTTTCACTTTTAACCTCAACAACCATCTCCTTCTACCTCCTGACCCACCTCTCCCCTACCCGTCGCAACCGCCGAAGACCTTCTTCGATTTCGTCGTCTTCTTCTTTTCCCCCAATCTCCATTGACGAACCGTGGCTGACCTTTATTTTCTCCTCGAGATCGACATTTTCTACTTTTCCAGATCAGCCATATTTTCTTCAATTTTGTAGATTTGTTCGAGTTTTATGTGATTTGGCTTTTGTGACTTGTACTTCTCATATTGTATGTGATTTTCATTGCTCCATAGTTTCAATTTTTGATGCTTTGTTCATGGTTGCCAAAGGTATGGTGGTGGTCAGAAGTTACACAGAAGAGGAAGGCTGAAGTTTTTTTTTTTTTTTGGTTTAAAAAAAAGAATTACAGGGTCATTTTGGTCTTTTCATATAAAAATTTGTTTCCATGACATACCAAACATACTTTCAAACCTCATTTCCATATCTATTTCCATTTCAATCAAAATCAATTCCAGCATACCAAACTAAGTAACCCTTTTTTGATACGAAATGATTTTGTTTTGGGAGGGGGACTCATGCATACAAAAGGGAGTTTGTAAAAATACAGAGGGTTTATAAGTACTTAGTTTGTGAATTGAATTTCGGGACTCCCCAAAGTATTTATATGTTTCAAAACTAAGTACTTAGTTTGATGGGGATAACTCATGGTCTATATTTTGCTCATCTAAAGGTCTTAGGAAAATTGATATCTCTACTAAATATATAGAAACTTTTTTTTTTTTTTTTTTTTGTATTTCACCTGATTCACCGAAACCTTCAGTTCCAACTAATCCAAATTTCGTCCCGCGTCGGGTTCACGGTCGTGGAGGAAAAACTCCCAACACTATTTTATCTATTTTCATGCCTCGAATCGAGGACGTGGTGGTGAGAAAGTAAGTCTCTTACCGCTTGTTCCCAATGATTGTTGGTAGAAACTATTAATTTGCTCACAAGAGGGATGTGACAACTCACATCCTTATAGAAATGTAGTCTAGATTACTTCTTTATAGGGATTGTCATATCACAATTAACTATGTACCAAGGGAGCATAACTCCCTTACTGCTCGGTAGCTAAAGACTTGCATAGCCTTTTAGAAAAATTTTGTATCTTTGATCACCCTATGCACTTTTGTAGACCTTTTAGGTAGTAGGTGACAAAGGATTCTTTCGTCATATTTTGTTTTATTTTACTTAAGTTTATATAATACAGTTTTCACTCTCAACAAAATGTTGTTTAAGGTGATAAGCAGAAAGAAAACAAAAGTTCAAATTTTGGGAAGCGTATTTATTGGGAGGGACAAAAACCGTTTACACTCTAATCCTTAAAAAAAAGAAACTTATCAAATCCTAAAAAGAAAGAATACAACTTTCACTTAAAAAAATATATTTATAACTCGCCTACTAATAAAATTAAACGAAATTTAAATATATGTCCTCATAAGGTGTTAGTGTCATCCTTAACAACCAAATAAACTTTTGTTGGTATTTTTTCGCTATTTTTTAAATTAGATATAATTTTACATACTCCTTCCGATCCTAAATATGAGTTAGTAGAAGTGTTTGTTTTAATCTTAAATTTAATATCTCAATCCATTTTATCTCTCAAAGTTATAATTTTTCCCCCTCCTCAATTCTTCCTATTGACTGCACAAATTAATAGGATTTTTCATCAAATGAATAGTATCTAATTCAAATGATTCAAGTGGGTATTTTAGAAAAATAATAATACACATTTTTACAAATAACTAATTTCTCTATTTTTTAAATCTTTATAAATGAATTGAAATTCAGATGTAATAATTTTTATAATTGAGAATTGAGTACATGTGATGGGGTAGCCTTGTAAACTATTAACTAAAAAATCATTAATATTGAGGACAAAAAATGATTGAATCGAAAAGATTGAAAAGTAGAGAGTTTTCTTTTGTATGTAATTTTTGTTCTATCATCAGTCGATATATATGTAATTATTAATGAATGAAACAAGTCGAGTAGTTTTCAAGATTTGGAGAGCTTATAATTAAGTTGCATGTAGGAAGGACAAAAGTTACATATGGAGTTGCATGTATTGCCCTTACACACACAAACACGCACTATATTTGGGAACAAAAGGACACACACCAAGGGTGTGTTTGGCATAGCTGTAGATGCACAACAAAAGCACAATCACTGCATAAGCAAAATTTATAGTGTTTGGATTCCCTAATTTTTCTGATGTGCTTCAAATTTGATGTGGGTTTTTTTTTGAAGCAAGGAAGAGTTGCTTCTAATAGCATCAGCTTCAAAGAATATCAAACTTTTTTAATTTTGGACTGTTGTACCCTGAGCTTTGTCCCTTCTCTCTCCTCATCTCCTCTTCTTTCAATTCGACAGAGCAATTAACTCCCTGAGCTACCCACTGTTCCTCTTCAATTCATTCTCTCCTCATCTCCTCTTCTTTCAATTCGACAGAGCAATTAACTCCCTGAGCTACCCACTGTTCCTCTTCAATTCATTCTCTCCTCATCTCCTCTTCTTTCAATTCGACAGAGCGATTACTCCCAAGCTGAGGCGAGCTACCCACTGTTCCTCTTCAATTCATCCGCTTCTCTGATCTTTAATTTCAAATTCCATGCCTTCCATTAAACTCCCCAACCTACCTCCTCTTCAATTCATCCGCTCCTCTTCTCCGCTATATATATGCATGTTCGATCCTATTCTCATTTGCACCTTTCAATTCCAGAAGAATTGGTGTTCGCTCCTGAGTAATTAATCGGATCTCCTCGTCGTTCCATCCGATCCTTTTCTTTTCATTTTCCTGTCATCATCGTCCTTGCCGGATCTCCTCGTCGTTCGCCGGATCTCCTCGTCCTCCGCCGGAGCTGTTCGTCCTTTGCCGGATCTAGCTTGCCTTCGTTCCTCTCCTCCATCTATTAACTCTACAGGTATATTCAACTTCATCTTATTGAGAGGGAAAAATTTATGATGATTCTGTGCTGATTTTACCTACTAACCTTCCGATGAGAGGGAAAAAAATTTCTTAGGATTCGAATCGGATAGAAAATTTCTTAGGAAAAATTTATGATGATTTTGTGCTGATTTTACCTACTATCGCCTTTAAGTTCAAATGTGTAGACCTATTAGTTGAAGTTTTCCTGCTCTGTTTCTTGCACATACACAGTTGTGATTCAAGGTCCAATAATATATTTGTTAGTCTGATATTCATTTGCTTCTGGTATTTCATTTGCTTTGTTCTGGTATTACACAGGAACTAGAATCGGATCTTGCTTTGTTCTGATTTTCATTTGCTTCTGGTATTTCATTGTTCATCTGGTATTTTTTTTGTTAGTCTGATAAATCATATGCAAAATTATATGCAAATTGGGGTTTCCTGATTATTTGTTAGTCTGATAAATCATATGCAAAATTATTCCTTAATCTTATTATTATATGTAGCAATAAATTTGTCAGGTGCATTTTCATAATAAATGACATTATTATGGTTGCTTACTGATTTGCATTCCCCCTAAAGATACGGTTGAAGGGTATGACTACCGTAGCGACGAGAATGGGATGTAGGTTCCACTAAGACTTTCATTGACTTATGCATTGAGCAAATATATAAAAAAGAACGACAAGGCTCATCATTTACGAAGGACGGGTGGAAGTACATTGTTACTGGATTTCAACAAAAAACATGTTTAGCATATACCAAGAAACAACTAAAAAATAGGTATGATAGCTTGAGGAGAGAATGGAGAGCTTGGGAGAAGTTATTTTTAAAAGAGACCGGTATAGCCATTGACTATGCAAAGAATGTGGTTATTGCAGAAGATGAATGGTGGGAGAGGAAAATAAAGGTACCAAACTTCTAAGCGTTTAATATGTATTGTTATTATTATTACCATGATTTTAGATACAAATTTCATTTTGGTTGATCTTTTTCTTGCAAGAGAATAAAGAGTATCGAAAATATAGGTATAAAGGTATGAAGTTTGCCAAAGAATTGCAAATACTGTTCAGGGATATTCTAGCATCGGGAGAGGAATTCGAATGTCCATCATTAACTAGACTTGATGAAGATGATGTCTATCGACCGCAAATGAACCTAGACGAAGGCTCAGGTGATAGTGAGGAAGAGCTTTTTGGTACTTCAACTGGAGTTAGTGTGCAAATGCCATCCGATTTAGAAGGGATGAACTTGACATCCAACACCCAACCTAGTGCACCTAGTGGTTCAGCAAGTATTGGGAAGAGAAAGAGGGGTGAAGAGGCAGGTGGAGCAAAAAAGAAAAAAAACCACCCAGAAAGAACTAGTTGATGCTATTAGTGTGATGGCTGAGGCATCTAAGGATAGCACAAATGTTCTCAAAAAGATCTCTGAACATGATGATCGAACAAGTGATGTTGTAACTGAATTACTTACCATTCGTTGCAGGAGCATGCATACAATAGCCCACACTGGCAGGTTGGCCCGAAGCACTAAATCAATATATATCATGATAATTGTTATTTACATTAGTTCTTTTATATATGTATGATGCATCTTTATTTAACGACACTTATTATTGGTTTTAATCTGATGTATTATTATCGGTTTTGATTCAGTTAAATCTTGCAACATATCCATGGCAAGTTCGAGTGATGAGGATATTTCAGACGGTTCGGAGGAACTAGAATTGTCTCATGAACAAAGAAGTTCGAGTGATGAGGATATTTCAGACGGTTCGGAGGAACTAGAATTGTCTCATGAACAAAGAAGGTCCCTACAACTTGCTATTATAAACGAACAAATGACAACCACGTAGAACTAGTAAGCAAACAGGGGCAATGTGGGTGCAGGAGGTTTTGCAAGGTCATGATGTAGTATGTCAGGAAAATTTCCGAGTGGAAAAACATGTGTTCATGTTGTTATGTTCTAAATTGAGGGAACATCGATTACGGCACACTCAGAACATTGGCATTGAAGAAATGGTTGCCATTTTTTTATATACAGTTGGGCATGGACAAGGAAATCGAATAGTCCAGGAACGATTTCAACATTTAGGCGAAATTGTTAGTAGGATTTTCCACAGGGTTCTAAAAGCTTCTTTCAGGCTTTCAACAGAAAATATCAAACCACTTGATCCGGAGTTTCGCCATTGTCACGGAAAAATAGCTACCGATAAACGATATCACCCATATTTCAAGGACTGCATAGGAGCAATTGATGGAACCCACATCAAGTGTGTGGTGAGCCAATCGAAGCAAGACAAATATATTGGAAGAAAGGGATATCCAACACAAAATATCATGGCCGTTTGTGATTGGGATATGTGCTTTACTTTTGTGTTGGCAGGATGGGAGGGTACTGCACATGATGCTCGTGTCTTCCGGAATGCGATTGAGACTCCAGCTATGAACTTTCCCCACCCACCTGAAGGTATATCTATAACATCCTCACTTCAATTGCATTACTGTTGTCTTTTTTATTTCACAATGTCAAATAAATGTCAACATTTCTCAGGAAAATATTACTTGGTCGACGCTGGCTATCCAACACCAGTTGGATATATTGGTCCGTATAAACGTGAGCGTTATCACCTTCCAGAATTCAGGCGACAATCGGGATTTCGAAATCCCAACGAGTACTTCAATTTTTATCATTCAAGTTTGAGGTGCACGATAGAAAGGACGTTTGGAGTCTGGAAGAATAGGTTTCACATCTTGCAAAATATGCCCTCATATAAATTTCGAACACAAGTCCGTATAGTTTGTGCAACAATGGCGATACATAATTTTATCCGGAGATATTCCCAAAATGATATGGAATTTGGTCAAGTTGAAGAAGGAAATATGGGTGATGAAGATAATGATGATCTAGTTGATGAAGCATCCTCATCATTTTCTTCACCACGTATGAATCGTCTTCGTGATGAAATTAGAAACCAAATTGTAAGCGATAGGTTTATTTAAGCACTTCTTTGTGTTGTAATCTTTTATTTATGCACTTTATTTAGAAACCAACTTGTAATTTATATATTTTTTTTAATTTTTTAATCTCAAATTATCACATTATATATATATATATATATATGATTTATGCCCTTTTCAGTCATTTTCCATCTCATCTATCTTTTTAAAAGCTATGCCAAACAAAAACCCATCAAGAAAAAAGCTACTTCTGTCACCGCTATCCCAAACAAAAATCACATCAAAAAAAGTCCATCAAAAAAAGTGCATCAGAAAAAAAGCTACTTCTACCGCCGCTATCCCAAACGGGCCCCACATTTCACAGCTAAATAACAATGGACACTTCCTTGCTAGTTGCTTAATGTTTCATTGGGTTGACATGGCCATTTCAATACTCACCCATCAATCTTTTTCATTCAAAATTAATCATATTGTTTTGATTTATGATGCATTATAGTTAATAAGGGTTATTGAGCAATTTGGCCAACGAACTATTACCTCAGAAGCGTCCAACACAAATAACTTTTAAATAGATCAAAAAACTTTAAAAAATGTGCAGTCAGCACAAAAATGGAGTAAAACTTTTTTGTGCTGGGCGCTCCTAGAGTAAAAGTTTTTTGTCCTGACTACACATTTTTAAATTTTTTTTGGTATTTTTGGTTCATTTAAAAGTTATTTGTACTGGGTGCTCCTAGGGTAAAAGTTCATTGGCCAAATTGCTCCTTAACCCTAGTTATAAATTGATCAATTATATTCTTTCCAATCCTGAATGTATGAGCTAGTTGAGAGATTTATTTAGATTGTAAATGTAATACTTCAATCCATTTAGCCTTCCAAATTTATATTTTTTTTCAAGCTATCTATATAATGATTAAATGGGTTGTTTTTGAAAGATAACACGTTTGTCGCAAATAACAAACTTAACTAATTTTGTTAATATTTTTAAATTAACTATCAAACTTATACATTTAGCGCCAGGATGGGTATATCATTAACTAAAATTGCAGACCCATGTGTTGTAATGTTGTATACAAGATACAATAATGAATTGTACTCGACTCATATAATGTGTTACTCCTGCTTAATGACATAACATTACCATAATAAGGTCTTTGATTCATGCCATAAAATTTTGACAAAGTTTTACGTTGGCCATTGAGAGCATAACGCAACATTCCTTATTTATTTGGTTTTGGGACTGAAGAAAAAATAATTACTTGAGTTTAATTAATCATAAATATAAGACATAAATATATTTTGTCTCCCAAATTCTTAATTCTTTCTTCAAAGAATCTGTATTGATTAACATATTAAGAGGATTTACATCCAAGAGTAGTAGTCATGATTATAAATGGTACTTTAGAAAAATCAACTCATATTTGTTACAAATAACTAATTTAAATAAAATTTTTTAATATCAGATTAATCAAGTGGCTCTTATATTAAGTAAAATTTGATAGATCGATATAATAAGAAAAAAGATAAACTCTTTATACACTTTTCTTTCTTAATGCTATTTTTTGTGTCTGATTATATGATTGGAGATAATCTAATTTTTATAATATTTCTCATCATGAACAATGTGATTTTACATAGAGCCAAGTGATTTCACATTTCACACCAAAATAACAAAGGATTACTCCTCAAAATCATGGGTGTTGTTCAACCCACATCAGCAATTGAGGGTGTGTTTGGGATAACGTTTGGAGACCCAAATGTATATCCCAACAGCCAAAAGTAGGAGTGCTCAAAACTCGGGACGGAATCGAGATACCTTAATCCTAGTTCCTGGTCCCCTTTTTAGCCAAGTTGCAAATTGTATCCCAGGACTTGGAAATCTTGACTTTAAAAAAAAAATAAAGAATATTATTATATTAGTTAAATTCTTCATATTTTATTATTTAAAGTGATCATAATAATTACATAAATTGATCTAAAATTAAAGAATAGCATTTTATCATCATCTTTGTTATTATCTTTATAAATTATATACTTAGGATTAGTGTCACGATATTTACGATTTATTTCCAACTAAAGATCTAATGCACATCTAATCAAATGATAATTTAATTTATTGCGTAAGAAATATAAAAATAAAAGGATAACCTACCTTATAAAGTAAAATAAAATAAAAAGGACCGGGACCAGGATCTCAAAGGTGATCTTGGTTCCCGTCCCGTCGTGGTCTCGATTGGGATGGGAAATTCCCGGGATCAAAATTTTCGGGACCGATGATGAAATGCATATATATTAAGATTGTTTATAAAAAAATATATTGAGTTTGTGTTTTAAATTTAATCAGCTAAAGTGACAAATGATTAAATGCTACAATTTTGCCCTAGAAGAAGTAACCACTTAATAGTGTTGGGAGTCTAAAAGTTTTTTGAGTAACAATTTTACTCTAGAAATAATCAAAATGTAGCAATTTTGCCCCTTACCATTGAAAATGTTAACTTTCAACATCAAGTTGTAATAGTCAATTTAGTTTTTTTAACATTTAGGGCAAATTTGTTCATTTTTTTAATGGTTTTAGGGTGAAATTGCTCCCAAAAAACTTTCAAATACTTAACGCTTTTAAATGGTTACTTCTAGGACAAAATTCCTCTTAAATGTATTCAAAAGCTAGTTCTAGATGATAAAATTTCTTTTGAGGTCAAGTAGCAATTTCACCCCAAAAATATAGACCCATAAACAATATTGCCCTATAAGTTTTTTGGGTCTCAATTTCGTCTTAAAAGTTCTAAAACGTAGCAACGTTGTCCTTGGCTAGCGGCAAGGCCAACATACATCTGCCATATAGGATAACTTGACACGTCAAACATCATGTGGGAGAGAGCCACGTTGAGTTCACATGTGTCTTCAATGCGTTCTGACCCTGATAGATCAAAGTAATTAACCATGGTTATTTAAATCCCGATGGTTGTCTATATTCCCAACGACATGATTTGTGGGGCATAACACGTAGGGCTCGATTAGAGAAGAGGTATGGGGCAGTTGACGGCGTCTTTGGAGCACATGCGACCACCCTAACTCACTAACTTCACCTTCTTATCTAATTTCTATTCGAGTCCACCTCTTGATGATCTTTTTGTTTTTATCTCAAACCTTTTTATTTGACTTAACCTCGGTTATT
Source organism: Acacia pycnantha (assembly GCA_025563575.1). Classification (NCBI taxonomy): domain Eukaryota; kingdom Viridiplantae; phylum Streptophyta; class Magnoliopsida; order Fabales; family Fabaceae; genus Acacia; species Acacia pycnantha. The sequence continues at coordinate 3,426,080 of JAMWYP010000055.1, read as the reverse complement.
TCTCAATCCTCCTAGTCACCACTCCTTCTCCATATGTGTAATCCAACTTAACTAACACCGTGTTGTTTTCTGGACGCCACTCTGTCAATTTAACAATCAACGTTTTGTCACTGTTAGCTCAAAGGCAACATTGCTACGTTTTAGAATTCCCTGGGCAACTTTGAGACCCAAAAGGTTTTCAGGATAGCATTGCTCATAGACCTGTACTTTTGGGCAAAATTACTACTTAACCTTTTATTTTTATATATAATTGCTTTTGTTGCATAGGGAAGATTTGAACTTTAGGCTTCTACTTGCACTCCACACCATTCTTACCATTTGAACTAGTCAGTCTCAAGTGACTTGCAATGTAGTTTGTTTACTCCCAAGGCAGTTAGTCATTCAACAATTTTTTTTTCCCGCATAGTGCATCCAGTGTCTCAGGGCAGGCCATCTTTCAGGCACATCAACGGCCCCAGACTAATCCAAACCTAGACCGGGTTTGCCCCTTTCGGAGGGAAGCCTCTACCACTCACGCACGCCACATTCTCACGTCTCGAACTCAAAACTCGTGGTTAAACTAAGATAGCCCTTACCAGCTGACCTAAGCATTTGGTGGTAGTTATTCAACAATTTGATTTCAGTTAAGATACCTGTCTATCTATTTCTACATCTATTTGCAGAGTGTTGTGAATTTTTCTTCCCCTGAACTTTTGTGTGTTAAAGTTCACATATAACTGTATCTGATGGAATTTCAGATGTCTAACAAGTGCAGCAGGACCAGTGAAGTCAAAGGTGGAAAACGTAATACGTAAACTTTGTTTTATGTGCTTAATCAAAAAGTGGTTAGAATTTGAAAGAAACTATTGATGAGTGGGCTTGGGGAAATATTGTCACAGTTTTACATAGTCTTCCACTATCATATATGACCACGTCTCTCTCTCTCCTTTCTAAAGTCCAAAACAATCACCAGACATCATCTCGTTATTGTAACCACTAATTATGTCAACCTGCCCTAATTTTCCGACAAAGCTCATCGTTTGTTCAACAAAGTACTTTACTACAAGTTTGACTGGAAGTTCATTTCAGAAAAAATATTGGAGGATATTGAGAAATGAGTCTTCGTAGCCATCATTTGGAAAGGTTAAGGATCTTTTTATTTTTGAGAAAACCATTGTTGAGATACTTGTAGTAGTTTCTTTTCATTTTAAATTTGGTATTTATGTTTTTTTCTCCTTATTAAATTATTTAATTTTACTCTATCAGCACAATTAGCTTTAGGGGGCTACTAAGAGAGTAAAATTAAAAGGTTTAAGAAGGAGAAAATACACACGGAAATCAAATTAAAAATTAAATGAAACTATAGGTATTTTAATAATGGTTTTTCCTCTTTTTTTAAGGAGGGGGGGGGGGAATTCAGCTTTGTTGAGTAATATTTTTGGTTATTTCTGCTCATTGACGTGTATAAAAATAGTATGTTAGGGCGTCATGTGTTACGTTGAGAGACTATTAAGATATGAAAAATGCCAACTTTTTTTAGGGATGTTTAGGGACTAAGCTAGGTGATCTGTTGACTTATGTTGCAATTATTGGTGCTTTTGTTCACTGTGGATGATTCTTGGTTGGGAAAAACAATGTTTAGTTGTTTTAAGCATTGTTGTCAAACTCGCAAGTTGATTCTCCGAGTTTATCATTTTTACGTTTCTACCTTACTAAATCAAGTCGAGTCTCTAGTAAACTCGTGTCAGCTATAAACTCAGTTAAACTCACGAGTTTACCCACTTTACGTACGTTTCTAACTTACAAAATTGTGTTAATTTTTTCAATTTTGTCATCCTCAGCGGCTTTATATATAAATTTTATAGAAATTTCTTTATTAAATATAATAAATTATGAATGTCGATCTATTTAATTTCAATTATTTAGTTTTAAAATATATTTAAATCAAATTGTTGTCATTTTTAATATTTTAATTATTTAATTATACACTGTAAATACCTATTTTACGATAAAAGTAAACTCTTACGCATTTACGATTCGAGTTCACGATACAAGTTTATGTCACTGTCACGAGTTTGTTTAAACTCGTGAGTTTGACAACCTTGATTTTAAGGATTCAGAGTGAAATTCAATAAACCATTGTTTTTTATGGGAGTGATTTATGGGTATTGGTAAGAAATAAGAATACCAGTTCTCACAAAAGTACAACTATCTACTCGTTTTGGTATTTAATATAAATTATATTTATGTAATTAAATTAAATTAAGAAAGTTAGTTGAATTTGTTAATATGACATTATGTTTTAAATTACCTCAGTCATCTTTCTCAATTTCCCCCTTGGATCTCCTTCTTGATTATTATTAAGGAAGTATCAATAGAGATAAATTAAGAAAAGATTGATAAATATGGAAAATAAATCTTATATTTATGATCAAGATCAATTTTTCAAATAAATCATATATTAAGGATTGGAGGGAGTATATACTTATTTGAACAATGAGGTTATCCTTGAAAAGTGAGTATATATCATAATACTCCTTATTATAAAGGGTTAAGGGGCAATTTGGCCAACCAACTATTGGTTCAGAAGCATTCAGCACAAAAAACTATTAAATGTACCAAAAATACCAACAAAATTTTAAAAAGGAGCGCCCAGCACAACGCCGTTAACACTGTTAACAAAAAGTTAACCTCCGTTATCTAACCGTTATCTAAGGTGCAAATTGGCCAACGAACTCTTACTTCAGGAGCGTCCAGCACAAAATTCTAAATTTTACTAAATTAAATAATTTTTTTCTCAATTGTCATTATTCAAAACTACTTGTATAGATATCTATGGAAAAAATTATTCATTCTTTAATTTTGTCAAAATTATAATTTGCTAAAATAAACAAAATTTTTAATTAAAAATATAATTATATGATTTAAATAAAACTCAAGGTGTTTTATAATTTATTATATATGTGAAACAAAAAATTATATGATTTATTTTTATAATAAAACTCACATAAATTTCTTCTAAAATAAAATAATAATTTTATGAGAAAAAGAATATATGATAAATGATATGAGAGAATTAGAGTAAAATATGTAAAAGTGCACTTATTAATCAAATAAATTAGAGTAAATTTATGTATGTATTTTTACTCTATCATGTGAAAATTATTCTTTTCTTTCGATTTTGCCGTTAACTTAATATCATTATATTTAAGATAGATAGTGTATCGTTGGGAATAAGTTATACGACAATTGTAATACCCCGAAATTTGAATTAGGGAATTTAAGGGCCAAAGTGCCAAAATGACGAAAATGCCCCTAAGGGACATAAATGACTTAGAAAAATTATGAAAAATACCCTTGTAAATTATAAAATAATGCATGAGGCATGGAAATTCTAATGTTAAGGAAAAGTTTGAAGATAAAGGAGTGTCTTAATTAAGAAAATTATCAACAAGTGATAATAAAGTAATTAAGTAATATTGAGCTAATTACTTAAGCCTGAGCAAAGAAAATTATGAAATAATTATGTAAAGCTCAAAAATTAGTGGAAAATGGTTTGAAATTAGTAAAAATATATTTACTAATTACTTGGAAATTTTGGAGAAAAATAGTTGAGTTTAGGTATTTTTAAGCCTAAATGCAAGAATTGACCAATAGGAAAATGTTGTAAGAGATTATGTAAAAATAATTATTTAATTAATTAAATAATTAATTAAATAATTAATCAAAAAAGAAAGTGCAGAAAATAAAAGAAAAAAAAACGAAAAAAAAATAAATAAATAAGAAATAAAAATAGAAAACTTAGTTGATAAGTTAAGTTTATTATTTTATTAATATAATTAATTAAAGTAAAATTATGTGAATAGTAAAATGGGAAATAGGAAACGGATCCTATCTAGAGATCTAGGAATGTGATTCCCAAAGTCAAGGTAAAATATTAATCAGTGGGTTTTTATCTTCCGTTAAACTCTCCCTAAGTTAATTCAAGTCAATAGGACTTTTTCCTAATAAGACGAAATAGGGAAATTCGAGAAAAGGGCGGATAGCCGGGTTGGAAGTAAAGACTTCAAAATTAGAGTTGTGACAACTGAGAAAGAATTGGGAATTTTTATGGACATATTTGAAATCAGTGCATCTATGTCTATAAGCTGGAACTTCCGGATTTTCGTTTCGAAACCGGACGCGTTTGGACACGTTTTTCGAGAAAGACTCAACTGGACTGTTGGAGCCCTATAAGGAATCAAAATATAGGTTAACTTGGACATTTCTACTAAGTGAGAATATGTTTTCAAAGTTGTAAATCCATCCATGGCCGATATCCGATATGAAAAAGTAGTGAATAGTGTCACATTTTCTTCTATAAATAGCCAAGTTTCCTCTTCATTTCTCACACCATTTTGAAGAGCAAAACCGATTCTAGAGAGAGGATTTTAGAGAGAGGTGCTCTGGGAAAATCTGTAGCGAAGCTCTGGGTAAGTTTTTCGGTACTTAAGCTTTCGTAGTTCTTTCAGTAGTTAGTAAAGCTAGAGTAGTCTTTATTTTTATGATTAGATATCATATGATAGGACTATTTTAATCAATATTTTCGAAAATCATGATGGCGTCGAAGTTCTGGCAAAATTTTGGGAAGAAAATAGCTTATGTAGCGGAGCCCCCATGATAGACACTTACCTGACCATTCTGTTCGGTTTACGAAAGTATGTACGTGCGCGTACTGGTAACCTTAACGCTGATGTTTATCGTATGCGTATATGTGTTAGGTGTAGGATATGTGATAGAAGATGACTTTATGTCTACTATATGTTTAGGTAGTGTTGGGGTACGTACGTTCGCGTACTGTAACACTAACTCTGATGTTTATGGTATGCATATATGTGGTAGGTGTATTGTATGTGATAGATGATGACTTTATGTACTATTGGTGTACGTCCGCGTACTGTAACATTAACTCTTATGTTTATGGTATGCATATATGTGCTATGTGTATTGTTATGGTATGTTTATTGAATACAAATATGTTAGAACAGTTTGGTGCCGAAGGCAAGGCTAGTCTACGTAGGTGTGCCATAAGTCGCCGTATAAGTCGGTGAGGCCCCCATGGTAGACACTTACCTGGCCATTCTGTTCGGTTTACGGAAGTATGTACGTTCGCGTCTTAACAAATAACGCCGATGTTTATTGTATACCTATATGAGGTAGATGATGACTGTAGGTTTGTTGTGTGCTTATTGGTGTATGTACGTTCGCGTGCTGTAACACTAATCTGATGGATATTGTATGTTGTATATGGTATGTATGTGATGTGTGTATGGTGTGTATATGTGGGGTGTTGTTGGAATGCATATTATGTTAGAAGATAACTGTATGCATGCTGGGAGCGATATATCTGTAAGGCTGGGAGCGATACATTTATAATGCTGGGAGCGATACATTTATAATGCTGGGAGCGATACATCTGTAATGCTGGGAGCGATACATGTGCATTGGTTGGGTGTGGTTTATATGTTGTTTGGTAACCCATATGTGTGTATGTATACATGAGGTTAACCGTTACCTGAGATCCAGTGCGGATCTCAGCTCTTAACATAGCGTCAGGTTCGGGAGGACCGAGGACCGAGGAGCGAGGGAAGCAGCAAGTTCGAGGATCCGTGAAGACTTCCGACGTTGTTCTTTTCTTTTTGAAAACTCTCGGTTGTTGAACCGTTTATGTAACTAGCCAGTGGGCATTTTATAACAATATATCAGTTACACTCTTGTTCCGGTGCTCTACTCTGATGAAAAAAATTTTATACTGCTTTTGAAAAGTCGGGATGTTACAACAATTGACACAATTGAGCTTTAAGAACCTACTAACCTAAATTTCTTGCTATAATTTAAAGAGGGAAACAAATTATACTTATAAATTTAGATTAATAAGACTTATATTTAGAAATAAAATAAAAATGAAAATCATATTTAATAAAAATGAAAATTAAAGAATGAATAATTTTTTTCTATAGATATCTATACAAGTAGTTTTGAATAATGACAATTGAGAAAAAAATTATTTAATTTAGTAAAATTTACAATTTTGTGCTGGGCGCTCCTAAAGCAAGAGTTCGTTGGCCAATCTGCACCTTTGATAACGGAGGTTAACTTTTTGTTAACGGTGTTAACGGCGTTGTGTTGGGCGCTCCTTTTTAAAAGTTTGTTGGTATTTTTGATACCCTTAATAGTTTTTTGTGCTGGGTGCTCCTGAGTCAATAGTTGGTTGGCCAAAATGCCCCTTAACCCTATTATAAATCACTTGTAACTCATTCTCACATATCAAGGAATACATTAAATTAATAAAAAAAAATTCAAGTTTACTCTTATTAAAGTTTTTTCTCTCTCTACATTTATAAATCATTGTAACCTCTCTTTTGGCAATGAAAATTAAATGTGGGTAAAATTTAAAAATAATTATTAAATACTCCCTCTGGTCCTTATTATAAGGCACCAACCACCAACATTTTTTGGTCATTATTATAAGGCACCAACTTACTTTAACTAACTCATTTATTACTATTTTTTCATTATGCCCTCATTTTTAACTAACTCATTTAAACCTACATCATTAAAGTAGGGGTAAAGTTAGAAACATTTATTACTTTTAGACCTCATTAATGACTTAACCTCCATTCATTAATCCGCGAGAAAATGGTAATTGGTGCCTTATAATAAGGACCAGAGGGAATACCTTACAAGTAAATTATAATAAGCACTAGTGTGGTATAAATATTGCAAACTAAGAGGCCTCATATTGACTTTACTAAGTTCTTATGTTTTCATTCATTGTGGATTATAGTTCCTCGAAAGAAGGTTTCTTGTTTAAAAGATTCAAAGTGGTAACTCAATTATTTCTTTTATACCAAAGTTCACAATAAAAGAGCGTTGGTACAAAATATGGGTTACACACACAGAAGGGCTTTTAATAAAAATAAGGGAAAATTACACTCAGTCCCAAGGAAAGAAAAAAATTACAAAAAAATTCCTTGAAATCACAAAATTACATAAAAGTCCCAAGGAAATTTTTGTTGTAAATACATACATTTCCTGTTGCAAATTGTTTGAGACTTTTTTATATTATTTGTACGGAATTTAAAAAATGTTGTTGTAAATATATACATTTCTTGTTGTAAATGGTCAGGTATTTAAATGTTGTTGTAAATACATACATTTCTTGTTGTAAATGGTTTGGGACTTTTTTCATTCCGTACAAATAATATCAAAAAAGTCTCAAACCATTTACAACAGGAAATGTATATATTTACAATAACATTTAAACACCTGACCATTTACAACAGGAAATGTATGTATTTACAACATTTAAAAACCTGAATTTTAATTCCGTACAAATAATATCAAAAAAAATCTCAAACCATTTACAACAGGAAATGTATGTATTTACAACAAAAATTTCCTTGGGACTTCTGGGTAATTTTGTGATTTCAATGGACTTTTTTGTAATTTTTTTCTTTCCTTGGGACCTGAACATAATTTTCCCTAAAAATAAGGCTATGGGCAAGAAATACAGGCTATAACCTTATATGAGCTAAGTTTTAAGCTTTCATTCTTAGTGATACTCCCTCCTGTCCTAATTATAGGAACACATTTTGGAGTTGGATTTGGTCCTAATTATAAGAGCAAATTTTAACTTTTGTCAATTTTTTCCTATAATACCCCTATTTATACTTATTATTAGGAGCATTTATATATATGTGTGTGTGTATGTATGTATACATGTGTGTGTGTGTATATGTATATATGTGTGTACATATATATGTATATCTGTATTTATGTGTGTCAATATATACGTGTGTAGAGATATATATATGTGTGTGTGTAGATATATGAGTGTGTGTCTATGTATGTATGTAGATAGATCTATATGTATACACATATATATACACACATATATGTTTATATAGTAAGACCATTATTTCAATTAGAAAGCATGTGAAAAGGAAATTATATCTATATGTATATACATGGCTATATAAAAAACAACTAATATACATATATACTAAACTAATATGTAATGGATGTCTAACGTAAGGCAAATCAAAAACACTTATAATTAGGGCAACTTGTGTCATTTTAAATTTATATAAGGGCATTTTAGGAAAATGAGTAAATTTAACTAATTTAACTCCTCTCCTTAATCCCCCAAAATCAGTTAAATAGTTCCTATAATTAGGACCGGAAGGAGTACCTCTTTAGAAAGAGGGTTTTTTCTTTTTTTGTTAAAAATCAAATGTTTGTACATCAAATTTCTACAATCATAGAAAAACATGATTGCCGAATATTTCTAACATGACTATATAATGACTTTAAAAATGAAACATCATCAAAATCAAAATGTGAAAGGAAAGAAGAGATGACCTAGTAAAAGATGTTTGAAGATCGTTTCCTAGCAACTTTCGGAGGCAAAAATCTTTTCCCCTAACAAACCACCAAAAGAGTTTGTTTAGGCAAAACATTGAAAAGGTGACATTCATGTATCCATTGTAAGGATCCTCTAAGACAAAGCAAAGCCAAAAAAGGTTGGGAGGAGATGTTTTTCCTAAATAAGGATTGAGAGATGGTAGAGTGGTTCAAGTTGTATAGCATTGGAATTGCTATGAAGGCTTTTTGTTTACTGAGGGTTCGAATCTCTCTCTTTTCGAACCTTTACCTAATTCTTCAGTATTATTGTCCGCAATGTTTCAAATAACAAAGGGTATCATTATTCCAACTTTCTTTGATGTGGATTTTTTATTCTTAATTTCTAGAATATTGCAAATAATGGAAAGAGGGGGGCAAGGAATGAAAATCTTCCTACCTAATCTATGTCTATGATAGATGAATGGGAGGGAAAATCCCCAAATCAAAACACCTTACCCCTTTTTTTGTTTTTTGTTGGTCCCCTTACTTAGGCGAAGGAGTAAAAATATCTTCTTGTTTAAAGGATTATAAGGAAAACTTACAAACAACCATTTTTTGATCCAAGAATATTTTTTGGGAGGGGGACTCATGCATACAAAAGGGAGTTTGTAAAAATACAGATTGTATTTGGGGCTCAAACAGGTTAAAAAAAATTTGGGGCTCACCAAAGTCAATACTCAAAACTAAGTACTTACAAAGACATTTATAAAATCACCTACTAATAAAATTATTAAGATAGTAGCGAGATTTAAATCCATGTTCTCAAGAGGTATGGGTGTCACTCTGATCAACCTAACAAGCTTTTGTTGGGGCATTTCATTGAGATTTTTAAATTTAATTTGTTGGACTTTAGGTCTGGGTCGCTTTGATGGGTCAAAATATTTGATTAAGAAATGAATAGTCTTCTTAAATAAGAAACAAGTCAGTATTAATTACATATTTGTTCATTGAGAAATAAGTTATTGTATATTAGGAAATTATTCAAAAAAAAAAAAATTATTCTAACTAAGAAGGCACCAAGGAATGCACATAACCTTCTCATTAGTGGTCTCCATAAATCTCTATAAGTAGGATGTACCTCCCTTGCTTGATGGCAATCTCTTCTCTCCAATCATCTTTCTTGTTTTGATCTAGTAGTCTAATAATTGCGTGAGCGACAACTTGTTTGAGTTATACCACTCTGGTCCTATTTATAAGTCCAATTTGACCAAAAAAATTGTTCCTATTTATAAGTCCAGTTTCATGTAATAAATGAGATTGTGACAATTTTACCCATATTAATTATACCCATAAAGATAGAGATAGAAGAAACAGTTGAAAAATACCCAATCATAAATGAGGACAAAGTTGAAAATTTACCCACATAATCATTGTGTCAACTACCTCTCCTTGGTATATAAGATTTAGTCAAACTGGACTTATAAATAGTACTAGAGTGGTATAGTATTGGAGCATTGATTTGAATTGTAATTTGGATCCGCCTCCATATGTGAGTCTGCTCTCTCTCCTTATTTTCCTTCAAAATAGAATTGAATTGTAATTTGGATCCGCCTCCATATGCGAGTCTGCTCTCTCTCCTTATTTTCCTTCAAAATAGAATTGGATTGTAACTTGAGTCCGCCTCCATATGCGAGTCTGCTCTCTCTCCTTATTTTCCTTCAAAATAGAATTGGATTGTAACTTGGATCCGCCTCCATATGCGAGTCTGCTCTCTCTCCTTATTTTCATTCAAAATAGAATTGGATTGTAACTTGAATTCGCCTCCATATGCGAGTTTGCTCTCTCTCCTTATTTTCCTTCAAAATAGAATTGGATTGTAACTTGGATCCGCCTCCATATGCGAGTATGCTCTCTCTCCTTATTTTCCTTCAAAATAGAATTGGATTGTAACTTGGATCCGCCTCCATATGTGAGTCTCCTCTCTCTCCTTATTTTCCTTCAAAATATAATTTTGCTCATATACTCCCTTTTATCCTAATATATGAGTTATTAAATGATATTTGCTTTAATTATAAAAGAAAGACCTTAACTCATTTATTTTCTCAAATCTATAATATTTCTTAAACTCTCCTTATTGATTACACATTAATAAGATTTTCGATCAAGTGAATAGAGTATCTAATTCAAATTATTAAAGTGGTTATTTTAAAAAAAAAAATCAATACATATTTCTACCAATAACTAATTTCTCTATTTCTTAATCTTATAAATTAGTTATTTAACTCCAACCCCACACACACACACACAATGTATGAAACAAGTAGAGTAGTTTTCAAGATTTGGAGAGGTTATGAGTTGCATCATGCATGTAGGAAGGACAAAAGTGGGACATGTGACGTATGAAGGTGCCTTGTGGGTTAAGTCTTCCAATGAATATGATGTTTTGGGAAGACTGTATTGCCCTCACACACAAACACACTACTAGGGAACAAAAGGTCACGAGTTGTCACATTTCATAGCTACATAACAATGGACACTTCCATTATCAATGTTTCATTGCCTTAATATGGCCCTCTCAATACTTCCCTATCAATCTTTTCAATGCAATATAGTTATAAATTGATTGATTGATTTTATATTCATTTCAGTGCTAAATTTATAAGCTAGTTGAGAGGTTTATTTAGATTCTAAATATAATACTTCATATATTTTGCCTTCCAAATTTATAAATTTTCTCCAGGCTATCCATACTGATAGCAATTATTAAAGGATATTTTTATTAATGGGATAATGATTATTAAGAAAATTGCAATTGAAGTTATAGAGTGTGTTGTACTATGAAATTATATTACTCAAAATCAGATCATTTAATTAAATAATTAAAAACAAACAATCAATTCGTGGGATATTTAAAAACAAAAAAATGTTCATAAGCTAACTTACATAATTTGATATTTTACAAAACATATAAGTTAGAAGTAAAGAAAAATGGAAGATCGTTATAATGAGAAAAAAAGTAAACTTTATGTATACTTTTCTTTCTTAATGCTATTTTTTGTGTCTAATTATATGATTAGAGATAATCTAATTATTTGTGTCTAATTCTTATATGATTTTACATAGGGCCAAGTGATTTCACATTTTTCACAATAAAATAACAGAGTATTGTTCCTCAAAATCATGTGTGCTCAACATGGGCATAGGGTTAAAACTTAAAAGCCCACACGGATCTCACATTTCTTATTTATAGCTAATCATAACAAACATTTTCTACCCCTCGCATTTCTTATTTATAGCTAATCATAACAAATATTTTATATCCCTCTCTTTGGATTCAACTGGCGAAACGGTCGGACTTTCTCACCAAGAGAAGGGAGTTCGATCCTGGAGTTGGTCAAGGGCTCAAGGCGCTGGGAGAGGCATCCTAGGGGTCTACGAAGTAATGGAAACGCTGGGAAGAGGTGGAGGTATGTGTACTCTCTAACCCAGTATGCCCTGTGAACTGGGCTCCAAGCGTCCTGCCCTTGGATTATGGGTGAGTCCAACCCCTTTCCTAAAATTTTGTTATAAAAAAAACATTTTCTTTTATATACTAGTAACATTTAGGAAATATTAATTTATTGTATTATTTATAAATTTTAAATAGTGAAATTTATTTTTATATTATATATTGATGATTAACCCAATCCTCTTCAATCGTACAATTTGTGTAGGGAAAATGATATTTAAGGATGCTTTTAAAATATTAATTACAGTTAAAAAATTTAAATTAAAAAAAAAAGGAATTATGCCCTCGGTTAGAATTATATTTTTCTGAGCTAATTTTTTCAGTACTGATCTTATATATTTTCTATAGTCATCTTCTACGTTTTCATTATTCATCTTTAGAATTTTTAGTATTCAACTCTTTTATTTTTTTTTTCAGTAGTAACTTTAGATGTTTTCAATATTCATCTTCCATTTTTTAGTAATGAAAAAAAAAAAATCAAAGGTAAATGTTAAAAATTATAGAGATAAATATTATTGAAATTTTGAAAAACTGGGTAATGGAAATGCTAAAAATAAACATTGAAAATTTGGAAGATGAGTATTGAAAGTATAAAAGGTAAGTATTAGAATCATGGGTGGACCCACCTTATATACAAGGGGACAGTGGCGGATCTTGAAGAAAATGTTTGGGGGGCCAAATGTATACTTATTAATTAATTAAAAAATTTATGATTATATAACATTTTAAAAATATTATATTAAATTTTACATCATATTAAATTTTAAAAAAAAAAAATTTATGAGGTTTGTCATGATTTCTTGGACTTTTGATATTAAGAGTAAAATGATGATAATTTGTTGATTATTCATACAAATTATTTCTTGGACTTTTGATACTACTTGTTCTTAATTTTGCATTGTAGGTGTTTAAGAATTGAGATTTTGGAGGGTCGGAATGAATGTTTTGATGACTGGGAAAAGTTATAGAAAAGTCCCCGGAATTTCTGAAAATTGTAATCAATAAAGAAAAGGGACTAAGGAAAATTACAGAAAAATACCCATAGTTTTCAGAAATTATAGCACTCTCTACAAAGTTTTCAAATATTTATACTTTAGTCCCTTTTTAAAAAAAACATTTAAAAAAAACAAACTTTTTTTTGGGGGGCCATGGAACTAATGAAGATCCGCTTGCCCCCCTTAAATTTTATATATATATATATATTTAAATGATTGTTCACCCTTAAATTAAATGATCACCCTTAATACATCAAGACTACACTTCTTAATCAAATAGGGGATAAATGGTTAAATGATTGTATAGTGCCTTATATTGAAAAAGATGTATTTGATAGCATTGATAATAAGGCAATTATGATGGAATTCTAAAATATAAAGCCTAGAATGATGACATTGTAATTATTTTCATTGTAATATACTTTTGTTATCAAAATATATGTATTTGAACATATTGAGTGTCCACCCTTCATTGTCATTTATGTAATTGTTTTTGTAACAGCATTTAGCCTTGCCTTTCTAAATGACAGGTTTGTAAAATAATTGTCTTTCTTATCATATCATTAGTGTTCACTTGATTTCATTAATATTTTTTTTGATATTTTTTTCTTTTTTTGTTTATATTATTTTGTTTTTAATGTATCTAAAACTTTCCTTAAAAAAAAAAAAATTCAGGGGCGCTGACCCCCCCCCGGAACCCCGGAACCCCCAAATTCCCCTACCAATGGTGCCCCCCTTCAATAAATTTCTGGGTCCGCCCCTGATTAGAATGATTGAGTTCAATGTCATTTTTATCATGTAGGAAGGGGGGTATTTGAATGTTTTGTTTGGCTTAATATTATCCTAAAAGTATTAAAAGCAATTCAATGCCTGTGTTTGGATTAGTTTTTATATAATAGTTTTACGATTTATAAAGTAAATATATGATAAGAGTTTCATCTCAACTTAAAGCTTCTGAAATCACGATTTTAGACAAGTTAAGGTTAGAGATGCATGCAAATTCACCAACTTCCTTGAATTGATAGAATTTAGATAATAGTTTTACGATTTATAAAGTAAATATATGATAAGAGTTTCATCTCAACTTAAAGCTTCTGAAATCACGATTTTAGACAAGTTAAGGTTAGAGATGCATGCAAATTCACCAACTTCCTTGAATTGATAGAATTTAGATAACAATTCTCATAGATTTGGTAAGAAATGATTTAACTTAGTTTGTAAGAGGTAAATATCATAATTAAGAGATAATTCGTAAATCACAAAAATTTAACAATTAAAGCAGAACGAATTTATAAAATAGAAACAACATTGTGCTGGAAATTAATCATCATACTTTTCTAGGGCTAACGTTAATATATAGGAAAAGAAAAAAGAAAAAAACAGAGAAAAAGATAAATAAAAGCAACGGTGTGAAAACGATTATGAAAAGAATTAACTTTTAGAGTGGATATGAAAAAGTGTTATATTGATAAGGTTGAATTTTGATTATGGTGGGGCCACAAGGGTTTAACAAAGATAAGTAAAGTATGGTTTGCTTTGATTTCTTGTCTAATCATCTCTCTATTGACTCTCATAATCACCCCTAATTTTTGTCCCCTCGTAGTTTCCCATTTATTTTCACTTTTTTTAATCAAATACACCTTTTTCTCATAATAATAATAATACTAATAATAATAATAATAATAATGCTCACATCTCTCTAAGAACAATGGGTAGCATACACATTCCATCCAATCTTAGATGATTTTTGGAATAGCGATTTAAGCCTTCAAAAATGGTCCAGTTTGACCAAAAAATTCCGTCCTATTTATAAGTCCAGTTTCATGTAATAAATGAGATTGTGACAATTTTACCCATATTAATTACACTCATAAAGATAGAGAGAGAATAAACATTTAAAAAATACTCAATCATAAATGAGGGTAAAGTTGAAAATTTGCCTCATAATCATTGAGTTAACTACTTTTTCTTGGTATGTGAGATTTGGTCAAATTGGACTTATAAATAGGACCAGAGTTGTAAGTATGTAAGAAGAGTTTCATCTCGATTTATGTGAATAAACACTTTTGAGACCCCAAAAGTGATCTCAAACAAGCTATTAGACTTCAGACACCTACAAAATGAATCTCATTATTTGTATATTACTCCCTCCAGTCCTTAATATAATATATATTTGAAGAGTTGATCTTGATCTTAAATATAACACAAAGTTCTCATATTTGTCAATTTTTTCTTTAATTTACCCCTATTGATGCTCAACAACAACTGAGGAAGAGATGGAGAGGGAATTAAGGAATGTGACTAGGGTATTTTAAAAAATACTTGTCATATTAACTAACTTAACCAACTTCATTAATCTAATTAAATTAGATAAATATATTTTAAATTAAGGTCGAGAATAAGTATATAATGTAAAATGAAGCTTGGTTGAGTGTAGGGAATTTATTAATACTCCCTTAATCAGATTTTGGTTTGAGTATTGGGAATAGAAAAATTTATGCTAAGAGATAAACATCATGTTTCTAGTGATTCGTTAATTGTATCAAAATATAATATCACATAGTTATCTTAAAAATTAAGCTAAATGACTTCTTAAATAAGACATTATTACTCGTTTTGGTATTTGATATAAGGGGGTCTTTATAATGAAAGACTCTAAATGTTGAAGTGTTATGTTGCTTGGTTAAAAGGAGGTGATTTCTTACCACATGGATTTGATTGTCATGGATTTGATTGTCATTGAGAGAACGAAGTAGTGATTTTTATTAAAAGTTATTATCTCTGGTCTTAATTATAGGAATACTTTTGTAATGTAATTTGTACTACAAAAATATTCCTATAATTAGAACCGGAGGGAGTACTAAATAAGTCATTGATTACATTTTCCTAAAGTTGTCCTATTTACATTTTGATGCTTTTTTTTTTTGGAATTTCAAGATGTGATTCATTATTTAAATAAATATAAATTTCAAAAAATAAATAAGAGGGAGGACTTTTGGTTTTTCATTAATTAAATTCTCTTCATATACGCGTTGGTTACAAGAAAAATTTGTGAATGCAAATGGAAAATATATCCACTTTTAATAAGGGTCTGTTTGGTATGAGCGATTTGAGAGGGAAGGAAGGGTTGAAAAAGTTTTATGAATTAGATTTAAGAAAATTAGATAAGTGTGGATACAAAATTTTAATATAAAGAAAATATCAGATAAAAGAGTTAAAAAATTAAATTTAAAATTTTTAACCCCACTTTTCTTTTTATTTTTTAGAAAAATTATAATAAAGGATCTAAAAAATAATATTTATTAAGAAGGACTATAAAAATAGTAATTATTTTGAAGGATCATAAATTAAAACATTAAAATTAAAACATTAAATTGCCCATGTGTTATTTCCAAACCCTTTTACAACCGTGGCTGAGCGGGCTAATGGATATAGGGATAACATGGCCAGTGATTCAAGAATGGGACATACTGAGGCGACGAACAATAGTTGATTGCCCTGTAAATGACGTAACTCGCCAAAAAATTAATCGTAACTAGGATCAAGCAAAGTTACTGTTCAATTGATCGTCTCTATTTCATATAGAGCTAATGATAGTAAAATCATGTTCGCTGTTAAACGATAGTTAGTGAATGACAGAGTATTTCAGTGTCTCTTGCATTTAGACATTAATTGACCATAACTACGAGGCGAGTTTGTTGTAGTAGAGACACTAACTTAGTAGCTAATCATTTAGCTAAGGAAGCATAGGGTCTAGCGGAGGGTTTTCAACTGTTCTCCATTGTTTGTGCAATCGAAAAAGAGCGAGGTCATTTGAACTTGTGTCTATTTGTCATTATCAATCAATTACTTCAGATTCTCATGTAAGAAAAAATCATTCCAGATTCAGTTAGAGAGAAGATAGAAAATCTCACTAAAGACAATTTAGTCTTTTTGCTTTAATAATTTAATTTATGGTCCTTCAAAATAATTACTATTTTTATAGTCATTCTTAATAAATATTATTTTTCTTAGGTCTTTTATTATAATTTTCCCTTATTTTTTTAAATCCAACTCATTTTTTTTTTCCTCCGCTCACTCTCCTTCCCCTCTCTTCCCCTTATGCCAAAAATTTGGATTAATGAAGGGAGATTTCAACATTATGTTATTTTGATTGATTAGAAGGAAAAAGAGGAGAGAGAAAATATTTTTATATGAACGACATTTCTCTTATAATAATTATATATATTAAAAATAGAGAGCGTATTAGAAACCGCGTTGATGGGCTTGGGGCGGTTTGTGGATTTCGGTGGGCCCATCAACTATCAAAGTATCCTCCACCGCATTCTTCATATATATTAGTAATAAACTGTCTCCTTTTATTAATAAACTGTTGTTCTTTAGTACATTTAGTACTTACCTGAATTTTTTAAGCATTTAATTAATGGTTTGATTCTTGGTGAATTTTATAGTGAGAGAGAATTAGTCCTACCAGAAAAAATAAAAAAATAAACCGCAAATGTTAATTATATTGCGAATAAAATTTTTAAAAAAATCTTTTTATATACTAAACGGAGGTGTCGAATTTTTTTTTTCTTAAACATAAGTGTTCTTCTATTGTAGGAAATTTTACTTAAGGTACTGTCAAACATTAAGGCCCCGTTTGTTATGAGGAAGATTTAAGGAAAAAAATGAATTTAAAGAAAGGAAATGAATGGAAAGGAAGATTGAGAGGGAACTCTAAAAATGTGAGCCGTTTAGTATGCTAGAGAATGAAACTTAAGTTGAGGGAAAATGAGATGTTTAGTATGAAGAATCGGGTGTTGATTAAGTGAGAAAAAGAAGAACTATGGTCAATTTTGTCACAAAATTTCACTTTCCTGGGAAGATTTTAGCTTTCCCTCCATTTTCGGATGGAAATCATCTTCCCTCAAATATGGGAAGATGAGCACTCATCGGAAGTTACTTACTGGATCTTCTGTCTATCAAACACCCAAAAACCATAGGAACTTTGGGATCTTCCTTTTCCTTCTCTAAATATGAACACATCTTTTTGAGGGAATTCGAACATTAGTTTATCATATTATTAGACACTAGCTTCCACTAGACTCAACCTACAATTTTTTTCCTTAAATATGAAAATTTTAGGAAAAGGGTTGAGCTTACCCATGATCTATAGGTAGGATGAAATCTCTCTTCCTCCTAAATGATGCCAATATTAGATAGGATGAGCCGCACCTTAACCAACTCTAAGATCGAACCCCCTCCCTTTTGATAAGAGTGTCCAATCTCTTTCCAGTTGAATCAAAAAACCATAGGGTTATTAATAATATTTAAATGAAGGAAATAGGGGCATCGGTGGTGGTCACATGGGGGCCCACATAGCCCCATTTTTTAGATAAGTATTTCACCACTTGGACCATTCTGGACCGTTAGTGGGCCCATCAACCGCCCCTTCCCTTCTTCGGCCATCTTATTAATTATTTATAAATCTATTTTGATCGAATCTTATATATTAAAGAGATGTAGTTTTTTTTCTTTTTGTCTAAATAAAGAGAGGTAGTTGACTCAATGATTATGGAGGTAAATTTTCAATTTTGCCCTCATTTTTTATTGGTTATTTTTTAACTATTTATTCTCTCTCTATCTTAATGGGTACAATTAATATAGTTAAAATTGTTACAATCTCATTTATTACATGAAACTGAACTTATAAATAGGACTAAATTTTTTGGTCAAAATGGACTTATAAATAGAACTAGAGTGATACTCTCTCTATTCCTAAATAAAAAACAATTGATTTTATTTTTAGAGATTAAAAAAAGGGAAAAACATTTCTCATATTGTACGAGAAGTGTATTCTCATGTTACACACATGAAATGGTGGGATCCAGGTATATATATAATTAGCATTATATATATATATGTGTGTGGGTTCTACCATTTCATATGTGTGTAGAAATCTTTTCCTTCTCATGCCACATGAGAAATTTAAACCCCGTAAGAAAATTAAATAAGTTATTTAATCATATTATATGTTGTATATAATTAAATTATATATTAGTTTATAAGACAAAAAAATTAAATTGAAGAAAAAAATACTTTAAATTAATTAAATGATTTTCCTTAATTTCTCCTAAAAGTCAACACTGTCACCAGGGAGTAATAGTTACCATTCTGATCCTATTTATAAGTTCAGTTTGACCAAATCTCACATACCAAGGAAAGTTAGGTATCTCAATGATTATAGAGCAAATTTTCAAATTTACCCTCATTTATGAATGTGTACCTTTTAAAATTTATTGTCAAATCTCTCTCATATTTTTTTCTTCCCAACATAACTAGCCAATCTCTCTCATCATCATTAATATGGGCAAAATTGTCACAATCTCATTTATTTGGTCAATGGACTTATAAATAGGACCAAATTTTTTGATCAAACTGGACTTATAATCTGGACTCATTTATTTTTTTGGTAACTTCTTCAAACCCTAGTCCTAATCCAAAATCATAATCTTCTCTTACACGCGCCGTCATTTCCCGTCCTTTCAAACAACTTGTCCCCTTTTACCTTTTTCTTTTCTTTTTTTGGGTGAAAACTTGTCTCCTTTTACTAATATGATTATTTGTATTTATTCAATAACAAAAAAAAACCATGTACTACTAAACATAAATGTAAATTTCAAAAGATTTGGGGTAGGGGGTGAGGGCCATTGGACTATTAGGAAGAGTGGTTCATATCAATAGTCCAACTATAGTTAAACCAATGTCAATAATACTAGTGTAATTTAATTAAAATATACAAAGTTATTCAATATATGTGTGTATCCCTGCAAATAGAAATATTTAAATAAAAGGACGATAATATGCAAATAAATACAATATTTATATATAAATCACAGAAAATCTAACAGAACATGGTTAAAAATGTGCAAATCAATGACAAAATGCTATTTGGGTTAATATCATCTTTAATCCTTCAAGATTACCCTCATTTTAGTTTCAGTCCCTCAAGTTTCAAACTATCGGTTTTGGTCCCTCTAAGGACAAAATATTAAAATTTTTGTTGAGTTATAGAAACCAATATTTTAAACGAAATTTTATTGTACATTTTTATTATAAGTAATATAGCAATAATATTTTTTATATAGCATTAAATCATTCTCATTAAAACATGATCCAATTGTTAAGACATTACCAATTGGAGAAAGAAGTTAGTGAAAATACCCCTTTCCCGTTGACTTCACATATCAGCATTGAAAATGAAGTTATACAAATATTTTTTTGGCCAACCAGCACAAATATTAGTGTTATAGACGAATGATTATATGGTATTTCCTATCTAAATATAAAATATTAAAATGTCTTCTTATAATATCTTCAACTAGATTCTGTGCTGGGTGGTTTATGTGGTGCACATCTCACACACACCTCGTTAGTGCTCCCTCTCTTCTCACTCAAAATTTACTTAAGAGAGTAATAAATAATAAGAAAACACTTCTATAATTTTTTTTTTTTAATTTTTAAACTAATCATTCAAGTTTTGATAAGATCATGCAGCTGATCTATTGATCTAAATAGGGGTGAGCAATGGGCGGACGGGGTTGCCTCATGGCCTAACTTGTATCCCACCCATTTATAATACACGAGTACGAGCTAGCCCTTGCCTCGTGGCATAACCCGTAATAAACGAGTACCGGCAAATATGGGCAGTTTTGACAAGTTCTAGGGAACCCATTTAGATATGACCACTTTAAAAGAGCAGAGAGAAGAAACCAAATCCCTCTCACACCAATCGTTGCCCACTATAAACAAAGAAGAAGAAGAGAGAAATCCTTATGCTCTGGGGTGAGATCTGAAAAATGTGACGGCAAGATTTGAAAAAGTCAATGAGGGAGGAAATAGATCTGCAAACACGATTTGTGATTAGATGGTGAGATTGTAGATGCGATCGAATATATTTGAGAAGAATAAGCATGAAGTTGACTGGCCGACGACAAGAGGGGGGAAATCGAGAGTGAGAACTGAGAGGGAGAGGTCATGGCCTGAGAGGCCGAGAGTGAGTTGAATGTAGGGTCTGCGCACGAGGGAGAGGTCGTGGATGAAAGGGAAAGGTCGTGTGGTCGAGGCCGAGAGACCTAAGTATCTAACTCTAAATCTAATGTAAAAAAAAAAAAAAAAGCATATACGGGCACCAGTGACCCACACCTTATACTGTAAACGGGTACGGACTTCCTCTTATCTGTAACAAGCCCAATTTGGGTGGGTTTAAGCTGAGAAAAATACCATGGGTCGCAGGAAGGTAGGCGAGTTGCAGGAATTTTGCTCACCCCTAGATCTAAATATGTCAGAAAAATAAAAATAGTGGGGGAATGGTTACATATTCAAATTTTGAAAACACACTTTTCACTTGTAGAAGTAAGGCTACATATACGTGTTTCTTTTTTTACCTCATTGGTTGGGAGCCTTGTGCATCATGTTGCCCTTTATATATACACATATGTCCCAATAATAAAGATCTTTTATTTAAAAAAGGGTTAATGTGCAAATGCATTTATAAGCTTTTCCCAAATATGCTTAAATTGTGACCAAGTGAAAAAGGCTCTTATCATATAGAGTCTGCAGACGGTCAATGTACGCAATCTTACTTCACAAGAAAAGTGACTGTTTCCGAATTTGAACTTATGACCACTAATCACATAGCAAAAATTTTTATTGTTGCTCCAAGGCTCACCATCTTTCCCAAATATACTTGAGCGCAAAATATGCGTTAGATTTTCAAAAGGTTAACCAATGTCTTGATCATTAATTATTGCAACGTTGACCGTTGTTTGACTGAAGACCATGGCATGAACACTGATGATAAAAGAAGGGTAAAGGTACAGATATATGTTTGATCATTCTAAGAAAGAAAGAGTAAATATCATTTCTGATCCCCTGACAAAAAATACGGACCCTATTTTGGTCCCTGACAAAAAAACCGACCCTTATTCGTCCTTTTTATGGGACTAAAAAGTAGTACCTTTTAAAAATTTGTGAGGGATCACAATGTCCACCAATCGATCCTTATTCGTCCTTTTTATGGACTTAAAATGACATTTTTTTTGTCAGGGACAAAAATGGTGTCCGTGTTTTTTGTCAGGGACCAAAAAGAGTATTTACTCTTCCAAAAAATTAGAAGGGCCTAAATTTGATTGTTGATATTTTGTATATATAAAATCTTATAGAGTAGTTATACTCTCAGAATATAAAAAAAATATCAAGTTATTTTTACCTATAAATTTTTTAAACAGAGATGAATTATTTTCCTATCCAATTCACTGATTTGAAAAATCTTATTCCAACGGGTCCCAATTCCTATATTTGGATCATAATTTTGCTAACTTTATCATGTGAACATGAGTTTGAAGATAGGGTTTACCTTCCTGGTTTCTTTTTTCTTTTTTTGGGAAAAAAGAATTTACCAAACGTTGTTGATTGCTAACACTATCATTGAGAACTGACGTCACTTGAAGAAGCCAGCTAAGAAGGTTCACAATTCTCAATGTCTGACCAAAGCTGGAATCCCAAATACGAATTCCCAAAATTTATCCTGAGCTCATTCGGCTGCACTTTTCTAATATTATATTTTATAATTAAATTAATATGAAAATCTTTTTAATTAATTTTTTTTTATTCGATTCTCAAAATTTTCTAGATTATAAGTATCTCTTCCTATACTTAAAATTTATTAGTTTGTGAAAACAACAAAGTTAGTTGCTACTCCCTCTGGTCCTTATTATAAGGCACCAACCACCAACATTTTTTGGTCCTTATTATAAGGCACCAACTTACTTTAACCAACTCATTTATTACTATTTTTCCATTATACCCTCATTTTTAACTAACTCATTTAAACCTATATCATTAAAGTAGGGGTAAAGTTGGAAACATTTATTACTTTTAGACCTTATTAATGACTTAACCTCCATTCCTTGGTCCGTGAGAAATGGGTAGTTGGTGCCTTATAATAAGGACCAGAGGGAGTAGTTGCTATTACTGAGACTCTGAGGTGCACCTAATTTGGTAGAGGATTATAGACTATTAGGGTTGAGGAGTATTTTTGGCTTTGAAAGTTTTTACTATGAGACAATTTTGTTCTGAAAGTTTTTCGTAGGACAACTTTGTCTCGAAATTTAAAAAAAATGGAATAATTTTACTCTAGTTATTATTTAAGTTAATTTAATTGTTAGTTGATCAAATATACCAAGCTGACAGTTCATATGTCATGCACGTTATTTTTGTTAAGATGTAAATTTGCCCTAAAAATTTTAAAGCTAATTCTAAAAAAAACAAAGATAAAATAGATGACACATAAATTTCCAACGCAAATTTACACCTTAATAAAAATGATGTGGATGACATATAGATTGTCAGCTTAGTATATTTGGTCAACTAATGGTCAATATTAATTGGGATAATGATTAGGGAAAAAATGCTCACTTTTTGACATTTCTAGGACAAAATTTCCTCTATAAAACTTCCGAAACAAAATTGCACCTTAACCCTAAACCATTATGACTATAAATACAAGAAAATGGTTGAGTATAATAATTTTTATTTCTATGCTAGTGATAAAAAAATTATTTTATCAGTTTATTTTTAAAATAATTCTTTTTATTGTGTATCTTATGAAAGTTTATATGTTATTCAGTTCTAATAACATAACAATAAGGAATACTAATGTTTAATTCCCACTAGACCTAATAAATTGTATTTTCAAAAAAAGTAAAATAAGGGGATAAGTTGTTTTATTTAATACTCGCACCTCTCTTTTTTATAAAGATTTTTTTTTTTATAAAAGTAGTTTTTAATATAAGTAATAAAAATTTTTGTCTGTAATTTTAAACATGTTTTTTTATTTTTATCTCGTTAAATATATGTCACTCATTATATTTTTATAAATTTTCACTCAATATGTATTATAGACTCTTATTGAGTGTATGAATGTAAATGTGTATGATACATAAGGGTATAATTAAAATAAAAAATATATATTCTACATAGTATTATTTTTAGCGTTAAGGTGCGATTTTACCAACAAACTATTAGCTTAGGAGCGTCCAGCACAATTAACTATTAAGTGGACCAAAAATACCAACAAACTTTTTAAAAAGGAGCGCTCAGCACAACGCCATTAACACCGTTAACAAAAAGTTAACCTCCGTTATCTAAGGTGCGATTGCCAACGAACTCTTATTCTAGGAGCGCCAACACAAAATTCTAAATTTTACTAAATTAAATAATTTTTCTCAATTGTCATTATTCAAAACTACTTGTATAGATATCTATGGACAAAAATTATTCATTCTTTAATTTTTTTCAAAATTATAATTTGCTAAAATAAACAAAAAATTTAATTAAAAATATAATTATATGATTTAAATAAAACTCAAGGTATTTTATATTCTTTTCTTTCGATTTTGCTGTTAACTTAATATCATTATATTCAAGATAGATAATGTATCGTTGGGAATAAGTCATACGGCAATTGATTTTAGCAAATTAAAACTTTTGTTTATTTTAGCAAATTATAATTTTGACAAAATTAAAGAATGGATAATTTTTGTCCATAGATATCTATACAAGTAGTTTTGAATAATGACAATTGAGAAAAAATTATTTAATTTAGTAAAATTTAGAATTTTGTGCTGGGTGCTCTTGAAATAAGAGTTCGTTGGCCAATCTGCACCTTAGATAACAGAGGTTAACTTTTTGTTAATGGCGTTGTGCTGAGCCCTCATTTTTAAAAAGTTTGTTGGTATTTTTGGTCCACTTAATAGTTAATTGTGTTGGACGTTCCTGAGTCAATAGTTCGTTGGTAAAATCGCACTTTAACCCTTATTTTTAATTTAAACTGCGTAATTTTACTACCTTCTTATAGAAAGTTTTGGAACGAAGGTGAAGAGTATTAAGAAAATCTCCGGAAAAGACGGCGCGTTCACCCAAGAAAGTGAACAATCTATGACGTCACTCAGACAACGGCTTCAATTCTTCTGAGCGCCGTATATTGACGTGTCAGGGTCCCACTTTTCCTTTCTTTTACGAAAAGATTTTATCGATGTTTTGTTAAAAATTAAAAGTGAAAATTACATCTAAATGCCATATAAAATTCTAAAACTTTAAAAGATCTATTAAAAAATTAAAAATACATAGAAATGAGGCTTTTTGACCAAAATAATTTTTTTTAAAAAAAAATATTTACCAGATTAAATCACATTCCAAACTATTTACCAAAGTAATGCAGTTGGAGGCGTTGACTGACAAGACGCTACAAGTGGTGTAAGAAATCTGAACGAAGCTGGGTATTTTTTAAATCAAAGGCGCAGGAAATCCTCACGCCACTAAATGGCGTGAGGATTTCCTACGCTATTGGTCAGAATCCTGACATAATGGCAGGATTCTAATGCATTAATGGCGTGAGAAATCCTCACGCCATTAATTGCTTAATGGCATGATGATTTCTCACGCCATTAATATAGCGCAGGAAATCTCTACGCCATTAATGACGTAGACATTAGTTTGGGAAATAGTTTCAGAAGAGCTTTAATTTGTTAATTTTTTTTATTTAAAATTATTTTGGTCAAAAAGCCTAGAAATGATTGAGAAAAATATGAGATTTTAAAATTTAAATGTGTTTACTAAAATACCCCTCACATAATATAAAATCACATTCTTCTTTTTTTCCTCCTCTCCCACTAGGGGCGGAATTAGGGGGGCTAGGGGTGGCCCCCGCCCCCCCTAAAATTACAGAAATGGACCCACAATTCTTAGAAATTATACTTCAGCCTTCAAAGAATTTTAATATTTTCATTTTAGTCCCTATTAATAAGTTAAATAGAGGGACTAAAATGAAAAATTTGAAATATTTATGAGGCTAAAGCATAATTTCTGAGAATTTTGGGTCCATTTCTGTAATTTTTGCCCCCAGATTTTAAATGCTAACTCTACTGGGTTTTATTCTGTAATTTTCGCCCCCCCTAATTTCCTTTCCTGGCTCCGCCCATGTCTCCCACTCTTCATCCCTTCCTCTTCACGTACTCTCTTTCTCTTTCTCTTCCTTCTTCCTCTCTTCCTCACTGAAGACCATCCCTCCTCCTTGAAGCTCCTCCCTCCTCTCACTAATGCATCAGTTTAACCCAATGTAACAACCCGACTTTTCTAAAGCAGTATAAATTTTTTTTTTTTTTAAATATCATTTCAAAATGACCAGAGTAGTGCACCGGAGCGATTGAGTAACTGATATATATATTAAAATACCCATGGTAGCATGTTTTGCTGTTTACACAGCGGTACAAGGGTGTTTCAAAAGAAATGACAGAAAGGAGTCTTCAGCTGGGACTCCTAGGCGTGCTGCTTGCCCCTCTCCTCGGTTCTCGGTCCACCCGACCCGACGGTAGTACAATCGGAGTACAGGCATGACAGACAATTGGCATGACAGAACAACAGTACACTCGGAGTACAGACAATATACACATATGCATACAATAAACATCAGAGTTAAGGTTACCAGTACGCGAACGTACCTTCGTTGACGGATTACGGTATTTCTAGCACGTTTTAGACTAAAAACTAAAGACCGAAAGTCTTACCCGTTGAAGACTTCTGCAGAACCTCCACCAGAGCTTCTCTCTCTACTTCTTCTCTCTAAATTCGGTTCTTGCTTCTCAAATTGTGAGAAAAATGAAGAGCAACCATGGCTATTTATAGACAAATCTAAGGCCATGTTTGGCAATTTTTAAAGTTGTAAACACATTAAAGCAACTTGTTCAAGAAGCTAAATCTTGACCATTTGACTCTCTTGGTCGACATGCATGGGCTGTGGTGGCATCAAGAGATTGGTTTCCACGTGATGACTCTTGTTGCTTTATGCCCGGTCTGCTAGTTTTTCCCGATCGGTACCCGATTCGCGTAATTTCGGAGAAATCTCAAAATTCTGGATTTACAACTTTGAAGACAAGTTCTCACTTACTAGAAATGTCCAAGTTAACCTAAATTTTGATTCCATATAGGTCTCCAACAGTCCGATTGAAGTTCCTCGAAAACGTGTCCGAACGCGTCCGGTGTCGGAATTGTTTTCGGAGATATCAATCTCTTCGAAATAATTCACGATTCCAAATATGTCAAAATAAATTCAAACCCATTCCTAAATGTTGAGTTAGAATTTATTTTCCTCTTTCCAAAATTATGCCTATATGCATTTTTCCCTATTTTGTTTTATTAGGAAAATGCACAAACGCCTCGAATTAACTTAGGAAGAGGTCACTTAAAGGTAAAAACTCACTGATCAATATTTTACCTTGACCTTGAAATTCCTATTTCTAGATCTCTAGATAGGATCCGTTTCCTAATTAAAATATTACTATTCACACTTTTACTTTAATTAATTATATTAATATAATAATATGCAACTTGATAAATATATATATATAATAATTTTTTTTCTTCTTTCACCAACAAAGATGTCGGCAGCCCCCTTGTGAATATATATATATTATATTTTTTTTTATTTAATTAATTATTTAATTATTTACTTATTTAATTTTCCAAAAATTTCACAAAAATACCTAATTGGTCAATTCTTGTATTTAGGCTTAAAAATACCTAAACTCAAATATTTTTCACAAAAATTTCCAATTAATTAGTAAATATATTTTTACTAATATTCAACTAATTTCCACTAATTTTTGAGCTTCCCATAATTATTCTTGAATTTCCTTTGCATATGCTTAAGTAATTAGCCCAATATTACTTAATTACTTAATTATCATAACTTGATAATTTTCTTAATTACAATGTCTCATTATCTTCATATTCTTGCATTAACCTTGGTATTATCATACCTCCAACATTATTCCATAATTACAAGGGTATTTTGGTCTTTTTACTACCTTTTGAACATTCTTATACAATTTTCCCAAGTTCATATTTTATTAAATTACCATAATTATGGATAATATACTCTCCTAATTCACTTGGTCATTTTATGCCTTTTGGTATTTTTCCCATAATTTCCTAAGTTGATTACCCTTCCAGGGGCATTTTGGTCATTTTGGCTCTTTGGCCCTTAAATTCCCTAATTTCTTGTAGAAATTCTACTTAGAAAATAGACTGTATTTACACAATACCGGAGATTGAAATTTCACTTATCAGAAATATCCAACTTTTATTTATAATATGCCGGATAAATATCCCAGGTATTACATTTCTCCCCCTTACACAAAATTTCGCCCTCGAAATTTAATCTATACTAACTAAACTTCGGGCCATGAACTCTGGGTACTTCTCCTTCATGTCACTCTCAGTTTCCCATGTTGCCTCTTCGGGTGTTAAACCCTTCCAGACCACCTTCACTATCAGAATAGTCTTGTTCCTGAGCCGTTTCTCCTTATGATCGATGATCTGCTCCGGCTCGACTATGAAGGTATTATCATGCCGTACTTCAACATCTCGTACTCGATGACATGATCATGGTCAGGTTGGTATTTCTTCAATTGTGACACGTGAAAAACATCGTGGAGATTACTCAGGTTTGGGGGTAAGGCTAACTGATAAGCTACTTCTCCGCGCTTAGCCAAAATTTCGAATGGTCCAACGTACCGTGGACTGAGTTTCTTCCTCTTGAGCGTCCTGCCGACACCAATGCTTGCCAGAAACGGGATTTGAATCGTGTATCACGATCAGAGACAATGCTCTTAGGAACACCATGTAATCTCACTATCTCTTTGATATAAATCTCCGCCAATCGTTCGGAGAATAGTGGATACCGATGGGAATAAAGTGTGCTTGACTTGGTTAATCTGTCAACAACTACCCAAATTGTGTCATGATTTCGATTTTGGGCAGACCTACCACAAAATCCATGGTTATGTTCTCCCATTTCCATTCCGACGCTTCTAGTCCTTGCAAAAGACCGGGGGTCGACGGTGTTCAATCTTTACTTTCGACAGTCAAGCATTTGGCCACGTATTCGCTACGTCTTTCTTCATTCCGGCCACCAAAGTTCGGATTTCATACTCTGGTACATCTTGACCATGCCCGGATGTAGAGTGTACTTACTTTTATGAGCCTCATCCATTATCGTCCGCCTTAATTCATCCACCGGCGGTATGTAAACTCACTGTTTATACCTGACCAAACCACTAAGTGATAGGTCATAGTCTTGGGTCTCACCTCGAGAAATCTTCTCACGAGTCTCGATAGCCCAATCATCTTGCTTCTGAGCTTTTTCCACTTCATCTCTCAGATCATACTCCCTTGACTTGCAAGAAGTGTAGCAAGATAGGCATCACTGGTGCATGCGACCCATGCGATTTGGTTGGATAGATTCGTGTCTCGAAATCTTCCAAAGAAGTTTCGCTCTTGTATCATCATATATGATACCTGCACCTGTCTTCCTACTAAGAGCATCGGCAACAACGTTTGCTTTACCCGGATGATACTTGATTTCCGTGGTATAATCTTTAATCGGCTCCATCCAACGACGCTGTCTCATGTTGAGTTCTCGTTGATCGAACAAGTATTTCGACTCTTGTGGTCACAATACACTTCTACGGTTACACCGTACAAGTAATGCCTCCATATCTTCAAAGCGAACACGATAGCCGCCACTCTAGATCGTGTGTAGGATAGTTTAACTCGTGAGGTTTCGGTGACGAGAGGCATAGGCCACCACCCCGCCTGCCGCATTACGACACATCCCAATCCTTGCCCACCGGCATCACTTGTAGACAACATAGGTCTCATCTGGATCGGGATAATCAATACGGTCTTTGTAGTCAACCTCTCCTCGGACTCGAAAGCTCTCCTCACAATCATCTCCCCATATAAAGGGTTGATTCTTCCTCGTAAGCTTTGTCAATGGTAGGGCAAGACGCGAGAAATCCCGTATAAATCTGCGGTAGTATCCCGCCGACCAAGAAAACTACGGATCTCCGTCACGAGTCTCGGCCGTTTCCGTCCGAACTGCTTCCACTTTGCTAGGATCAACCGCAACTCCGTCGCTAGATATAACATGGCCCAGAAATTTCACTTCCTAGGCACCAAAATTCGCATTTGCTCAGCTTAGCATATAGTTGCTTTTCCCTGAGTATGCTCAACACCTTTCGCAGATGTTCTTCGTGCTCTTCTTTACTCTTAGAGTAGATCAAAATGTCATCAATGAACACCACCACAAACGGTCTAGGTGTTGTCGGAAGATACGGTTCATATAATCCATGAATACCGCAGTGCATTTGTCAATCCGAAGGGCATCACAAGGAATTCATAATGCCCATATCTCGGTTCTGAAAGCTGTCTTGGGAACATCGCCATCCTTAACTCGCAACTGATGGTATCCCGAACGCAAATCAATCTTTGAAAAGACTGTAGAACCAGACAACTGATCCAAAAGATCATCAATCCGGGGAAGTGGGTACTTGTTTTTAACAGTCACCTTGTTGAGTTCGCGGTAGTCGATGCAGAGTCGGAAACTTCCATCTTTCTTCTTTACAAAAAGCACTGGGCTCCCCACGGTGAAACGCTAGGTCGAATGAACCCCTTCTTCAAAAGCTCTTCCAACTGCTTCTTCAACTCCTGCATCTCGTTAGGAGCCATACGATACGGCGCCTTTGATATTGATCCTGTGCCAGGCATCAAGTCAATGTTGAACTCCACTTCTCGGATAGGAGGTAACTCGGTAAGATCCTCCGGAAATACATCGGAAAATCATTCACCACGGGAATGTCCTCAAGTGAAAGGTCGGCTTCACTTTGACTGAAAAGAATACCATGAAAGCATGACATCCTTGCTTCACGCACCGATCGCCTTACGTAGCGGAGAGAAAGTTCAGCTCACTTCAACCTTGTCTCCGCAAATGATATCTCCTTTTGCCACAT
Organism: Acacia pycnantha; assembly: GCA_025563575.1. Lineage (NCBI taxonomy): Eukaryota > Viridiplantae > Streptophyta > Magnoliopsida > Fabales > Fabaceae > Acacia > Acacia pycnantha. The sequence goes on along the minus strand of JAMWYP010000055.1, from coordinate 3,395,319 downwards.
CGATCATCGCACCGTTGGCCGTTAACCGATTCGGGCCGAATATGACGTCGATGCCGTGAAGAGGTAGACGGATAAGATCCACTTTAGAAACTCGTCCATCCACGTCGCCAGTACAATTCATACATGCATCAGAAGCTAAAGACTTTACACCCAACGGTGTAGATACAACAAGATCAAATGGCAATCTACGGGCATGCAATCCTAAACGACTTGCACAATCATAGGAAATAAACGAGTGACTAGCACCCGAGTCATACAATGCTTCAAGTAGATTTCCATTGAGATAGATGGTACCTTGAACCATCTCTCGGGGACTTTTGGCCTCGTGTTTGTCAATGCAAAGATTCGGCCGGTGTTACGAGGTCTCGCCTCTGCAGTCTTCTCGGGGCAATCCCGGCTAATGTGTCCGAGCTTCGACATTTGAAACAGACTTGTTTCCCATCGCAGATTGGCTCTGGATGGTACTTCTTGCATTTAGGACACGTCCGGGATCCCTACTGCCCGAGGTAATTTTGTTGCCCGGTTGGTAGGGTCTCTTGTTTCCACCCCGGTTGTTGTTCCAAGGTGCCTTCCTCTTCGTGAGGAACCTCCGCGGTTGGAACCACCGCGACTTGCATTATTTCCGTCCCGGCCGGGATTTGCGCAATTCCTTCAAGTTGCGCTCTGTCATCCTGCAGATTCCACCGCTTTGGCCATCTTCGAAATTGCCGAGACACTAACCTTGCCCTTATATCATATTTCAGCCGGTTACCGGTCGGTTAGCCTTCCGGCTCTCATTCTTGTAGATTTTCGGGTATGATGAATACCGCGACAGGTTGGTAAAGCGGGCGAAGTAGTCGTCGAAAGACTCCTCGGCTCCTTGCTTGATCTCCTGTGTTGATGGAGGAAAGTACTGTTCATTGAACTGCTCAAGGAACATCTCCCACGTAACAGGACTGGGCAGGGTTGTGGAAACGCTCTTCCACCATCTGTGAGCATCTCCCTCAAGCTTATAAATTGCTAGCCGGGCCATCCGATTTCCGGGGCATTCCATGACTTCAAAATCTTCTCAAGACTCAGAAGCCAATCCTCAGCTAGCTCACTCCTACCTCGGAAACCAGGTGGTTTCAACTTGCGTAACCGATTTACCCGGTTTCGGTAGTCCTCTCTCTTTGTCCGTGCCTGGGTGGTGATTGGGATCTCTCAGACCCCTCAGGTTCTTCCTCATTGTCATTGTCATCATACTCTTCTTCATCATCATTGTGGTCATCTTCTTCATGTTCTTGTTCATCCTCAAGTTGTTGTGCGTCTAACTGTCTTTGTGCCTCCTGGTCTTGTTGGTTCTGCCTTGCCAGAAGAGCATCAATCAGAACTCTTTGTTCCTGTAGAGTTCTACGCATTTCTTCGATTTCATCACGTCCGGGTTCATTCGGTTCATTGTTTCTATCACCCTGAGGCTGTCTGCCTCCTCCTCTACCTCGGCCTCGACCTCGGCCTCGGCCTCTTGGTGCACCAGCACCTCTTAAGATTGCCATGTTTTATCTTTTCCTTTATATCAAATAACGGATAAGTGTTAGAATAATAACACAACACATGGCATCAAGTCATATATATTTTCATATTAGATGTAATGTACATACTAACGTATATTACATCATCCAGCTGATTTATGACCAGTGGTTACATCGTATATCCCACGTTGTTGTCATCAGATGAATGATCTGAGCCAACAGGTTTCTCCGGCTCTAAAGGCATACTAGCCATTATCCCTGTTCATCTTTACACATTTACACCAATGGTCGTGTCAGTACTCATTTTCAAAAAGTGCTCAAAGTCAAAAGGCTTAAGAACCTAACTCCGTTATCCGAACAGAATGGCCAGGTAAGTGTCTACCATGGGGGCCTCACCGGGTTAGCAGTGACTTATGGCACACCCACGTAGACTAGCCTTGCCTTCGGCACCAAACTGTCCGTGGTAACATAGTTAAATACTTGCCAGAAAGTTTTGCTCTGATACCATAAAATGTAACAACCCGACTTTTCTAAAGCAGTATAATTTTTTTTTTTTTTTTAAATATCATTTCAAAATGACCAGAGTAGTGCACCGGAGCGATTGAGTAACTGATATATATATTAAAATACCCATGGTAGCATGTTTTGCTGTTTACACAGCGGTACAAGGGTGTTTCAAAAGAAATGACAGAAAGGAGTCTTCAGCTGGGACTCCTAGGCGTGCCGGAGTCCATGCATCGAACCCCGTGTAACGGTTAACCTCATGATTACATACATCATATATGTACAACAGACATTCATAGACTTTGGCAACACTTACTACGGTCAGACATAGGGTATACATATCAGATATGTATAGCAATAACGATACAGTATGATGACAGACTTTCATACAGTCGGATGATAGACAACAGTACAATCGGAGTACAGACAATAGTACAGTCGGATGTACAGACAATAGTACAGTCGGATGTACAGACAATAGTACAGTCGGATGTACAGACAATAGTACAGTCAAAGTACAGAACAATAGTACAATCGGAGTATAGACAGTAGTACAATCGGAGTACAGGCATGACAGACAATTGGCATGACAGAACAACAGTACACTCGGAGTACAGACAATATACACATATGCATACAATAAACATCAGAGTTAAGGTTACCAGTACGCGAACGTACCTTCGTTGACGGATTACGGTATTTCTAGCACGTTTTACGGAAAACTGTACTTTTACGGAAAATCGTGAAACAGTGGCACGACGGGCAGCGCAACGGCAGCAGAATCAACGTTTCAGATATCCTATGAGAATAATGTCACTTCCATTAGTAATTTGACATTATAACTGGCATTTTAGGTAAAAATTACCATTTTGCCCCTATAACCCTACTTGGCGGAATTTCGCCAGCGCTTCCGCTACATAGGCTATTTTCTTCCCAAAATTTCGCCAGAACTTCGACGCATTTATGATTCTTGAAAATAAAGACTAAAATAGCCCTCCCATATGATACCCAAAAAAATAAAGACTATTCTAGCCTTACTAACTATTAAACTAAAGACTAAAAACTAAAGACCGAAAGTCTTACCCGTTGAAGACTTCTTTTTTAAAGTTGTAAACACATTAAAGCAACTTGTTCAAGAAGCTAAATCTTGACCATTTGACTCTCTTGGTCGACATGCATGGGCTGTGGTGGCATCAAGAGATTGGTTTCCACGTGATGACTCTTGTTGCTTTATGCCCGGTCTGCTAGTTTTTCCCGATCGGTACCCGATTCGCGTAATTTCGGAGAAATCTCAAAATTCTGGATTTACAACTTTGAAGACAAGTTCTCACTTACTAGAAATGTCCAAGTTAACCTAAATTTTGATTCCATATAGGTCTCCAACAGTCCAGTTGAAGTTCCTCGAAAAACGTGTCCGAACGCGTCCGGTGTCGGAATTCGTTTTCGGAGATATCAATCTCTTCGAAATAATTCACGATTCCAAATATGTCAAAATAAATTCAAACCCATTCCTAAATGTTGAGTTAGAATTTATTTTCCTCTCTTCCAAAATTTTGCCTATATGCTTTTTTCCTATTTTGTTTTATTAGGAAAATGCACAAACGGCCTCGGAATTAACTTCCGGAAGAGGTCACTTAAAGGTAAAAACTCACTGATCAATATTTTACCTTGACCTTGAAATTCCTATTTCTAGATCTCTAGATAGGATCCGTTTCCTAATTAAAATATTACTATTCACACTTTTTACTTTAATTAATTATATTAATATAATAATATGCAACTTGATAAATATATATATATAATAATTTTTTTTCTTCTTTCACCAACAAAGATGTCGGCAGCCCCCTTGTGAATATATATATATTATATTTTTTTTTATTTAATTAATTATTTAATTATTTACTTATTTAATTTTCCAAAAATTTCACAAAAATACCTAATTGGTCAATTCTTGTATTTAGGCTTAAAAATACCTAAACTCAAATATTTTTCACAAAATTTCCAATTAATTAGTAAATATATTTTTACTAATATTCAACTAATTTCCACTAATTTTTGAGCTTCCCATAATTATTACTGAATTTCCTTTGCATATGCTTAAGTAATTAGCCCAATATTACTTAATTACTTAATTATCATAACTTGATAATTTTCTTAATTACAATGTCTCATTATCTTCATATTCTTGCATTAACCTTGGTATTATCATACCTCCAACATTATTCCATAATTACAAGGGTATTTTGGTCTTTTTACTACCTTTTGAACATTCTTATACAATTTTCCCAAGTTCATATTTTATTAAATTACCATAATTATGGATAATATACTCTCCTAATTCACTTGGTCATTTTATGCCTTTTGGTATTTTTCCCATAATTTCCTAAGTTGATTACCCTTTCAGGGGCATTTTGGTCATTTTGGCTCTTTGGCCCTTAAATTCCCTAATTTCTTGTAGAAATTCTACTTAGAAAATAGACTGTATTTACACAATACCGGAGATTGAAATTTCACTTATCAGAAATATCCAACTTTTATTTATAATATGCCAGATAAATATCCGGGTATTACACCCTCACTCTCTTTGTTGAAGCTCTTCCTACTCTCATTTGCGTCAATATGAACCAAGTAGAGTTTCTTCTCTTCACCGTTATCTTCTTCTTCTCTATCACCTTTATTCTTTCTCTTTTCTTTCACCATCACAACATTGAGAAACCAATTTCTAGCGAAGTTCTGCAGTTTTCGGGGAGCTCATGAGTTTTCCGACAAGCTTATGAATTTTCCAGTGAACTTTTCCAATTTACTAAAAGAGTAATGATTTTAACAAAATTCATAATGGTTTTGACAAAATTTATAAATACTGATAATATATGTAAAATGATTGACAAAGAGTTTTGAATTGTGACCAACTGAGTAATGAGATCGACTAAAATAGTAAGGGTTTTAATAAAATTGATAAGTACGGATGATATGTGTAAAATGATTGATTAATGAGATTCACTAAAATAATAATTGTTTTCACAAAACCCGTAATGATTTTGACAAAATCAGTCAGTATGGACAATATGTGTAAAATAATTGACCAATAGTTTTGTGTTGTGATCAATTGTGTAAGAGTTTTAACAAAAATCATAATAGTTTTGACAAATATCATGAGGTTTTGAATCCAGTCACCTTTATTTATTTATTTAAGAACGGAGGGAATAATGGTAAATTCATCAACATTTTAAAATTTTAATTTGATTCTTGCCACCTTTATGTCATTTCAAATGTTAACAAACTTTTTTTGACTTTGAAATTTCAGATGGTATTTAAATAAGATTTTCCCAATTAGAAAAAAGGAAAAAGACATTTAAATATCACTTCAACTTTTAAAACTCATAAAAGATTGTTAAAACTTGCAGATGATAAAGAATGAATGTGTGGAAATATGAGTTTTTCATGTTTTGGCTTAAAGATCAAAATGCTCCTTTCACATATATTTTTAGTATCTAACAATTTTGTCAAAATCATAACGATTTTTGTGGGTTGTGACCAATTAATTAATGAGATTGATTAAAACAAAAATAATTTTGACAAAACTCGTAATAGTTTTGACAAAATCGTTATGTAATGAAAAAAATGTGTGAAAATGACATTTTGGTCTTTAATCCAAAATATGAAAAATCCAGATTTTCACACATCCCTTCTTTATCATTTACAAGTTTTAATAGTCTTTTATAGGTTTTGGAAGTTGATGTGATATTTAATTTTTTTTAAAAGAATCATATACATAATTATTGACTCAATTTCTTTGGTTTCAAGTCAGTCCACATGTCCCAAAATGGAACTTGAAAATGTTATGTTTTTACCATATTGTCTTTCACTTTTTATTTTTATTATAAAAAAAAAACCCCTCAGCCAGAGGCGGACCTAGGTTGTAGGTTGGGGGGGCAAGAGCCCCCCAATTATTTGGGATTTTTTTTATAAAAAAAATTAATACATGTTTGAATGATTGTCACCCTTAAATTAAGTGTTCACCCTTAATACACCAAGGCTACACTTCGTAATGAGATGAGGGGTAAATGGTTGAATGATTGTTTAGTGCCTGCCTTATATTGAAAAAAGATATATTTGATAGCATTGATAATAAGGCAATTATGATGGAATTCCAAAAAATAAGGCTTAGAATGATGACATTATAATTATTTTTATTGTAGTATACTTTTTTTTATTAAAATATATGTACTTGAACTTATTGAGTACCCACCCTTCATTGTTATTTATGTAGCTGTATTTATTTCTAACAGTACTTAGCCTTATTTTTCTAAATAACAGGTTTGTAAAATAATTGTCTCTCTTATTACATCATCAATATTCACTTGATTTCATAAATATTATTTTGATATATATTTTTTTTCTTGTTTATATTTTTTGTTTTTTTAAAGCATTTAAAACTTTCCTTAAAAAAAATAATTTCGGGGGTGCTACCCCGAACCCCTGAATCCCCCGCCAATTATTCCCCCTTCTATAATTTTTTGGGTTCGCCACTGCCCTCAGCACCCCTTGCTAGTCGTCGCAACCCTCTGCTAGTCCCCATCGCCAGCAACCACTCAACAGGCGACCAGTTGGGATTTTTTGTGACAAAATTGACTAATAAAGTGTAACATATAATTAACGAAGTGTTGTATATATCCTAAAAAAGTATTTTAAATTAAATTGTTCAAGTGCAAAATTTGTTAAAATGAGTTATCAGTTTCTAAATGAGAGTTACCAGAACTTAATTCTCTTTTTTTTTTAACAATGAACTTAATTCTCTTGATGTAACTTGGTTTTTTATTAAACTTAATGTAACTTGTTTAATCCACAAGATTTAGATATTTCAACTTATCTATGATCTAATTATTATTAAATGGGAGTTGAATCAACATACGTAATATTCTCATTGGTCCTTGTTACATGGTACTTTTATCTAATTTACACAAATAAAAAAAATGACGGTTAACTCTATTAAATCCACCTTAAATTAATAAATATGGGTAACTCTGTAAAAGGGAGGCGCCGGGGGAGGCATCCTAGGTGATGTGAACTTGTGAAAATATAGGCTTGGGTGGAGACATGTGTACTCTCAATCCTGTATGCCTTGGGGAGCAAAGTCATAGCGCACTGCCCTTGGATTGTGGGTAAACCCAACCCCTCTCCTAAAATTTTCATAGATATATATATATATAGACACACACACATTTATAATTTATATATATTGGTAAAAAAAATTAATAAGTACTCCTTTCAGTCCTTAATATTAGACATATTTAGGAGTTGATCTCAGTCCTAAATATAAAATAGTTTGCATATTTGTCAATCTTTTCATAATTTACTTTTATTGATACTCCCCCAACTATAATCAATAAGGAGAAAGAATGAGAAAATTAAGGAAGATGATTAGGGTGTTTTAGAAAATACTCTTACATATCATATTAATCAACTTAACTAACTTCCTTAATTTAATCAAATAAGGTAAATATATCTTACATTAAAGACGAAGAGGAATAATATCTTTACAATATATTATCTTTTTGAAGTGATAAAAAGTATTTATATATTTATATTTAGATAACAAAACTATAATTAAATTACTAGCTTAGGTCAACCACTTTCGGGCTTTTTTTAAACCAATATATACAACAAACAGTAAAAGAAAATACTAAGATTTATAAGAAATTCGTCCAGCCCAATAACGATTTCTTTTAACGTTAATTTTCATCAGTCAAATTCTTTTATTAGGTCTTACATTCATTTAATTTTTTTAATGAAAAATTGAAATCATTCAAAAGGCAAATGTTTACCCTACAAGAATTAATGCATCGCATTCGATGAACATTTCATATGAGGTCACAAGCATTCAGCATAAAAAGCTATGCCCAGCCAATTATATAAGTTATGTCACATACCTACATTGTGTGGGAGGCAGGGGCGATCTAGAAATTTATTGAAGGGGTACCATTGGCAGGGGATTTAGGGGTTCTGCTCCCGATTTTTTTTTTTTTTAGGAACGTTTTAAATACATTAAAAAACAAAAGAATATAAAGAAGGAAAGAAAAGAATATCAAAAAAATATTAATGAAATCAAGTGAACTATGATATGATAAGAAAGACAAATATTTTACAAACCTGTCATTTAGAAAAGCAAGGCTTGATGTTAGAAATGCAATTACATAAATTACACTGAAGGATGGACACTTAATATGTTCAAATACATATATTTTAATAACAAAAGTATATTACAATGAAAATAATTACAATGTCATCATTCTAGGCCTTATATTTTAGAATTTCATCATAATTGTCTTATTATCAATGCTATCAAATACATCTTTTTCAATATAAGCCACTAAACAATCATTCACCATTCATCCCCTATTTGATTAAGAAGCGTAGTCTTGATGTATTAAAGGTGATCATTTAATTTAAGGGTGAACAATCATTTAAATATGTGTGTGTATATATATATATATATTTATTTATTTGTTTGTTTGTTTGTTTATTTATTTTAAAACATTTCAAATTTAAGGAGGGCACTTACCCCCGTTATATATAACTTGGGTCCGCCCTTGGTGGGAGGTTGAAATCATGACTTTGTACACTTGAGTGGGTAGATGTGTCAAAATGTGTGAAGAATGGCCAGGTGGTTCGAATGGCCTCCTCCATGTTCAATATATGTTGTATATATATGTGGACAGGGCAAGAATTTATATAAACTCGGTTTGAGATATCAGTGGCAGAAGTGATTTTTTTTTAATGGGCTTTTTCAGATGGATTTTTTTTTCTTCTAAAAGTCATATTGTAGATATGATTTATAATTAAAAAGTCACTTTTTGGTCAAAAGCCCATCATAACCTAACGCCATTCCAAACACCAAATTCAGATGATGTCACTGAGCTTTTAAGCCATTTTAATGCTAGGTCAAACAGGCTCAAAGAAGAAAAAATTAAAGTAATAAGCTCTCACAAGGATGAGATGTTCATGTAATGCATTGTAATAAAATTAAAAAAAAAACATTAAAATCGTTCATCTTTTGAATGCCTTCACCTTTTCATTTAAAATAAGTAAATGTTAGATCAGATAAGATAATTATTTGAATGTTGAAAATTGAACTTAAAAGAAGTTGTTTTGGTTTGAAAATTGAACTTACGTTCCTAAAGTGAACGAATTTTAGTGTAATATTTTGGTAAGATCGGGTAACATTTAATTATTTTCTTTTATGGTTTATAGTATATCGGCTAAGAAAAGAAAAAAGAAAAAATAAATACTATTTGAATTTAGAAAACCTCAAAAAATTTAAGAAATAGGGAAAGGACATAAAAGTAATGTGGTAGGAATATAATATTTTGAAGTTTATGTGCTTTTACTAAAATACCTGTCACATTTTTTTTCTTAAAAAGGGCAAGAACCCTAGTCGGCCGTTGTCGCCAAAGGGCACCACTGCATCGGCTGGCCGACCACTAGAGCTTCGATAACAACTTGAGTATAATGATTAGCAACTTGGATACATATATTGACAACCTCAAATTGTCAATGTGTACATTCAAGTTGTTAATTACTATTCTTAATTTGTCATTTTTTATACTCAAATTGTGAACGATACTTGAAAAGGGTAAAATATGACCTACAAGATTATTGACATTTTGGGGAGCTAAACTTGTTGATATCTATACTAAAATTGTTAATACCTAAGTTGTTAATTGTTATTCTTAAGTTGTCATTGGTTATATTCAAGTTGTCAATGACGTTTGATAGTGATAAAAATAACCTAAAATGTTGTTAATGTTTAGGGAGCTCAAGTTGTCAATATCTATACTCAATTTGCTAATTATTATTCTTAAATTGTCTATACTCAAGTTGTTAACGACGCCTGAAAGGGGTAAAATATGACCTACAAGGTTGTTGACATTTGGAGAGCTCAAGTTGTCAATATCTATACCTAAATTGTAATCGCTATTTTAAAGTTGTTGTTTCCTATATCCAAATGTCAACAACCTTGTAGGTCATGTTTTATTCCTGTCAGGCATTGTTGACAACTTGAATATAGTAATAACAACTTAAAAATAACAATTAACAACTTTAGTATAGATATTGACAACTTAAGTTCCCAAAATGTCAATAATAGGTCATCTTTTACCCCTATTAAGCGTTACTAACAACTTGTGTATATATATATAATGAGAACTTATGAATAAGAATCATCAATTTGGTATTGGTATTGATATTGAAAATTTGAGCTCCTCAAATGACAACAATCTTTTAAGTCATATTTTACCTCTATTAGTTGTCAATGGCAACTTGAGTATAGGAAATGACAACTTAAAAATAGTAATAAGCAACTTGGTATAGATATTAACAACTTCAGCTCCGCAAATGTCAACAAATTTGTAGGTCATATTTTACTTTTATCATACGTCGTTAACAACTTGAGTATATACAATGACAATTTAAGAATATCAATTAGCAACTTGGGTATATAAAATAATAATTTGACTATATAATGATAACTTAAGAATATCAATTAGTAACCTGGTTAAACACATAAGTTGCTAGTTGTTGAGGGTTCTTGCCCCTTAATTTTTTTTTTTTAAAAAAATGTGAGGGGTATTTTAATAAGAGCACATAAAATTTAAAATCCTAAATCCATACTTATGACATATTTTTCCTTTTGCAAATTTAATAGATATTTTAAGGTTTCTGTAATTTAAATGGTACTTTTTCGTTATTTTCAAAAAGAAAAGAATTTGTTTATATATAAATATAAAGTATGAGTGTTTATTTGGATTAACGGTAAAATCTATTTTTCCAACCTAATTTATAGATTTATAGTGTATAAGATAAATATATGAAATGAATTTTCTATCTACTTATCTTAAACGCTAACAAAGAAGCAGTCGATGGTTAGACTAATTTTTAACAGTAAGAAATAGAAAGAAAAAAAAAAGTGGTTTAGAATAATGAATTACATATTTTTTAAAATAAATAGAGAACAGGGAAAAAAAGAAAGTGAGTCATATCTAATATTTGAACGAGAGAAAAAAAGTGGGACCGTTGGTGAGTGTCTCTCCAAAGCTGCTTTAACCTGCTTGTCGTTCTCTCCTCTGTTCACTACTCTCCTCGCTCCTCGCTCCTCGCTCCTCGCTCCTCGCTCCTCACCCTCTCTCTCCTTCCTCCTTAATCTCCTCTCGATTTCTCTCTCATCCCCAACACACAAGGTACCTACTGTACTCTGCCCTACTCTATCACCTATCACTCACTCAACATCTCTCGACTCACTCCGCTCTCTCTCACATATAAATCCTTTCTCACTCTCTTCTCTTCCCTTTGTGAATGTGATTGCAGATTTCGCTTCTCCAGATTTGGCCTCACAAATGGCCTACATGTGTGCTGACAGCGGCAATCTCATGGCGATTGCTCAACAGGTCATCAAGCAAAAGGAACAGCAAGAACAACAGCAGCAGCAGCATCAGCATCAGAACCACCACCATCATCAGCAGCAGAATCATCAGCAGCAGAATCATCTGGGGATTCATTCAATCGCTCTTCATCCATGGACGAACACTCCTCCTCTGGGTTTTGGCCTCACCGGAGCTGATTTCTCCGACCCCTTTCAGGTTGGGTCTGGCCCTGACGCATCGGAGTCCGGTTTTCAATTTCCTCATCTGGACCCTCACCACTCTACTGGGTTTAGATTTTCTGATTTCGCTGCTGATGCTGGCGGCGGCGCGTGCGGCGCTGCCGGTGAGTTTGATTCCGACGAGTGGATGGATAGCTTGATAGGCGGTGCTGGTGGTACTGGTGACTCAACGGATAGTTCCAATCTGCCTTCTGCGTGCGACGCGTGGCAGAACAATGCCGATTTCGGTCTTTACGCCTCTAACCCCTTCGCCACCTGCCCTACCCGACTCTCGCCTCCGTCGGACCTCAATCGGGTCATTTTCTCGTCGGAGCCTGCCACGTGGACCTCTCCCCCACCGCCATCTTCACCGACCTTAGTTAAAGAAGTTGCTGCCCCTAAACCAGCACCAGCTTCGCCGCCACCGGCGGAGCCCGCAGTACGCCGAAACGACAGTGGCCATGGCGTTTTGTCGAGCGTTGCAGAAACCAGTGAGTCCACACATCCACTTCTGAAAGCTCTTATCGACTGTGCTGGACTGGCCGAGACCGAATCAGATCAGGCTGAAGAATCTCTGGTTCAGCTCAGCAAAACGGCGTCGCAGCACGGAGATCCTACTCAGAGAGTGGCCTTCTTCTTCTGCGAAGCTTTACGCAGCAAAATAAAGCCAGAAATGGTGGAGACTCCTGGATGTACTACTTCAGAGGAAGAGTTAACACTCTCGTACAAAGCTCTGAACGATGCCTGTCCTTATTCAAAATTTGCTCATCTTACAGCGAATCAGGCTATACTGGAAGCTACTGAAGGAGCCTCAAAGATTCACATAGTGGATTTTGGGATTGTTCAAGGTGTTCAATGGGCGGCTCTCTTACAAGCATTCGCTACTCGATCTTCAGGGAAGCCTACAAGCATTCGCATTTCTGGAATTCCTGCTATGTCTCTGGGAACATCTCCTCGTGCTTCTTTGCTTGCCACAGGGAATCGTCTCTCTGAGTTCGCGAAGCTTCTGGACTTGAACTTCGAGTTCGAACCTATTCTGACTCCAATTCATGAGCTGAACCAATCCAGCTTCGCTACTGATCCTGATGAGGCCTTGGCTGTGAACTTCATGCTTCAATTGTATAATCTGTTGGATGAGAGTAACGTTGCGGTGGAGACTGCACTCCGATTGGCTAAATCTTTGAAACCTAAAATCGTTACTCTTGGAGAGTATGAAGCTAGCTTGACCAGGGTTGGATTCCTGAACCGGTTCAAGACTGCGTTGAAGTACTTCACGGCGATGTTCGAGTCTTTGGAGCCGAATTTGCCGCGCGACTCGCCTGATAGGCTGCGAGTGGAGAGACTTCTGCTTGGCCGGAGGATCTCCGGCGTGGTTGGATCAAGGTCACAGGTGAATGTAAGAGAGCACATGGAAGATAAAGATCAGTGGAGGGTTTTGATGGAAAGTGCTGGTTTTGAATCTGTAAACCTCAGCCATTATGCAATTAGTCAAGCTAAGATTCTTCTGTGGAATTACAATAGTTCTCTGTATTCATTGGTGGAATCTGAACCTGGGTTTTTGACTCTGGCTTGGAATGAGGTCCCTCTTCTGACTGTTTCTTCTTGGCGTTAAAGGGGTTATTGCTTATTTGCTTCGATTGGAAATGGGTTTCCACCTGGTGCTTTTTTCTCTGGCGTGGAACTACTAATTGTCTATATGCCATTGATGATCATGCTTGGTCCTTAGTTAAGCTATATACAGATTGATGTTATTGGAACTGCAATACAAGCCCTCTTGAGTATTTTAGGAGGAAGATATTACCAATATGGTGTGTTTTCTGCAGCCTGATCAATAGTTCCGCGCCTTTCTCTTCTCTTCTTTCCAATTGATTTTTGCTTTTGTAGTATTTTGATTTCATGTTCTAGTGTTCCTAGGTTTGAAGACTTGACTAGACAATTAGTGGACAAGGTAGTGCAAAATGAAGAAATGGGAGGAAAGAAGTTTTCTCTCCCACTGGTGTCTGTAACTCTGTAAATCTGAATTTGTTGTATGCATTTAATTTGGTCTTTAAATATCAAAGGATTTTCATCTTTACTTTTTGACTCAGACTGGAATTGTTCTCTAAACTGAAAGTTATTTATAGCTCCTTTAAATCTTTACTAGTTTTTGAGTAGGATCATGGTGAAGCTCTGATGTCTGTGATATATATCTTCCCAGAGTCTTAACTTTCAAATCTGCAATATCGGTTCTTTCCCTTTACTCTGGTCACTGGGTTCATTTTCATCAAGTCCAATTGAATTCTTGAGCAAAGAATGACACTGTTTTCTATGTTTGAAGTTTAACACATGATTAATACCCTTGAAGTATTTGAGTCTTTGATTTGATTTGATGACATATATTATGCCGTTTTCCATGCAAATTGTTGGGTGATGCAGACACATTGGTCAGATGCCACAGAGTAGTAAACTGCTGCACAAGTTTTTTTACCTCACAGTGAGTCTGTGACTGTGACTCATGTACTATTCTGTGTAGGAGTGGGGAAAAAGTACTTGCTGGGTCATAATACTGATTTTCCTTTTCACATCAATTTGCAGAGACATGGATTCTTCTTCAGGAAAGTGTGGATTGCTTTCTGGGCCACTTGCAACCTGCCTTTTAGACCAAGTAGTTATAAGTATAACTTGAATTCCATATTTGATGCTTGTTATTTATTTTGGATCTTATAGTTAGAAACCTAAATAATTGATGTATAAAATGAAGTTAGGAACTTGACTCTATTATGGAGTGAAGTGGCAGACTATTATTTATTGCCCATACTATGTGACTGTCAAACTTAGTACTATTTTCTGTGTGGGTGAAGTACAAGCCTTGCTTGGACCCTGCCATTGCTTTCCTTCACACTATCTTCAGAAATTTTTGTTTCTTTCTTTTTACTGTTTTCCATGAAAGTGTTTGATTGCTTTCTTTGCCAGTAGTAGTGCTTGTCCTTCTCAGATCTAAGGGGCCAAATTTAATTGGCTTTGTTGGCTGTCTCTTTCGCTCTGCAAAATCAAAATTCCCTTTCTTTTTTAGAACAACATAGAGAGATAAGAATGGGTAAGAAGAGCCAGCCCCTTTCTGTGAGTCTCTGATACAATCTGGCTAAGATTGTGACAAAGGAAGACTATTGAATGAAATGATAATTTGCTGTTTCTGGGTGTTCTGTGATTGTGACAATTCAAGTTTGTGAAATAGAAAGTTATCTTATTTGAACACTCTAAAATTAAAGTTGAGGTTGGAGAGATAGTTATATATAAGGAATGAAAGTATTTATGAGGTTCACTTTTTCCTTATTATTATTATTGAAAAAAAAAAATCCTTTTCTTTTTTCTGTTTTATCTTAGAAGTACTTTGTAACTTGTAAGGTTTTAACTCATGTGAAGTGGGGAGAAACAGAGAAAGTGAAGTGAATCTCAATTTTGTGAGATCAGAAAGTGTGTTTTTTTCCTCATTAAATCTATCTTTCTTTACTTTACCTCTAAATTACTTTTAGGGTTTAGGAGAGATTTTAATACATTTTGACAAAAAATTCAAATCTGAACTTTTTCTCTTTAGACTTGATTTTGTTTAAAGGATCCCATACAAATAGAGTACAGACTACTAAACTTGGCAACTTAAGCGTCCTATTAATTCTCACATTTTATTGGTACCATCCTCACCTAAAGATAATTCATTCAAAATAAATGCAAAGTACTTCAAGTGCATGTTTGGAATTTAGTTCAAGATTAAGTAGCAAATCCGCCTCTGAAATATAGGTATATGAGCAATGTTGTCTTGAAAGTTTTTCTTGTCTCAATGTTGCCCTAGAAATTTCAAAACGTAGTAATGTTGCCTTATTCTATTAAAAAACTAACGTTGATCGTCAAAAAATTGACATTAACCGTTAACTTTTTAACAGAAATGGGCAACATTTGTTCGTTTTGAAACTTCTGAGGCAATATTGAGATAAGAAAAACTTTCAAGTAACATTGCTCCTCAATAAAAGCTTTTGGAGCAAATTTGCTACTTAACCCTTTAGCTTAAAGGTCCATATAGAGGTGTAGAAAACTCAATTTATCCTATAATCACGTTTGGCTGCTCTGAAATTTGTGTTTCGCAGATTGAAATTATCTTTTAAATCCCAGTTCTTCCAATAATTTCCAAACTTTAATTTGTTAACTTAATATTGTTTAAAGAGTAAATACCCTTTCTGGTTCCTGACAAAAAACACGGACCCCATTTTGGCCCCTGACAAAAAAAGACTATTATTCGTCCTTTTTATGCAACTAAAAAGGACCTTTTGGAAATTTGTGAGGGATCAAAATGTCCACCAATCGACCCTTATTCGTCCTTTTTATGGACTAAAAAAGACATTTTTTTTGTCAGGGACCAAAATAGGGTTCGTGTTTTTTGTTGGGGACCAGAAAAGGTATTTACTCTTGTTTAAATTTAAAAAAGGATTTTCAAATACAACCATAATACAAGTTCCTTACCTCTCGGTGCAACCCCATACAAATGCTTGCTTAGAAGCAATAATTTGTTGCTTCTCACATAACATGACTTTAGCATCCAGACACCATTACTTGAAAGTATTACAAGTCCCTAGATACACTTATTTAAGACGATGTAAATGAAGGTTTTAAAATATGTATGGTGTGTATTAGAGTTTAATATATATTTTTTGTTTTTAATGTAAGACCTAGTTAACTAACTTAATTAGATTAAGGAAGTTATTTAAGTTAGTTAACATGACATTTTTTTCCTTTTAAAATACCATAATCATCTTTCTTAATTCCCTCGTTAGCTTTCATTGATTATTGTTGAGGAAATATCAATAGGGCTAATTTGGAAAAAAAATGTTATATATGTAAAATATGTATTACATTTAGAACTAATATCAACTAACTAATTATTGTCAAACTCGCGAATTAATTCTTCGAGTTTACCTTACCTTACAAAAGTGTGTCTAGTCACTTCTAAACTCGGTTAAACTTACGAGTTTACACACCAGATTTATTGTTTTTATGTTTCTAATTTACAAAGTCGTGTTTGCCAATTTTTTTATTTGATCATGCTGAATGACTTTATGTATGAATTTTATAAAAAAGTTTTTGTTTTTTTTGAACAATATAAAAAAGTTTTTGTTGAGTATGATAAATTATGAATATTAATATTTAAATTTAAAATATATTTAAATCAAATTATCATTTTTATATTTTAATTATTTGATTATACATTATTAATACCTATTTATTGATAAAAGCAAACTCTTGTTTACAATTCGAGTCTATGATACAATTTTGCTTCACTGTCCTGTTTTTGTTTAAACTCGTGAGTTTGATAACCTTGAACTCACTAATTATACATTAAGGATTAGATGAGTATAATCATAAAATATGTTACTGCAAAAAAACATAAATTTTAGAAATATGTATCAGATTCACTTGGCATTTAAACTGTCTTTTGTGTACATTAATACTCTGAGACGCAGGCTTGGATTGTACATCATTATTCCCATGTTATATATATATGCAAGTCACAGAAAAATTGAGCAACAGGAAATTTTTTAACTTGTGTGAAATTTAACTTCAACCGAAATCTTACCTTCAAGGTCTTTCTAAGAATCTTCCTATGGAGGAAATAATCAATTCTTGTTTCCAGTTTTGGGTCTTCACATTTTGTGGTAACTTTTCAAAGTTCTTTAACGTTTTGTCTCATACTGATACACATAATTTTTTTGAAGAATCCTGAGAAGTCTTTTTAAGTTATTTCTCTACCCTTTTTTGGTTATCTTGTAAGCACATTCATGAGATGATTTTGTGCAATACAATTAATTCTAAGTAAGATCTAAAATAACTTCAAGTGAAGTAAAAGCTAAAAAAAGAAGGATTCACCTTCTTGAGACTTATAGTAATGAAGGTTTGGTCACACATATCTTTTCATTTTTCTGCCCTCATTCTAAAATGTACTCTTCTGCTTCTATTTAGAAGGTAAAAGAAAAATATTTTAAAATTTATTTATAAGTTACATTATTGAAATTTTTATATGAATACATGATTTTACCCTTTATTTTTATTGTATAGACTTTTTGCTCTGGAACTTAGTCTATACTCATCTGTCTTAAAATTTAACAACTTTACAACTTATATCTATTTAATATATATTATTTCCTTAAAACAACAAAGTCCACATTATAATAAACGAAGTGTAAAATTGTACATTTATACAAAAAAAAAAAAAATCAAATGACATGTGTTACGGACCTGCACAAGGCCCAATGACAGTGAGGCCCAATGATAGAGATAAGGCATATCAGAACCTAATATAAAGGAGGATCCTAACTCACCCATAATCAATGAATATCTTCAAATATGATATAGCAGTTAGGATGCTTGGGCCGAAGATCACGCAAGGTCTACAATATCCAACCTAAGGTACACTCTATAAATACAAAGGTCAAGTCTTAAGGTACACACGTTCTAATCTCTGAACTATTTACATTCCGTCACACTGTGCACATACCCCACCCCCTTGGCGAAGAGTCTGGTTGTGTACAGTGATCCTACGTTCTTCTGGGTGCTTGCCTCATAATCATTCAGGAAGAGCCAATTGATCCAACATCAAAGCACCAACCTGTCAGGCTGGACATCTGTGTTCTACACGAGAACAGTGGCGCCGTCCGTGGGGATTGTAAATTTCGATCCCCGTGACCAATGAGGGTTAATACAAGAAGTACAAGCTAGAGGCAGGCGGAAGAAGCACTACCTAACCGAGACCAACAACACGAGCAGCAGCCTAAAGAACCGGTCAACCCCGTCCTTAACAATGGGCATTCAGGGGAAGATCAGGAATCACCGCCGAGGCACGTGCAACAATTAGAGGAGCCGATCATCCCCCACTTGGAGAACGTCCTGTCGGACATGGCGTCTACGGCAGGGACAAATCCTAAGCAAGCGGACGTCCACCAAGGACCGTAGAACTCAATCCCGGAAGCTTTTCCAGTCGGAAATCCAGATATTCTCTGTCTGCAAAACACTCTGAGCTCACTGCTGAGACGAATGGAGACCTCGGATAACCGAACCTCTCTGCAGATGCAGCGACTGGAGGAACGCCTAAAGCAGAGGGAGTCCGCGTCCTCCAAGGAGGGCCGATATGGTAGAACTCAAGGAAAGGAGAGAGATGGAGAGAATTCTCGCGATCGATAGAGGATAGACGGGTCAGAACGCGGCCGGAGTAAGAGCCCGGGGTACACTGACAAGAATTTGGATGGAGAGGATCAGAACCGAGGAGACAGACCTCATCGGCGTCCAGCGTCAGGAGTACAACGGAGAATGTACATTGGGCAACACAATAACAACCCTTTTTCATATGATATTTTAAACACGCCTTACCCGGACGATTTCGATTTGGCCGACCCACCAAAGTATGATGGAACCCAAGATCCGACATCCCACCTCAAAAATTTCGAAGTAGTGATGTTTGTGAGAAGACTCTGAGAGCCCCTCATTGCCCGAATCTTTGCTGCACCTCTCAAAGGAGCAGTGCCAAAATGGCTCCATACCCTACCTGTGAAGTCGATACAACGTTTCGAAGACTTAGTAGAGATATTTGAGTTGAATTTTGTGACCAGCAAAGAGCAACCAAAGTCTCAATACACTTTGGACAAAATTAAGCAGCGACCAGGGGAGACACTCCAAAGTTATCTGGATCGATTTAAGCACGTGGCTTTACAGGTGCGTGGACTAAAGGAAGACGTACACGTGCACCTATTAGCCGTTGGCCTAGATGGTGAATCTTGGCTGGCTGAATCGTTTTTTAAGGAACCTGCCAAAAACCTGAACGACTTCATAACTCGGTCAAAGAAATATCTGGAGATGGAGCAAATGCGCATAGCAAATGCCCCCCAGAGAGAACAGGATAGGAGGACTCCTCCAAGGGACAAGGAGCAGGCCGAGGGGCGCAAGCAAGACCGTCGGGGAAGAAATTCGGATAATAAACCCCGCAATACAAAGTCTGAAACAAGGGGTAGGTACGATAAATATACTCCCCTAAATGTCTCACGCTCCCAACTGTGGAAGGAGGTAGCATTGACTGAGATGCAGAAAACCGAGAGACCTCGGCCTCTTAGGAACCGAGCGAGTACGGACCAGACCCGTTTTTGCGCTTTCCATGACGGACCGGGCCACACTACAGACCAGTGCTATGAACTCCGTGACGCCATTGAGAAGTTCGTCAGGGACCGTAAATTACGTCAGTATGTGATAAAAACTTAAGGGCGGAAGAGAGATAAGCGCAAACAAGGAGACTGACATGATAACCCGGCCCCAAAGAAGAAAAAAGACGATAAGCGGTGAAGGCCGGACAGTGATGAAGAGGAATTCCCAGAGGCCGAGTTCGATTGTAACGTGATCAGCGGGGCCTTTGGCGGAGGAGGAGACACAGCAAGCCAGCGGAGGAAGTATCTGAAGGAGGTTTTCTCAGTAAGGGACCACCCGAAGTTCAAAGAGGATCCCGACAAGACGGAACGTCCTCAACTGCTTTTCACGAAGGAAGACTTGAAGGACGTGGTACCGGGCCATCAAGACGGCCTAGTAATCACGGGAACTCTGGTGAACTGCCGGGTTAAAATAATCTTCGTTGACACCGGGAGCTCAGCAGACATTATTATCTGGGACGCCTTCAAAAGGATGAACCAAGATCAAGAAGACCCGAAGCCATGCAAGACGACCCTCGTAGGGTTTAACGGGGAATTCTCCCCTCCCAAGGGATACATTGACCTCAGACTGACTTTGGGGACGAAGGAAGGTTTTAAGTCAGAACAAGTAAGGTTTATCGTGGCCAAGTTCCCTTCCCCGTATAATGTGATACTAGGGAGGCCGACTATCCACAACTGGGATATGTTAGTGTCCACCAAGCATCAGAAGCTAAAAATGGTGAGTAATAACAACAAAGTTCTCACCATTAAGGGATATCAAAAAGAGTCATGTCAATGCTATTTCGAGACAGTCCGGGAAGGCGAAGGCATAGCCTCATCCCCTCCCCAGGCTCGCGAAAGCCAGAGTGGCGCGAAGGACCGAGGAGGGGGGCTAGGCCAGCCAGTCAATATGGTGGAATTGGACCTACGAGAAGAATCCAAGATCCCACGTCCAGAACCAGAAGGAGAGTTAATGGATCTGATAGTGGGAAATGGGCCAACGCAAATCACAAAGATAGGCAAAACATTGAGTCCGGAGTTGAAATTAAGATTGGAGGAATTCTTAACAATGAATCGAGATGTTTTCTCTTGGAGCTCATCAGAAATACCTGGGATTGACCCAGGTTTTTGCTGTCATAAATTGGCCATACGACCAAAATCGTCACCAATGGCGCAGAAAAAGAGAAAAATAGGACCAGAGAGGCAACAGGCCCTTGAAAAGCATGTCGGCGAACTGCTAGAAGCAGGATTCATTTGAGAAATATAATACACCACATGGCTATTCAACGTGGTGATGGTCCTGAAACCAAATGGAAAGTGGAGGGTGTGCACGAACTACACGAATCTGAATAAGGCATGCTCGAAAGATTCGTATTCGATGCCCAACATCGACCAGCTAGTGGATAACTCATCCGGTTTCCAACTGCTTTCCTTCATGGATGCCTACTCCGGCTACAACCAAATCGCTATGCACCCGAATGACCAAGAGGCGACAGCCTTCATCACCGAAAAAGCAAATTATTGCTATAACATGATGCCATTTGGGTTAAAGAATGTTGGGGCTACATATCAAAGAAGGAAGAGTGGGTGGACCCGGAAAACGCCGACTCCCAGTAGCCGGGCTAGGCTCAGAGGACGACCTATGATGACATGAACCTAAGGTGCTGTTGGCCATGGAATCGTTGCCGCTCGCGATATATTGGGAGCTTAAAGCAATACAATCTCAGTAGGGACCGAGGTATCCGTCAGGAAGTGATTCCGACCCTGCGCGGGGGGGGGGGGGGTCATAAAAATTTATGGGCTCTGCCGAGATGACCTCGGCTTCATCCGGGTTCTCGGGACAAGGCCTAATGGGGGTGGAATTAGGATGAGGAGACCTAGGAACAACCGACGAAGGCCTCTCAGTATTCCTCCTGTCAGACCCACCTCGGAGAATGGCGGCTAGTTTCTGTTCCTCGGACAGGGGAGAGCCAAGTAGCCAAAAACTAGTTCGAGGATAATGCGCACGCAGTGCTTCCTCCTCTTCTGGGGTTAAACGTTGACTCGAAGAAGGTGGATGGTTAACCTTACCCATCAACACCAGAGGTTCAAACCTAGAAAGACATAAAATGTTTGATAAGGAGGGGAGAAAAACCAAAATAAGTAAAACTAGGTGGCATACACCCCCGCGAACAAAGGCATATAGTTATGAGAGTGTAACCAGAACAATAACCCAGAAGTTACCCAGAAATGCTACCCGAAACTCACCTAGAAAACCCAAAGACAAGCCTATTAACGGCAGGGGAAGGAAAAAGCGAAAATTGCGGAAATAAGCATAACCTCAAAGTAAAAGTAGATGAATGTAGGGGAGAGTAGGACATACCTGAATAGCTGAAAGTATGAGGAATGCAAAGTCGTGGAATCCGAGAGTCGTGGAGAGATTTCTGGTGCGAGAAGGCCAGAGGTTTTCAGAAATGAAGTAGAGAATGCCAAAACACAAATGAAGTAAGGACAATGGAGGGAAATATGAAATGATACTCAAGCGACATGGGTATAAGAGACTATTCACCCTTAAGCAGGGGTGACGTAAGACATGCGAGAGGTGCATTAAATGCGCACGAAAACCGGAGGCAGCTAGGCGTGGCGATTGTAACCCGTCGCCAATCAGTTGAGCCAGGTGTCAGAGGGCAATGATGGCAAATGCAGAGGGATCACTACCCCGAAGTCACGTGGGGCCCATGACGAGCACCCCGAATCCTCAAACCTCTTGATACTACCTCGGAACCTTGGGTCTTGAGAATGTAACCTCGAGCCCCCGGCGAGACTGGGGCCGAAGTTGAGGTCGATGAAACCTAGCCCGGCGGGACACGGTATAGTCGCAAGAGAGCCAAGGGCACATCAACCTATCTCGGATTACCAGCCCGAGAGCATAATACACCTCGGCAGCTCAAACACTTAAGCTACCGGGCTGGGGGCAACTGTTACGGACCTGCGCAAGGCCCAATGATAGAGATAAGGCATATCAGAACCTATCTAATATAAAGGAGGATCCTAACTCACCCATAATCAAGGAATATCTTCACATATGATATAGCAGTTAGGATGCTTGGGCCGAAGATCATGCGAGGTCCACAATATCCAACCTAAGGTACACTCCATAAATACAGAGGTCAAGTTCTAAGGTACACACGTTCTAACCTCTGAACTATTTACATTTCGTCACATTGTGCACACACCCCACCCCCTTGGCGAAGAGCCTGGTTGTGTACATTGATCCTACGTTTTTCTGGGTGCTTGCCTCATAAGCATTCAGGAAGAGCCAATTGATCCAACATCAAAGCATCAGCCTGTCAAGCTTGACATCTGTGTTCTATACCAGAACAACATGCCTTATAAATAAGACAATTTTTTTCCTCTCCGCCTTATAAATAAATCCAGAGAAGTATGAAATATGAGTAAAGTTGAAAGTTATTAAATTTTAAGATATATTGTTGATGAGATTTAAGATTTTTTTCCCTGATGAAATATGTTAAAAGTGATTTATCGAGTGAAATCAAATAGCTGAGATGTTAAGTGAATTTTTTTTTTGGACCTTGATTTTAGGTGAATTCAAATTACTGTCGGCTGCTTTCATTCAGCACAGAGATAAGGATAGGCTATTTCATTAATGTACTTAGTTTAATGAGAAAATTATATACATATAGATTTTATAAATTTCATTCAATACTCATATTTATAAGTTTTTTAGGGAAAAAAAGATTAAATATTTATAATTTTAAGTTATAAATGATATCCGGTAAAAAGAGAGTTAAAAATGATACAGTTTGACTGTAAATGTTGGAGTTATCTCTTAGAGACCTATTAGAATTAAATGAAGTTATTTAATTTGGTTATATGGGATCTATAGTCTTTTTTTCTTCTTCTTTTTTTGGTGTCATAACTCATATGTATATATGAGTTCTTTACCAATTTCTCTTTCACTTTTGAAAATGTAAATGACCTGGATTGAAAAAGAATTCTACAGCTGGATTTTGGATATTTTGAACATGTTTATTCAAAATTATTTGTCAAATATATCTCAATAACCTTTAAGAGATTGACCTAATATTTAAACAACATAAAACTTACAACTCTCGTGTCCTAAATATAAAACATAGTTAACTTTTTTAGAGATATTAAGAAAGATAATTAAATTAATTTCAAATATTCATATTTATCATTTTTTGTCCAAACTATTTTGTCTAACTGATATATAATCTAAGGATACACAACATATGATATCATTAAGTAACTTATATAACTTTCTTAATCTCTCTAAAAAAAATTTGTCCTATATTTAGGACCGAAGGGAGTAATAAACAATTATATTATGGGCGAATGTCCGTAACTCCTTATTATTTCAGGTTCTTTATGGTTGCTCATTCGTCCTTAAATATAAGTTTTAAAATAATTGATTTGCGGTTATCAAGAAAACAATAAAAATTAATTAAGAATATTAAATACTTCTTTGACATTTAATAAAAGACATATTTACTTAATTTGATTTGATTAAAGAAGTTAACTAAGTTGGTTAATATGACATGTATTTTCTAAAACAACTTAGTCATCTTCCTTAATTCTTTCCTTCCCGCTCCTCCTTGACTATTGTTGAGAGAGCATCATTAGGGTTAAATAGGACAAAATTGACAAAAATATAAAAATTATATCTTATATTAAGGTCTGGATGAGTATGTTCCAACTATACCCTTATTTGTAAAAAGAATAAGTGTGAGAGACAATAAATACAATCAAGAGGTAAAGTTGAAAAAAATGCAATAAATGTTTTGACAAACTTGAAATGAAGCTTATATTTTAGAACAGATGTATTCTCAAATTTGAAGCTTATATTTAGGAATTGAGGGAATATTATTTTAAACCCCATAACCTTGTTAAAATTTATTTCTTATACTCGGTAACTTCCTTAATAAATACTCCATCTATTCGTAAATATAAATCCCAATTGATTTTTTTGGAAAGATTAAAGAAACTAATTAAATTACTTGAAAGTATTTATATTTATCTTTTTTTCTCAAACTAAATTGCCTGACTTATAAACTAATATATAACTTAATCATACACAATATATGATATTATTAAATAACTTATTTAGCTTCTTTAATCATTAAAAAAAGTCAAATAGTTCTTATATTTAGGTCCGGAGTATAATAGCTTGGAAAGAGTTTCTCTCATGATTTTTTTTTTCTTGCTATTATGTTTTAGATTCTATATTGAAGTCACTGCTAAATATAATTTATTAATTTCACCCCATAAAATAATGGAAAAAGGTGCCTATAGTTTCTTTCCATTTTTAATTTGTTGTGTTATTTTTCTCCTTATTGAACCTCTTAATTTTACTATTTTAACACAGTTAACTCATATAACTTTACTCTTAGCCTCTATAACTTTGCATTTTTAACCCTCCTGCAGAATCTAATTCTACTAACCAAGTAAAATAAAAATATTTAATTAGGAGAAATTAAAAATTGAAAGAAATTATAGGTACGTCAATAAAGGTTTTACTAAAAAATAATTCACAAAAGTGTATTTCTGGTTCTATAACTTTATATAAAATTTCAATTTAATTAATTAATTTTATGAAGTATTCCTTTTTGTACTTTAATCCTAACGTCATTTGATTCAAAAGATCATTTTTTCCAATATTATTATTTTAGAAATTAAACTTAATATTTCAACATTTAAACAACACTTTTTTATTAATGGCATTAGGATCAAATGGATGAAAAGACATTTTATAAAATTGGGCGACTACAATAAAATTTTGCATAGAGATAAAGTGCTAATGTGCACTTTTGCCAAAATAATTTATTAAAAAGATGTTGCACAACATTATTTGTAGGTAAATATGTGCACCAAAATGAGCTTTTATAGACCATGTCCTTGTAGGGTATGAATAGCATTTTTTTTTCTGGTAAGTGCATTTAAGTTTTTCTATATAATAATGTAATGCTGCATCTTAAATGCTTTCATTAAGACTAAAGTTTTTATTCATAGCATTTTCTTGTTATGGTATATTGATTTAATCTATTTGGTGGTACATATTTTATTAATTAAAAAAGAACGAGACACGTAATATTTATTTTTCTTGATCATTGAGAGCAATTACTAGAAAGTTCTACAAAATTATCATTGCCTCTAACAAATACAAGGAAAAAAAAAAAAACTTAAAATATGGGTTAACTCAAAATTATTTGTGATATGTGTATGTTCAGAAATTTGGTTGTTGATAGAATAGAATAATATCATGTGATTCATGCAGCCGACCCCATCTATTCAGATAAGGTTTTATTGATGTTGTCATAGTAGTATATGCAGTGGCGGACCTACGTTTACAATTGGGGGGGCAAGTGCCCCCAAATTATTTGGGACTTTTTTTTTTTTAAAAAAATTTAATACATGTTTGAATAATTGTCCACCCTTAAATTAGGTGTTCACCTTTAATACATCAAGGCTACACTTTGTAATGGGATGAGGGGTGAATAGTTGAATGATTGTTTAGTGCCTTGTATTAAAAAAAGATGTATTTGATAGCATTGATAATAAGACAATTATGATGGAATTCCAAAAAATAAGGCTTAGAAGGATGACATTATAATTATTTTATTGTAATATACTTTTTTTTTATTAAAATATATGTACTTGAACTTATTGAGTACCCACCCTTCATTGTTATTTATGTAGCTGCATTTATTTCTAACAGTACTTAGTCTTGCTTTTCTAAATAATATGTTTGTAAAATAATTACCTCTCTTATTATATCATCAGTATTCACTTGATTTCATAAATGTTTTTTTGATATTTTTTTTTCTTGTTTATATTTTTTTTTTGTTTTTTAATGCATTTAAAACTTTCCTTTAAAAAAAAAATTTTCGGGCACGCTGCCCCCGAACCCCCGAACCCCCCACCAATTGTGCCCCCCATTCTATAATTTTCTGGGTCCGCCATTGAGTATATGTGTATTTGTTTCAATGTCACTAGACATTAGACTAGATGCAAAAGTCATAACTCATACTACCTCCATTTTGTAATATAAGATATTATTCGTAATACAAATTACACTACAAACAAAGATTGTATATACCCCTCGTCCTTAGGCTCAACTGGCAAAAGGATCGGACACTCTCACCAAAGGGAGGGGGTTCGATCTTGGAGTTGGTCAAGATGCTAGGAGAGGCATCCTAGGTGCCTAGGTTAACGCCTGAGGGTAATAGACGGCTCGCCCTGCCCAATATCGGTATTACTTTGGAGGAAAGGAGATTTCGCCTTGCCCTTGGATTGTGGGTGAACCCAACCCCTTTCCTAAAATTTTTATCAAAAAAAAAAAAAAAAAAGATTGTATATTAAGAACTTGAGGTAGTAAATTCCAGCCAAGGAGGGATCGGTTTAGGAGTTCATCACAATAGTGCTCATCATTATAGTGAAATTTGAATCGTCCAAATTTATATTAGATGGTCCAAATTCAACTTATGCATTATTAAACGATGAGCATCAATCCCATTTTCACAAGCACATGTTGAGAACAAGAATGTTTATTATTCTTATTAAGCGTCTTCAAACATTGAGAAGATGGACACAGGAAGTACACCACAATTTAATAAGACGAACAATAATGTCTATTGATTTCGGTGGTCCCCTCCCACATACATAACAGACAATGAAAAGCAATCCAACTTAATAAATGTAATTATCTACCATGTTTCTGAGATTATACATATTACTACTCAATACTCACGGAGAAATGCTTTCAAACATGACAGGTTTAACAGTAAACATAGTCAGATATCTAACTGTCTATCAGCATAAAAAACATGGATACCATTCACTTCACTGGAGGAGCCACTATAGAGAGATAGAGAGATGTAACCCACATGACATGTAGGTTCCACCCCTCTCTCTCTCTAATCTCACTGAATTTTATAGTCATTGTAGAAGATATAGTCATAAGGGGTCATCAAGGGACAGACCTTTTAGAGGCATTTGGCCTCAATCTCCTCCAGAGTAAGTCCCTTGGTTTCTGGCACAACAAAGAAAATGAATACAAGTGATGCCACACTTATTCCACAGAATATGTAGAACACAACTCCTGCTCCCACCAATGCCTGTGATGAGAAAAAAGACAGTCAGACGAAAACCATCTCAAATTACCAATAATGTCAAATCCAATGGGCCAAGTAAGAAGCATTTGGTACAATTATGGGACTCGACACAATATGGACATTGTAAAGATGACATTGTTTAAGTGTAATTTGAAATGTCATGTATTAGACATGACTTGGACTTGACACAACTTTACTTTTGATGTCTCTAAAGCTTCATACTTAATTGATGAATTCAATATTAAGTTTAAATATTTTTTTTTTTTTCTAATTTAGCCAGCAGTATATATGGCACCGGGCACTGGCCAGATCTTTAAGATTGAGATGAGCATGTTATGGATTAAATTAGTTTCTGCTCTTTCCCTAGTCCCCTTCTCCAAGGCATGGACTTCCCAAAGAAAAAAGAAAATTATATACTAGTATTTTTCTTAATGTTGGTCAAATCAAGAGTGTCAGCACAAGGCAAAAACCAGTTGAGACATTGAAACGGAAACGCTTCATTGGGCAACAAGGAAGCCATGTTTTCTTTAGAAAGAGAATAACAGAACACACAGAGAACAGGATTTGCATACAACGTCCAAAAGTCGAAAGATTGAGTGAAACAATTATGCAAATTGTGACAATGAAGTGTAAACTGAGTCCGAGTGTGTCCGAATGGGTTTCAGTAAACACAGATCAGTTTGGAAACTACGAATCAAAGTAGTTCTGTTTCATAGTTATAGACTTACGTCTCTAGTGATTTGTGTGACTGGTAAATGACATCAAGAGAATGCATATTTTATTTAAGACATCAAAATACATTAGATTGAATTACTTTCTTTTTGATAGACGGTAAGAATTTATGTTAAATTTTAAAATAAAGGAAGTGTAAGCTAACTAATGATGAAAAGTCTAAACTCCCGCCCCTCGAGTGGGGATCCTAAATGGGCCAAAAGAAGGGAAGAGAGAATAAGCAAGAGAGGAAACAACCTTCAATAAATTCTCATACACAAAATACCACAAAAACAAGCACGACCAATGTGATTGCAGTAAATATTTAAATGCGCAAGGATAATATTTTAAGATTAGATCTTTGTGAGAGAATCTTCTATCATCTGACTGATCATGACAGATTAAAAAAACAGGTCCGCCAACTTTATGATCTCCAAAATCGTGTTTAAACAAGTAGAGGGATTGAAGATCTTAATTACCTTCAGTGGGGAGAAAGAAAATGTCACCAGGGCATTTGCACCAAAGTTGACAAGTACTGCTATACTTAGTCCTCGTCCTCTTAGTCGCAAGGGGAAAATCTCTGATATCATGAGCCATCCAATTGGACCAAAGGAAACCTGCAAAAGTAAACAAAGAATCACATTAATCATATGCAAGCATTACAATAGAATTTTCTTATACCAGTGTGTTGAGACCAGAAACAGAGAACAGAAAAGATGGAGACATATGTGGAGAATAAAGTGCCTCTCATTACAACCAAGCTTGCCTAACAATATCAACGTAGTAAACAACCGTGAACTAACATCAGAAAGCAAATATGTGGAGTAAACAAAAGAACTGTGAATCATAGTGATACTGGATTCTCTACCTCAGAATACTGATGACCGTTTAGAAGTCAGAGAGAGAAAATGTAGAGAAAATATACTCTCAAATTAATATGTTTATTCATATGCTCAATAGGGTATTTATACACAAGAGAGAAGACAAGAGAGTAATGACTCATTATGATGATTGATTCCCTAATCACTCATAATTCCTATAATCCCTGATTATATGCGATACTCATTAATTATGATATATTTGCACTGATTTATTTCCTAACACTCCCCCTCAAGTTGGAGCATAGATGTTAATCATACTCAACTTGTTACAAGAAAACATAATATAAATAAATCCAAACAAAATTATTTTCTTCCTAAGAACCTCTTTACCCAATTTTCACATACTCCCCCTCAAACTAAAAGCAGCTTGAATGTGAGCAGCCATATTTAATCACCAATAATTTGCTTCTTCATGAGATCTTGAAGTAAACCACAAACGTTACCAAATAGTACTCCAAACGTCTCACTAGAAACCAAACATCAAACAGCCTCACTAGGGACCAAACGATACTCCAAATGTCTCACTAGAAACCAAGCATCAAACAGTCTCACCAAGGATCAAACGATACTCCAAATGTCTCACCAGAGACCAAACAATCCTCCAAACGTCTCACCAGAGACCAAACACCTCACCGGAGGCAAGACAACGAACAAGACACACATGGACCCCAAACAGCAAATAATTGCCAAACACCTCACCGGAGGCAAAGCAACAAATGGGTCACACATGGACCCCAAACAGCAAATAATTGCCAAACACTTCACCGGAGGCAAAGCAACGAACGGGTTACACAAGGACCACCAAACTCCTCACTAGAGACAAACACCTCACTAGAGGCAAAGCAACGAACGGGCCACATTGGGACCACCAAACTGTCTCACCTGGGACAAACACCTCATCAGAGGCAAAGCAACGAACGAGTCACACAAGGACCACCAAACTCCTCACCAGAGACAAACACCTCACTAGAGGCAAAGCAACGAACGGGCCACACTGGGACCACCAAACTGTCTCACCTGGGACAAACACCTCATCAGAGGCAAAGCAACGAACAGGTCACAAAAGGACCACCAAACTCCTCACCAGAGGACGCAAAGCACAGCAGATGCCAACGAAATTACCCAACAACAAACACAGCATTCAAGACAACAGAGCACTTCACAAACTTGCTGGAAATCATAACAAACAAAGAACCCAGCCACTAGAAACAAGTAAACGTGCACAAAACGAAATATGTCGACTGTGCTGAAATAGTAGAAACCCTTGAACTTCTCACAACGCAACCTTCGAAGCAAAGGACCGGCCTACACACATCGAGAATGAAGGCTCGACGTTGTAGAACAAAACAAGGCCAAAAAAATAAGTGCAGCAACCAAACGACGACCAAACGACGAGGTACACACTTTCTCTCCCCCTATGAATAGTGACAACATGGTTCACTGTTCACGAAACAACAAACGGAACAGTACCAAAACGAGGAGACATCCTAGAACAAGCTCCAATAGCTAATCAGATGCAGCATAACAACCAAACAAGGAGGTATACACTTTCTCTCCCCCCTGTGAACAAGGCTTGTTCACAAAACAGCACCACAAAATAGTACCAAAAAGAGCAAATCTACACAAATGGAAAAGAAATCTGATGCCGGCGAAGGAGCACCACCAAAGGATAATTAAAAAAAAATCTGAAATGACACGAACACACACACGCCAGAGACGAGAGACTGGCCACTGTCACTGTACAGTGACAGCGGCCACCAAAAAACTCAAATTGGCCAAGAACTAACCAAGCTCTGATACCATGTAGAAGTCAGAGAGAGAAAAGGTAGAGAAAATATACTCTTAAATAGATGTGTTTATTCATATGCTCAATAGGGTATTTATACACAAGAGAGAAGACAAGAGAGTAATGACTCATTATGATGATTGATTCCCTAATCACTCATAATTCCTATAATCTCTGATTATATGCGATACTCATTAATTATGATATATTTGCATTGATTTATTTCCTAACAGACCGCAAGGACAAATACTAGGGTACTTTAAACAAGTTCGAAAAAGACTTCTCAGGAAGCATACTTGGCAGGTAAATCACACCATCATACCAATTCCTGAGTAATCTCCCTCATTCTTGTTCTGCAAAATTTTCACTGCGGAACTAATTCTTCCAGAGGATCTGACCAATATGCAGAATGATGCCTGGTAGCTAAGAGGTACTATGAATTCAGGGCATCATCTTGGTTAAGCAACATTAATACAGATACAGAGCAACCAGATGAAGAACTTGTCAGCTTACAAGATCCAACCCAGCAGCCCTATTACACTCGATACAAAAATATTATTTGGTTCATGACCACCTTGTTTTGCTCTTCTTTTATGTCTTATCTAATTCATAGCCTTTGTGCCTTCTTCTGGAAAAGTAGTTCCCCCTTTTCTGCCCTTTCCCCACTCCCCTATTGTGTGTTTTTGGTCATAGAAGTGGTTTGGGACCCATAAAAAACTCATCTGTCCAAGCCACATATGGATGCCATTTAATCCTTACCCTGAATAGTGTGGAATCATTAAACTATTTTCAAATGAATCTAGGAATCAATGATCTCCATCTCATGCCAGGCAGCAGCCAAAACTTGAATAACCAAACACTTGCAGGAACTTCCCAATACTTGATTCTGTTATGTTAACTCTTCCTTAATTTCATCAAGGTCCAAAAGTCAAAGTACTTGATCAAAGATAAACCACCACAATAACCATTGAATTACATTACACAACTGATAAACCTTGCTAATTTCTGAAATTGCAATAGTGTCGCAGCAAAACCCATTAATGAAGTCCTCTTAACCCCCTCATAAAAAAATTGAATAGAATCGGCATTAAAAGTTGGACTGAAACCAATGAAATAGGCAGGGCTACTCATACTATCATGCATTTTGCAAGGTGCTGTCAAGCATTGTTTTGATTCTGGATGCCCTCTTTTCTCAAATAAAAATTTTGTAAGTTGAGCACTTACAACTTACAACAGCAACTTCTACATAGCTCTCAAAATTCCAGGAGCTAATCCCAATTCCCAAGCCACTTCAACAGCAAGAGATGCTTCAATTCCCATATTCTCACCAAGAACCTGAATTCTTTGCCTTTTCTCTTCACTACTCTTCTTCAACAGTTTCCCATCTACATCTTCAAACATATTAGTGTTAGGGATGTTGTAGAGAATTAGAGGATTTGGGAAGAGAAGAGAGAAAGAGGGTGAAGAACAGAACAGAAAGAAGGGAGAGAGATGAGGAACAGAGGGGAAAGGAGAGAAAACACAGATCACTCTGCACTTTCATTCATCATGAATCAATTATTTAACAACCTCCCATATTGGTCTAGGCTTCCCCTTTATATAGGATACTGCCTAAGACTTCATTACAACGGACATAACAGAATTACTAACTATTTCCCTGACTCATTAACTAATTCCAAACCAACTAACCTAACTAACTCTTTCTTTTTCTACATTTACATATCAATACCCCCTTCCCAAAACATCTTTGCCCTCAAGGATGATGAACTACAAACCACAAATCTGAACCTCAAAAAAAAAAAAAAATTACAAAACTGAAACAACAAACTTTAGCCTAAGCTGTAAAATTCTGGAACTTTTGCTGATCTTTGAAGGAAACTGTTCCTTGAAATCTTGTATCCAGAAACATGTCTTTCAGATTGATCTTCAGTACTAGAGCAAGGTTGTTGAAACACTCTAGTAACTAGAGTGTTTCTCCTTTTCTTCCTACTCAGTGAACATATTCTTCCATAAAGCATTTCCATTAACTTGCCCCTGAACAAAAGAATAGAATACAATAAAAAAAAGAGGGATCCCTTTTGATTCTTTCTTATATCCATATTCATGGGACAGATTTGAACAAAAGTAGGCCACTGGAAATTGATGCATGGGTGGAACCACTTTGGGCCCTTGCCTTTACTACTACTGTCAAAGCCCATTTGGCCACTGAAGATGAAAAACCCACATGCATCTTCAAAATATCCCTGACAGCCATTGAAAATTGGGGACAGCTGTCTTGTTGACTTTTCAAAAGGAGGAACATATAGCCACGTTGCGTCTAGGCCAACCAAATCTGGTTCAAGGTCGTCCCCAACTTGCGACACAATGTCTTCACCCCTCTTCAAAATGCAACTACCTTTCTGGATTCGCAGAATCGCACAAGCCGACGAATTGGTAATGGACAACGGCGATGATGGAAAATAACTCACCAGAATAACGCAATCTGAAACAATGGCCGTAGACGGAGTAGAAACGGACAACGGCGAAGGACGAGGACTTGATGGCGGAGTGTTAATCGGCGTCGATAGAGAAGTAGTCATCGACGGCCCCAAAACTGAAGGTTCCTTGTTTGATTTCCCCTGAAAATGCTCACCAAAGTCGAGGTTCGAAGACCTATTCCCCCAATGGAGTGTTTAGCATTCTTCCACGACTCTGGCTCACGAAACTTCTCCGTTAGCTGGTAATTTCCCTTTGTCCCATTTGAAGGTCTCGAGTTGGAGCAACAATTGTTCCATGTCGACGATCTTGGTATGCTTATGCCGTTTAGAGGCCCAAAACGGACCTTCAGTGCTTGTTTGTACCTTTTCCAAGAAATCAGCTTGCCCTCTTCTTCTTCCTCAAAGGCCAGGCGCCATATATAGGCCCTTTCATCAAGATTCTCTTTAGCCAACTGTACCTTCCAACTGTCTGGTGTTGCATCCAGTTCAAATTATCTCTCGCAATCATAAATCCACCCAAGAATATCAGAACATTGGAATCTTGGAAAACACCCCTTCGCGAATATGGTTAGAGGAGTGTAATATCATCCCCTGTTCTAGGCCTAAGAAATGTGCGTCGATCGAGGGGATGAAATCCGGCTGTTTCTTGCGTGTCCTCTACTTGTCGGTGGGATTCTTGTTCTGACGTCAATGCCGCTATTTGAGCGGAGATGGTTTGTAAAGTTTCTTTAATTGTGTGAAATCGAGCGTTTGCAGAACTAGACATAGCAACGGCTGAATGCTGAGAACGGGTTGCCACCATTCAAGAATCGATGAACATAAGCGAAAACCAAGAATTACAGATCCTACAAGCAGAAGCAAGAACCCAGAATTCTTTCGACACAATCAGAGGAATACCCAGAATCAGTCAAAGACACAAGAACCATTCTTGGTGATCTCGATGGAATTTCTCTCTGTTTTTTCTTTCTTTTTTTTCTTCTTGAAGGCACATTTGTCTGTGATTGAAGAAGAGTGTTGTCAGAGTTTGAACAAAAGCGAGCCGAGGATGACACGCTCTGATACCACTTTTAGGGATGTTGTAGAGAATTAGAGGACTTGGGAAGAGGAGAGAAAGAGGGTGAAGAACAGAACAAAAAGAAGGGAGAGAGATGAGGAATAGAGAGGAAAGGAGAGAAAACCCAGACCATTGTGCACTTTCATTCATCACGAATCAATCATTTAACAACCTCCCATATTGGTCTAGGCTTCCCCTTTATATAGGAAACTGCCTAAGACTTCATTCCCAACGGACATAACAGAATTACTAACTATTTCCCTAACTCATTAACTAATTCCTAACTAACTAACTAACTCTTTTTCTACATTTACATATCAATTAGCAATTGAAAAGGCTTTGTTTTCTGGTTTTTACATCTATCATAGTCGGAAACATACCCTCAAGACCGACAACCACCCTCTCCTCCTTGGTTCTTGTCTTGCCATAACTAACTTAATTGGACATTTTATATTAAATTAGGTCTCATCCTTAGATTATAAATTAGCATCCCAAAGACTCAACTATTTATACTTTATGAAACAAATACTTCAGATTTCTAAATCTTTGAATACATAAAAAAGCATGGACAAAAAACTGAATATTTTCCTCTTTATATTCCCCCTTATGGTTACTGCAGGCAGCTCATATTACAGGCTAAACATTTATAAATCTTGGGAGATGCAGTCCATATCATCTTTTTGACTTGTGACAACATTGAACTCGTTGAAAATACAGGCTAAACATTTACAACCACAAAATTCTGGACTGAAAATCAAACAAAAAATCAAAAGGAAACTTGTTCACCTGATAAGAGCCCACGTACAACAGCAGACCAACTACAGCAACAGCTGATGCATTATCCCAGAATGTGTAATATGAACCCAGGAGGAATAAAGATACAATCTGCAATGCATATCGCTCTTCAATTTTAAAGATTGATGCTTGAATTCATTTTTCATTCATTTATTTTATTTTTAATATCAGTTCATTTTGATGTCAATCATGCAAACATGACTGATAAGTGAATTGGTTTATTAATTTGATATGAAAATAGACGGATAGCCTCTGAGTAAATTGCCACTAAAAACAACCAACATTTAGAGATGGGTAGTAACTTACCATCCCTGTAACTCCTACAAATAGTAGAGGTCTCCTTCCAATTCTATCAACAATCACAACAGCAACTCCTGTCATAATCAACTGCAACATACAAAGAAAAAGAAGTTTCTGTCAAAAAGAATCCGTGAACCTGATAGGAAAGTATTCTCATAGACTTAGTAAGAGGAAAAATAATAGAAAAGCCAAAAATGTTGTTTTTTGGAGGGTCCGTGGTGGAACCACAAAAAAAGACATTGTGGGATCGCTCTTAATTTTCTTGAACTCTGGATGAGAATGTGACCATATGTTGTATAGATATAGATTGTGAATTTCACTTAATTTTTCACATTAGTCAAAAAAATATTATACGTCCACCTATTGGAACACCCTCACATAATCTTCTCTTTTAAAATGAGAGCTCAAGTTAAGAAACTTCAAGTGGATACCAAGAGAAAAGCAACATGAAATAAAACAGGAAAAAAGTTCACTAATTATTGTTTTGTTTTGGCTCTGCCCTATCATTTTCAATGAGCTTTTGGGCAATTTTCAGTTATGTTTAATGTTTTTTGGGTAAGGTTCCTGTCCTTTCTATAGAACACAGTTCTGATTGGCAGTTTTCAAGCTTTCTCTAGCTTCAATTGCCAATTTCTATAGCTCCCTTCCATTCAACTTTAGCATGTTGGGTTCCCTACTGGTTTAGTAATGGTATTTTCTGTGTTACTACTGATACCTTCACTAAAGTAGTCACTAGCGAACCTCACTACAGCCTATTTGAGGTCCTTCTCTCCACAAGGTCCACGAGTTCTTGACTCAAGCACCTTACCATATTTCTAGTAACAAGTGTCTTTTCATTAATCTTAATATTACTATTCACTTCCTTGCCACCATTACCTTAGCTAGCATATTACAAAAAATAGCTAAAGGTATAGGCCTATCTCATCTCATTCATTCTATGCTTGTAGATGCTGATCTTTATGTTCCTGAATTCCTGTTTAAATTGATATATCGTATCAAATTGACTCACCCTTCATTGTTTCATTACATTTTCCTTCTCTTTCTATAATTTCTACCTAGTCAAACACTTTACATCAGAATTTAGTAGAACTTTTATCTACATACCAATAATTACTAATAAATTGAAATACTGTAATAGCACTTAATTTAAATTTACATATTGTGAAAGCACAAACTCTACCTTAAATACACCAAGGAGAATTGACACACGAGTTGCATCTGATGCTGCAGAGAATCCTGCACTCTACCGAAATATGAGACTTCAGTGTTGTTACATTTCATTAGCACCTTAGATTTTACCACTTGGACCTAAGTTTCCTCTAATCAAAACTAGCAAATTACCTTGAGGATTGTTGCAGCATAGTAAAGCACACTTGGTTGCCCAGTGATCTGTCACAAGTTACATTGTAAAAATGCACACCCATTAGCAGCTCTAATAATTTGCATTATTTAACTTAACAAATTACAATACCTGTTGAAACAAGACCAATCCTACACCAATTGTAAGGGCTTTCAAGCATTTTCCTCGGAACATTTCTGCAAGAGTAACTTCTTTTTCTTCACCGACATAAGAAAGCTCTGCCAGAATCTCATCCACCTGTTGGAGAGCTGAATCACCAATAGCTGGCCCTCGAAGTCGACACAAAGATGAAATTGCAGTATCTTTTAAACTCTGGGCATTCCCTTTTCCCTGTATACAACGTAAGAGTAACCATCTAGGAGATGGTGGAATCCACCACATTCCAATTCCCATAATTATTGCCAAAGAACTACTGATTCCATACATATAGCGCCATCCTGCAACAGTGTCTACCAAAAGGCTACCTACTCCATACCCTGCCTGCACACGATAATATGAAGCCAAGTTTAATGAAGGTGTGCTCAGAACAGAAAATAAAATGAAATAAGTTTTTTACTCATAAGCCATAATAGAACAACAACATAAGGCAAATTTTAAGAAGCTTGTTGTCATCATTTCATTTATAGATCCAATTAGTTAGAGGAAAATATAAGAACTTACAACCATCCCAAGTACTATGAAAAACTCTTTCAGTGAAATTAATCGACCACGTATTGGACTTGGAGCTGTCTCTGCAATGTACATAGGAGCAGCATGCATCGCCTAAAAGAGATAAACTGGTCATCATTTATATTGCTTAGGGAGAGACTATAAAATATTATTAATAAGATATTTATCCACAAAAATTATCTAACAATTCCTTTGTAATGAAGTGAAATCATTCCTCCATTTTATTCTTTTGTGCATGTATACATCAAATCAGCAACGTTGACATTTCTGAAATCCATAGAATTCATTTTTTGTTTTAAATAAGGGAATGCAAATAACAAGAAAAACAAATAGTGGAAAAAAAATACTGATGAGAGGATGTAATCACATATAGTCAGAGAAACATTATATCATGTGATAGCTCCAGCATGCATAGGTCAGTATAGCATACACAGTGGCATAGTTTATAAATTGATAGAATTACATAGGAAAAGGTGACAATGCATTCATATTAATACATGGGAAAAATAAATAAATGCAAAGCTCAAATGCGACTCCAGCATGCAAGAGGTACACAGAAAAGCTCACCTCCAAATTTGTTAATTTGTACCTCATCAAAACAAACTAACAGCTATGAGCTAACATGTACCATGTTTATTAAAAGAAGCATACCAGTCCAATTCCTAGACCAAATACAAATCTTCCAATCACCAAAACAGCAAAGTCAGGAGCAAATGCTTCTATTAGAGCTCCGATAAAATACAGCAATGCAGCCACCATCAACTCCCTTCTTCTTCCTTAAATAATACCAGTAATTTAGCCTTTGTAAAGAGATGAAAATATCCAAAACAATAGCTGACACATGGCAAACTTTACCTAAGAAATCAGCAAAATTGAAGGCCAACACAGAGCCTATCAGTGCACCATATAATGATCCACTAGTCTGCAAAAAGCACCATAGGGTGAGTTAAAACGAAACCAAAGTGCATTTTCTAGGTCATTGTATAAAAAAATATAAACATAATAAAGGATGAAAAAAATTAATGAAACCGCTATAACCAAAGAAAGAAAGTCTGTCTTCTGAATCAAATATAAACTTACCACAAGACCCTCTTCAACAGAAGACAAATCATACCATGATACTCCACTTAGTGTAGAAGACTGCAAAAAAGAGAAATTATAACTAAGCCAAGCAAAGAACTGAAATATACAGCTGCATTAATCAGCTTCCCAAGAATATTTCAAATGCAACAGTTATTTCTACATATTAAAAATCCTAATTTTGTTGCTAATAAATTGCAAGACAGTTACATATATTAAACAAATTTCTATCAAACAGCAAAAAGGACCAAATTGTTAAAACAAAAAGCAATTAGATTTCACAGACGCTTCATTCTTGGGGAAAATAGAACCCCTAAGACTAACTTTTTCCAAGTAACCTTTCCTGTTAATCAATCACACGCTTGGATGATACTCCATTGTTTTTCAGGAGATAGTCCGTGACAGACTATTTTACCCTTCCTGCTTAATGAATAAGAACACTATATGATTAGAAACATGATGTACCAGGCTAGATTTGATTTTCAAGAGTTAAAGAAAGCATGAGTGATCTACTGATCTCTATAGTTGTCCTGTTTAAGCCCAAAATGAACAAGTGTGTTATCACATGCCAGCATGCCGCCTCAATGAGATTAAATCAGAAGTCAGAACTAAATGAAAATATAACAAAAAAATGATGTTTGTCTAACAATGATGAAGATGACAGAGAGGAACAAATTTATTAAACTACAAAATGCTCAATATCATTTTTAGCATGTTTCCTAGAAATGAGAATTCATTTTTTTTTTTTTTTTAGTTTTTGACAGCATTTTAAATAATTAATAATAAGACCCTTTGTATTTATGGATCATCTTTCCCCACCACCTAAATGAAGTTCAAGTGAAGCCAAAGCAACCAAACAAATATTCTAAAATTTGATTCCAATACTAATTAGTTTGATTTATGATAATAATTTGATGATAACCATAGCAATTAAAAAAGAAGAAACAAGAGTATTAAACATATATAAGAATCATTAATTCAAGCCTTGATTCATATCTGAAATTGTACCACAAGATCATAAGGGCGTACCTCAATGTTAATTGTAGCACAAGAAGTGGCACCAATGTCATAGCCATATAGTAGCCCTCCCAGAGCTGGAAAAAGAAATCTGAAAATTTCAAAACTCTGTTAGGTATCACTATAGAAATCAAACATCCACTATCAGCAACTTAATAGGGGCACTGATGGATCTTGACTCTAAATAATGACAGATCCTTCAAGGAACCAGAATCTAGTCCTTGACCAATTTA
Source organism: Acacia pycnantha (assembly GCA_025563575.1). Lineage (NCBI taxonomy): Eukaryota > Viridiplantae > Streptophyta > Magnoliopsida > Fabales > Fabaceae > Acacia > Acacia pycnantha. The sequence goes on along the minus strand of JAMWYP010000055.1, from coordinate 3,355,001 downwards.
CTTAACATCCATATATTCATTCCATAACCTTTGTCACTGTTTTACATCAAATATATAACCAGAACCTAATAGAGTAACTGATAATAATAACTCCCTACGGATAAGACTCTCTTAACTTCCTAAGGATAATACAACATAACTTCCCTATAGGTAAATAGATAATACATACTGACAGAATATATAACTGCTATAACTTAATTAACCCTATTCACATGTTTCCTTCTTGAATAGACCAGGAGAGGGCGCTGTGGCTCCCTATCATTACCCTACCCTTGAAAATGAGCCTTGTCCTCAAGGCGAAACTGAGGAAACTGGGTTGCAATTAGATCTAGGGCTCCCAACTAGCTTCCTCAAGAGGGCGATTCTTCCATTGAATGAGTAGATGAATATCTTTTGTAGTGGCTGAATGCAAAACCTTAGCAGGCTCAAGCAGCAACTCCCATGCATCTGATATAGGGAGAGGAGGCAAATCTGAGGTAGCCTCATATCCATGGGCAGCACGTAAGAGGGACACATGAAAGATAGGATGGACTCTTCAATCAGGAGGTAATTTGAGTTCATAGGCCACATGTCCTATTTTCCGCTGAATAGGATAAGGACCAAAATATCTTGGAGATAGTTTATGAAACCTATTCCCAGAAATAGATCGTTGTCTGTATGGCTGAATTTTTAGAAAGACCAGATCACCCACTTCGAAATTGATGTCCCTGCGGTGAGAGTCAGCCTGTAGTTTCATCTAATTCTGAGCAGAGGTTAGGTTGGCCTTGATTAGATCGAGAATTGCATCTCTTTCTTCAAAAAAATCTGCTAAGTCCTGAATACGGGTATCCCCTTGAACAAAAGGTAGCAAAGATGGAGGTTCTTTTCCATAAACCACTTTAAAAGGACTATACCCGGAAGAGGAATGGAAACCAGTATTATAGGAATATTCAGCCCAATGTAAGAAATAGCTCCAACGTTGGGGGAAATCTTGACATACACACCTTAAATAGGTTTCTAAACATCTGTTTACCACTTCGGTTTGCCCGTCCGTTTGAGGGTGGTAAGAAATGCTCATTTTGAGGGTTGTGCCACTAAGACGGAATAATTCTTGCCAAAAAGCACTCAAGAAAATAGGATCTCGGTCCGATACAATGGATTTTGGAAAACCATGGAGACGAACCACCTCTTTACAAAAAAGAGTTGCAACAGATTTGGCTGAAAATGAACGAGGCATACCGACAAAATGTGCTGCTTTGCTGAAGCAATCCACAATCACAAAAATGCACCCCTAACCATTAGAAGGTGCCAGTGATGAAATCCATAGAAATGTCCTCCCAAATGTGAGCTGGGATAGGTAAAGGTTGTAAAAGAGCACCCGGAGCTTGTGGAATGTATTTGCCACGTTGACAAGCGGTACATCGCTGAATAAAGCTAGTGACTTCTTTTTTCATATGCTGCCAGTAATAGTGACGCTGTAAGCGTTTAAGTGTTTTGAGGACTCCTCCATGACCTCCCATAGGAGTGGAGTGCACTTCATCGATTAATTGTGCAGTGAGAGATGAATCAGCCGGGATAACCAATCGCTCTTTGTAGTATAAAAGACCATCATTAAGAGAAAAAGGAGGGATTGATTGAGGGGCAGATTGGAGTGATTTCTTGATGGCTGATGTGTAAGGGTCCTTATCCAACAGAGAGGATAGATCTTGAAATAATGAAGCATGAGGAATAACCAAGGAGAAAAAGTCACCAGAATGAGGCATACGGGATAATGCATCAGCAGCTATATTCGAAGAACCAGTCTTGTATATAATCTGAAAATCAAATGGAAGGAGCTTCAAAATCAGATTTGCTGGGCAGGAGTGGTTATGCGCTGTTCCAGTAGATATTTGAGGCTAAAATGATCAGTATGAACCTCAAACTTGCGCCCCAAAAGATAGTGACGCCACTTGTGTAGAGAAGAAACCAAGGCCAATAATTCTCTATCATACACTGAGGCTTGCTGCTTCATTGGTGATAATCCTTTGCTGTAAAATGCAATGGGATGTCCTTCTTGGTGTAAAACAGCACCAATGCCTAAAGAAGAAGCATCACACTCTATTATAAACTTTTTGGAAAAATCAGGCAATTGCAAGACAGGAGCATGTGTTAATGCTTGTTGGAGATTCTGAAAGACAGACAATGAATTACTATCCCACTTGACGCCATCCCTTTTAGTCATATCAGTTAAAGGCTTAGCAATCTGGCCATAATTCTTAATAAATCTGTGGTAGTAACCAGAAAGTCCCAAGAAGCCACGAAGTTCAGAAATATCCTTGGGTAGGGGCCATTTATCAATGGCGCTGATCTTGTCAGGGTCTACCTGCACTCCCTCGGCTGAAATGACATGCCCCAAGAATGATACATCTAGCTGTAGGAAATCACATTTTTCAGGATTGGCATAAAACTCATTAGAACATAACAACTGGAATATGATATCTAAATGAGTAATATGATCCTGAAAATTCTTGCTGTACACCAGAATGTCATCAAAGAATACCAAAATGAACCTTCTGAGGTATGGCCTAAACAAATCATTCATAATAGCTTGAAAGGTTGAGGGAGCATTTGTAAGGCCAAAAGGCATAACAGTAAATTCGTAATGCCCAGAATGAGTGCGAAAGGCAGTTTTCGGGATATCCATAGGATGAACACGAATTTGATGATACCCAGAACGGAGATCAATTTTAGAGAAGTATGTAGCACCATACAACTCATCAATGAGCTCATCTACCGTTGGAATTGGATACCTATCTGGTACAGTAATCTTATTCAGCTCCCTATAATCAATACACAGACGCCATGTAGAATTCTTTTTAGGAACTAATAACACAGGACTGGCATATGGGCTAATACTAGGTCGAATAAGGCCCTTTTGCAGCATATTCTTGTGGAATTTATGAGAGAAGAATTGTATTCTTATTTCATTGATTAATGTTCTGATACAATACCTACTTATATAATAAGTAGAGAGATAAAGCTAAACAAATTAAGGAGAAAATAAAGGAGTAACTAATGGAGAAAATCTAGGAAAGAATAGAGGAGAGGTTACAACAACCTAGGGAGAATAATTTAGTATAATAATATTACATAATATTCCCACACTCCCCCTCAAGTTGGATCATGGATGTGAATCATGTCCAATTTGCTTATGCAACTTATTGGAGCCTCGACGATGTTGGGAGTTACTGTTGCGACAAGATGAACGAGCAGCATATACACGACAACTTTTAGGAGTACTCGGTTTCAACAAGATCGACGGGCAGCGGCTGCGACAAGATCGACGGGCAGCGGCTGCGACAAGATCGAAGATGAAGGTCCCATAACTGCTTGAGTATTCAAAATCATTAGGCTTGTACTTCTTGAGTCTCAGAGGTCCATTTATTTTGTCTGGACTTGTACTCCTTTTTGAGTCTCAGAGGCCTTCAAATTATTGAAATGACAATTTGGTCCCTCAATTTGATAGATGACATATTGGTCCTACCACAAACATTTAAAGATTTAAAGATAGGTCCTTGGTCAAAGCTGCAATAGGTCCCTGGTCAAGGCTGCAACGTCTTTTGATGATTTTGTTTTTTTTTTAACTACTTGCTAGAAACTTTAGGTCTGATCCGTGACTTCGCTTCAACGTAAGCGCCGCTAATAGACCAGGATATAGACCAGGATAGCTACTTTCTTTCTCTCTCTCTTTTTCGGCTAATTATCGTTCTTACTTCTCACTTTGACGGTGATAAGAAAGATGACAGAAAACAAGGCCGGTGATAAATTTGAGGAGGACCGAGGGCCGAAGATTCTGCTGTTTTCCCAACAGGTCTGTATAGACGGTGGGTGATGAATGACGACCGAAGGTGACGATGACGGAGATCACCTTGTGACGGCGCACAGTGATTAGATCGCAGGGAGGGAGAAGCTCTTTCAAACCTAGTAATGGCTTCCAATGTGAGCTCTCCTTCTCCCTCTTTGATCTGCGACGAAGGCAACAGTGGAACGTTAGTGGTTGTCGTTTTGGTTCTAACCTGAACCTTTCCGACGATGCAGAGACGATGATGATGCCCCAATATGAGATCAATGAAGACGAAAATAGAGGCAGCTGATGCTGGGTCTGACAGTGACGGAGAACCCAGAGAGCGCCGAGACGAAGACTACTGACAATGGACAGAGGTCGAGACTGTTGACAATGGACAATCTCGAGACTATCGAGTTGGGACAGGTTCTAACTTCTGCGACGACCGAATCGAAAGTGGTTCTGACAGAGAAGTGTGTGTCTCCCGGCACTGGTGTGTGTCTTGCTGCATCTCCGACCCTGTCTCTGGATTCTTAATGCTCAACGGTGGAGCACAGAGGAGGAGAGAACTTGGAGACAGCAAGTCACCAGTGCCGGAAAACCAGAATGGAACTGCTAATTTTCTTCAAGGATTAATCTGGCTCTGATACCATGTGGAATTTATGAGAGAAGAATTGTATTCTTATTTCATTGATTAATGTTCTGATACAATACCTACTTATATAATAAGTAGAGAGATAAAGCTAAACAAATTAAGGAGAAAATAAAGGAGTAACTAATGGAGAAATCTAGGAAAGAATAGTGGAGAGGTTACAACAACCTAGGGAGAATAATTTAATATAATAATATTTCATAATATTCCCACAATTCTCAACCTGTGTTTCAATTTCATCTTTCTGAGAGTGAGGGTACCTGAAGGGCCGTATGTTAGGAGGAGCAGAACTAGGATAAACATGGATGGTATGGCTTCTATCTCGTACAGGAGAGAGGAATTGTGGTTCCTGAAATACATCAGCAAACTGCTGTATTAAGTCCTGCAACACTTCGAATCTACGAACAATTTCCATGCCATCATAACAACGTAGGGAAATCTGAGAAGATGATTTAGGAATCCCCTGCAACTTATAACGTTTGCCCTTCACCCAAAAGATCATAAATAATTCTTGCCAATTAGCCGCTACGATATTAAGGGATGCAAGCCACTTGATGCCTAAAACCATATCCACACTGCCAAGTTTCAAAGGGAAGAATTCCTCTGTGATCGATAAGGTTTGAACTTGGATAGTTAAATTCTTGCAAATAGAATTGCAAGCAGTCATAGAACCATCTCCAATCTGGACGCCAAAACGTGGAAAGTGTTCGGTTGCAATGCCAAGTTCAGTAACCAAGTTGCTGGAGATGAAGTTGTGCGTGGAGCCCGAATCGATCAAAATCAGCACTGATTTAGACAAAAGAGTCCCAAGGACTTTCATAGTAGTGGACGATGGTTTGCCCAAAAACGCATGCAGTGATATTTTTGCAAAAGCGCTTTGTGCGATATCTTCTTCTTCATGTGTATCGTTTGCTGCATCGTCATGTTCATCGGTTAACTCCATAATTTTCAACGAAGAAGAGCTACATCGATGACCTGGCGTAAATTTCTCCCCACAACGGTAACACAGCCCTTTAGACCGTCGTGTTTGCCGTTCTGCATCCGAGATTCCCGTCGTTGCAAGCACGTTCGGATTTGATGCTGATCCCACCGTGATTGGCGGTCTGTTATAGTTCGAAATTGCCGAATTGGAGGGATTATTAATTCCCCAATTATTTTGCTACCCTGTATACCGGGAATTATGCCAATTATTATTTTCGGACCCCTTAAATTGCGCAGGCTTCTAGTTTGACGGTTGTGAATTATATTTGGCTTCAAACTCCAGTGCAAGGCTCGCGGCTTTATACACAGTCCTTGGCCTTTGAATTTTCACGTCCGCTCTCAACTCCCCTCGCAAACCATTGATGAATAATGCTAAGAGACAATGCTCCGGCCATCCTTGTGCACTTGAAGATCGTCGCACAAACTCCCGCCTATATTCTTCAACAGATCCGGTTTGCTTGATGTCACACAGATATATGTCGGGGTTCTGAAATTCAGTCGGCCCAAACTGTTCTTGCAACACTTGAATTAATTCGTCCCAGTAACGAATAGTACGGCTTGAAGACACCCAGGTAAAAACATCCCGTGCTTCGCCTTCTAAATACATGGCTGCTACTTCTATTTTCAAATCTTCAGGGGTTTGATAATACCTGAAGTATTTTTCTGCTTTCATCACCCAACCTCTCGGATCACCGTTTTCAAATTTGGGGAAATCGACTTTAGAGTGAGGCCGATTGTTAGGTTTCTTACTCCACTAAGGTGTTCCTCCTTCAAATTCTTCATATGGTTCTTGAGTTTTTCCAGAATCCTTCTCCTCATGCTCTAGAGTGACCATTGGAGCCTTCTGTTTCTTTACTTCTTTCATCTCAACATCTAAACTTAAGAGTTTAGATACAATAAAGTTTAGTTGTTGTGCTACATTGTCTGAGGTTGAAGGGGGTAATTCGATTTCTGGAGATTTAGAAGATTCTGCCTCTGCAAGAGGGTTGGCAGAATCAATAGATTGTGGCTTCTTCCTATTGTTGCCCATACTCACAAAAATTGGCCCAGAGATTGAATCTGCTCTGATTCCAAAATGATGGATCTTGACTCTAAATAATGACAGATCCTTCAAGGAACCAGAATCTAGTCCTTGACCAATTTACTTAACATCCATATATTCATTCCATAACCTTTGTCACTGTTTTACATCAAATATATAACCAGAACCTAATAGAGTAACTGATAATAATAACTGATGATAACTCCCTACGGATAAGACTCTCTTAACTTCCTAAGGATAAGACAACATAACTTCCCTATAGGTAAACAGATAATACATACTGACAGAATATATAACTGCTATAACTTAATTAACCCTATTCACATGTTTCCTTCCTGAATAGACCAGGAGAGGGCACTGTGGCTCCCTATCAGGCACAAAATCTATTTCATGTCGAGGAATAGGCACAAAATAATGAGATAAATTTAGTCACACAAAATCTATTTCTGTGCAACTCAATAGGGGCACTAAATCAACACGAAATCTATATCATATAATAATATTAACTTGAAAAGAAGGAACTAATAAATAATACTTACGGGAGAATTGCAGCATAGATGGAATAATTCTCAGAGTCATGAACCCCATTAAGAAGAGGCTCTCTTGAACTCCCAATCTCACCATATGTCTTTATTTCCTGATGAAAGTCAGTGAATGTCAAATGTTATGAGCAGTGAAATAAATAGATTAGTATGTTCTATAGGAAAATAGCTTGCAGGCATATCTGCACACGACTATGTGCATGACCATGCATCTGATTGCATTCAATCCTCTCAGTGCAAAATGAAAAAGTGTAGGGAAATATTATTTATTTTCTTGGTTTATGATATAATTATAATTATAATTGTTAAAAAAAAAATATAATTATAATTATAATTTGGGATCTAGGGTTTGTATTGTAATGGGATTAGTTTAAATTTTAATGTTTAATTATCAGTTCGGTATAAAAACAGTTTAATTATCAGTAATTAGGGATTACTGAAGTGGTGTTTGAGCCTAAAAATATGTTATCCCACAGTAGTATCTTCAAGCATTTGCATTTGAGTCGTGGTCAAATGAACAATGCCTCAGGACAAAAAAAGGATTAAGGTCAGTTTAGAAGATCAGACCTCATCAGATGATATTTTATCGTAGAAATCATTTAGTACTTGTTTGAGTTCAAGATATTTTGCTTCTATTTCTTTCCGTCGTCTTTTTCTTGACATGTACGAAAAAAACGAGCTCAACATTAGTAAATTGACTTTACTAGACAATTTTTAGTACAGAGGTCTGCAACAATGAAAAGCCAATAAATTCAATTCTCTTACTACTGTTAGCACACACACTCCCTCAACATGCAGAGAAAACCAAAACGAAGTCGATATGGATGAACAGAGGTCGTAAACCATTAGCAGCTTTAACTTCGAACGAAATAAACAAGCAGAATTATGGGAAGAGGGGAGAACAGTATACCAATTACCCAAATTGAGCATCAACCTGAGATAAAAACTGACGAAATGTTTTAAAAAGAGCTAGAAATTGCTTTCGTTGAACCTAGTAGTTGTTTGGTGTTCTTCGGCTTTCAACAACTTCCTCAGAAACTAAAGGAAGTGATTCTCTCAAGTATCCGCATACTAGAGTGAAAAGCAGATAAATAGTAGACTTTAGAAGAGAGATAACCATACCGTAGGCCGATCAAGATCGGACGCCATTGCTTGGAATCGAAAGCTAAGCCAGAATTGTTGAAAAACAGCAATGAAAGCAAATTGAAGAAGTGGGAGGATTATATATAAAAATAAATAAGCTTTTTTGGCACAGTGAACAAGCAATTAAGAAGAGAGAAGAAGATATATACTAGTGTGTTGTAGGACGCCATCACGCCACGATTGGTAGTTGAAGTGCGGGCACATGGCGTTTGCACGCGACAAAAAGACGTTTAATTCAAACGGAAAGTTGAAAAGGACGATTAGCAAACGGCAAAATGAACGAGTCCTTTCACTCTTTTTCTTTTCCCCAACAACTACTACACAAGAAAATCGAAAAAAAAATACATTTATTAATAGATTAAAGAGTAATTTAACCAACGAACTATTATCTCAGGAGCCAGTACAAATAATTTTTAAGTATACCAAAAATACCAAAAAAAATTTAAAATGTGCAATCAACACAAAAAACTTTTACTTCAAGAGCGCCTAGCATAAAAATGTTTTACTCCAAGAGCGCCTAGCACAAAAAATTTTACTCTATTTTTGTGCTGACTACACATTTTTAAAAGTTTTTTGGTATTTTTGACCAATTTAAAAGTCATTTATATTGGCGCTCCTGAAGTAATAGTTTGTTGGTCAAATTACTCCTTAACCCTTTATTAATACATTCTTTAGTTCAAAGGGCTCATTTGGCAGGAGGGAAATGGAGGGAAAGGAAGAGGAGGGACAATTTTTAAGAGTTTGATTTAAAAAATTAGAGAATTGGGTTAAAATTTTAATATAGAAAAATGTAAAATAAAAGAGTAAGAAAAAAGAACTAAAAATTTTCAACCGTACTTCTCTAATTTTTTTTAAATCCAAGTCATAAAAATTTCCCCTCCCTTCCCTTCACCTCCCCTCCCTTCACCTCCCCTCCAAATCCCTCATACTAAATAGCCTCTAATGTTACTGCTATTTTGATTTTGGTCTTCTAAATTTAAAATTAGAGTTTTATTATCATAAATTTTATTCCATTTAAAATATTGATCATATAATTAAATAACAATATGGAATATTTTGTCTCTTGAATGACCAAAACTTTTTATTTAAAATTTGATGAACCAAAACTAAGATGGGGACAAATTTGAGGGGGAAAATTCCATTTAAATACCAAATGAATTTGCAAAACCCTCAGAAGTCCTCCGAATTTGCAAAAAGACTGAGAGGTGATAAGGACTTTTGAGGGTTATGCAAATTCATACAAAATGACCATAATGCCCTTCCTCTCTCTTCCTCTTGAACCAAGACCACCACCACCAGATTCATTCAACTCCGCCGTGACTACGAAGCGAAGTGCATGTTCGCCACCGTCTACCTCCACCGTCGACGTCGACGCCAACGCCGCACCCGCCATGGACGCCATACCGGCCGACACCGGTGAAAAAAAGGAAGAAAAAGAAACTGAAACACGAAACAAAAACAAATTTGTAAATTTTTTTGATCGGTCGATCCGGAAGAAATTGGAAGAAGAAGATGTGAAGGAAGGAAGGAAGGAAGGAAGAAGAATGAAGAAGAGAAAAAAAAAAGTGAATCTGGAGTGCACACTTTCAGTGCACTCGAGTGTGCACCAAAAGTGCACTCGCACACTTGAGTGCACTGAAAGTGCACTCTATTATGGAACTTTTACAAAATTCATAACGCAATTTACAAAAGTCATAACGCAATTTACAAATCCCACTGCTACACCTAAATCCAATGAGATCCCTAAAAAGAGAAGGAGTAGTGAAATAAAATGCTTCAAGTGTTTGGGGAGAGGTCACATAGCTTCAGAATGTCCAACTAAGAAGACTATGTTACTTAAAGAGGATGGAGAGCTTACTAGTGATTCTTCTTCAGATTCTGCCTCACATGATGATGAAGATGAGTATATTGAAGAAATAATTCCGGAAGGAGATTTGTTTATGGTACGAAGGATGTTGGGTAGCCAAGCAAAAGACATGGATGATAGTCAAAGAGAGAACATCTTTCATACTAGATGCCTTATCCAAGGAAAGGTATGTTCTTTAATTATTGATGGAGGGAGTTATACCAATGTTGCAAGTGCTCGAATGGTGTCTAAATTGGGCATGGAAACCAAACCTCACCCGCTGCTATACAAGCTTCAATGGCTTAGTGAGGATGGTGAAGTGACCGTAAACAAACAAGTGGAGGTGAACTTCTCCGTAGGGAAGTATGATGATACGCTTTTATGTGATGTGGTACCAATGGAGGCTTGTCATTTGCTTCTTGGGAGACCTTGGCAATATGATAAGAAAGTTATGCATGACGGTTGCACCAACAAGTTCTCTTTTGTACATAAAGGACGCAAGGCTATTCTTGCACCTTTGACACCAAGAGAAGTTAGTGAGGATAATTTTAAAATGAGAGAAAAAAGAAAGCAAGAGAGAAAAGAGAGTGGAAGAGAGCAAGAAAAAAAAAGGAGAAAAGGAGAGAAAAGCACCAAACTTGTTTATAAAAGAAAAAGAGGTGAAAAAGGCAATGCATTTGAAAAAGCCAATGCTTTTGCTTTTGAGTAAAGAGAATAATTTTACATATGCATGTCCTACTAACTCTCTTCCAAATGAGGTTTCTAATATGTTGCAGAATTTAAAGATGTTTTTCCTAAAGAGGTATCTCATGGACTACCAACTCTAAGAGGCATAGAACATCAAATTGATCTCATTCCAGGGGAAAAAAGGTAGAGAGTTACGTCAAGCAAGCGAACAAAGGAAGGAAAATGGTAGTGTTTCAGCCAGGAGGAGAGGATTATAATTTGAGGACAAATTCTTCTGAAGAATGAGGGAATGATGAGGACATAGGAGGCGGCATGACCAAGGCAACGAACTTGGAGGAATAAGCCTCAAGGGATATGCATGAAGGCTTCATTTTATTACTTGGGCCAAATTCTGCACTTAGTTTTATTCTTTTTACTTTTAGTTATATTTTTGTAATAAAGCTTATTGGGCTCACTTATTGGGCTTTGTGTGTAAGCATAATTAGGTTAAACTCAATATGGATGTTGTCCACTATATAAGGGAACACCATAGCCTCTTTGAGGGACGGCGAATTTGAAAGTTAACCTTTTTGGTGAGATACAAGCTTCTCTAGGGTTCTTTCAAGAATCTCTGAACTTATCAAGGGCAACAATCTTTGTGGAATTCTTGGGCTTATCAATTCTTTGGAATTGTGGCGCCTACCTATAATCCAGTTTTCGTTCTATATTTCTCGGTTTCGTATCTCCATATTTCCTTATCCTTTTTCGGTGTTTCTTGAGTCAAAATCGTGTTTCGGAAAGCCATCTTTCACCTCGTTTTGGAAACGCTCAAATCCGAGGTCTGTAGCGTTAGATACATTCTGTTCTTTCAGGACGCGTTGGAGGCTGAATTTTCGGTGCGAAATTCCATTCCTAGTTGATCCAATCATCCCTTTCTTTCGGGAATCATATCAAGCAAGGTGAAGTAAAAAAAATAAGGAGAATGGGGAATGCGAATGTAGAAGAGAAATATTACTTTAAAATAAGAAGAATAGAGCAAGGAAGGAATGCGACCTAGCTAGGGCTCCGAAACAAAAAAGTGAGTTAGGGCAATCAAAGCGACTCACGTAGCTGTCATACCAAAGTTCAAAGAAAGTAGTGGATGATATGGTTCGCCTGGGTGCGACTGTTGAGGGCTGGAAAAGTCAACTAGAGTTGTGGGGTTCTTAGGATGGTGGGTAACGTTCGACCAAAGACAAGTGAAAGTAAAGAGGCACGAGATAGTAGGTACTTGTTTTAAAAGACTTGACGAAACTTGCTCACGATTCTAAGTTTAGAACCGTTATGATTTTTGGCCTTTTTCTTATGGTTCTTAATTTACAACCTTGATGAACCTTTGAACGAAAGTTCACATTTTTAATTTAACACCACAGTTGTTCGGTTTTGTAAACAGTGACAGTGATTACTTAATAATTGTTAGGTATTTTGAAAGTGGAATATCACCTAGAGGTGGTGAATAGAGGATATCAAATTCTTTTCACAATTTGGTTGAGGAACAATAAAACAGAGACAGAGATAGAGAGAATGAACACACAGTAGTTATACTGGTTCAGTCTAACTCTTGACCTACGCTCAGTCGTCCCTTGACACTTTGGGATTTTCACTAACTCGATCTCAATCACAATTATACACTCTGTACTCGAAGTAATCCTCTCACACTAGGATTCACTCCCCCTTACAAGTTGTAATCGTACACCCACACTCAAGGTCCCTTTACCTTGAGATTAAACAAATAATCAGATAATGAAATAAGTGTTTAAACTCCTCACTGAGTACATAGAAAATAATCACTGAAGTATAAGATATCCGAAGATATTAAATGAAACGAATGAAACAGTAGTTTGCAATAAGCTCGAATTGAATACGTAGAGTTTCGGTAGGTGACAGAATTGAATGCTTCGTGCTTTTATACCAACATCCATTAACGACCATTGAAGAGCTTTGAATGTAGCCGTTGAGACTCTTCAAACTTCCGTTAGACACAAATGTCTTCCGTTAGGCAGAAACAAAAGATGCTTCATTAATTCGCTTGCCACTAATGTACTCTTGGTCAGAGGTTGACTCAGAAAATGTATCATGAGACTTTCGCCATAATGGGTATGTCTTGAAGGAATGATTTCGTCTGCTCTGAATTCTATTCCATGTGTATGCTCTATTTCTGCAAACATTAAATGCTTCTGACATATGAAGTTGCTTTTCGGTTAATCACGATTTAAACAATCGTTAATTATCTGAAATCCACTTAAGAAGATGATTAGTAATAGTGTAAACGAGTTTGAGTTGGATTTAAACAAAAAACAAATATTAACCTAGAATATTTAAAATTATGATTACTAATACAACGAAGACTTCTAAGGGATGTTGAATCATCCTCGAGTAACCGTTCAAAAAGTGCTTTCACAGTTGCCCAACGTTCAACCATACTCGAGTAAGCCAAATATTATACTCGAGTAGTATATCAGTAACTCATATCAGAGGCTTTTGAGATGACCATACTCGAGTACCTAAAGGTCCACACTAGAGTAGCCTACTTGAGTACTCAATTTTCTATGCTCGAGTATCATCTGTTCTTTGTTGAAAGAATACGCTAAGTAAAGACATTAGCAATTGTGCTCGAGTACCATTTCCCCCATACTCAAGTACCAGTAAAACAGTGCTCGGGTACACTTCAAACAGAGAGCAAATGTAAGTTTAAAACAATTATACTCGAGTAGCAGATTATCTTTACTCGAGTACCCTACTCAAGTACCACTTACCTTCTACTCGAGTAACATACTGATGAGAACATTTGCTTTGCGAGAAGATCCTTGTACTCGGGTAGACAGGCATCCATACTCAAGTATCAAACTTGAGTAAGCGATGAACCTTGCTCGAGTACAGAGTCTTAACTTCTCTGAACTTTGCTTTGATTCAACATGTACTCGAGTAGCATAACAACCATACTTGAGTACTCATCTTCTGATATCAACGCAGAGAGTTTTATCTGATATTATACTCGAGTAGTGATTAACTTATACTCGAGTAAGGACCTAAATTCACTTAAACAAACTATCAGATTGAGCATGCTCGAATAAGCCAAAGGGTATACTCGAGTACACTCCTACCTTAGGCAATATTTCCTTATTCAAAACTTTAATCATTTTGAATTCAAAACCTTAATCACTGTTAAGTCTTGTTATCATCAAAACTCCGGGAACTAACATTCTCCCTCTTTTTGATGATTACAACACTTAATAAAAAATTTTGATGGTATAACTAAATTGCATTGATAAGAAAGAACATTAGTGCATGACATAATTCAAGCGTTAATACATAACATAATTTATAATCCAAAAACATAATTCAAAATGAAACATAAGTAAACAAAAGTTTCAAAAAAAAAATCTCAAAGTCTCAGATATCAATCACTCTCTCCCTTTGTCATCAATCAAAGAGGAGGGAGGAGGGGGATCAGAAGGCTTAGCAGAAGGAGCAGGCTCAGATGAAGCAATGAGGGGCTCAGATGAAGGCTCAGGAACAGGAAGAGGGTCAGCCAAAGGAGTAACATCAAGAATAGCAGAAGATGAAGGAGCCGATGAAGGCATAGGAGGCTATGAGTACAATTTGATGTTGAGGTCATCTAAAGTACGATCATGTCGAAGCACTTGTTGTTGAATGCTTTTCTATTGTTCACCCAAAGCCCGAATTTCCTTCTTCATCTCTTCTTGATTGGCATACACACCCTGAAACCTTATTCGATATACTTGACCAGCTTCTCCATCTCAGATATACTTTAGGAGAACTGGTACTTAGTGTCGGACCGAACAAGGTTTTGAAAATGTGCTTTTTAGATTTGTACTTTACATGACGGTTGTTTATTATGAAATGTAGTTTTTTGTCGTTTATACTTTACGGTCAATTGACATAACCGTGATGTATGTGTTTTCGTCGATGTAAGGTTGGAAGACAAATTGTTTATACATATTATATGACGGTTGTTTCAAAATAATCATCACTTTTGTAACTAAATATATTACAATTATTAACTACAACGTTATTTTTGTGTTTTCACGAATTCCGCCTCGCAATATATGACGATGCGTAAAGTTAACCATTACTTTTAAGCATTATGTATCCTTACACGATCTCTGCCTCGACATATATGACCTTTATTATCTATAACTATTATGTATTAGGCGTTATAAATGCCTAAATTTGTAGTAGTGAGAGTTACCATTCAATTTTGTTGAGTTGGCATTTTTTCGTTAATGAGACTAACAGGATTAACATTAAAGGACTGAAAATACATTTCATAAACTTAAATGGTTAAATTGAAACTTGATATAAACTTAAAGGATTCAACTTTTACTTTAACATATTTTCCAAAAAGAAAGTTTTCTTTCCTTTCCTGACACTTAAATCTGCTAAGTATGAAAAAAAAAAGTGAAAAAATAAAAAAAAATTGATAAAACAACAAAAAAGAACTAGGACTTATCTATCATGTTCTTCATAAGGGATTCAAACTATTAATTTATAAAAATTGACCCCAAAAAAAAAACTAGTAGAGTTCTTTTCTATTTTTAAAAAATATATGCGGTTTTAGTTTTAGGTTAGCTGAGTCCATGTGCCAACCCCCATTCTTGAAGAGCCTTACCTCACTGAAATTTTAGGGGAAGGATATAGAACAAAATAGAAAAAAGAAAATGAATCATTTGGTTCTCATTGCATCCTAGTGTTTTCTAAGACATAATTTTATTTTTTACTTTTTCACTCCTACATGCGTTGGGTTAAATGACAAATTTTCTGAAAGTTTTTCATCAAGTGCAATTAATATCCTTAACCAATTACTCACTTTGCTCCTTATAATAAGACACAACTAAGAATTATCACAAATCAATAAAAACAATTAAAGTCAATAAAATTATCTTATAATTTAAGTAACTTCGAATACTACCCCTACTAATTGTACTAAACTCTAATATTATATTAATTATTATTCTCACCCACTACCCTTATTAATTATGGGCATACATGGAAAAAAAAATCAATGCGTTTTGGAAACAAGCAAGTGTTTTATAAAAAAGATTAAATAGAATTGTTAATTGATACTCCCTCTGGTCCTTATTATAAGACACCAACTAACAAGTTTATTTGGTCCTTTTTATAAAGCATTTGCTTGTTCCCAATGAGCATTGGTTATTTTTTTCCATGTCTGCCCCTAATTAATAAAGGTAGTGGGTGAGAGTAATAATTAATACTATAATTTTAGAGTTTAGTGCAATAAGTAAAGATAATATTGAAAATCATTTAGATTCTATGACAACTTTATTGACTTTAACTACTTTTATTGATTTGTGAGAAAAGTTAGTTGGTGTCTTATACTCCCTCCGGTCCTAATTATAGGAGCAAATTACCAGAATTTGGGGAGATTAAGAAGATAAGTTAAATTAGTTAATTATACTTATTTTCTAAAAATACCCCTCTGAAAATTAAAAATTACATAAAGCAAAATTAGTTGAATTGCCTTCATGATCATCATCATCGACTGAATCTAAAATCTTACCAAAGAAGCTGTTGTACAGAACATTATATGTGGTTGAAGTTGTATGTTGATGCTGAATCATTTATTTACAATGTCCCACTGAGCAATTACATTTCTTTCTGTCTTGTGGATATTATAAGAGGTACATGGGATTAATGTACACGTGGCTTAGTGCCTTAGAGCCGCCAAGTTTTTTATAGATTCAAAATGATTTTTTACTATCATGAAATGCTAGGCTGTAAGTTTAAAATGAATTTTAAATATATATAAATATTTTTTGTATATTTTCCATGAATTTTTTCAAAGAAAATTTTTTTCTATCAAGAGAGTATCTAATTAATTGGACATAACAAATGCAAGTTTATTTTTTTATTGTTGGAAAAAAGATAATGAAATCAATGTTTTATTAGGTTATTTTAGGGGGAAAAAAATAATCACTTTGAACGGATAGTTACAAAAAAATTATTTTAAAATGAATATTAAAATTATTTTATTTAAAAATAAAAAATAAGGTAGAATCTCTCACTTGATAGAATATAACTGTGTTGTAAATTTATTATTGTGGAAGAAGTATTAGTCGAGGTGATATGGGAAAAATATGACAAAAATTGTTCAAAATTATTTTATATTAAAAAGTATAATTTAGGTGTATACGACATTAATGAGTTGCAAACATTATTTACTTTATAAAATATATAGGTGTATCATTAAATTATTATTGTCTTTAATTATTATTGAGAAAGTATAAATAGGGGTATTATGGGGAAAAAATGACAAAAGTTAAAACTTGCTCTTATAATTAGGACCAAAACCAACTCAAAAATTTACTCCTATAATTAGGACCGGAGGGAGTAATAAGAATCAGAGGGAGAGGGAGTACTTTATAATAAAGATTTGAGGGAGTATGACTCACGTAGTAATGTCTCAATTTGACCAATATTAACAATTTGTCAAACAATTCTGCGGAAGAGCCCAAACCTACTTATGGATATGTGTCCACGCTTGCTTACTTACGAGTAAACTAATGGAAAGTCCGCACTTTGCTAAAGAGAAAGTTTGTGTGATGCTCATGCAGAGTTGGTTTTGTGTCCGAGTAAACTCAGGTAATATCTCTAATTAATCATAATTCAAGGGCACTAACCATTTTGGAATGTAATACTCCCTTCAGTTTTAAATATAAAATAAAGTTGACTTTTTGGAGAAATTAAGAAAGCTAATTAAATTACTTTAAATCATTTATATTTGTCATTTTTTTCTCTAAACTATTTTCTCTAACTTATAAACTGATATACTACCTCCGGTCCTAATTATAAGAGCTAGTTGACTTTTTTTAGAGAGGTTAAGGAAGCTAAATAAGTTACTTAATCATTTTATATGTTGTGTATCCTTAGATTATATATTAGTTTATTAGTCAAATTAATTAGTTTGAAGAAATAAAAATAAAAATACTCTAAAGTAATTTAATTAGCTTCTTAATCTCTCCAAAAAAAGTCAACTACCTTTTATAATTAGGACCAGAGGGAGTATAATATAAGGATACACAACGTATATATGATTAAATAATTTATTTAGTGTCATAAGTCTCTTAAAAAAAAGTCAACTATATCTTATATTTAGAATGAGTGAGTAACATGTTAAATCATTCTTCTTATTTGAGCATTGATACTAAAAAATATTGTTATCAATCAATAGCTTTGGGTATTTCTAGCAAAAAAAAAAAAAAAAAGTTTAGGGTGTCAATTGCTTATTAAGAAAATCTCTGCCGCAAAACTATCTTTGAATCCTCATTAGAATTATTAAACTAATGGTCCGACCCATGTTAGTCAAACGTTAAAATTGCATGGTTAAAGATACCAATTACATGGAATGAAAAACATTCAAGCAAAATTTAGCCTTTGACTCTTATAACATATGAATAACTTGGTATTTTCATTCGTTTTATACATGTCTCTGTATAGATCTTGTTTGTTTTTTCTTTACCAAACATTCTCTTTTCATGATGAACATGTACACCTACTGTTCTTTTATGCGTGTGCGTTCACTTACTAGTTTCTGCCTATCCCCATTAATAGTTATCTACTACTACCATACCAAACTTTTGGTTCAAATGGTAAGTGGTCTCACTTTCGAAAGAAAGAAGAAGAACACAAGTTTGAATTTTAAGAAACGTACTTGTTGAGAGGGACAAAAACCCTTTGAGCTCTAAGCCTTAAAAGAGAAAATTGAAAATAATATCACTTTAACCTCACTAAAGAGATCAAATTGCTATCTTCGGACAATGAGATTCTAAATTAATTGAAAAGCATTACATAGTACTGATATCTTCACATCTATCACCTAATGTATGCAATATGTAATACTCCCTTCGTCCCTAATTATAGGAGCAAATTTTGAAGTTGGTTTTGGTCCTAATTATAAGATCAAGTTTTAACTTTTGTCAATTTTTTCCTATAATACCCCTATTTATACTTATTATTAGGAGCATTATATATATGTGTGTTTACATATATATGTATATTTGTGTTTATGTGTGTCAATATATATATGTGTAGATATATATGTGTAAACACACACACGTATATAAACATATATATATGTGTGTGTGTGTGTAGACATATGGGTGTGTGTCTCTATGTATGTAGATAGATCTATATGTATACACATATATATACACACATATATGTATACACATGGCTATATAAAAAGCAACTAATATACATATATAAACTAATATGTCATGGATATCTAACGTAAGACAAATTAGAAACACTTATAATTAGGGCAACTTGTGTCATTTTAAATTTATATAAGGACATTTTAGGAAAATGAGTAAAATTAACTAATTTAACTTCTCTCCTTAATTCTCCCAAAATCGGTTAAATTGTTCTTATAATTAGGAACGGAGGTAGTAGGGATCTCTTATAATGAGAATTTTAATCTTACATTGTGGGGATCAGAGATTAGCCCTTTCTACTAAATTAAACCAACCCCCATTACTATATAAAACTAATATCTTCTAAAATAACTCATCCCTCTTTTAGTTTTGTCCTCTTGATGTAGTGTACAGGTTGGGTTTCTCTCATAATCTCTAAATCACATATGTCCAATCAATACAATACTACTTTGACTTTTCTCTCATTTTTCCAATCAACGGCTAAGATGAGACCGATGAGAGAAAATGAGAAAAAAGATAAGGAGATGATCTCCTTCCGTAATATATGACTTTATCCTTAAGTCATTAAAATGTCAAACTAATGATTCTTGTGTGATTAATGTGCAAGAAAGTAAATCGGGTCGGAACACTAGGTTTTCCTTTGTGATTATATCATATTAAGTTACAATATAGTCGGATTTTACCAATATGTGGTTGGTCTAGCGGAATGTGGCGCTGGATTCCCTTAAGAGGTCTAGGGTTCGAGCTGCGGTAACACACTTGTAATCCGCCTTGTATGGAGCTACTAATGTTCGAATGGTCGTCCTTGCCATTGCAGAACCCGAATCCGAATTAGTCAAAACCGAAAGTCCTAATGAACCGGGTGGGATACCAAAACAAAAAATAGTCGGATTTTATATTGCTATGAAACACATCAGAAGAGAAAGCAACAACCAAAAAAACAAATGTGAATACTATTTTTATGTTAATATAATTTTATTTATTTATTTTAGATTCAATTAGTTCTCTCTCTTTTAGCCTCACAAGGGAGGATGGTGGTGGGGATGGGTCAATAATATAAATTATTATGATATATTAATCAATCATAGTTAAATAATTAATTTACATAAATTAAGGAAATTAAATAAATGTGTATTGGTTTTCTCAAATACTCCTTTAATTATTTGCATTGAAAATGAAAACTATCCTTATTGATGAAAACATCATTTAGCATGCCCTTCAAGTAATTATTCCTACATATAAAATCGGAGGAAGTATTTAAAGAAAGTATCTTTTATATGAATTAATTAAATAGCTTTTAATTAAAAATATTTTTAAAAAAAAAACTGTTTTGCTTCTAAACAGAAACTGCATGGCTGTCTAGTTTTGCTTCACTACCTTTTGTTGTAGTCACTTTGTTATTTCAAGGTCACATCCCTCTTCGGTGTCTGCCGAATGCACATTAGATGTACATACTTATGTGTCTAATTATGTGCTCATACCTCTATTAGAGGTATGAGCATATTTTTTTTTAATTTTTTATATATTGTATTTATTTAGATTTAAATTATATGCTGCTTTCTGAAAATTTTTTTGCACTCAATATCTCAAAATTAATTACTTTCCATGATACTGGTTATAGATAAATGCAGAACTAGAAGCTAATTAATTTGAGATATTGGGTGCAAAAAAAAATTCAGAAATCAACATATAATTTAAATCTAAATAAATACAATATAAAAAAAATACATGATGTCTGCCCATCAACTTGTCAACGTTGCCTTTCCCAAGATCATTCAATTCAACTACAAATTTTACAACTTCTTTAAATACTCTAGAGAAGTTATATTATCTGTACATTTTTAATAATAAACAATTCAAGTTAAATACTCTGGAGAAGTTATAGCTAAGAAAAGAAAGATATAGCATTTTTTTTGGTACAAAAAAGGATATAGCTTTTGATCACATTAGGTGCTTTTTTTTTATGTGCTTGTTATGTGATTTTCCCTCTAATTAGAGAGATTATACATTTTTTTTTTTATAGATTCTATTTATTTAGATTAGTTTGAGATACTGGGTGCAATTTTTTTTTTCAGAAAGCAGCATATAATTTAAATCTAAATAAATACAATATATAAAAAATTAAAAAAAAATGCTCATACCTCTATATTTTTCTCCCTTTTCCCACAATGTGTACCAGTTGCCCTATTGGTCCATTAAAAGCATGCTACAAATAATGGACACGATCCTGATCAGCAAGCCAAGCAGCAGAGTAACAGATAATATATATATATGGCATTTAAATTATTATTATTATTATTGAAAAGAAAAGGTTAATAATGAGGAAATAGCAGCAAAGTTCAGGGGGATGAACTTCAGTGAATGACGGTCCACCCCCTCATGTGATTCCCATCCACTTGGGCCCTACCCCACATACACTCCCCACATCTCTCACATACTCCCACTCCCACTCCCACCCAAATCCTCCATTTTTATTTTTATTTTTTTCCATTAAACTAAATACCATTTATTCCTTGTGACAAATTAATACTTTCTCTCTCCAGTTCTTAATATAAGAGTCATTTGAATTTTTTAAAAAAGTTTAATAAGTTAGTTAATTTTAGCACATTTCATGTGTCATTTCATTATATATCAATTTATAAATCAGATTGATAAATTAGTTTGCTATAAAAAGATAAATATAAATACTTTAGAATAATTTATTTAACTTCATTAATTTTCACGATGCAATATATAATCTAATATAAATAAATAGAATCTATAAAAAAAATTTTAAAAATAAAATAAAAATGTCTAATCCCTCTAATTAGAGGAAAAAACACCTAATGTGAACCCGACAGAATATAGGTCTATAAAACGTCTCGTTACAACTATAATGAAAAGAAGACTCAATCATATAGGGTTTAATATAAGTTAGGACAAAAATCTTAACTTAAAAAAATTTTGAACCATAATTTTTCATTATTTAAATTTGATCTTTTTTATTTTAAGATTCTTCACAATAATTTCAAAAATTATCAATTAACACTAATTGGATATTTGGATCGGATGGGAAAAAATACTCAACTTTTTGATAAGGATGCTACTGATTCTGATATTGGTTAATTTTAATTCAGTAGTATATAATATCACTCTTTCTAATGCTCCATGTAAAACATATTTACCTAATTTAATTAGATTAGTTAAGGTAGTTAATATGAAACTTTTTCTAAAACACCATAATCATTTTCCTTAATTTTCTTTATCTCTTTTGTTTGATTATAGTTGAGGGAGTGTCAGTAGGATAAATTAGAAAAAGATTGATATATATATACGAAACATATCTTACATTTAAGATTAAGCCAATTCCACAATTAGGTCCTACATATAGGACCGGAGGAAGTATTAAAAAAGTTATAATCATTTAATATAAACATCTTCAATTCAATGTCACATAGGAGTACAATTTTTCCTTCACCTTAAACTTTTATCCAGAACAATTCTTAATCAAAACAAATCATATCTTTTTTTTTTTCTGTCCCTACATGGAAATCTTTCAATGTCATTTTCTTAAACCACGTTTGTGTATAAAGTTGTCGACTAAAATTGCAGAATGTAGATCATTCATTTCATTTTTAAAACCCAAAACAAAAAAAATTGCAAGGGTAAAGCCAGAGTTGGTCCCAAAAATAAGTTAATACTATTTTGGTCCCAAAACATCCCAAAATACCAATAAAATCCCACAAGCCCTTAACATAATGCTTGGTTTAATAGAGGGGAGGGGAAAAAACATTTTAATAATCGATTCAAGGCCCCCCACCATTGTTGTTAAAACGTCGTTCTAAAACGTAGAAACGTCCGTTTCTACGTTTTTTCGCCGGAAAACGAGTCGAGACAGTGGTAGAGACGGATTTTGGGTAGAAACGCCGTTTCAACTCGTAAAAACGGTTGAAACGGCGTTTCCACCGTTTCAACTCGAGCCACTGAATCTCGCGGCGCTGGTTCGTTTTTGTTTTCCTCGTTCGCGGCACTCTGTTCTCGTTCTTTTTTTTCTTTTTCTTTTTTTTTTCTGTTTCGCGGCGCTCTCTAAAAAATAATCCGTCCCTCTTGGTCTTCGCGGCGTCCCTCTCATATATCTCAATTAATTCCTCTTCTTCCTTTTTGTTCGCGCACGCTTCGATTCATCCAATCCCCTTTTTTTTGTCCGCCTACTTTGTTTCTATTTTCTTGTTTTTAATCTCCAATCTCCCCCCTTCGTTTGCGGCCTTCTGATTCTGGATCCCTCCAATTCCTAAAATCTGGGTCCACCTTTTTGCTCTCTCGGCCTGCCCAAAAAAATCTGAATCCAAACCAAGGTTAACCCTAATTGTTCCCTCGGTCAAAACGCAGAGTTTTGACCAGGGACCTAAGTGCAAAGTCTAAAACTTTTTCATAGAGGGACTAAACTGAAACTTCTGTAATTTTGGTTCAAACTTTCATTTTCAAATTTGATCTAATCTTTTTAGCCATCTACAATAAAAATAATTAACCTAACTTCAAATATTCTCATAAAAATCAATGATTAAGAGAGATTACAATTTCTCTGACAATTTTGCCCTTTTTATTCATAATTTAATGTATTTACTTTTAATCTCAATTTATCACAAGAAAGACATTTTAAGCCCAATAACTGTAAAAAAAAATGCATTAAGAGTCCCAGTTTAATTATAAAAAATCATATAAATGTCATTTCTTCATGGTATTCTGGAATTTCCTTATAACTTGAGGAAAAAACGCTTTGACTCCGATGATTTAAATTAGAGATGTTGATCTCTTTTATCATTTTATTGACTTGTTTTGATCTTATGATGACTTAAATTTGTTGATCTCCTTGAATGTTTGGACTTTGTACTTAAATTTGTGATAACTTTAATGCATTTGTGTGTTTTGATTTTATATATGTTGGGTTTTATTTTCTTTGTGGTACGAAGTAAACTCTTACGTTTCGTTTTACGTTTTACGATTTTACGTTTTTACTCACCCTTACCGTTTCTACGTAGACTCTACGTTTTAACAACATTGCCCCCCACTTTTGGAGGAAAGGGATAGGAAGAGAAGGAAAATTCATTTTATTTTTCCTCCACCCCTTTTTTTCTTCTTCTTCTTATCCAGACCAGTGGAGAGGAGTAACTCTTCTCCCTCACATTTAACCAAGTGAGTTCCCCTTCCTCCAAATCCGTCCAGCCAAACGCACCATAAGCATTATATGGGCAAAGTGAAATTACTTAAATACCCTTATTCACCAAAACACAACAAGAGCAAATCCTAAGTAAACCCGGGTCTCAAGCCTGTCATTGGAAGCCTCATTGCATGCATAGAAGTCACAGAAGAGCAAATCCTTTTACCATCTCAAACACAAGGAGATTGATGGATATTGGAAACATTTCAAGCTAAACTTGTCTACTTAGATGTCACAGATAATAAGATCAAATTCTTCTTAAAGATCACTGAATTTCACAGGTTGAATTTGAATACATACCATTTATTCTCACAAGGTAAAAAAGAAGAAACATCAATAGATATCTTGCAGCTCAGTCACAGCAGAACTGTGCTCCAAGGCTAGTCTCAGGCCTTGGACTGCCATGACTGGTACCGGGTCCAGTCTCTCTGCCCCGGATTAAGAGCATGTCCCTTGGAGTGATAGATATACTGTTCACCTTCTCCAGACAAATTCTCCTTGTGTTCAACACTGTACCTTTTAGGTTTCAGCAAAAGAAGCTGCAAAGAATCCACTTATGATTATTTCAAGAGCAAGACTTTCAGGTTCCTGGCCATATGGCATCACCAAAGTAAGAAAGAAATGAGTTTACCTCATCTCCTGTGTGATCAGTTATGAAGTGGAGCCAACCGTGCCATTCAGGAGGAACCTGAGAAGCATTATACCTAGTCTTCTCTGCATATTCAACCCACCTGTGCCTTCCTACAAGTTTTTAAGAAAAACACAATATGAAACAGTTGGCTAGGGAACCCTAGTGAATTTATAAAATCTAATAAAATAAATTTTGTTCATGAACTAGTTAAGAGATTACATGCTCTTAAAAATAGAAACACAAATATAGGTTAAAGAATACTAAAAGTTGTTTGTCTATTGTTAGCAAGTTTCTTAAGTTCTCCAGTCGATTGTCACTTGTCAGTTCCTTCATTAAAGTAGTTGATTGATCTTAATTTTTCTTGAGTAGGGTTTTATTTGTAAGAAGATGAAACCCATGCATGGTCCTTAACGTTTGTTGTGCAAACAGATCCGCAGCCTTGTTTGTATTCCGAGGAGCATGGCAAAACTCCACTTCCCAGTCTCAATTGAGCATCTCTCTAGCTTCCACGATGAGGTTGAAGTCAGGATGAGTGTTGTCACCTCCTTCCCGTAGCAGGTGCAATACTTCTAGGTCACATAGTAGCAACCTTACCGTTGCTACAAGGCTCACCTTCTAATTATAATAATAGCTATATCAAAAAAAATCGTGCAAGCAGCTGCAGAGAAGACACTTACCATATTGCGTATCCTCAAGTCTCTCATAATATTTGTTGCCAAATTTATCAACACCAACAAGCCTTGCCCCAATATTATGTATCTTTGTTTGTCTACATAAATTTAGAAAAGAATGAAAAAAAGGACTGGCAGAACATAACATCCCTGACCACCCCCTCCCAAAAAAAAGGAATAAATAAAGCAAAGACAGAACCATTTGGGGCTGTTACGTCAACAATTTAAGAAACTAATTAAATTATAATAAACCACAGAAATCTTTTGAAAGAAAACAACCCATGCTTATTCAGTCAACTCACTGTTGCACTCACAACTCTCTTAAGAGCTTTATACTTTTCTTATCGGGGTAAGGAGATTCAGATAATGTCAATGATGTCCTCGTCTAAATCCTTTCAGGCTCAGCAAATATAGTTAAATTGCTGTAGTTGCATTAAATTTTATATATACAGCCAAAATGATGGCCAAATATTGAACAAAACAATTCTAGCTACATAAATGCACTCTTTCAGAGTTTCCATCCAGTGGGATTAATGCTGCTTGGTACTAGAATACAGATATTATTCCAACCTCTCTTTTGTTTCTTACTATCATTATTCATTAGTATCATTTATATTCAGGCTAGCATAAAGCAGACAAACAAGTTGACTTTGGAGGAAGCTTCAAAATCACAAATGGGTTCATCAAGATCTTATTCCTATATAAGGAGTGAACAGAACTTGGATCATGAGAATTATTTACATGAATAAAAATACCAGAAGATTCAAAGTCCATGCTTTGCTATATATATTGTGAAAGGTGAATTCTAATAATAATACTCAGCGTTTTAAAAAAGTCCAGCTAAGGAATTTTAAGACCCAACTGCTACAGACAAAAAGTGGGTCCCAAAGAAGATGGCCCAAGAAGATTAAATGTAGGATCCAAACCAGAAGGATCCAACTCTAAATTAGATCCAACACAGAAGGCTCTTGGATGGATTGAGTGCAGATTGTTGCTCTACATGTTCATGCCTGCACACTAGTTTGGTGATGTGTGTTGCTGAACTGCACAATAAGAGGCAAAAACTGGAGAACTAATTACGATTGTAGTTCAAGAGGGTCTGACTGGGATGGAAAGGGCATTCCAGAGGAGGTGGGGCCCAGTTCTGGAGTGCGGAAAGAGAAAGATGTGGTTTTGGCCTTAGAGAAGGTGTAAACAGGGGTTATTTTATCAGATTATGAAATGGATATAATGTGTATTTGTATTTTAACAAAATAGACAGCAAACAGCATGAGGGAAGGGGTACATCTGAGTTCATTTTGAGTGAAACAATAGAGGACGATAAAAGCAGAGATAAGCGCACCATAGTTAAAGTAATCAGATTCTGAGGCTAACAGGGCTCACCATTCTGATTTTTCTGATAATTCAGATTCAGGATATAGATAATCTCCGATGTAGTGAGGATGACTTCGTTGATTTAAACTTTGATGACTTCGTAGACTTAATCACTGAATCAATTTCTAATAAGTGTTTTAAACGGGAAAAGAAAGGCCAAGTGAAGAAGGGAAATTGATGGAGATCTTGATGGAATTTCTCAACTATTGACTGAAGATGGTAACAATGAAGCTGGAAATTTATCTAGGATCAATGATTTGGAACGTATCAGGGTAAATCTGTTGGATAACACAATACTTAATACATATATTTTACTGGTGACATGAAGTTCTTTTTCTTCCCACATTCCCCAAATACTATTTGTTTGCCTTCCTTAGTGTGTTTTCCTAAATCCTACATCTGATGTTGTGCTTTCTTATATGCCAGTTGGACAGCAAGCAGTCATGGTCTTGGATGTGGAATCTTTCATTTGCCCATGGACCATCATCATGTTTCTCCCTCATCTGGCATTTTGAAGTATCAGGATCCTAGGAAACAGTGGTACAAGTAAGTCCTTTAGTGGGGAATGTAATGGGATGGGAAACTCTTTGAATCATGGGAAGGTTAGGGAGTTCGATGATAGGGTAGATCTTGATATAATCCTCTTTCAAGAAACAGTTGGAAAATTATATTAAAAAGTATTTGGGACAATCATTTCAAAGGCTGGGATGCTTTCCTCCTTCTGGTTCTTCAGGTGATCATTTGGTTGTCCGGTTCACTCAGGTAGCCTCCAGAGTAGATGTTCGAATGGTTTCTTATTTTTTATTTATTTTTCCTTTGTCCGACTTCAAATTCCAGTGCTGAATGTTCATTATGATTATTACAATATGCCGCTATCAATTTATGGTGCCAACACCCACACACATATGCGCACATAGACTAAAAACACAGAGGAACAGATATCCAATCCAGAAACGGAAAACATTATTGAACTATGTAAGATATGCAAAGAGATGACTTACAAAAGGTTTCCATCGGGAAGGCATCTCCTGGAAGTTCAAATGATAAAAGACAAAATCAGCACGATTCAAATTTTTTAATATACATTTAAAGAAGAAAAAAATCGAGTACCCCAAATAATTTCTACCGGCACGACCTAAAATGAAACGCCTATAGCACCAACCATAATTTACAATTGCACAAAAGCAGAACTGAGATCTTTCACACACTTCATAGCATATCATAGAAAACAGAACTTTTTCAACTACACCCCAAATTCTTTGAATCTAACATTTTTCCTTTCAGAATTTTCCCGGCGATTCTGACGCAACGAAACAAATCCAGAAATCAACTCGCAAAAACAAAAGCAAACAAGCGAAAAAAGAGAATAAAAATAGACTCACAAGTAGCCTTCGTCCTTGAGGGTTCTGAGGAAGCCAATGAATCCCTTTTCTCTGATCGTATTCATCACGCCCTTCACTACCGACGCCATTTTTCGTCCTCCACTCCCTCTTCTCACTACGGGCTTTGCAAGGTTTTCTGCAGGCTTCCGGGGTTGATTTGCTGTTGATTTCTTTTGGCGTTATTTCGTTTTCCCTTTTCTGTTTTTTTGGCGTGGGCATCAACTATTTTTTTTTAATGGATTAGAAACTGGGAATGTTTTTTTTTTTTTTTTAATGTAACCATATCATTTTGCATATATTCAGGTTTAAAAAAAAATTTATTAAATGCAGTTGAAATATCAAAATGCAAAATGAGGTCTACACTTTTAACAAATTCTTAAGGGTTAATGTACAGATTTGTCAACCAACTATTACCCGATGAGCGTCAGGCACAAATAACAATTGAGAGAACCAAAATTGTTAATCAACAATTAAAAAGTGAAAAAAAAAACACAATTTGGTGTAGATTCGCCAATGAACTATTACCCCGTCATTGTCTTGGTGTCTCCGTCTTCCATTAACTGTCACAGTGTCGGCGACGTCGACGTCTCCAAAGCTTCCATTGTTGCTAGGTGTTCCACTCACCCTCTTAAACTTATCCAGCAGTCCACAGCTTTCGACCGGCACGCACCTTGTACCATGGTTCCATCCAATGCCACAAGCAGCAATTGCCGCTGTCACAACGCCTGCTCCCATGAGTCTCATCTTTATTGGTGTTTGCCTTATCTAACAAGAAGGTTTAACCGTTATTTTCTCCAGTATTTCCGCCACCGTCCTACGCCAGTACATCATATTTTAACTTAATTGTGGTAGTTATTTTTTTAATAGTTATTTGGTGTTTTTTTTCACTTTTTAATTGTTGATTGGCAATTTTGGTCCCCTCAATTGTTATTTGTGCCAGACGCTCCTCGGGTAATAGTTGGTTGACAAATCTGCACCTTAACCCAATTCTTAATCAAGTCAAGAAGCCTAATTATGAGTTTCTAAATGTTATTAAGGGTGTGCATGGTAACGCTCCCAGAATTGTTTTTTTGTTAATTTCTGTTCCCCGGAACACAAATGGATGAGAAATCTGTTTGGTAAATCCGGTTTTTTTATTTGTTCCCGGGATGAACCGGTTCCTTTTTATGTCTTTGGGAATAGAAAAAGCGTAAAATTCATGCTTTTCTATTTCGGGCACAAAATCGAATTTATTCCTCAACGTACAACCTCTCTTCTTTCTCTTGAAAACCTTTCGCAGTGTCAACTACCCTCCCCACCCCCACCGCCACCGCCGCCACCACCCCAACCGCTGCCACCCCCACCTCACCGCCACCACCACCACCACCCTCGCCGCCGCCCCCACCTCATCGCCACCACTGCCACCACCATGACCGTCACCGTCCACCACCACCTCGC
Source organism: Acacia pycnantha (assembly GCA_025563575.1). Lineage (NCBI taxonomy): Eukaryota > Viridiplantae > Streptophyta > Magnoliopsida > Fabales > Fabaceae > Acacia > Acacia pycnantha. The sequence goes on along the minus strand of JAMWYP010000055.1, from coordinate 3,325,401 downwards.
CGCTACCACCCCCACCTCACCACCACCCCCACCGCCACCACCACCACCCTCGCCGCCGCCCCACCTCATCGCCACCACTACCACCACCATGACCGCCACCGTCGCCGCCACCACCACCACCACCCCCACCGCCGCCGCCCCACTCCCACCGCCACCACCACCACCTCGCCGCCGCCCCACCTCATCGCCACCACTACCACCACCATGACCGCCGCCGCCGCCGCCACCACCACCACCCCCACCCCCACCCCTACCGCCACCACCACCCTCGCCGCCGCCGCCCCACCGCCACCACTACCACCACCCTCGCCGCCGCCCCACCTCATCGCCACCACCGCCACCACCATGACCGCCACCGCCGCCGCCACCGCCACCACCACCACCACCACCCCCACCTCACCGCCACCACCACCCCCACCACCACCACCCCGCCGCCGCCACCCCCACCTCATCGCCGCCACCACCACCACCACGACCATCACCGCCGCCGCCATCGCCACCGCCACCGCCACCGCCACCTCACCGCCACCACCACCCTCGCGCGCCGCGCCACCCCCACCCCCACCTCATCGCCACCACCACCACATAAATAATTTTTGAATATAAAAATTACATAAATAAAAATAAAATGTGTTAACAAACGTAATTCTGATTCTCAGAACTCTTCCCAGGCACAGAATCAGAAAAAACTGTTCCATCTCAGAAACTGTGCTGGAGAACAGAATGGTTGCCATGCACAGCCTAAAGGACCAAAATATCTCTTTATAGTTAAAAATAAAAATTAAATAGATTGTAAACCTTATTTTAGTTTCAACCATATCAATTGGTAATTGAGATTTTTAAGTTTATTTTATGTTTATGTTTTTTTAATAAAATCATTGAACATTAATATGTTAACACCGTTACTTTAGGAAACACTGCTAGCCCCCTCAGCAATTTCATGGCCTCCACAATGTACAGAACCCAATCTCATAACGGTGGCCGTTTGGATGGAAAACGAATTTAAATTTGAAGAGGAAAGAACAGAGCAATACACATAAATGTTAGAGACAAAGGAAAAGATCAGGAATGGCTTAGGTTGAAACTTAGCCTATGTTTGGTTTGAGGGGAGAAAATTTTGACAAAATTACCCATGTGAAATTTTAAAAATTACATTGTTTTTTGCATTGTTTTCCGCACATTAACTTTGAAAACATGTCACATCATGAATATGTTAGAATATTAGAAAATATATCTCCTAATTATTAGGATCCCTTGATTAGTTCCCTGATTAGAGGATCTGATTAGAATGTCTTAATTACTAGTTATGAGTCTTTATTAGCCTTTATTGTATTTCCTTATTTACCTTCTTTGTTCTCCCTTGCTTTTTCCTATATATATGTTGTAATCCTCTTTATCTAATAAGACAATATAGAGTGTGATTATATCTCTTACATTTCAACATGGTATCAAAGCGGGATTAATTCCTAAAGCAAATTAACAATTTTGCGCTGGTTTTCCGGCGCTGGTGACTCGCTGCTCTGTTCAAAATTTCAAAGAGGTAGTGAGTTACACAGCGCCAGGAGACACCCATTTTCACCAGCGTCATCTATTGTGTCAGCTAGTCGTTTTGTGATTTTAGTCCGTTATCTCGTCACCTTCTGTCCAAAGTTGAGCACAGATTCAGTCACTGTTAAACCATCGCTGCAATCTCCGTCGTCCTCGTCTCAGCGCTCCCTGGGTTCTTCGTCTTTCAGACCCAGTGTCAGTAGTTTCCGGCAAAATTCCGGCAAGATTCCTTGATTCCGGTGAGTGTTCCGAAAAGAGGAAAGGAGCAGTCCAGATTCGGTAGGAGAAGTAGAGCAACATAGATTGCCACCACCATCGGACGAGCTTGACCTCACTGTCAGAAAACCAGAATCAGTCGTCGATCGCTGGCGAGTTCGGACCAGAATCAGCAGTCGTCGAGTTTAAACCAGAAAATCGAAAATCTTTCGAGAAGCTCTCGGTCGTCTTGCGTTCGAGCTTTACCGGAGCAGATCAAGCTCCATCTGTGCTCCACCATCCCTTCCTCGCCATTGTTGCAGATCGAAGGAGAAGGAGAAAGAGAAAAGAGAAGGAGAAGATGAAGAAGGTGTGCTCGGTGAAGAAGAAGATGGATCCGGTCCGTTGAGAAGATGAAGAAGGTGTCTTCGGTGAAGAAGAAGATGGATCTGAGACTGAGACCCATGAGGAAGAAGTCATTATTGTTATTATTTTAAAAAAAAAGGACAGACAGCAAGGAGAGATCTGAAATTTTTTTTTTAAAAAAAGAACGCTGCAGTTTTTGACAGAAGACTAAACTGCAATTTTAGAAATTCGAGGATTACACTATCATTTCTGAATTTCGTAGGACCAATCTGTCATTTATCAAATTGAGGAACCAAATTGTCATTCCAGAAATTTGTTGGCCTCTGAAACTTCAAAAAATGAGTACAAGCCCAAAACAAAATTTGGGACCTCTGAAACTCAAAAAGGAGTACAAGCCCAAACAAAATTTGGGACCTCTAAGACTCAAAAAGAAGTACAAGCCCAAACAAAATATGGGATCTCTGAGAGTATGAGCCCAAACAATAAAAATATGGGGCCGCTAAGACTCAAGAAGTACAAGCCTAAAGTTTTTTGAAGATTGAAGTAGGCAGAACGAAGTTTGAAGAATTTCGAGGCAAGCTGTCTCCAGCTTGAGGGGGAGTGTTAGAATATTAGGAAATATATCTCCTAATTATTAGGATCCCTTGATTAGTTCCCTGATTAGAGGATCTGATTAGAATGTCTTAATTACTAGTTATGAGTCTTTATTAGCCTTTATTGTATTTCCTTATTTATCTTCTTTGTTCTCCCTTGCTTTTTTCTATATATATGTTGTAATCCTCTTTATCTAATAAGACAATATAGAGAGTGATTATATCTCTTACATTTCAACAGGATATATCTGACTTTTTACACTAGGGAGGGGCACCTCCCCTCCCTCCCTCACCTCCAACCAAACATATATAGCAGAGGAAGAGAGCTTACCACGGTTTGCTTTCCTATTTTAACTTAAAGGGTCATTTTAGTCTTTTAAACAAATTCAAAAATTTCTAATGAACCCTCTTGCTCTAATTAAGAATTTGTTAAAAGCGTAGATTTAATTTTAGATTTTGATATTTCAGTTAGATCTCCATAAAAAATCACCTCATAATGTCCCTCTTAACATTTAAAAATTAATAATGAAGGGAGGGGCAGCATGAGATTTTTTTTTTTTTTTTTATATTACAGGCAAGCCAAGGCTTAAAAAAGGGAGATTAGGAATCAAACTTTGAAAGTCTAGCCCTTGATATATCTAAATAGAAAACTAGGAAGAACAACAATTTTGGAATATCAAACTAATGAGCAACCCAAGATATCAAAACAAACCACGGGTCTTGAGTTCGAGACGTGAGAATGCAGCAGGCGTGGGTGGTAGAGGCTTCCCCCCGAAAGGGGCCAACCCGGTCTTGGTCCGGATTAGTCTGAGGCCGTTGATGTGTCTAAAAGATGGCCTGCTCTAGGATATCGGATGCTCTAAGAAAAAAAGATATCAAAACAAACCAAAAATAGGAGAAGAGAAGAGAGGTTTGAAATCAACATCTCACACCACCTAACAATTTTGTAGAAATCAGAGTCTGGCAAGTGGATAAAAAATAAAGTGTGGAGTCTCGACGAAGATATTGAAGAGAAAAGAGAGAAAGGGTGGATTGAGCTTTTAACATTGATATATTTAAAAGATGATGATATATTTTAAGATATATTTAAAAAATAACGATAATATATTTTAAAGATCAAGATGACACTAATTTATTGGGAACTGATATTCATTATATCAAGAAATAGATGTAAATTTTCTCCATTTATTAATTTGAAGTCTAAAACTTAGATATCAAGTTATAGTATTAGAAGGAAGATATGAGAAATTTGAAAATCTTTTAATTTATTCAGTATTTAAGGGTTATAAAAACTTAATAAAGACCATGACATCATGAATTCAAATAAATTGGTGACTAATTGTAAACCTTAGAAGTTTCTGTGTCTCAAATAGGATTATTTCTAATTTTTAAATCCCTAAAACCCATCCCTTCACATGATTTCAATCTCGCCATTTCACCCCTGGCTCTCTCCTCCCTCTCTTTTCCCCTCCAAAACTTTGAGACTAATCTATTGGCAAGTATTAGAGAACTTTAAACAAGCCTTGGGATAAATTGGCATTACATTTGCTATTGCCTTACAACAACACATAAGAGAATTAACAACTCTCATTTATCATATTTCCAATCAATAAGGGTTTGATATATCAGAGCTACATACACAGATTTGAATCCCACCTCCCCAATAATGCAACTAAAGGTGGTGAAGATTGAGAGTCATGTATGATATGGATTAAATGAATTAAAGTCACCTTGTTACCAACTTAAACTTTTAGGAGAATGGAATTGAGATCATCTCTGATACCAATGGCAGAACGTCTTGATGGCCAGCTGGGGTCAAGATCTTATAAAATTTGTTAATATATATATGTATTTATTATATGATATTTTATTTAGCCACAAATTTGGCCCCAACTAATTTTTTATCTTCTTTGTAAGTGTTTGGACCTAGTCAAGACCCATTATCTCAACCGACCCACAGATCTAAACTGCCAAGACCTATTCAAAGGGGAGGTTGCCAACACACGATCTCCCATCTTCTACACAGAATGCAGAAGATCTAACCCTAAGGTAACCTCTACATATAGCGGGTTACTCTAAAAGGTACGGATCATCTGATATCTCACATCGGACATCTCCTATCTTCTACACGGTCTACGCTCTGGCTAAACAGATACAGCCATCACAGAGCATACAGACCACCCCCATTGGCTAAACGCCTCCATCAATACTCGAACTACGTGGACTTTGATCCCTCTTCAGGGTACGTAGGCCCTAGGAATCACTCCTAGGTCAAGTCCCATTCTACACCAACATCCTAGCCCCTCAGGGCTAGGCAATCTGTGTTCTACACCAGAACAGTGGCGCCGACCGTGGGGAACCGTAAATTTCGATTCCCATGACCAGAGATGGTCAATATTGTTTTCATTAAAGAATCCATGATCCTGAGGAATTATTATGCAAGCTACGATTGAGTTTTTGCCACCAATCAGACTCATAATATCTCATAATATCGACGATTAAAATCTACGGAGAGATTTTAGGGTTGAGCATTATTCTTGTCTCGATGATGCCCATGCTTCAACTTTGTCCCCAGTGTTGTTTTCCTCGCTGCTCACAGATGCAATAATGTGTTACTTACTGCCTTCCAGAGAAAGCTTTGGAAGCGCTTAAGCTAAAGGTGGATGCACGCCTGGTTCGTGAGGTTCAAAGGATAGACGTTGAAGTTAATGTTAAGATTCAATTCTCTGCTTGCTTATGTCGGCGGCGTTACGATGATTGATCAAGACATCAAATTTTCGGCTCTCCTGTCAGATCAGAGCGCTCTTCCTTCCGTGACGCCGACGTCTGCTTCAAGTACCGGCTTCCCGATGAGATCGATAGGTGAGGTTATCCATGTTCCTGAAAACCAGGACGTGCAAGATATATCCAGTCTCGGCAATGATCCCAGAGTTGCTACAAAATTGGGTTTCTTTAAAAGCTGCTGCTATACAACAAGTGGAACACACTCGAACCTTAGATGTCTGAGACGAGATCCGGCATTACCGAGATGCCTGTGAGTTTATCTTGAAGTAGCCGAGACGCAGACTCCATTCCATTGTAAACGCACTGGTTGACCGGGATAGAGGAATAGGCACTGACAGATAAACGCTTTGGTTGACCGGGATAGAGGAATGTGCTCCTGACTTCAACTCTGGTCTCAAGGAGGATCATTTCCAAATCCAGGAGGTGGAGTCAGTGCGGTCAAAGAGGCAATTGATTTCAAAATGGAACCAAGATACTTCTCCAAAATCCACACGCCGGCATTCTTTGAATCTCGGCCTCTAATCTTCATCACCTGAATAACGATCTTGGCAAAGGAAATTAAGGACATGCTGCGAGATATCTCAGTGATGAAACCAAGCGATGACATTTCCGTTTTGGATTGCATCATCTCTGGTTTCTACGTTCGCTTTCGGTGTCTGCATAATTACTTGGGGTACTCAGATCCGAGAGGCACATGTCGCCGAGATGAGGGTTTCCGGGGTCCAAGATGCCCAGACGTTGATTCATTGTGGATGTAAACCCGATCACACTGATTATTGCAGACTACGTAACATGTTAACACTACGCCAGTTGTTAAGCTAGTTGATGCAAACCTGGCACTCAAATAACCCGGTCTTCTTTGATCTCCCTCGGTAGCTGGATTTTCATCCAAGCCGTCATGGCTCAATATCTCATTTAATAGCCGCCTTCCATCCCGATCAAGACATCAAAGACGATAATGATTTCCACCTTCGTCAAGCCGAGTTTGAAGACGCCCAAGGTCCTGTGATGCCGAGGGCAGGCCAAGATGTAGTGGACCGAGATGAATTAGTTTCAATACTCTGTAACCCGGCTTCATGTTTGAACCCGTTTCCATTACTCGTCTTATGGAACTCGGTTGATTTCAAGGCCATCTGCAAAACTTGCTAATGAAAGACGATGGAGGGCACGTGTATCTGCGTCTTTCCGACACCCAGGACGTGGCCATTCTTTGCATGCGGAATGGAGTATCAAGATCGACACCTCGCTTACCAATCGAGCGCTCTACCATCTGAGCTACATTGCAAATTGTCACTTTGATGATGGTGGAGATCGATGGGATTCAGGAGCAGAGTTGGAGAAGATCTGTCAATTATGGCAAATCTTCGGACTCCATTATTTGTTAAAATCATAGCAAATCTACATTGTTCTCAATCTATGCGAAGAGCAGGAGAGGAATATTCATAAACCAGAAACCTCACAAATGCTTGGAGAAAAGTTTGGAAGTTAACCTCCAATTTTCCAATCAGAGCTCTACCTTGTGGCCATTATATACATTTAGCTTGCTTTCAGGTGTACACTTATGAAACTGATGGTTCTTTGGTGGTCAAGCTTCCGAGTGGGGCTGTTTCGGTGAAGATGAACGTGCTTCTTTATGTTCCACTCTTGTTGTTGCTGATGCTAAAGGCTCCGGATATCAGTTGGATGCTTCTTACGTTAGCTCTGTCACCAACTATGGTATTAGTATAGACTATCTTGGCTCAATCAGAACTTGAACAGGTTCAAATTTCTATCCCGAAGCTCAGTTCTATAATCCTGAAGTGGAAATATGAAAACGGTAATACTAATAGTATTAGCAAAACTAAATCTGTTCCAATTGGAAAATTTTTGTTCTGGCTTCCTGTCATAAGCTTTATATCATCTCCTTCGAAATAGGTGAAAGTAGTAGCTATTAAATTGCTTTATTTGCTTGGAGAAGCTCCTTGTGAAAAAATAATTCTCGGAGCGCTGAGGTAATGAGCTCCCTCAACCCTTTGTGGTGCCTTTGAGGTGTTCAAAAGTTGCAAAATTTTCAAATTCACTAAATCCTGGATATTGTTTTGTCATTTTCTCATAATTCATGCAACGAGGAAGGCACCTTTTCCTACGGTCAAAGGAAATTGTGTCAAGAGCTTCTTGATGGTTTTGAACTAGAAGTCTTGAATTTATACGCTCTTGGGTATAGTCAACACGCCATAATAAGCAAAGTCATTTGTTGTCTTTGGCCCAAGTATCTATCAGAACTTGAACAACTTTCAATGGGCTTAATGGCATAAAGATGAAAAAGGTAGAATATGAAATATATGCAGAGGGACCCACTTGCGTTTTGCGAAGTTGTGAGGTTTCTCATTGCTTCAAGGGATACACAGCTCTTGATTTTCCTGTAAGAAGGCAATTGAGAATTTCTTGTCAGTTTCGGGCATCTGTTTTGTTTGCAAGGCCCGAATTTATTAAATGCTTGGGAATAACTTGGGACAATCTTCAAGAATTAAAACCTGTACATCATTAAATATCCTCGGGTTCGTACCTCTTTCTCCACTACGTTGCTATGCTGCACCCAATTTATTTATTGGAAGGAAAGATGGATGGATATTTCCCGTAGTATATGCAAGGATATATTTGGAAGATGGTGATAGTTGTATATATATGCAAAACTTCTCCAAATGATCAATTCTTCCAACAAGGTAATTTGTACTTGTTATAGCTACATTTACTTTTGACCTATCTTATTCAGTTATATGAAAAGAATAAAATGTTGAGACGGCAAGGCAAGTTGCCAAAGTGGAAGATGACGCTCCTAATAAAGAAACTATTATTTCTATGCTTGGAGCTTGTAATCAAATCTTGACATTGCCTCAAAAAGAAAAAGAAGGCGGACCCCGGTTACACCAAATCTGGTTAAAATCCTGGCTCTGCCAAAGTTCTGAAGACGGACCCCGGTTACACCGAATCTGGTTAAAATCCCGGCTCCGAGTAAATTTGAAGGCATACCCCGGTTACACCAAATCTGGTTAAAATCCCGGCCCCATGAAAAAGAAGGCGGACCCCGGTTACACTGATCTCAGTTACAACCCGGGCTCGGCGTAAAGTTTTGCGGGAAGTGAAAAGGCGGACCCCGGTTACACTTAATACGGTTACAACCCGGGATCCGTGTAAAGTACAATTGCCTCGGTCACACCTAATACAGGTGTAATCCGGGTCCGATTAAAGTATAGTTAAGTCCGTGATAACTCCGGATTGCAAAATGTAAATAAAGAAACTCTCAGTCGAGAGCATTGATTCGAACGTTTGCAAATTGCACTAATTCAAATACGAACTGAAGACCAAAACCCGGCTTTTCAGTCGGAGGTAGTTGTCTCCCTAGAGCTATCGCAGCCCGGACGCTTCCTAACTTACTCCGGGATATCAAGCGGAACTGTCATGCCGACCTTGATCAGGTCAAAATGTTCGGACGCTTTGGTGAAAAACCAAACCCGGGCAGGTGACAACTTCCCTTTATCTTAGGATGGCCCGGTCAACGAACCTGGAATTATATGAGGCAGTTAGAATACTGACCCCTCACCACTTTACGGTCTCAATACCGGATGCACTTTCGCACATTCTGCATATCACGTCTATGACCCTGGCCCGGTCACGAAATAGTACTCCAAAAATAAATGTGAGTTCACTATATCAGTTCATCGTGGACACGGATGAAACTCTACATAAATATTCGAATTGATTGGGAAGTGAACAAACTTTCATTAATGATCAAGTCAACATAGTTTCAAAGCAAACTCGGACTACATGTCTGGGGGCAATTCAATCAGAAGACAAGTAACTCCGAAGTTCTTTGAAACTCGGATAGACACTTTATCAAAATCAAACGAGTGGTAGCAACTCCGATACGATATCCGGATTTAACAACAGATCCACCCCGGCAGCCCAGAGACCTGGACTACCCGGCTGGGGGGCAATTATTATACAGTTGTCAATAACCGAGATTTTGCAAACTCGAACAAGCATTCGAAATTAGCAAACTAAGCGATTTGCGCACACGAGCAAGGGATCTTATTTCTTCTCAAACAACTGGATGAGTTGAATATATCTCGGCCAAGTCTCGTATTTCACAATCAACCAAACAATTAACCTCGCGGCTCAGACACCTGAACTACCGAGCTTGGGGGCATCTGTTATGGACCTAGTCAAGACCCATTATCTCAACCGACCCACAGATCTAAACTGCCAAGACCTATTCAAAGGGGAGGTTGCCAACACACGATCTCCCATCTTCTACACAGAATGCGGAAGATCTAACCCTAAGGTAACCTCTACATATAGCGGGTTACTCTAAAAGGCACGGATCATCTGATATCTCACATCGGACATCTCCTATCTTCTACACGGTCTACGCTCTGGCTAAACAGATACAGCCATCACAGAGCATACAGACCACCCCCAAGGATAATGTTTGTTTCATTACTCATTGGGATGTGAGAGGAAAATAAAATTCTTATTTGAGATACCGAAAAGGTTAGTATCATCTTATATATTATTTTGATTTACAATTATCGGTTATTATTTATTTGTATTTTCAAGGTTATTTGATACTATTTAGTAAATACTTCCTTTGGTTCTTATTTAAGGAACCAACTAACAATTCTCACAAGTCAATAAAAACAACTAAAGTCATTAAATTTGTCCTAAAATTTAAGTATTTTTCATTATTATCCCTATTAATTACACTAAACTCTAATATTATATTAATTATTACTTTTTTTTTGCTCGAAAAAAAAGAGTAATAATTAATTTTTATTAATTAGTACTTTCACTAACTACCTTTTTAATTATGGGTATACATGGGAAAAAATATTTAATACAATTTGGAAACAAGCAAGTGCCTTATAAAAAGGAACAAATATACTTGTGAGTTGGTGCTTTATAATAAAAACTAAAGGGAGTAATTCAATATGTTTATTTTTTGACCCGGGTTAATTTTTTTTTCTGGTTTCGCCATTGTCTGATACCAACTTAAACTTTTAGGAGATGTTGACACTTTGTTCTAATCATTGGTATTACTGTAAAATTCATGCCTATTCTAAAAACAAATCATTCCCAAGAACAAAATATATATGTATTTTTTCTTCTACTGGTTTTCTAAATATGGTATATCGGCTCATAAGTATTTGACAAAGCAAACACTTAAAGCTTCATCATGGTTTGAATTAAGGACCGTTTCTTTGGCTTCTAACTAATCACAAAAAGATCCCAAGGTGGCGCGAGGCTCTCTATATAGCCAAAAATGACAGCAAAATCCATACCTCTCTTACTGGAATAAATCTTTTCCAAATGATATTTTTTTAATTTAACAAAAGAAAAAAAAAATCATCATTCACTAAAAATGTTGACCAAAAAAGAATGTTGACCAATTCGTTCCTCCATAATGCAATTAGCTTAAGGATTAGGATGTTACACAATTACCTTTCATAAAATATGTAATTAGATTCCATCACGTGCAATAAGAACCAATATGTAAGTTATCTTCAATCATGTGCAATTCTAATATCCATTTACCTTCCATCATATGTAATAAAGTTTCCATAATATGTACCTTCTATTATATGCAATTAGTTTCTGTCATATAAAAAAATGCATATGAAATTACCTTCTGTAATATGTACCACTCTGATCCTATTTATAAGTTTACTTGAATTAAATCTCACATATCAAGGAAAGTTAGTTGACTCAATGATTATAGAGTAAACTTTCAACTTTGACATCATTTATGATTAAGTATTTTTCAATTGTTTCTTCTCTCCTTATCTTTATGAGTGCAATTAATATGGGTAAAATTGTCACAATCTCATTTATTACATGAAACTGAACTTATAAATATAACCAAATTTTTTGGTCAAAATGAATTTATAAATAGGACCAGAGTGGTAATTAGCTTACATCATATGCAATAAGAACCCATAGGCAATCACGTTCCATCATATGCACTAAGCTTCATTAATACTCCCTCTGGTCCTAATTATAGGAACTATTTAACCGATTTTGGGAGGATTAAGGAGAGGAGTCAAATTAGTTAATTTTACTCATTTTCCTAAAATACCTTTATATAGATTTAAAATGACATAAATAAAAGTGAATTACAACCACGCCACATATTTCTCCGACCAATTTTCCTTTCCACACGCTTTCTAATTCAAATAATGGTCTTACTATATAAACATATATATATGTATACATATAGATCTATCTACACACACATATATAGACACACACACAAACCCATATATCTACACACACATATATATATCTACACACATATATGTTGACACACATAAACAACAGATATACATATATATGTACACACACACACACACACACACATATATGTATAAATGCTCCTAATAATAAGTATAAATAGGGGTATTATAGGAAAAAAATTAACAAAAGTTAAAACTTGCTCTTATAATTAATACCAAAACCAATTCCAAAATGTATTTCTATAATTAGGACCGGAGGGAATATGTAATTACCTTCCCCATAACATGCAGTTAGCTTCAATCACATGCAACAAGAACCCATGTGAAATTAATTACTAGAACCTTGTTTGTAATATGCATTTACCTTCTGCCTTATGCATTTAACTTCTGTCATATGCAATAAGAACTCATGCCCAAATTATCTTCCCTATAATATGCAATTAGCTTTACTCTTCCTCATCTATTAAACAAGGTTCTGAAGCTCGGACCGGCCATTAAACCGGTAGCAGTACTGGGTTAAGGGTCAGACTGGAGTCAAATCTGAAGCCAAACCGGTGAGAAATTGAAGATTTCAATAATTTATATGAAATTCTAAAAGATTTTAAAAAATATATATATCGAACGGGTTGATGTTCGGACCTGACCGTTTTACTCACCAGTTCACCAGTTTCCGGTCCGAAGTTCATGACATTGCTATTAAACTTTTAGGGTATTTTTTTTTGATACAAGGTGAGGGGAGGGGGGGATCGAACTAAGGACTTAAGGGGGGGAAACAATTCCCAATACCACTACACTATTAGTAGTGCTGGTAACTTTTAGGGTATTTTAATATTTCTCCTAGCGCACTTATTTACATTGATGCACCGCATACGTTTTCATGATTTTATGTACCATTTCTCAAATAAATTTCCAAATAGGGATTCATCCCAATTTTCCCTTTGGATTTTTGCTGAAGGTTTGTTTCTTTTTTGTTTAATGATAGTATATTTTGACGGCAAAAAATCGAAGGTAAATAACGTAATATTTTATGTTTGTATTATTTAATTTAATTAATGCTAAAATATTATGCAATTGAATAATGTTAATAGTTTATGACTTTATCGTAGGCCAAAAAAATAGGTCAAATTTCACCTCCGCACTTTTTGAAACATCATTATAGTTTTATAGGCTAGTGAAATTAATTTAAGGAGGGAGTGGATAAAAATAGGGAAAATCCATTTCAATGCCATTTTAATAGGGATAATTGTAAAAAAGGCTCTAAGATTTTGACAATCTCAGAAAAGGTTCCAGGGCATTTTCTGAGATTTTCAGAATCTTGGGTGAGTTGTTAACGGTGCTGATATAGTTGTTAACGGGTACTGATATAGTTGTTAAAAGTACTGATTTAGTTGTTAGCAAAAGTGTTGTTAACATGGCTGATTTAGTTGTTAAAAACCTATCCGTTAACAACTATATCAGCTTCGTTAACAATTCACTCAAAATTTTAAAAATCCCAGAAAAGGCCTTGAGACTTTTTTTTGGGATTGTTAGAATCTTGAAACCATTTTTACAATTTTTCCTGTTAAAAGGACCCTAAAATGCATGTATAAATTTTACAACATAATTGAGCTAATTTGCAAGACCTATAATTAAAATGAGAATGATACTGATATTATTTATAAGAAAAGAGTGACTTAACAAGACAAATATAATGCTTTCCAAGACATATGTGGGAATTTACAAGACAAATTAATAAGCAAATTTACAAGATCTACAATTAAAATACCTAAAATTTTTAAGGATTCTCATTTTTATCCATTTACTCCAGAAATTAATTTCACTGCGCTATAAGACTTTAGTGATGTTACAGAAGCTATGGGGGGTTTTGAGAAATATTTAGCTACAGTGACAATAGGTGAAAATTTCCCGAAAAAAAAAGTAAGAACTGTAGTTTACGACTTTATGAGACTCTGAAGTCAGAACCAAAGCCTATTTGAACAACAGATGACGTGGCAGAATCGCATTGGCTAAACATACATCATCATTTTTTCTGAGTTCATTGGAAATAAAAATCCAGTGAGAGACCGAACGAGAGCTGCCGAAGGTGGTGAATACCGACGTTTATTTGACCATTGTTAGGTGTGGATTCTTTCGATGGTGAAATATTTTTTTTAATTTTCCTTCTTTTAATTGATTCATCCATTTTCGTGGTTCTATTCATCTTAGACGGTGATCTGGTTAGTTTAGGGTTCATCTTCTTGGGATGCATTGGCAGAGAATTGGTCGTGGGATTTGAGAGTTTTTGTCCATTACGCCCTTGCATACCGATCTAGTATCTTTATTTTTCGCTTGAATATTTAGATTGCTCGTTCTTTTTTATTTCTTGTTTGAGATATTTCTCGGGGATTTCTGAAGCTGAATATTGAATGCGTTGTTCCATCAATTATACCGTTCTTGCGGCATCATCGTTATTCTTTTTAAATTTAATGGCTTATTTTACTTATCAGTTTCTGGATATCTTGGTTGCTTACCTACCAATGACATAGTGTAGTTGGGGAAGAAGAGAGGATCGATTTGATTTATTTCGTATTTCAATGCATTCATTTTCGGGATTTAGTGGCTGTTGACAACGCAACATTCTTGCCATTTAAATATAAGTGTTCCAGAAGGATAACTGTTTTGTCTTGAGTTGGACATCTGTTGTATATGGGTTTTGATTGAATGGTTGCTTTTTCTGTGTAGAGCAAAATGATTAGGCTACAGTCATATGCGGGGCTTAGTTTCATTGCAACTCTAGCTGTTATATATCATGCATTCCACAGCAGAGGTCAATTTTATCCAGCGATGGTTTTTCTGTCAACTTCCAAGATCAGCTTGGTACTTCTTCTCAACATGGGTCTAGTCATTATGTGTCTTTTATGGCAATTAACAAAGAAGGTGTTCCTTGGCACACTCCGAGAGGCAGAGGTTGAGAGGCTTAATGAGCAATCATGGAGGGAGGTTATGGAAATTCTCTTTGCCATCACCATTTTTAGGCAGGATTTCTCTGTTACATTCCTTGCTATGGTCACAGCACTGTTGTTGATCAAAGCTTTGCATTGGTTGGCTCAGAAGAGAGTTGAATATATTGAGACCACTCCTACCGTGCCCTTGTTGTCTCACATTCGAATTGTGTCTTTTATGGTTTTCCTTCTCCTTCTTGATGGACTCTTTCTATATAGTTCCATGAAACAATTGATACAAACTTGGCAGGCTTCAGTTTCCCTCTTTTTTGCTTTCGAGTAAGTCTTCTTCTCTGTATTCTTACTAAACTAGTTGCCATATGTTTATTTTGAATAGAAAAATGCTTCACTTTGTATCAATTTTAAAGATTTTGTGTCTACATTGGTTGTGTCAAGATTAGAATGATTTATGGGGATTAAAAAGCATACAATCTTCAGCTGTTCGTAAAACCCTGCTAGGCCTTATAAATATATATAGAAATCCACAATATAGGTGAATTCTTAAATTTCTTGTTTGATCAAAAGCCATTTTATTTTAAGTAACCAATCATTAGGTTTAATTGACCTTAGTCATAGGATGATTGATGCCCAGAAGTTATAAATTTCCTTTTCTGATAGCGATCCAATGATCTTTTATCTTTTATTTAATCGAGTCTGTTTCAATTATATTATTTTTAGGAATATCTTATTAGATAAGATATAGTTGTTAGGGTTTTTAGTTAGTCTGTTTAATTATATTTTATTATTATCTTTAGGAATATCTTATTAGATAAGATATAGTTGTTAGTATTATTAGTTATCTAAATCTTAGATTTAGATATATTTATGGATTTAGTATTTATCTTTTTGGACAGAGTCTCTCTCTGTAAATTCTTATAAATAGGCCTAGTGCCTCATCAATAAAGCGTCGAATATTTCAGAGAGTAAATTAAAACGGGAGATTCTCCTTGGACTTTATTAATTAGTGGAGTTCCTAATTATTAGAGAGTTGGCTGATCTTATCTAATAAGATCAGAGATTGACTAATCTAATTGAATTTGCAAGTCTTGCGTCTTCTTGTAGATTAGAGTATATTCTACGGCTACCTGCCTTGGGTCTTAACATTTTCCTTCTTTGATCAAGATCCAATTTATCTGGGAAGATATTGGCTTAGTAAAGAACAAATTATTGGAGAGTAGTGTTTAGCTACAATAATAAAATTGTACTTGGTTGTCTTTGGAAAAAAACCTACTACCTCCGGTCCGTGATATAAAACCCACTTTAATGAAGAAATTGAACTATAAA
Organism: Acacia pycnantha; assembly: GCA_025563575.1. Taxonomy (NCBI): domain Eukaryota; kingdom Viridiplantae; phylum Streptophyta; class Magnoliopsida; order Fabales; family Fabaceae; genus Acacia; species Acacia pycnantha. Next base: position 3,309,381 of record JAMWYP010000055.1, on the reverse strand, counting down.
GTGAATATTATATTAAGGACCAAATCTCAAAGGTAGGCTTAGTGGAGAAGGAGCTATGCTCCTTAATTTTAGCAACTTGGTTTCAAACCTGTTTCAGACCTTGGGGCCTGTACTGAGGAGAATTTGACTCTGATTACAAGCTTTAAGTTTTCATTAATTATTTTATTGGACTATGGAGTTTAATTTGTAAGTTTTACCTTGCCAAATAATTATAATGGTATACTTGATGATCAGATAAATCATGATTCTTAAATTACTGAAGGTTGATATTATTCCTATAAACTATTCAAGTTATGTGGTTTTGTGGATCTTATATTAAATAATTAAATTAAATTATAAAATGCCTATATAAATTATGAAGTACTTCACCAACTAGGAATCTGTATGTCCTAAAATGTGGTTTCACATTTTTGTTTATTCAGTTTGAAAAAGTGCTTTGATTCTCTTAATAATAAATCCTGTAGAGTTTTCTGACACTATCTGTTTCCATCTCAGGTACATGATTCTGGCGACAACAACAGTGTCAATTTTTGTAAAATACCTTTTCTACGTCAGTGACATGCTTATGGAAGGACAATGGGAAAAGAAACCAGTCTTCACATTCTACTTGGAACTCATTAGGGATTTGCTTCACTTGTCTATGTATATGTGTTTCTTCCTTGTAATTTTCGTGTAAGTGATCAGTCAACTCTTATTTTGCATGTGCATGGTAGCCCCCATGAATTAAACTGGCATCTGCACCAAGTCATATGCTCTCCCTTCCTCCTCTTCTCTCTCACTCTCTCACACACACACAGACACACCCTCATCAAAAGTTACTCTCTCGGGCATTTGATTGGACATAGAACCAAATTTTCTCTTATAATTGACAGTGATACTTATTGGATCAGTTTCTTTGACATGAACATTTGAAATTCATAGTGATGGAATTCTTATACCTTTGCTTACATTTGCATGACCCTGTTGCTTGATCGGGCATTATTAAGTGATCAGTGAACTCTTATTTTGCATTTGTATGGTTTTTGTGCAGCACAGGCCCTCTTTAAATTATCATTTGGAAATTAGTGGGTGAGAGAAACATATGTAGTTTTTTCACAAGGCTAATATAGATCAATCGTTTTAAAATAGTGTAATAGGCATCTTCAATTCCAGATTGAGTTGCAATTGCGCCAAGTATTTTCTTTAATGTTAACTTCCTAATGGTGCCACCCTACTTTCTAATGTCTGGTATATGTAATCTCCTGTTCTGATAGTTTGAAGATTAACCATGGGAAGGTCCTTCTAAATTACTTAGCAAATTATAATATTAATTATACATATGCTTGCTGTGTATATCTTGGTACTTGGCTTTTATCTCATTGCTTAATCAGTTCAAAGGTATTAAATTCGATATGGTTATGGTAACCAGTTACCTACCGTTTTCTTTTATTGTTCTTCATTAGTGAATATTGTTTTAAAATAGCTTGTCTAGCTTTTGCTTTACTTGTTTGTCATGTTTTGTTTTGATTTGACTGCATGTTTGTCTAGTCTTCACAGGCTATTTTCTTACCTACTAACCTAATGTTGGTTTTGATAGAAATTATGGTGTGCCTTTGCACTTAATAAGGGAGCTGTATGAGACATTTAGGAACTTCAAAGTTCGTGTTGCTGACTACATACGTTATCGTAAGATCACTTCAAATATGAATGATCGGTTTCCAGATGCAAACCCAGAAGAGCTTAATGCGTAAGTTGTTAACTCAACATGTTACTTGTACTTGTTAGCTTTCTAGTTAAGCTTATACAATAGTATTAATCTTTAAAATGGCTATGCAGAAGCGATCCTACATGTATTATCTGTCGTGAAGAGATGACTACAGCCAAGAAACTTGTATGCGGACATTTTTTTCATGTGCATTGCCTCCGGTCATGGTTGGAGCGACAAAATACTTGCCCTATCTGCAGAGCCTTGGTTGTACCGCCTGAAAATGGGGCAACTACTGCTGGAGGGCAGCATGGGTCACAGTCAGACCGACAGGGTAACCATATGCGAAATACTATAGGTGTTGTTTGTTATCATACGATTGCACTATACCAACATTGAAATGATTCTATTTCTGAGGAAATAATGTCTTTAGCAACTAAAATGAAAAATGGGAAGGGAAAGTGAAGGTTATAGTTTGATATTGACAGACTGGTCTTCTTGGGATATGCCCCTTCCGTACAAGAACTAAACATGATCCTTTTGGGAACATTTCAGTTTTGAGATGTTTTTACTATACAAATTTCTTTTTTATAGAGTTAGGACTTTTCTATCCCATTTTATTTTGTATTTTTTTGGGAGTCATAATATGGTGTATTGTGTATATTGAAAATTGACACTTTATTCAACTCTTAAAACCATGTTATTTCTTTTCTTGGGACTGCCATATTTTCTAATTTTTGTTTAACATATGGTGATTTTGAGTTTAACACAACCTGTCTAAAGATTTATAAAATAATATGAATAAGGTGATTATTGTAACATGGAACAGGAACAGGAACTGGAACAAGTACTGGAAGCTCAGCTCAAGCTGAAGCTGGCAGTGGGGTGGCTACTGATAATTTGAGTCGTCATCAAGCTAGACTTCGAGCTTTAGCTGCCGCTGCTTCAATGTATGAGAAGTCTTTCGTATACCCATCAGCACCTTCTTTAGCATGGTAAGGCAACCTCTCTTTTCCCTTTCACCAATTTAAATATCTGTGATTTGCCCTCCACCTTTCTTCACACACACACACACACTTGCATAGACTGATCCAAAAACAATGAATTTAACTGAAAATATATATTGTGTGCCTGGGTTGTTATGAATTTAAAATTTTAGCAGATGCTGTGAAAATAACATATTATATATACCTGTTATATTCTAAGTCTGGTATGTTTGTAAAGATGGTACATGAGCTATTTGTTGAACTGGAACAAAGGTATTTTTTTTTTCCTGATATTTGTCTTACATATGGAATCTGATTTTACGTGTTATTCCTAAAGTTTAATACGTTCTAATAATTTTGAAAAGCAGTTTGAACATTGATTACCTAATCTTACTACAATGTCAGGCATTTTGGAAAGATCCTGAATTTTGAAATCCTTTACCCTTGCTTGACCTACAAAAGCATGAATAGAAGCTAGTTAAATTTGTATTCTTTCATGATGAAAAAATTTCTTTGGTTTTGAAGGGTTAAAAGCATCAGCTATACAATTTATAGTCTTCTTTTCTCTCAAAATTCAAACTATCTTTAAATGCCGCATTTATATTCAAATTTTCTGTTGGCGTTCAATAAAATGTACGAGGTAACAATCAGTTTCAAGTTCCAACTCTTATGTTTTAGATGCACTGTAAAACTGATAATATCAATTGCCTACGGCCTATTAAACTACATAATGAATAGGGTTTGTTCTCATTTGCAGTGCCCCTGGATACACTGTTCATCCTCCTGTTCAAAGACCCACCACTGAATCTTCTTATACGGAACAACATACTTCAAGCGAACAAGCACAACGACCGATTGTCACCCCTTTTGGATCAATGAATGTTTCCTTTCATCCAATGGGACCGTTTCTTTTTCCTCCTGTTCAAAGACCCACCACTGAATCTTCTTATACGGAACAACATACTTCAAGCGAACAAGCACAACGACCGGTTGTCACCCCTTTTGGACCAATGAATGTTTCCTTTCATCCAATGGGACCGTTTCTTTTTCCTCCTCCAACACATGTAGCTAATGGGAATTATGGGGAGGGATCTGGATCTGGATCTGATCCAAATGCGCCAAATCCTCTGCTGGAGGCTCAAAGAATTCAACACCAGATTGAGGTACGATTGCGCTGAACTTCTTTGATGGCAACTTGTTTGTCACTGCCCTGCCAACCAATAACTCTTATTAATGTCATCTTCTCTAGTCACTGACATTGCTGATATTATAACTGCTATATGTCATATCACATGCACATATAAAATTAGGGTATAGCATTCCAGGATATTATAAAGCGAAAATTCCAGAAAAAGATCTTCAAAATACCTAAATCGCAAATCAGTTATGTTTCCTATAATAGTTTAGGTATTGATTTACATTTGATTAGCAATTCACAACATAGTTTAGTCACTGATTAGAGATTTTCAAATTTGAAAGTATTTTTCTGAAATTTTCCCTATTATATACTTTGATACTCTAAACTATGAACCGCGGGTCTGGATGTTATGTTGGTAAGTGGCCACATCAATTTATTCCGGGTTTGTGAAGATTGAAGAGGTTTCAGAAACTGATATGTCCCTAATGCATAATATTTGAAATTATGCCTTAGTTCTTAATGTGGAAGTTAAACTCGGGTATTGAAATTAATTTGTTGTTTTGTTTTTTTGGTAAAATTAAAATAGGTTCTGGAACATCAGCTCCAGATTCTGAAGGCAAGTGTTGAGGAAAATGTAAGTGAGGGCAAGCCATCATCAAGTAGCAAAGGTAAGCAGGTTGCTTCTTCATCTGTGTCTGATAATGGCCGTAATGACGAAATTCAAGAAATTCAAGGCGACAGTGTATGAACTGCTTTGCTTATTTTCTGGTTGAATATTTTGAGCAGACACAGCTTCCTAATGTAGATAAAGGAAAAGTAGAGCACAGAAATTACATCATTTTAGGACACATCATCAGTTTCGGATTGCTGAAGGCCTGTTCATTGTTATATCAATGTTATTTATGCATAGTGTCTCTTAAAAATGGTTTAATTTCTTTCTGGCAGGCTTTGTTATCTGACGTAGTAATTTCTATGGTAAATATCGGTAATTAAATCCCCTCATCTACACGGTACTTTTATGAGGGGATTACCTATGTTGCACTGACACGAGACACGAGACACGAAATACGACACGACTCGACCCTCCGACACGTTAATCCTAAAAAAATATAAATTTCAACACGTTAGGACACGTTTTGATATTAAATATATATATTATAATTTACATTCAAGTTCAATATTCCGTAAAATCCTGGCCTCCAGATTTGGCTCATCATAGATTCGGCCTCATCATAAAAGTTGTGCCTCCTTTTTTTAAAATAAAATACAAAAGGAAAATTCATTATCAATTTAATAATATTCAAAGTCACATATTTTTACAAAATAGGAGTATCGAGAAGTATCGGATGGTGTCGGAGTGTCGAGCGGTGTTGGAGTGTCCGGCACATATATTTTTAAAAAATATGAGTGTCCGTGCTTCAAAGGGGATTTTACTATAATGTCTCAAGAAGGGATTTATTCACCTAAAAGTCTGATAATTAAGGAAGTAGTTTCAATGTAGGAAATGATCTCAGGTTTATGTTGCTCACTTGTCATTGTGATTTTTTTTTTTTTTTTGTTATCAAATCCCTTTGGATCTTATAATAGGATATTTTGTTCGCAATAAACTTTATTTTATTATTTTCTATGTAGTACTCCCTCCGTTCTTTTTTATGGAGTACGAAACTTGTTCTTATTTATAAGAAATATTAAGGCTCAAATTTTCTTTGTTTTTCTATCTTGCCTTCATTTAATTACTCATATTAATAATATTGCTTTAATTGCATTCTCTTGCACTTTTTCCCACCACACATACTCTTTCTTCCATATATATATACTGGCCTGTTTGGGTTAGTGGTGACTTATTTTTTATCTGACTTTTGTAGAAGCCCAATAGAAAAAAAGTCAGGTTGTAAATATGATTTGTGTTTGGATTGATGGTGGTAGAAGTGGTGAGGTCCATGTCAAAAAGCTGAGAGCTTTTTGTAAAAAGCTACCTTATGGAGTTTTTTTTTTCCTAAATTGACTTTTAGGAGTTTTTCTTTAATTTTTTTTTTTTAAAAAAAGCTCAGTGAACTTAAAGACCCAAATACTCCACTTAAGGCTTTTAATCTACTGCTACTTTTTTTGGGGGTTTTTTTTTTTACTTAAAGCTAGTGAACTTACAGACCCAAATACTCCACTTAAGGCTTTTAATCTACTGCTACGTTTTTTGGGGTTTTTTTTTTTTTTTTGATTAAAGCTACTTAACGCTCTCTTCAAATAGGGCCATTATCTTTTTTCTGCTTTTCGTATTCTCTCTTTTGTTCCATATCTCTTTATAAATAAGGGTATTTTTTGAGAAAAGTGTTACAATTTTTACATATTTATTGTCTTTAACCAACTTTTTGCTATTAAGTGTTTTTTTTATAGAAATGAACGAATGGAGTAATTTATAATTGACCTTCTGCCTTCTAAGTATTAAACATGAAATCAGGAAAGTAATCGGGGGACTTACCATGAGCCTATGAGATCCCAGGGAAGGTAGTCCCAATGAGTCAATGACAACTGTAAAGCATGTAATGATAAGTTTTAGTATAAGAATGACAACACCTTAATTTTAGTTGTCATTGTGACAACTTGTAATTACCATTTTAAATAATTCTCACATATCAAAGATTGTTAGTGAAGTCATTAAGTATCATAAAGTTTTTCAAGCTTGCCATTATTAAATTTTTTTCTTCCTCTATATTTAAAAATTATTCCTACATCTCTCTTTCTAACAAGAATTAAACAAGGGTGAAATTGGAAAACAAATCATTAATAACATATAAGTGGATTTATATTTAAGACAAAAAATTGACTTATAATAAGAGCAGATTGGTAAGTCTCTTCTTTGGGACCTCATGGTAATTTCACGTGAGTCATTTGTGGGATGAATTATACAAACCTTCGAACCTTTATTGTAATTTTAAGATATTTTAGTTCTAAATTATAACCGAATTAACTAATGGAAAGTGTTATTTCATAATTCATGTACAGAAAATAAATTTTATTTTATTTTTATTTGTAAAAAGATCTAATAATCATAGCTCCAAAAAGCGAATAGAGCCTGAAAAGAACTAGTTGTTCTTGAGATTGCCAAAGAATTTCTCTCCTTGCAGCACTTCAAAGACCTTCCTTAGATGCTCCACATGCTCATCAAGATCCCTGCTATAAACTAGGATGTCATCAAAGTAATCTTTGGCATAACCATCTACTCATGTAACCCATGCTTGCTTGGTCTTGAAAGCTTTCTTCCATTCATCTCCCTCTTTCATTCGAATTTGATGATACCCACTTCGATTGTGTGGGGAAGGTGTTAGGCTTCGCACAACACCCGTTCATAAAAACAGTTACCCTAAATCATTATTTAAAAATGAATATGACCTTTAATTTTATTATAATTATCCAAAGAAGAAAATAAATTAAGAAAATATTTACCATAAAAAGGAATTAATAAAGGAAAAATTGTTTATTTACAAAGTTGGAGTTGACTTAGGAAGAGAGTCAATGGCCTACATACCATTTAGAGGGTCAAAGTCCACGTAGTCCACAAAGTGAAGGAACCATATAATAAAATAAGGGAACGGGACATGGAATGAAAACATATAGCAATTTGATCCCAACAAAATCATAACCGAACTACTTTCACTAATCACATATCATGATATATTTTATGTAGTAAAAGAGTGTTATTGGTCAAGCTTACATTACCATCTATACTCTATATGCCAAATACCCAACCAAATCAAGTGATAACCATGATGCTGACAAGTATCATAAAACAAAAATATTTTGATGTTTAGCGCTGGTTTTAAAGATGAAGAGAGCATGTGTTTATGGTGCCAGGGAGAAAACAAATGAGAGAAAAATATCAAGGTGAGGCTATCATTCACAAAGAGATAAAAGAGAAGGAGTGTAATAAGAATTAAATACAAATAAAGTAGATCAATTAAAATTATATTTGATTCTACCCTCTAGCCGTTGATGTAAGTTGCATATATGATAATCATCACAAGAGTATAGACTTTCCTTGGGTTTTTAAAAAAAGAAAAGGAAAGGAAAATATAAGAGAGAAGGAAAATGAAAAACAACAAGAAAATGAATCAATTCTTATCATATTGTATTCCTCCCTCTAGCCATTGGTACTGAAGCATCACATATGTGACAATAACCATAAGAGCATAGGTTTTCTTTGGGGGGTATGAGGAAAAACGAGATAAAAAAGAAGATTTTATTCTCCTTAGGCACCTCTAACCATCCCTTAGCTTTTCTCTCCTCATTTTTTTTGTCTTTGCTCTCCTAATTTTTTCTATCTTGCTTCAACTTTTGCTCTCCTATTTATAGCATAAAAGTAGGATTTTCCTCAAAAATGCATTTTTTTAATTTTCGATTTTTTATATATATATATATGTGAGTCCCACCATTTCATGTGTGTGTAGGAATCTTTTCTTTCTCATGCAACATGAGAAGTTGAAACCCCTATATATATAGGATGAAATTGAGGTTCCCATAGCCTGATTGTGAGGTAGTGATAAAAAATCATCCAGAGTCCTCCAGTCAACGTGTTAAAATAGTCCTCCTTGTTCGTGAGTTTAACCATGAAAAACCCATTGCTAATATTAATCAGACTAATGACCCCTTTCTTACCCCAAAGATTTTGAAGAATAGATAAGAGCATTTTGTAGCCTATATCTCTTCCTAACAGTTTAACAATAACAGATTTATTCCAAGCCTTGTACATGCGCTTTTTCATTCTCTCAAAGAAAGCAAACGTAGGAAAATTTTGGTTAGGATCTTCTGTGATATCACAGAGTGGCTCGTTGTCTTCATTGTCCGATTCATTCGTATTGTCCTCCGAAAGCATGTCATCCATCATATGGTTGTCCCCTGCATGGTCTCTACCATTTTGACCATTCTTGTTGATACCTTGTAATTTTTCATTGAAAGTCTGACCAGAGGTCCACTGACCTTTACCTCCCTCTCCTAACTTCGGCTATTCTTCACAGCTGAGACCGGGATCTCCATTCTTTATTTTCTTTGAGCTACGATGGATTAGATCATCCTCTTCACTAGATAAAGGAACCTGAGAAGAAGCTTTCCTGGAGAGAACAATAGCCATCCTCTCTATGAAATCCCCCTGTTTCTAAACCGAGCCGAAAACTATCGTTATACAAATGGTAATATTACCATTAGATCTTGTCCTTAGGTTCAACTGGCGTGGAGGCATGTGTACTCTCTGTCCAGTATGTCCTGTGGACTGGGCTCCAAGCGCCCTGCCCTTGGATTGTGGGTGAGCCCAACCCCTTTCCTAAAATTTTTATATCAAAAAAAAAAAAAAAAAAACATGACTGAAGCAAGCTCTTCTGGGCCTCAAATTCCTGGGTCAAAAGCTACTCTCAGTGAGCCCACAAAGTCTCAGCCCACTAATACTCATGTTATGGTAACATGGTCAAAGGCAGGGGTTTTTAAACCCAAGTATCCTTTTATTAGACTTCTTTCATCTGAAGATCCAACTTCATTATCACGTGTTTCTGAACCTATGACTATCAAGGAAGCATTGTCTTCTTCCCACTGGTTTCAAGCCATGAAGGATGAGTTTGAAGCACTTTAAAGAAATAAAACGTGGATTTTAGTTCCATATAATGACACTAAAAAATTGGTAGATTGTAAATGGGTGTTCAATACCAAATTTAAGGCTGACAGTTCTAGTTTAAAACCCAAAGCTTGGTTAATTGCAAAGTGGTTTCAACAAGCTTTAGGAATTGATTATGGGGAAATTTTTAGTCCAATCGTCAAACCAACTACCATACGCATTGTTCTTACAATTGCAATCTCCTTCGATTAATTAGGAAGTAAGGCAGCTTGATGTGAATAATGCTTTCCTCACAATGGATTTTTACAAGAGGATGTTTATATGAGACAACCTAAGGTTTTATAGATGCAAAGCGACCTACTCATATTTGCGAACTTGTTAAAGGTATATATGGTCTTAAGTAAGCTCCAAGAGCTTGGTTCCATCAGTTGAGGTATACTTTATTGAAGGGTTTTAAAAATGCAGCAAATGCAAAGTTTATGGTTGACTGATATTGCTCATCATCATTTAGCTAATGCATTTATTTTTCTCATTGCTGGTAAAGAGTGATATCTCTTTATTCATGCTTTGAACCAATAATCTAACTTTTGTTCTAATATATGTGGATGATATCTTGGTTACAGGATCGGAAATAACTCTATTTATTTGAGATCATTTAATTTGTTGAAAGATTAAATGCTATGTTTTCACTTAGGGATTTGGGACCCTTCACCCTTGTATTACTTTCTTGGTCTAGAGATTTTTCGAGATACATCAGGCATATACCTCAATCAAAGCAAATATACTCTTGATCTATTAAGAAAGTTTAACATGCTAGATTGTTCCCCGGTTCCAACTCCAATGGTAACAGGTCGCCAATTCTCACTGCTAGAAGGAACTCCCATGTCCGATCCTTCTCTCTATAGAAGAAAGACTATTGGATCTTTTCAATATCTTGCTACTACTCATGACTCATCCAGATATTTCCTATTATGTGAACAAGTTGAGTCAGTTTCTTACTGAACCAACTGACATTCACTTTCAAGGGGTGAAATGGATTATACGCTATTTGAAGGGAACCTATCATTATGGGTTACATCTACAACACATTACATCTTTGAATTTAATGGCTTATACAGATGCTGATTAGGCCATAGACGTTGATAATAGAAGGTCTATTTCTGGTTTTTGTGTTTATCTTGGCGATACACTTGTTTCTTGGTCTTCTAGGAACAAAGAGCGGTATCTACATCAAGTGCAGAGTCTAAATATTGGTCTCTAGCTGATGGGGCTGTAGAGATAAAATGGATTTTTTCTTTGCTCTTTGAACTGGGTCTATCTATTAGACAACCAGCTATCGCATGGTATTACAGTCTCAGCGCAAAGCTTTGGCGGCAAACCCGGATCAACATGCTAAGAGCAAACATATAAAAATTGATATTCATTTTATAGAGACATGGTACTGGCGGGTCTAATTGATGTTAGATATATACCCTCATCACAGCAAATAGCATATTGTTTAACTAAAGCTTTAACGCCCACTCAATTTCTATATCTCAAGAAAAAACTTGGGCAGAAGATTGCACCCTCTCGTTTGTGGGGGAATGTTAGACCATAAGATATCGTGTATACGTGTATGGCTTATATTTATTTCATTGTAAAGCACTGTATAGATGTAATTGTATTGGTACTGTGCCATATCTGCATAAAATACACAAAACCTGAGCCCAATGATTAGGGCATTGAATATTCTCACCCTAATTTCAGACACACAATCAAACCACATAGTCATGTACATGGTCAGCCACAAAGAAGTGCAATAATCCTATGCCTGAATTCGCCACTAACCTGGGTCAACGAAGAAGTACTTGAAATTGTCGTCCATAAAAGGCAAAGCAGCCCCTTCAACGGTGAGACATGCTCCGTCACGAATTCCCACCTCCAAGAAGAGACTTCAGCTGCAACCAAATCCAAGAAAATCACTACCTCCGTTGCAACTTCTATCGTGATTTTCTCTTAATTGAACAAAACCATAAAAGAAAATATAGGTGGCGGCTGAGTCGTCACTCTATTCATAAATCCATCTAACCTCTCTTTTACATGTCAGCAAATTGTTAACAGTGTTTGTATGATTGAATGAGTCGGGGACTGAGTTTTTACTAGAGATAAAATCCAAGGACTGAGTTATGTGGAAACAAAGTATAGGAATTGAGTTAAAAAAAAGGCTCCACAAAGAGGCACTCCATGTTATGTCAATGTAATTAATAGTTGTAAGAAAACCAAACTTATGTCTGTACTAGTATAATTAGAATTTAGAAGTCTAGAGTTGCTCGAGTTTGAAATTTTGGGAATATCAGTGTGTTAAATATTTGGTAGGAAAACTTTATCGCCCTTGATTGTTTTAAATGGCTTGATCTAAATTAGTTTGGATTCTCATTAAGTTCTTCAGTTTAATTGGGACAAGCTTAAAATATAGATGATTTTGGTAATTGAAAATAGTCATATATTTTCTTTAAAAGATAAGGAAGGAATGATATTTTGGAACCAATACAACAATTTGATATAATTTAGAACTAATACTAGTATACTACTATGTGTATTATTTAAATAATTTTTATGCAATCTTTTCTATTAAAATTAGGATGTTATTTACAAATCAATTCTCTTACTTGAAAGCACACTACAAAAAATTGTCCTTTACTAGCGGTCAATATGTAACGGTGAAGAAAAACCTCCACACATAAGAGACTTTGTAGCGGTTTATTCTAAAACCGCTACAAATTAAATTTGCAACGGCAACGCTCACGCCAAAACGTGCGCTTGTTGGTAACGAACTTTGTAGTGGTTATAAGAAATACACCGCTACAAAATTGGTGCCAGCTTGGTATATAATGGTGCGAAGGTTGTGGCGGTTCCATTTGTCGCGATTTTTGGAGAAAAACTGCTACAGTAGTCAAAGAGTCACAACATTTGTCGTAGTTTGAAATCAAAACCCGCTACAGAAGGTTGTTTTGTCGCGGTTCGAAGAAAAACCGCTACAAATATTCAACATTTGTAGCAGGTGTTTTTAAAACCGCTACATACTTTAAAGCTATATAAACCCCTCAGTCCCCAAATCATTTTGTGAAGATTCTGTAGCATTCAGTGAAACATTGGTTGCAACGTAGCTGCCTCTCCCCGATGAAAAAAAGTCAGTGACTTTTTTGTCGGAGATTGGCATCTACCTTGCAGATCAATATTTCAGTGCATGTTGCACTATCTTCAGTAATCACGAAACCTTGTAGTGGTTTTAAAAAACCGCTACACTAACTGCTAGCTTTAGATGTTTAGTTAGAATACAAAGAGTCTTGCACATTTGTAGTGGTTGGTACTAGTAACTGTTACAGAACACAAAAAGCAGGTAGATTTATAGCGGTTATCTTGAATGAACGCTACACATATGAAGCCTATAAATAGCTCTAATCCACGATAACTTTCTTCTGTGAAGCATTAGTAGCAAGAAACCAAACTTTGGTTTAAAAACAACTGCCCTCTTGAAAAGTTATAGATGGATTGTGCTTGGTATCGTGTTACCTTGGACCACATTTGCATCTTATCAAGAGTGGCGCAACTGCTTTCAAACCAATGTGTGGTTTCTTGCTACTGTTCTTCAAACTCACAATGACATATATAGCGATTATAGATTAAACCGCTACAAAATGCAAATAGTCCCACATTTGTAGCGGGCACTAGTATTAATCGCTACAGAAAGCAAACATTCCCATATTTGTACTGAGACTTGACCGCTACAAAAATTCATTGACAATGAAGAATATTGTAGCGGTCAGTGTAGCGATTTCTAGTAAAACTGCTACAAAATATCAGTGTTTAAAAGCAACGGTGACGCGTGTGCCTTTCATTCTTACAGCTTACTATTTCTTTCTCACGCGCTTTCTTACAACGTTTAACTATAGTTTTTAACGAGTGATAGCTTCAGGGTGGGATAAGGGAAAGGAAGTGATACAAGGAAGAGTGTCTCGATAAGGGGGCACTAATACTAAGAGGGCAACATATATAGGGATAGAAATATCCCCGTGCCATCACGGGAGGGGACCCAGTCTCAGTAGATGTTCCCATGGGTAGAGGGGTGGCCCCACATGGTGAGGAGGCAACCATACTGCCTCATGATGAGGATGAGGTGGTTGAGGAGGAGCTTGAGATAAGTGCGGAAGACTTTGAACAAGGTGGGAATTTGGAATTTAACATGTCGATACACGATGTGGCCGGAGAGGTTCTTGGATGAGGACATCGATCGGGAGTAAGGGAACTTGTGACATTCATCTTCCTTGACGACTGGATTTGAGGTGCAAGTTGAAGGTAAAGTTACATATTATTTTAATAAATGTTTTATTTAAATTCCATACGGTTTATTAATAGTGTGTGATTGTAATACAACATGTTGTGAATTGTACAAATGAGTAGGGGAACATTAGCACGAGAAGGCTAGACGTGACTGGTTTGAATATGATCAATAGTGTACGTGTCGTAGTTCCATGGAATGAGGACACGAACCAGCCGATTGAGAACGGTGGTCACTTGTTCAACTGCTGGCTGTCCAACTTTGGCGGGAATTGGTTTTGGTTTCCCATCCACTTCAGAGATTGGAAGAATATTCTGTTCGATTAGAAGAAAAAACGTTTGAAGATGTTGTTACGGTATAATTAATTGCATTTAATATATATATATATATATATATATATATATATATATATATATATATATATATTAATAGTTATAATTTAAGCCTTTTGAATTAATTAACTAAAAATTTAATTGTGATATAGACGAAGTTTAAAGTTCGGGCAACAGGAAGAGGTACACTCTCATCAAGATTGGGGACAGCTGGAAGAACAAGAGGGCTCGTCTCTACCACCGTGTGGATAATGATGGGATGACACCTCTGGATTAGCTGATGGCAAACCCCCAAGACGGCATCCCCCCATTAGACTGGGCTAATTTTGTGCAGTATAGGAGGAGTTCAGAAGGCCAAGTCAATTTTTACTTAATTCTATAATTCTTAATAATTACAAATTTTATAATTATTATTGAAACGTATGTTAAGTTTTTTTTGTCTTATGTAGGCTCATTCTAAGAGGAACACGAGGATACGAGGGCAGTAAAGGATCCACCACACGGCCGGATCCAAGACTTTTGCTATGACCTATAGTGAGCTGGTATATATTTCTTAAAGTTAAATGAATTTTAGCTTTAATTTATCAATTGTTTTTATTTCGAATACAACTAAGTTCACATTTTGTTTTTATTTATTTTATAAGAGGAAGGATGAGAAGGAGAATCGCCAAACGGACTATGGGGAGTTATCACATACACAAGGATGTGACGCTTACCTCCTAGCAAGCAGAGGAAGTCATTGTAAGTGATTTACGAAAAAAAGAACATATAAATGATATAATTAATTTACATCTATGAAATTATTTCATTAATTTCTTATATCTTGTGTGTGCCAGGGGTGGATTATACAGGCCCATACAGAGCTGCCCCAGTCCTAGACCCCAGAGTCACAGGGATCTGTGGATCCTACTGCCTCCTTAAAAGCTGGTCTGTCACAAGTTGAGCACTCAGGACGCGTCAGGGGTATAGGGATAGGTGCCAGGCCTAGCATGGGCTATGGAATGGGCGCCGCCTCTGAGGCTGGAACCTCTTGAGCAGGGACCGCTGGCGTTAGATCTAGAGCAAAGGAGTAGATGGTTGAGGTGATTGTTGAAGAGAGGACTCAAACACTTTTCTAAGGAAGTTCTTCAAGAAGTATTTTTTTCAAAATAATTTTTTTTGTATGTTTTCTTTAAAACCCTATAATAACAATCCACAACAAACTTTAAACACAAATTTCTATATCCATACCAAAATGAAGAAAAACAAACCGCAATCAAATAACTCCAAAATGATACAAACAAATAACTAATTAACAAAATCACCACGCTAAATATATTTACAACAATTGTGAATGAAATACAACTAATTTTAGTTAAATAAACAACACAACAATAGGCATGAAACAACCTAGCTACTAAAATAGTAGCTAGTTAGAGCATTGCTTGAGCACATATTCACTTCATTCCTTAATGACTTCATTTACTTGATGGTTAGTCAAACTGTCATAATGTTGTTCTTCATAATACTACATATACAATCATGCACACAACAAATTAAAATCACTAAAATATTAATTATCATACACTACTCAATTAAATTTAAAACACAATATGAATTGCAACTAAAATGACTTACTTTTGGAGGAACAACATGCTAATCATGTAATTACATCCTCCATGAATTTCATGATGTAATACTCACAATCATTGTTATTCGGTTGGAAAGGGTACTGCAACAATATAATGAAATAGTTAACTCAATTTTTGAATAAAAAATGGTTAATAACAAAATTTGAGTAAATTCATATATAAGTACCCGTATCTTCTTCCACACATAGCTATTGATAAGGTCAGCAACTTTAGAATAATTTAATGAGGTAGACGCTCGATAGGCAGTCAATACACTAACAAAGCAAATAGAAATTAATTACTTTTGGTTATTCAATCACACACGCAAATATTTACACATACACACGTATGCTTATTGAACAATCATAACATATTAGGACGATTATTTGAAAGACCTTCAATTAGAGGATCCACATAGTAAATGCGAGGGCTTGAAGGTTTTGTTGGATTGATAACAAACAATATCCAACGTTCCCTAAAATATTTTGAAAATTTTCTTCAACAATCATGTTATGGTGAAATTGAAACAATAAAAAAAGGATTAAGCAGCAATTCGCTCTGGAAATACACGCCTAGGAGCAATTTTGCCTTAGAAGTTTTTTTGGGTTCAATTTTTCCCCAGAAGTATAAAAAGGTAGCAATGTTGCCCTCCCCTAACGGTAATGTGTAATACCCAGATAATTATTTATCTTAAATATTATATTTTGATAAATAATACCTATTTAAAATAGGTGAATATGTGGTCTCAAATTTTGTAGAGTATTTAATTTAATCATAAGAGGAAATTATATAGCTTGGGAATACTTATACCAATTAGAGGAAATTACCAACAACTAATGAGCAATTAAATTTGCAATAGTTAGAATAAAACATTGAATTTCGAAATCAACTAAATAAGCATAATTAAGGATGTATTACCTTGTTTAAAAACCAAGAGCTAATAAATACCAAGATTAGCACAAGGGAGTTTCTAATGGCCATGATTAATCTAGGAACCAATCATATTTTGACAATCATACTTAACCACCATATTAGGGATATTAATTAAGATTAGATATGAAGGGCTAGGATTAAACCTCATAAAGCTAGATCTAAGGGTTTTAATTTAACCATAAAGCTAAATCCTAGTGAACCCTAATCAACCAATGGGAAATAAAATTCCTATTCTTGTTTTTAAGTCTCATTGTATTGAAAGATGCCTGACGAGGTAAAAACATGGTAGAAAATAGTTTTTGAAAGTTGGGAGTCAAAGTAGCGAAGCTCTGGCGAAATTTTATCGGTTAGCGATTTTCTAAAGTCAAGGGTAAAATAGTCATTTGTGACTAAAATATCTGTTAGGATATTGTTTTAAATTAATAAATACGATATTATCTTTATAGGATATCTGTGATCGTGTTCCGACCGACAGGCGTACCGTATTCGTCAACGAAGGTACGGACGCGTACTGTAACCTTAACTCTTATACTTGTTGTATGTTTATATATGATAGTTGCATTGATAGACTAAGACTCTGTCTTAGATGATCCATTATACATCCAGCTATATACGGGTTATGGTTATGTAATACCGTCAAAGTTTTCCTAGCGCTGAGGACACGAGTGTACATCGTGGCACTGGTGAAGAGTGCAGACATGAATAACATGCATGTGCAGTGGCTATGTGTGGTTATTATTTTACATATGTGATTATGTACTGCTGAGATGTCATGAATAAACTGTCATACATATATTGTCTACATAAGCATGAGGTTAACCGTTACCTGAGGTCCGGTGGGCATTGGACCTCAGCTCTTACCTTAGCTTCAGGATCCAGTGGACTCAGGATCGAGGACAAGGGTAAGGAGCCAGCGTGAGAACCAGACAGAGACGTTATTATTTTGTTGTATGTTTTATTGTATTAAAAACTCGGATGAATGTATTGCCGTATGAACAGCCAGATACACTGTAATCTATGTTATTCAGTTACTCTTTATTTTGAAAAAAATTTCCGACGCTCAACTTTGATCAAAACGCTATGAAAACGTTTAAAAAAATGGGGTGTTACATAATGTCTAACGGGGTTAGTGCACACTCGAGTGTGTACGGATTTTTTTTCTTTTTCCTCTCACACTCAGAGTGTGCGTAAAAAAAAAAACAAATTCCATACACACTCAAGTGTGAGGGGTCACACTCGAGTGTGAGCTAACTCTGTTAGTGTCTACCATTAGGGGAGGGCAACATTGCTACCTTTTGATACTTCCGGGGCAAAATTGAACCCAAAAAAACTTCAAGGGCAAAATTACTCTTGGGGGTATACTTCCAGGGTGAAATTGCTACTTAACCCTAAAAAAAAACATACATTAAAATACTACCACTAATAACTTACCCCACATTGTATGACACTAGAAATAGCATATTAGAAATCAATCAATTAAAACCTCAGCAACATAATAACTTTTCACATCTCATAACGAAAGAAATCACATTTGCCAACACATATCATAGGTAAATTAGAAATAATTACAAGTCAACAAATAAAATACAAGTGTTAAAATAAATAATTATTTTACTTATGCAACTCATCAATAACAATTAATATAGCAGCTTAAAATTATAACTACTACATATTTTAACATACAACCTATATATAATAACATTTAGTTCTATCCCATTTATTTTTCAGCATATAAAAATGAGAAAAATTTATTCATATTTCATAACAAATAAAATATAAAAGACATTGAGAAAATTAAACTATTAACTACTAATAAAATTAGATCTGTAAGCTCAAAATTTTTAAAAACTTAAAGTGCATAGGAAGCTTAACTAGAGCAAGCTAAAACTTCAAGCACAACACTTGAAAAAAATAAGTTAATAAAGGAAAATAGAAAGACAAGGTTGCATGCAGCTTTTAAAAGAAAAATAAAAAGTGAGTGTATACTTACGAGATCTTTGGGATGGGGATGGGTGGAAGAAATGAGACCAAAGGAAATGGAAGTGGGTGCGTGTGTGTGTATTTATAGAAGGAGAGGAGAGTGGGGGCCAAAGATAATGAAAGAAAGAGGTCAATGTGAGTAGAGACAAGAGGATAAGGAAAAGGAGGAGGAAATCCGAGAGGGAACTATTGGAAAATGGGGGACATGCTATTTCTAACCTGGAAGTTGATGAAGTAGGTCTTGGGAGAAATTAAAGTATTAAAAAATACTGTGTAGCATTTGTGACAAAGTCAATAGCCAGCGCCACATCTGCTAATGTATTTTATTAACAAAAACATCTTATGTGGCGTTTGGTCAAGCAAGTGCCACATAAGGCCTCTAAGCAGCTGTGGCGCTTGCCTAAAAAAGCGCCAAGTATCCCATTTTTTATTTTTTATTTTTAAAATCTAGAAGAAGCTGAGACACTTCTTTAAAAAAGTGCCACAAAACGTGCGCCACTATATATTTCCTCTTTTTGTAGTATTTTTTAATTAACCGTGATTAAACTGTGGTCAACTTAATCATTATTAAAATAATATAATATAATTAATAAAATTATACAAAATATTCATATATCAAAATAATAATTAAATAAAAAGCATAGGTAAATGGAATATTCATACATAAACTATATATAATCTAACAAACTAGAGTTACTAAATTACAAATATTGTTTTACGATACAAATTAAAATACAAATATTGCCAACAGCTATTTTTTCAAACTCAAAACAACTCATTTCATATTTGATAAAGGGATAAATAAATATAAAATCCAACTGGAACAACATATCTAAAACTCTCGACTGGACCGATTAGATAACTAATTGAACGTGTTTTACTGTCGAACGAGTTATCTTAATACCATGCTAATTTTGTTAATCCTTTTTCTCCCATTCCATTCCATCACATCTGATCCTGTGTCGGAACCCCGGCCCATATATATATATATATATATATATATATCTGTGTGTGTTATGGCCTCATATGAGGCCCCGTTGTTGTGCGGCCCAACAAGGGCAATAAGTTCCAGAATTTGCCTACAATGAATCCTAATCAAGGCTGACAACTTGCAGGTGTGGTAGCACAAATAGATGGGCTAGGAGGCGCACAAAGCCCAAAAGTCCAAACCCTAAGGTAACTTCTATAAATAAGAGGTTAACTTAAAATGTCCACATTCTTTATTCATCTTCATTTACTATTCAGCCTCACTGTGCACACACCTGACCCCTTTTTGGCTAAACGCCATATACCTGCGCAGTGATTCAACATTCTCCTCGGTATTTTCCTTATAGATATCTTGGATGTTAGTTCTCTATATGTTTTGATGATAACTGATAATTGTGGACTTAAAGGAAGTTTGTCTTTGGTAAGTTAAAAACTTACTGTCAAAGGCAAACTCAAGATTGGATTTGTCAAACTCGAGTTTGAACTTGACAGAGAGTAACTGAAGTTATTTAAACTTAGCCAAACTTGAGTTAGTACTGGCAAACTCGAGTTTGTGTCAAACTGAGAGTACTCAAAGTTTTTACAAGTTAAAGCAAACTCGAGTCAGTTTTGGCAAACTCGAGTTTCTATCAGACCAAGAGCTTTCAAGGATTTATGAACTTAACTAAACTCGAGTTTAGTATGTTAAACTCGAGTTAGTGCTTGGCCGAGAGTTTTTAAAGTTTTTCATCTTTTAAGCAAACTCGAGTTAGACTTAGTAAACTCCAGTTTGCGCTAGGCTGAGAGTTTTCAAAGAATTTACACCTTTAAGAAAACTTGAGTTTGATTTGTTAAACTCCAATTTGTGGCAGGCCGAGAGCTTTTCACTATATTTTAAATTTCAAGAAAACTTGAATTTGAATTTGAAAACTCCAGTTTAAGCTTTGTGAACTTAATCTTATTTTCATTTCAAAAAGTCTCAAACTCGAGTTTGTCACTTAATGACTCGAGTTTGCTTCTATTTCAAAGTGTTCTTCAAAGCTCAATTGCGATGTTCATTTTCAGAAAGAACTAAACTCGAGTTTGTATAATCAAACTCGAGTCTTGCTTTTGAGAACATATTGCAAACTCCAGTTTGCTTGAACAAACTCCATTTTAAAGCGCTCTGTTTTAAAATCAGGTTTCTTGAATTTGTGAAATCTTCATATATGATCTAGATACTTGTAACATCCCGTTTTCTTAAAGCAGTATAACTTTTTTTTCATCAAATCATCATTTCAAATCATCAGAGTAGAGCACCGGAGCGATTGAGTAACTGATATGTATTCAAAATACCCATGGTAGCATGTCTTGCTGTTTAAACAACGGTACAAAAGTGTCTTAAAAGTAATACAGAAAGAAGTCTTCAGCCGGGTCTTCTATGCAGGCTGTTTGCTTCTATCCTCGATCCTCGGTCCACCCGACCCTGAAGCTATATTAAGGGTTGAGGTTCATGCATTGAACCCCAGGTAACGGTTAACCTTATGTTTATATACACTATATATGTACGACAGACATTCATAGAACTTTGGCAACACTTACTACGGTCAGACATAGGGTATACATATCAGATATGTAAGGCAATAACAATACAAGTCGGATGCAAGGTTAAGGCACGATAAGAAATGTACATGATCAGATATGCACGGCAATAACAATACAGTCGGAGGTAAGGTTAAGGCACAACGGACAATAGTACAGTCGGATGTAAGGCATGACAGACAGTAATACAGTCGGATGTAAAGCATGACAGACAATAGTACAGTCGGATGACAGACAATATTACATATATGCATACAATAAACATCAGAGTTAGTGTTACAGTACGCGAACGTACCTTCGTTGACGGAATTTCGGTATGACGGTTGGTCAGAACGTAATCAGGGATATCCTATAAGGACAATAGCGCATTTATTAATGATCAAACATTATGACGGACATTTTAGTCATAAATGACCATTTTACCCCTAGACTCGGTACCAAAGAAATTACCTAGAGCTTCGCTGCTTCTTCCTCCGGACTCCTCCTTCTCTCTACCTTCTCTCTAAAACCGAAATTCTCTCTTGAATTGTGAGAAAATAAGTGAAGATGGCATGGCTATTTATAGAGAAATTGTGAGGGCAACTTGGTCATTTTCCTTTAATTTCAACCATGGAAATTAGGGTTTCTTGGAGCCTTCATTCTTGGCCACACAAGGCCTTGGCCGACCTCCCCCCTCCCCCAAATTCAAGAAAATGATGTCATGCATGATGGCATCAACTTGCTTGAGAAGTTTCCCTACCGATAAAGTCCCTGTTCGGTGTTCTAATCGCGTAATCTTGGAAAAACTCAAAAATCCGGCTACATAGCCCTGAAGGTCTCTTCTTCCTCTTTCAAAATATTTTGGTTAGCCAAATTTTTGATTCCATTCAGAACATTTCGTTGCCTGCCGAACATTTTCGGATAAACGTCTTCGGTTACGGAAATCACTTTCGGTAACACCAACTTCTGGATAAAAATTCACTGATTCCTTATATATCCAGATGTTTTCTACTTATCTCAAGGATTTTGATATAGGATTTATTTTCCATTGGTTTTCATTTCCTCAACTGCTCCTTTATCTTTTTCGTCTTATTCACTAATCGTTCCGTCGGTTTCGGAAATGACTTCGGAGACAGCCCACTCCGAGATAAAAACTCACTTGTTTATAAAATGTCCTGGCCCTAGAAACTTAGCTCATGGTTTTCTAGATAGAATTTAATTTCTATCGGTGGTCACTTCTCCTATCTGCTTTTTCACAAATATCTAACAGAATATTCCTTAGAATATTCTTAAACCACTTCCATGTTCACACTACAACATTTTTTCCTTCCTTTTCTTTTCTATTTTTTGAAAATTCATGGGCCCTTTTTGTTGACTTTTCAACCTTCTTAATCACTTAATTATATGCTTTAATTACTTAATTAGTAATTATTCCATTTGCTAATTAAACCTTTAAGTATTTACATAATTCTCCTTATTCCTTTCCTAAACAATTAGCCAATAATTATCTATTTAATCACCTACTAATTGTTGAAAATTTTCGTAATTAGAATTAATTATTATCTCACAACTATTGGACTGACATTGGTATTTTATGTCCCATGTAAAATATTAAAAATCATGGGGTCAATTATTTCCAAAGGAAATAATTTAATAAATTGTCTAAATTAAGGAAAATATTCTTTCTAATTTTTAATAATTATTTTAGTGCCCTTTAGAATTTATCACAGTATTTTATGGCTCTAAGCTCATTTTAGGGCATTTTAGCACCTTAATTCACTCTAATTTCATTAGAAATTACCTTAGATTATAAGATAATTATAACCTAATATTTGAAACCTCATACTCACCTACTCCCAATAGGTATAATTTCCTAAATTATGACACTTATCATAAGTGTGATTTTTAGGGTATTACAATACTTCTTATCATCACTCATCACTATTCTTAACTATGTTTAATCAGTTTGTTAGTGAGTTTCAGATGATCCTATGAGTATTAGAATGAAGATTAAGGTTAAAGCAAAAGGTGATGTCAAAACATTTATTGATGGTCCAAAAAACTTAGCATCCTTTTGGCAAATCATTCTCTGGACGTTGCAAAGGTTTAAATGTTTTCTTTCCTCTTATGAAAGCACATCATCCAACGGATTTATTTCAAGGAAAGTCAACAAGAATGTTTGAGCATCTGGATTAACTCAAAGCAAGAGAGAGAATGGACCTAGTTGCAACCTAACAGCTTCATTAATGTCTAAAACAGTTACATTAATGATGCCAATGGTCATATAATGCTTCCTTCATATATAAGCTGAAGCATTCAATTCTCAACAACTACCAACATACAGAAAAAGAAAAGCTATCAAGTGTTATTTGCATTTACTGTTTTCTACTCATCTGTAAAGTATCTTTTGATACATTGAGCTTCAGTGTTTATTATATCTGTCTTTAGAGAGTTTGTCATTGATTATCAATCATTGTAAGAATTTCAAAGTTGTGGGACTTTGAGATGGGGTTATCAGTTTACAACTTGTAAGGGGGAATGTATTTTAATGAGAGGATAACTTTCGAGTATAGAGTGTGTAACTGATTTGAGAGATAGTGAAAAATTCCAGAGTGTCTGGGGACTGAACGTAGGTCAAGAGTTAAGACCGAACCAGTATAAATCCTTTTGTGTCTAGCTTCTCTTCTCTTCTCTGTTATACCCTGTTTTTCTATCTGATATTTGGGTGTTTAAAAGAATTTTTAAAATCCCCAATTCACCCCCTCTTAGTGATTTCCTCCATTTACATTGGAGTCATCTTCCTTTCTTTGGTATATGCCATATAGATATCTTGGAGACTATATGATCCAATATCAATACACTAGCCTATCTGCTAGACATCTGTGTTCTATAACAAAACAACATATATGTTCGCCTCGCAAGTGCATGAGTTTCACAAGTAATAAAGTGACAAGTAAAGTATTGTTCCCCTGAGGATTTGTTTAACAAATTGGTCAAGCAAGAGGCTTAGTGAATTTCATCAAGTTGAGCTAAAACAAAGTTTTGAGTTGGAATGAGAATTTTTAAAGACTATTTCTAAAACTTAAAATTGATAAAGGCAAATGACTCTTTGACTTCAAGGATAATAGAGCCTAGGGTTCTTTTTCCCCTTTTGCATTTCATAAAACTTGGTTAATTTCCTCTCTAGTAGCATTTCAATACATATATGTGTTATTCTAAGGTTCTAAAACACTTAACCCGCTCTCTCAAGTCAAAATCAAGTTTCTCTTCTCATTAAAATGCACAATTTCTTGCTACAATTAATGAGAATCAATATTTAAGCAACAACCCTAATGTGACAATGCAAGGTTAGTAAATATATCTCTATTTTACCAACAAACCATCCATTTATCAAGTAAACTTCAAGACAAGCATGATTTCAATCAAGTTCTACACTTAGATTAGCTCTCTCAAGTCAAAACCTAAGTGAATAAATCATCTAAATGGAGGCCAATCACTTAGAAGCATTAAGCCAAGGTTGAAATCAACACATATATATATTTATCTACCAAAAGAGAGGAATATTCAAGTATTAATCCATACAAAGGGTCAAAAGAACCTTAGAATGAAAGATTTAGCTACTCATGTTCAAATACAAAGAGATTCTAAACAAAACTAGTGAAAATATGAAGGAGCTAAGTGGAAAAGAGGAGAAAAGAAGAAGAACCAAGGTGAAAACCCCAAAATCACTCCTAGGTTGAGCACCCAAGCCTCCAAGATTGTCTTAATCTCTCTCCCAAGCTCTTCCCTTTGGTGCCCACTTGTTTCCTTGTGCCAAGAATCTGTTTTTCGGCCCTCCCCTTTAGGTTAAGTAGAGTTTTTCTGATTCTGAAATCAAAACGCGCAGTTGTACTGTCACGACTGGCTACGGCCAGTTTACACAGAGAGCAATTTTTCTTGACTTGCTGCGGCCAGTTTGTTAACTTGCTGCAGCCAGTTGTACAGGTTCCCTCTAGCTTTGCAATGCTTCACTTCCTTTATTCACTACTACAAAATAGGGATACGGCGTCCTATTTTCGGGACATTTAACGTCCTTTTTACGCGGGACGTCTATTTGGGGGGCGTAGTAGGCGGAACTTACGACGTCTAATTTTTTATTAGACGCCGTAAGTTCAGACTTACGGCGTCTAATTTTTTATTAGACGCCGTAAGTTCAGTTAGACCACGAATGTCTTTAATTAGGCCACTTACGGCGTCTAATTCTTCGAATTAGACGCTGTAAGTCCATACTTACGGCTTCTAATTCTTTGTATTAGACGTCTTAAGTATGGCCTTACGGCTTCTAATTCCTAGAATTAGACGTCGTAAGTATGGCCTTACAGCTTCTAATTCTAGGAATTAGACGCCGTAAGTATGGCCTTACGGCTTCTAATTCCCAGAATTAGAAGCCGTAAGTGTTTTTTTTTTTTAATATTTTGCTTCATATGATTGCCCACCCTTACAAAAACCTTCTTACACATATCAGCAGGCAATCACCACAATGTGATTAAAATAAAGCAACACACCTATGTGCTAAAAAGATGAGCTCAGCCAACCTTAAATATTTCATAAGACAAAAACAGAATACATGCATGTATATATAACAAAATCTCAAGACACATAGTTGATGATGAATTGGATATAAATGTAGCAAAGTAGTAACAACAAAGTCGAAGTGGCTAACTTCAATTCATCTTAACCAATTTGCTTCAACTATTTCAAGTGGTAACTACTACTACTCCTATGTACAACAATCACCACAAAGCTTCAAAAAGTTGTCTAGCTACCTCCTACTAATTATGCAATATAAAGACTAACTTCAATTATCTATGTGGTGAAGAAGATGTCCAGCCAACAGGTTTTTTTTTAAAGCAGCATTATGGACTCGACATAATTCTTGATAGCGAACCAAATCACCAGAATTGAATGCCTGAAGAATATAGTAGAGCCACTCCACCTTTGTCCCTAGAAGACTATTAATCTGCAAAAGGTACAACAGAATAAACATGCCATGAACCAACAAAGTAAATAATTTCCAAGTATAGTCACTCAGAAAATGTGGGGAAATATACTTACAATAGGATGAGCGAGAAGTTCTCCAAAGTTGTAGATGTTATCTCCCAGAAGAGCAGAAAGGCACAAATCAAATGCCAAATCCTAAAAAATCACCAAAACTCAGTAAATAAAATAATATGATACATCAACTAAACTAATAAGGACCTCTCTCCACGTGGTAAGTGCAACAAGCAACCAATTAACGATGAAAATAAAGACTGGCTTTTTGTTGTGACCTAATTTATACTAGCAACAACAGAGAATAGATGCAAACAAGGAAAGAGAGTGGAAATAACCTTCTCATAGTCTTTGACTATAGTAGCCCTATAACCATCATACTTCTCTATTTCTTTCTCCAAATAGGTAAGTCAGAGTTTTGACCAACAAAAAGTGTCTTCCCCTTATCATGTATTTTCCTAGGTTGCTCAAAGTGGTCCTAACACGTTCCATTTAAAAATTTACTAAAAACAACAGAATCAATGTTTCTTCCAACACCAAATCAGACATCTTCATAGTTTACCCATGAAGTAAACATAAAGCTACTATAAACTAGAAAAATGATCACTACAATGTTATAAAAATAAGAATTACTACAAAAATAAAACAAAACATCATGTGCAAAAACATTATTATTATTATTACAATATTTTGCCAACTCATTACCACACTACAACTTCTTTTATACAAAACAAATTTAATGACAAGAAAATAACACATCAATGGAGAACAAGGAAAAATTCAAAACCATAATAGGTAAACAATAATTAGCTCCAAATAGCTTCTCAATCCCTTGGTAAATCCACAAAGGAAGCTCCATAGATAGGCCATACACTGAAACCCAATGCAGGCCAAAATTACAACAACAATGCAGACCGTCAAGCTTTGTGCTCTTTTATTCTCCAGAAGCTATTGTACTTAATAGTAGCAATAATCCAATATGGTAATTCTATAGCACCTAAATGTGAGAAACAACATGTGATGCACATCCTAAAATCTAAACCACGAGGATGAAGAAACATGCCCCCTTAGCCATTGCTCCCCACTTAAACTTGTAAATTAGCTACGAGTACAATCCTTGGTTTTAATAATTCATACACGCCACCCTTATCATTTTTCATAATCTAATTATTATCTTCCTCCTTCCCATCACATCCTCACTCCAAGAGACTTTTCTATTAAAGAAAAGAAAGCAAGTTTCTATCAGACATTTCTATTAAAGAAAAGAAAGCAAGTTTCTATCATCTTAATAATACTTATTTACACTAAATTCTTTCCAGAGTACTTCCTTCAGAAATATTATAACCAATTAGTCTAAATTGACTAAAATATTCAGTAATATGTATTATTTCAGTCATTACTTCCTTGAACATGAGCAACTTTAAAGATGAATAAAGCATCAATATATCAGCTCAAATGAAGCAACTTTATATACACCATTAGCAAGAGATCGAGAACAATCATATAAATAACGCAACACACAATCTGTCAAACAAGATGATTTCCCGCTAACTAGAAACTTAAGCTGCCAATACCCCATGCTAGAACTTCTATAGATCAAACATTCACTTCTTCAAGAACGGAATTTTTTATTCAATACCGAACAGTCACAACATCAGGAAATAACTTTCATATGTTCCTCTGATCCCCTTTTGCAGCAAAGAGCAAACAAAAATGGAAATATGCATGCAAGTGTTATAACAAAGGCTGAACAACTAATAATATTTGAAACAATTCTGAAGGCATACCAGCTTGAATGAGTCTGAGAGAGACTCCACTGATGTATATGCAAGATAGAGAAGAGCACTTTTGTAGACCTCAGCAAATTCCTGGCGAAATTTATAATACTGAGATGATACCCAGTAATAGCTAGCATATACAGATGGATCAATATCTGTCATGCTATCAAGCGTACTCTTTCCCATGAACTCTGATTTCAATGTTTTTTGGCTAATTAACCATACATGCCAAACCAGTTATTACAACAGTAAAATTGTAAAGAAACAAATTGCAACAGCTCCATCATGAATGTTTATGAGTCAACCACATTTCAACTTTAAACAACACAAATATTTGATTGAACAACTTCAAGTGACAATGAGAAACAAGAAGGATCTTTTACATTCTAGGATGCTATAGCTATCTTTCTAGCGTTCATGTCTTTTGCCACCAAAACAAGCAAACTGTGACTCTTAAACTTCAGATGAAGCATACATATTACCATGATGAAGAGATAAACTTAAACATTAGGAATAGCTTAAGTACACCAATGAGACAGACGAGAAGTCAAAGTGTGTTGTGTAAAACCCTTGAGCTTATTGGATGGTCAACCTACTCGTTATTTCCTGGTTTGCATCTCCTAAACTCAAATCCCATCACCCAAAAAGAAAAGTTTTCATCATCAATTCATAGACTAGACCCTATAGAACAAAATGAAATTAGAAAAACTACTATCATGCTAGACACCCTAATGGCAAACCATATCAAATGGGAGAAAATAACTAAACATGCCAGTTAAGTGAAAATAGCCTGCTTAGAAATTTTTAAGAATGGCATTCTATTTTCAGAAGAAAAATATGATACAACAATTTGTTTGTGAAAAGGTTGAAAGTGGAAGTTCCAGACGGAGAAACCCTAATCCAAGGGGTTTTCAATCACGGGGCAATTTTAGACTTATAAATACAGCTAGGTATATCAATCCATATAAACAAGATTCAAATACCTTCCATCTTCATCTCCCCCTTTCCCAGAATCATAGTGCTGATCTGAATCTAACTCCCACAGAGCAGGCTTACCCTGTTGTGGTCGAAAGTGTCCCAGGAATCTGTTCCAACAAAACAGACAAGCCATATTACGGTTTGTGTACAGACAACTTTAAACCCACACCAAAAAAAGATTACATCACAAAACTATCAGCAGCTAATGTTTGACAAAAACTGCTACAGTGACTTAAAACCCACCCATTAAGATCCAATTAGAGTGCAAAAGAAATCAGAGAACTAAGTGAGCAATTTGAGAGACGGATTTTTATAGGCTTGAGAATTGGTCAGAGTTTTAACAGCCACTTTCTCCATCATTGTAATTAGTTAGACTACATGTTCGTCCAAGATCAAGTGAAAAATCTTCTAAGCTGTGATCTATAGGTAAGTTGAGAGACAGACTTTTAAAAGGTTTGAGATGACATAAACTAAATTGTTGGTCTTGCAATTTACAGATGACAATGGCAAAGCAATATGGAACTTCCTGTATTTTCATTATCCTTTATTGCTTGCCTTATATGTTTTAGGTTGAAAATATGTTCTTATAAAATAAATTTCGTCCATTCACAAGCATAGAAATTTTATCTCTTTTCTTGAATGTCTAACAAAACAGAACCGGAATAAACCCCGAATCCTGGTACAAGATTCAATCTTTTATTTGTGTCTTTTCTTGAACTCAAAGAAATTAGAAACAAATAATTATGCAGACGAAGAGGTGGACGAAGGTTTGCCACAAGGCGGCATGGTTTTTGGGCGGAGACTCCTACTTGAACTAAGTATCCCGTTACTCCATATTAGAACTTTTGATTATTCTTATTACCCAGAAGTAGGAAAGAAAAAAACCCCATATCGAAATTGAAATCAAACATAAAAAAAAATAATCGGTAAAACTGAATGAAGGACTTGCAGCAGTACCTGGACGATGTGGAGCAGGGAAGGAGAGTTTAAGCCTCGACAAGTTCTTTGAGGGCAGTAGCACTGATTGCAGAGGGGCGACGACAGCAGTAGTGAGTCGATGGGGACCGGCGAAACTTCAGAGGGCTACGCAAGGGAGAGGGGGATGGGTCACAGAGGTCGTCGATCGACGGCTTGAGAGAGGAGGGAAGGAGGACGGTGGGAGTGGGAGACGAATTGAAGGACGCATGGATCAGAGGACTTCGATCGAGAGTGAAGAGGCGAGAATGAAAATACTTAGGGCGAAATTCTGAGCGGAAAAAAAAAAAACTTAGGGCGAAAAAATTGCAATTGTAGCGTCTAATTTTCATTATTAGAAGTCAAAAAGCCCAAACCCACATTATTTGCCGCCAACATTTCAGGTTGCCGCGCTTTTGGGTAAATTTTGGTCCACTTTTGACGTCCTAAAATTGAATTAGGACGTTTTAAGTACACTTTTCACGTCTAATAAAATATTTAGACGTCTAATATGTCAAATTTTCACCCCATTATTACGAAATTGCCACCGCGTTCATAGTTTACTACCCTTTTTAAAAATAGGACGTCCTTTACAGAAGTAATACCTATTTTTTGTAGTAGTGATTTCTATCCTTGTTTCTAGGTTCTTATAGAGTTTCAATACTTGTCTCAATCCTCCTACAAAAGATGGAGGATTTATCAATTCTCAATTGAATCACAAACTCTATAAAATTTAACAAGAATATTTTGATTTTTGCCTGATACTTTGATATGCACATTTTCTCCTATATACTTCATTTGCTATGCATATTTTGAACCAACAATAGGTAAAAGAGAGGGAAAATGTGCTGGAATGTTGTCAATTTCTAAGAGTTAACACACCCCCAAACTTAAATATTTGATTGTCCTCAAGCAAAAGCATGAATCTTTCTAAATTTCTCAGTATTTGCCATTGATGCATGAATAAATTTGTCCTCATCTACTGCTCAAAGAGTTATATAAAACATGAAACCAAGTAAACATGCACAAATGAACACTTCATAGATTTAAAACATGCCTTTCAAAAATTTCCAAATGTGAGTGTGTGAATGGAGTTGACATGTATTCTTTTTGCACTTGCTAAAGTTAGAAGCAACAATTTAAGTCATATAACTATATTCAAACCATCAATTCCATCTTTCTCTAATTTCTTCCTCTTTTCTTCTAATTCACTTCACTTGACTTAAAAATCAAAGGGACTCTTTAGCTTGTAATGGGGCTAGGGGCTAAGGTTCTCAAAAGAAAAGGTAAAGGATAATAAACAAATACCTCAAGATAGATGTTAACCACTTAAGGGGTTTCTTCCTTTTCTCATTAGACATACCCCCCAAACTTAAGACAAATTGATCTTTTCCATATCAAGCCTTCTTGGACTACTATTTTTTTTTTTTTCATTTTTTTATGCACACTTTTTTTTGGCTTGATTTCTATATATTGTGAACCCTTTTACTTTCTACACTCCTTTTTCTGATCATTTGAATTTCACACATCGCCAAATTCTACAACCCAATCAATCATCATCTATCTCAAAGCAAAGGAATCATGGTTTTTCACATTGGCTAAGGTAGGTAGATGTTAGGTCTTTCAAAAAGAATCTTTAATTGGTTTTTCAATTAGGCTCAAAATAAGGGTTCAAAAAGGAATAAAATCAAGAGTAAATACCCTTTTTGGTCCCTAGAAAAAACACGGATGCCCTTTTTGGTCCCTGAAAAAAAATAAGTCACTTTTAGTCCCTAAAATGGAAAAATAAGGTCCCTTTTAGTCCTTTTGATCATTTTTTTGTACATTTTAATCCCTCAGAAATTCCCAAAAAGGTCCTTTTAGTCCCTAAAAAGGACCAAAATGACATTTCTTTTACTCAGGGATGAAAAAGGGTCAAATGTGTTTTTCCAGGGACCAAAAAGGGTATTTACTCTAAAATCAATTAGGTAGGCTTGAAAGGCTCAATCGCATTTTATGAAGTGCCCAAATCCTTTCTTTAAATCTTATAAAACAAATCAAAAGCTTTGAAGAATTCCAAAGATTATTTTGAAACCAACAGTTTGAAACAAAAGGCATATAACCTAATTTGCCACAAAGCCCTTCAACAAGAACATCCAGAATAAAGTTAACTCCAATAGTGCTTTCTTAGCTCAAAATTCCTGAATAGCATGATTTATCACTACCAAACATTCATCAATGCACGTTAAACAAAATTTCCTATCAAATATAAGAGATTGAGCAATAATTATATCATCGGACCATTCAAGCAACTTTGACAATTAACCTAGAATTTCAATTCATTTGTAACATGAAGGTGGAATATCACCTAGAGGGGGGGTGAATAGGTGATTACAAAATTCTTTCGCTGATAGCTCAATAACACAGTCACCCACACAACAGATGTAAATCAAGGCTAAGTAAAGATAGGGAAGAGAAGATTGATACAGAGAATTTATATTGGTTCGGTCCAACTCTTGACCTACGTCCAGTCCCTAGAAACACTCCGGGATTTCACTAACTTACCCAGAAACACTCCGGGTTTTTACACTTGCCTTAAACACTCGGACTTTACTCTTGCCCGAACCACTCCGGACTTTACAACCACAATTACACACTCGCAAGATGATCCTTCACTCTGACTCACTCCCCTTACAAGTTGTAATTGTACTCCCTTACTTAAGGTTCCACAACCTTAAGATTTACAGATAATCAAATAATCAAATGATAACAAAAACTCCTCACTGAGTAGATATGTGATAAACACTGAAGCTCTAGAGAGTATTACAAAGTATCAAATGAGAGTATTAGAAAGTATTAGAGGAAACAGTAAGGAACTGAACACTCGTTTGTATTTCTGCTTATGTGTTCTGCGTGTTGCTTTCTGTGTCTTTCGTTCTATATATTTTGAGCAGTCGACGCTTCATCTATTTATACTGCTTGAAAACTGATGACCGTTGCAGCTCCACTTAGAATTTGAATTCCATTGAATCCCATAATCTGTTCGGATCTTTTCTGCAGAATCTCCATTAGTTGGAGACATTTCCGTTGGAGCGTCTGGACATGTTCGGAATATTTTCCCATGATGCTGTCAAAGACGGACCTTAGAAGATACAAGGGGGGCCATGGCCCCCCCCAAAAAAAAATGTTTAGAAAATAATGCAGGGATGTGTGCAGTCTGAACCACGTTTGCAATTTTCCTTGGTCATCCTTCTGCTTCTTCTTCGTCTTTACACAGTCTCTTTGAGGCACAGCTGAACCAGGCGTCCCAAACAGAGCCATCGTGCCAGAGCATGCTCTTGAGGGTGAACATGGAGTTATCATCTTGCTCCTTGTTGTCGTCTCCTTCCCTAGCCACGATAATGCCTCCACCTTCATTCTCTGTTTCATTCGAGAGGCACGGTGGTGTCAGCTGGAGTTGCAGAAGACAATGGAGCATGGCTGCTGAAAACACAGAAGAGTAATGGGCTGCTGTAATGCCGAGAATGTATAAAATAGTGGAGCATGGTTTGCTGCATTGTTGATGAGGTGTCATTAATCACATAAAAGAAGTGTGCTGGCCAAAACATAATGGTCTCTTGCTGTCTCTGTTCTTTGGCCGAGAGGAATAATAAATTAAGAAAGTGCGCTGATCTTTCTCTCGGTTCCTTTCTTTTATTTCTCTGGCCGACAACAATGAGGAATAGGAAATGATAAACTGAATTGTTCATTTGGATAAATGAGGGAGTGCGCTTCTGCTTTTTGCCTTGGCCGCAGGAATGATAAATAAATAATTGGGAGAGAGAGTGTTTAACCAAAATGTATTTGAGTGGAGCCCAAAGTGAAAATGTGAAATCATCAATGAAGGAGTGAGCTGTCCCTTACTAAAGTGAAAGAGGGAAAGTGACGCAAGTGCTACTATGTTATGCCTAAAATAAGAATAGAGTGTAACGTGCGAATAGTGTCCAATAATTGAAGATTAGGAAGATGAAGTCCAAATAATAAGAAGAGAAGTGTGGATCCATTCCAAATGGTCCATTTAATCCTCCTTATTCCTCTTTAAATATATTTTTTTCCTAAATTTTTAAGATCTAAAAATGACTTTAATAATTATGTTAAACTTTTCTCCATTAACAAATTTCTATCTAGATATATGCATGTATGTATGTTATGTTTATGCAGAAACGATAGTAAATGAGACAAAAACTAGATGACCAAACACTGATGCGCGACATGTCTACTTTAAATTGCATTTAATGACTCTTTTTCTTCTGGTTTTGGATCTTCACCTTCCTCTTTTGGCCCCCCCAAAATATTCATCCAAGGTCCGTCCCTGGATGCGGTGTTTCTGAAAATAGCTTCAACAAATCATGTCTCGTTGCTTTCTGTCCGTTTGAAGATAATTATCCACCTTTCCAGCATGTTGCCCATTTTGCTTCGTTTTTTAATGAATATTAGAATCTTGCGTGACCCATGATGATTTCAAAATGATCCTGTACTATAACTTAAATATTTGAAAACTATGAGCAAAACGGTTAGAAACAGGTCATTAAAGATCATTATTAATAATATTGAATGTCAGAATCGAAATCTGAAGTCTCGACAGAGTAGAAGAATTTTTACCGATCATACTCGAGTATTAAAAACTTATACTCGGGTATCTATGTTGTTCAGTTATATCGGAAGTCTTGATTTGAACTCTGTTGCTTCCAGTATTTCGAGTGTCCACTTTCGAAGATCATAACTTCCTTGTATGAACTCCGTTTAGGTTGGTTCAAGTATTGATGGAAAGCCCTTTGAGTATTATTTCAAATGGCACCAATTTCAGTTTCATTGGATTTCTAGTTTGTGAGATATACCCAAAACATTGAGGCTTGGTCAGTAGTGTGACGGTGATGTCACTCTCATCTTCAACAATTCATAGCTCTCTCATCTGATCTCCTTTGGACTTGAATCTTGTGCGACTAGGACCGTTTGGAATTCTAGTTTCCAAAAAAATTGGTTTCACCTCAATCCGATCTCTGGTTAGGAAGATATCATTGAATTATCAGAGGTTGTCTGAAGCTGAACGTAGAACAGAGCTGATCAGAGTGGTGTCATACTCGAGTATTGATGATCCATACTCGGGTATTGTCGGGATTTAAGCACAAAAGCAGCTGTTTATGCACCATACTCGAGTAGTCAAGTACCATACTCGGGTATTGAAGTGTCATACTCAAGAATTGAAGCCCGATACTTGCGAATATATGTTTGATACTCGGGTATATATTGACGGAAATTCAAGGCAATTCATCCTGAAGCTCGTTTTTAATCATTTTAAGTCCGAATTGAGCCATTCCAACTTCCATCTTCTTCATATCAACATTACATCTACATTAAATATAAGAATCAGTCAAAGTATAAGATAAATGTAGTATGTAAATTTTCTCCTCTTAATATTAATAAGCATATTTGTCATCATCAAAACTAAGCATAACTAACATTCTCCCCCTTTTTGATGATGACAAATACTCTAAAAAATATGGATGAATAGGAAAAATATATTAGGGCCAACATATTTTTCCTGCCTTTCTCTCCCCCTTATTTGTCATTAGCAAAAATATTAAAGTAGAGAGGAAATAGTTGTGGAGAGGCAAGTATGAAGACAAATTAGAAATGATTTTCTCTTTAATCATATGTCAAGAAAATAACTTTCTCTCCCCCTTTTGTAAAGGTAGTTTTCATTTTGATATGGTTCCAATTGGAATGTGTTTATGAAAACAAGTTTGAGAGAATTTGGAGAGGTTTTCAAAACGTCTTTCACAATTAAAGCATATAAATACCAAACATGTGCAAAATTCACTGAATATAAAAGGATAAAGTTCAGAAATGCTCATGTAGGTTCTGCAAATTGATAAATGATCAATGAAGGCCATTTGCTTGCTTTCTTCTTGTATGAGATCATTTGCATCTTTCTCCTTTACTTTATATAGCTCTTCTGCAGAATATGTCTCAGTTGGCTTCAAGAAGTTTTCTTCTACTTTGTAGAGCATATCACAGCTTCAGTGTAATCAAAACATCTTTCCTCAATGTAATATTTTTCTTTGTAGTATATTTAGGAAAGTCTTTGCACAGACTGAGTTCTCCTGTCATAATTGTAAAACTTTCTTGCAAAAGAGAATTGTTAGTGCAATTTGATATCCAAATATTCCTTTCTGTATGATATTTTCAAATTGAGATAATGAAAGGAAAATATGATATTAACTCATCATCAAAACTAATAAATCATAGTAAGTGCGGATGAGCATTATTTAAAGATAATTTTCTTCAAATCAAGGAGATGAGCTTTTTAAAGATATAAAACATATGTGAATGTGAAGCTCCCTGTAACATCCCATTTTCATAAGAAGTATAATTTTTTTTTTCATCAAACATCATTTCAAATCATCAGAGTAGAGCACTGGAGCGATTCAGTAACTAATATATATATTAAAATACCCTCGGTAGCATGTCTTGCTGTTTAAACAGCGGTACAAGAAGTGATTCAAAAGTAATACATGACAGAAAGAAGTCTTCAGCCGGGTCCTCGGTCCTCGGTCCTTCCGACCCTGAAGCTAAGTTAAGAGCTGAGGTCCATGCATCGAACCCCAGGTAACGGTTAACCTCATGTTTATATACAACATACATGTACGACAGACATTCATAGACTTTTGGCAACACTTACTACGGTCAGACATAGGGTATACATATAAGATATGTAAGGCAATAACAATACAAATCGGATGCAAGGTTAAGGCACAATAAGAAATGTACATGATCAGATATGCACGGAAATAACAATACAGTCGGAGGTAAAGTTAAGGCACAACGAACAATAATATAGTCGGATGTAATACAATCGGATGACAGACAACAGTACAATCGGATGACAGACAACATTACAATCGGATGACAGAAATAGTACAATCGGATGACAGACAATAGTACAATCGGATGACAGACAATATACATATTCGCATACAATAAACATCAGAGTTAGTGTTACAGTACGCGAACGTACCTTCGTTGACGTTATACAGTATTTCTGGCGGGATACGGTAAATTGACAGCGGTACAAGATCACAGATATCCTATAAGGATAATAATGCATTTATTAATGATCAAACATTATGACAGACATTTTAGTCATAAATGACCATTTTACCCCTGACCCCCTAATTGGCGGAATTTCGCCAGCACTTCGTTACTTTGACTCTAATCTTCCAAAATTTTGACATATCTCCTACTCCAACATATTTTCCAAAATAAATATCATATTTAATCCTAAAACATGATATCTTAAATATACTGGAAGATTAAAGATCAAAATAACATCTACACTTAGAACTACCGAACTAAAGACTAGAACCGAAGAACTTACCTTCGAAGAACTACGCAACAATTTCCTCCAGAGGTCCTCTCTCTAACTTCTCTCTTCCCTCTTGAAATTTCGAAATAGGCAAGATGATTTTGGTGTGAGATTTATGCAAAGAGCTCAAGGCTATTTATAGACATTTGTGAGGGCAAAATGGTCTTTTTCCTTCTTTAATTTCTAGTCATGCATTTAGAAAACTTAGAAAACAAGTTTGCTCATCCATTTCCCACCACAAAAACGTCCTCCCCTATGTCATTCTTCAAAAGATGATGTCACCTAGGTGATGTCATCTACTTGTTCTATAAGTTTCTTACCGATAAAGTCTCTGTTCGGTGTTCTAATCGTGTAATCTTGGAGAATCTTAGAAATCCAAGAACATAGCCTCAAAGGTGTATTCATCCTCTTTAGAAATATCTAAATTAACTAAATTTTTGATCCTATTCAAGTGATTCCGTTGCCTGCCGAACATTTTCGGATAACGCTTTCGGTTACGGAAACCGCTTCGGGTAATGTCAACTTCTGGACAAAATTACACTGAATCATAATATGTCCAGTTGTTAGCAACAAAATCCAAGGATTTTGAGTTAGGATTTATTTTCTATCGGTGGTCATTTATCCTGTCTGCTTTTTCACAGAATATTCCATAGAATATTCATTTTCCTCAAATATCCTTAAACCACTTCCATGTTCACACTACAACATGTTTTCTTCCTTTTCTTTTCATAATTTTCGAAAATTCATGGCCCTTTTTGTTGACTTTTCAACCTTCTTAATCACTTAATTATATGCCTTAATTACTTAATTAGTAATTATCCCATTTGCTAATTAAACCTTTAAGTATTCATATACTTCACCTTATTCATTTCCTAAACAATTAGCCAATAATTACTTACTAATTGTTGAAAATTTTCTTAATTAGAATTAATTATTATCTCACAACTATTGGACTGACATTGGTATTTTATGTCGCATGTAAAATATTAAAAATCATGGGGTCAATTATGGTTCTTGGAATACTTTTTGATTTTTGCCTCATTATTTTCCAAGGGAAATAATCCCAAAAATTCCCTAAATTAGAGACAACATACTCTCTAATTATTAACAAATATTTTATTACCATTTAGGATTTATCATAATATTTTCAGGACATTTTATGGCCCATAAATATATTTTTGGCCTTTATTTCTTCTAATTTCATTAGAAATTTCCTTAGAAATTAGAATAAATATTCTCCAATGTTTTGACACCACATATTCACCTATTTCCAATAGGTATTATTTACTACATTATGATACTTATCATAATTCAGATTTTAGGGTATTACACTCCCCCTTAATGAATGCATTCTCTCTAATAATACCAAATAATGATGTGATGCCAATGTTAAATGAATTGAGGATAAAGCACAGGTGATGCACACAGTATATGACGTTTTCCAAAATCTTGATCAAGTGAAGATAAAGAGTAGTATGATGCTTTTTCCATTCAAGTCCAGACACCAATTTGGTGCTTTTGCAACAAGAATAGATATAGATCAGAGATGATTTGGCAAAATGAATAGATACGGATGGCTTTTTGATGCTTTTGCATTTAAGGAATCTTTGGGAAAAACATTGAATAAATGATACAACACATCTAAAGAAGCCTGATGCCAATTCATATATGATGCTTTTCAAACATATGCCTTTCCATTTATAAAATGACGCACAACAAATGAATCAGACTTATCAAATGCTGCATTAAATCAGATAGGCAGCCTGACAGTACTTGAGTATTCCACTTGAATACTTGAGTATTGCCCCACTACTCGCGTAACAACAATTAATACTCAAGTATGCAATACTCAGATATATTAAAGTAAATACTGAAATACCTCATTTCAAGTGTGTATTGTGAACACTTGAATTTCTTTGATGTGTAAATTGATCATTAAGCATCAGGTGGATGATTCAGGGATGTTTTTCTCAGATGACGATGCACAATACTCGAGTATTGCACTTACCTACTCGAGTATTGTTGAGAGATCTGTCAGCAATAGCTTCCTCACTTCGTAGGTACTCGAGTATTGGTCTATTTTCCCTGTCAGTGATATGAAAATCCCGATATTACTCGAGTATTGCTACATATACTCGGGTAGTATCAGTTCCAAATTACTCGTTGGACATCCTGCAAAGCAAAGTACTAGATACTCCTTGCTACCCAATGTTTCTTGAATCCACACAAGGTTAGACACAATTCTATAGATATATTTGAGTTAAGCTTAGGAATTGTAATCAGAATCAGAATTGAGATTATAAACGGAATCAGAGATTGCATCAGAATTAGAATTAGAATTTGAATTTTGAATTTGAATCAGAGTTTGCAGCAGAAATTGAATGAAGTAATAAGCACACTGCAGAACTTAGATTTGAAGCATAAATCATACTGCATAGCATAACTTAGAGTATTCAAAATATTACAGAATTGCAGTAGAGTTTCAAAAGTAAATATAAGGAAGGTAGCATAAGGTTATACAAGAAATGATCAAACATTTAAAACATGAGCTGCTCCTTTCCACATAATTTTACCCAATCAAATAAGTTTAATCCAATGAGATACAGAAGGTAATAATTAAATGATGCCTATGACGCTGCTCTAAATTTTTTCAAAGAATATGTGAATGTTCTGTAATCTCATCGAGCAGAGTGGTTAATACATCTTAGAAATAGTAAATATCAGTAATATGAAGCACCCAAGATTTAATCATGAAGTTACAGATCATTAGAATCGAAGATGGAAAATCTGATATGTTTAACTTGAGGCATAACTGGAGTTATAAAAATCAATCTTCATTTTCTTAAAGACATGGATAAATATGATTGGAGTTGAAAAATGCCATGACTTGACAGCAACTTTGAAAACAGTTTCTAATTCAACTTTAATCAAGATAACAATATTCTTAGTTGAATCATTAACTATATTTTTGAAACATAATTAAGATCAATGCTTACTTAAAACATGGTGGAAGTCAATATGTATAAAGAATATATCAGTATGCTTCAGATTTAGAGAATATGTTAAACGTTGCCGTTAACATGCTGAAGAATTTTCTCAAAAGCAAAAGTCATGAAGAATAAAGCATTATCGAAACATGCTTAATACAATAGAGATATAAATGCATAATGACTTTGCTATGACCAAGAGATAATCTTGCCTCTTTGAATAGAATCTTGAAATATATTAAGGCAAGAAAATGAATATCCAGCTATAGTTACTCAAAATATGGATGGAAACAAATGCTGATGTAATTGGGCAACAAAAAGACTACTAGGATTCATGAGAGATAAAACACATACTCATTAGTCCAAATGACTAGAGTTTCATAACATCATCCTAGTAAGTTATTCCATTAATGGTTAATGTATTATCATTCAATGCACTAATGAACATTTATAAAGCTTGGAATAACTTGGCCAATGAGAATTTATGCAGTAGGCATACCACACTCACACATTGAATTCTTTTCTGGGAAATTAACTTGAAACTCAGAGATGGATAACTTATTAGACATGAAGTCTAACTAGTTAGAGAATGAAACAAAAGAGTTCAAGCAACACATTGATTTCCAAAGATCAAAATGTGAAGGATGGGGAAAATTCTACAAAACAGATTTGAAGCATTTCCGATATTCAGTATACAACATTAACTTCCCATTTTGAAAACATCATTTGAATATAATCAAGGTATTTTTCAAATCTATCTGAAATGCTTTCAAAGTATGAATATTTTTCAAAATATTTGCATGTATCTTTATACAACAAAGTGAATTGAAATTCAAACACATTTTAGAATTGTTCATTTCAAAGACATAAATCAGAAAGTAATGCACACATTCACTTTTGGTCTATTTAGCAATCTAAAAGACTTTTTGAAAAAGAACATAACTAATTGATTGCTAATTGAGTGCAATAATAGACAATTATTCATTATCCAAATATGAATTTCATATAGGCACAATATAGAGTAAGGATTAGATATCACCGTAATTCCTCTTGTCCTTGTAGAAGCTTGCTTGACTGAGATGGATTGATGTAGATGTCTCCCTTTTTGACGTTCATCATCAACATCAAGCATAGCTTATTTAGCTTCCTCAAGACTTGAATTATTTCTCTATGTTGCATTCTTGAGAAGCTTTTTCTCATCCTACAAAACCATATAAGTCTTTTTCTTTCTTGGTATCCAACCTTACTTGGATTCAATCAACGTTAGCTTGTAGGAACCAAAATTTGTATGCTCTTATGAATATGATAAATTCAACATAATTGAGCATAATGAACTAAACATGATTTTATGCATAAAAGAGATACTTTCTTTTCAAATCATCATGTATGCATAAAGAATTAAACTATTGAACATTGCAATCCCTTTATAAACTTACTAAGTGTATTTTTAAGGGATATATATAAAAGAATGATTTCAAAATAGTTTGCAATGCTCATTTCTAAAGCTACAACAGTAAAACCTCAATGAATATTTCAGATGATAGGGAAGGAGGTTTTATCATTGTATACCTTTTACCTTAAATACTTGGGGGATCGATTTTGATTACCCATTGCCTCTTATGTCTTTTGATGGGTTTCTGCAAAGTTCTCTCGAAGGATATAGACTTCAAAAGTCTTCTGCTTGGAACTTGAGAGGATCTCCTTTTCGGTTCATAAGAAGCTCTTTGATTCCTCATCTTCTCTGCACCTTTGTGTCTATTATTTTTGAAATCAGTTTGCATGCACAAGGGAAAAGATGGACTTTTTGGTACCCACTTACACTTGGGTCCTTCACTGTTAGTTTGAGCCTTAGGAAAAACATAAGTTCCCTTTGGTACCATTTGATAATTACCAACAGGCTTATCTTTTCTATCTTTCCTATGAAAGCAAGATGAAGTATATTGTCCCTTTCGGTTACAGTAATTACAGTGAGCAAATGGATTTGAGCTATGAACTGATTTCTGAAAATAATTCAAATAATATTTCCCACCAGTTTTCTTTTTACCTTTCTTCTTGTCAAAAGTAGGATTGTATCCTATGCCTGACCGGTCATTTGTAAATCTTTGAGCTTTTAAAATAACATTGAGCATTTCACTACCTTTAGTGAACTTCTCAAGTGTTTTCGTAAGATAGGAGTTTTTCTTTTCAAGGTCAAGACATTTTTCACAAACTAAATTTTCACAAACTGAAACTGGAGGTAAATCTTTAACTTGTTCTTCAAGCAATTTGATTTTCTTTCTGGAAGCAATAAGCTCTTTCGCAATTCTTTTAAATTCAGAATGTAGTTCATTATACTCAGAAGGTTCAGAATCACAT
Source organism: Acacia pycnantha (assembly GCA_025563575.1). Classification (NCBI taxonomy): domain Eukaryota; kingdom Viridiplantae; phylum Streptophyta; class Magnoliopsida; order Fabales; family Fabaceae; genus Acacia; species Acacia pycnantha. The sequence continues at coordinate 3,266,811 of JAMWYP010000055.1, read as the reverse complement.
ACCTCTTCTTCGTTTTCTGATTGCTCTTCTTCTGCAATTAAACAGATATTTGCAGTTTCTTCTTCTTCTTCTATGTCAGAGGTTCTTTCGTATGCAATTTCCAAGGCTTTCCACATCTCCTTGGCAGTAGATAGATTGCAGATACGGGAATACTCCTTTTGACTGAGAGCACCATGCAACATCAGGATGGCTTTGCTGTTAAGAGTCACTTTCGTTCTGTCATCCTTGTTGAATTCATCTTTAGTCTTTGGAACTTTATTTCCTCCTACAATTTTTGTAGGAACATAGTCTCCATTCTCTATTACTTGCCATAAACCATACTCTGTAGCTAACACGAATACTCTGAATTTTGCTTGCCAAAACGAATAGTGATCGTCGTCGAAGCCAGGTGGTCTGTTGATTGATGCACCTTCAGGTAATATTCCTTCCATGATCTATCTCGGGATGTTAAGCCCAACTGAGAAACCAGGCTCTGATACCAAATGAAGGTGGAATATCACCTAGAGGGGGGTGAATAGGTGATTACAAAATTCTTTCGCTGATAGCTCAATAACACAGTCACCCACACAACTGATGTAAATCAAGGCTAAGTAAAGATAGGGAAGAGAAGATTGATACAGAGAATTTATACTGGTTCGGTCTAACTCTTGACCTACGTCCAGTCCCCAGAAACACTCCGGGATTTCACTAACTTACCCAGAAACACTCCGGGTTTTTACACTTGCCCAGAAACACTCCGGGACTTTACTCTTTCCCAGAACCACTCTGGGACTTTACAACCACAATTACACACTCTGCAAGATGATCCTTCACTCGGACTCACTCCCCCTTACAAGTTGTAATTGTACTCCCTTACTTAAGGTTCCACAACCTTAAGATTTACAGATAATCAAATAATCAAATGATAACAAAAACTCCTCACTGAGTAGATATGTGATAAACACTGAAGCTCTAGAGAGTATTACAAAGTATCAAATGAGAGTATTAGAAAGTATTAGAGGAAACAGTAAGGAACTGAACACTCGTTTGTATTTCTGCTTATGTGTTCTGCGTGTTGCTTTCTGTGTCTTTCGTTCTATATATTTTGGAGCAGTCGACGCTTCATCTATTTATACTGCTTGAAAACTGATGACCATTGTAGCTCCACTTAGAATTTGAATTCCATTGAATCCCATAATTTGTTAAGATCTTTTCTGCAGAATCTCCATTAGTTGGAGACATTTCCGTTGGAGCGTCTGGAGCGTCTGGACATGTCCGGAATATTTTCCCATGATGCGGTGTTTCTGAAAATAGCTTCAACAAATCATGTCTCATTGCTTTCTGTCCGTTTGAAGATAATTATCCACCTTTCCAGTGTGTTGCCCATTTTGCTTCATTTTTTTAATGAATATTAGAATCTTGCGTGACCCATGATGATTTCAAAATGATCCTGTACTATAACTTAAATATTTGAAAACTATGAGCAAAACGGTTAGAAACAGGTCATTAAAGATCATCATTAAGAATATTGAATGCCAGAATCAAAATATGAAGTCTCGACAGAGCAGAAGAATTTTTACCAATCATCCTTGAGTATTAAATACTTATACTCGGGTATCTATGTTGTTCAGTTATATCGGAAGTCTTGATTCGAACTCTGTTGCTTCCAGTATTTCGAGTGTCCACTTTTGAAGATCATAACTTCCTTGTATGAACTCCGTTTAGGTTGGTTCAAGTCTTTATGGAAAGCCCTTTGATTCTTATTTCAAATGGTACCGATTTCAGTTTCATTGGTTTTCTAGTTTGTGAGATATACCCAAAACATTGAGGCTTGGTCAGTAGTGTGATGGTGATGTCACTCTCATCTTCAACAATTCATAACTCTCTCATATAACCTCCTTTGGACTTGAATCTTGTGCGAATAGGACCGTTTGGAAGTCTAGTTTCCAACAAAATTGGTTTAACCTCAATCCAATCTCTGGTTAGGAAGATATCATCGAATTACCAGAGGTTGTCCGAAGCTGAACGTAGAACAGAGCTGATCAGAGTGGTGTCATACTCGAGTATTGATGATCCATACTCGGGTATTGTCGGGATTTAAGCATAAAAGCAGCTGTTTATGCACCATACTCGAGTAGTCAAGTACCATACTCGGGTATTGAAGTGTCATACTCAAGAATTGAAGCCCGATACTTGAGAATAGATGTTTGATACTCGGGTATTGACGGAAATTCAAGGCAATTCATCCTGAAGCTCGTTTTTAATCATTTTAAGTCCGAATTGAGCCATTCCAACTTCCATCTTCTTCATATCAACATTACATCTACATTAAATATAAGAATCAGTCAAAGTATAAGATAAATGTAGTATGTAAACTTTCTCCTCTTAATATTGTTAAGCATATTTGTCATCATCAAAACTAAGCATAACTAACATAACATTCTTCACAAACGAAATTTAAGCATGAGACATTTCAAACATTCCAACAATTCTCTTTCAACAGTTGATTCAAAATTTGCGCTATGCACTCAATTTTCATCATGCAGTCATCAACGTTTCAAAATCAGAGTTGCAGCAAACTCTAGCACCCTCAAACTTAAAACTGACAATGTCCTCATTGTAAACAAAAAGGATGAGAAAGTATAGAACTCGTACCTAGTCCTGAGTTAGCTTATAACTACATCAATAACAATGAAAATCAAGCACACAATGGTTTGAACAAAACCTGTCAATGATCAATTGGCTGTACATGAAAGTTTAGAGGATCAACAACAAAGAAATAAAGCTACCCACATGGTAGCTATCAGTAACCAGCTGAGGTTTATGATTGAATAAATCAAGGCTAGGTTTATTCTCAGCAGTGCTAGCCACAAACATTCCAAAAATGCGGAAAACATGTAAATCATTCAGTTCAACAGAATCATGTTAATGAGTTCCCAAGGCAAACATAGCAGGAATGATCACAATGACCATCAATGGTCACCACACAAAAAATATGCCACAACAGTGTATAACCAACACGCAGATCATTCACAGCTTGATACAACAAAATGACACATGCCAAGAAAGAACTCCTAAATACACCACAATAAAAATAAAGTCAAGTGCAACACCCAAAAGAGCTATTAGAAATAAAAGCATCAATCATCATTGTCAGATGGTTCATAGTCCGAGTCTGAATGTTCTGTGGATTCCTTTCTTGAACTAGATCCTGTCTCCCTCATCACCTCATCACCACTGGAACTATGCTCAGCCTCTGTACTGCATAGTTCCTCTGTACTGCAAATTTCATCATTAGCATTCTCATCATGTTGATCACCATCCGCATTGTCTGTCTCGTTCCTACCATGAGGCGCCTGAGCATTATCCCCTCCAACCTCGACAGTATTGGTCTCATGCAAATTAGTATGAGGGGGTGCAAGGACATTTATGGGTAGGCCCTGATGATAGGCCAGGCGAGTAATAAGGGCAGTGAGGTTGCTAATGGCAGTATTGAGTGTATTTTCTAGCCTATCAATGCGGCCAGTCAATGCATCAAACTGTAGTTGCAACTTAGAGGGAGGGCCTTCATGTCGAGCCCTCTTTTTCTCTCGTTCTTCAAGGTTCTACTGTGGCCCCAAATTTGAGTAGGTAAATGGGCGGTCAGGCGCATCAAGGGGGTCAGTAGGAAATTGTTCAACCTTGGCCTACAGGAAAAAAGAGGTAATGGTGTGTGGAAAAATGAGGCTCGTGTAATGTTTTTCCCGGCCCTTGTAGAGGGCTTTATACATGATTTCGCCCAGATTGATCGGCTGGTTGGTTTGCAATAGGAAGATGAGGAGGGCCAATTTTCTAGGGATGTAAGTGAGGTGGGAGGTGGGCTTAATGTTGTTGGCGGCCAAATGGAGCCAACATTTTGCCTCCGGCGTTAATCACTTCGAGCCAGGTATTTCTTCTGGCTAAATCGAACAAACCAGGAGTTCTCACCATTTATGACAATCTTCTTCGCTACGTCCTCATAGGGAAACAACTCTTTGTTGGCTGTGAGCTTCTGATACATACAATCATAAGCTGAAACTCTAGGTAAACTGTAATATTGGTTCAGTCAATCAGTATCAATGATAATATGCTTCCCACGGAAGGTCACATGTCCGTCATAAATGATATGTTGAGTGTAAAATTGCCGGACGAACTCAAAATTGACCTTCTTTTTCCTTGTCATCAGTTTCCTTAGACGGTGGACAATAGCTTGCTTATAGAAAGCATATTTGGTGGTCTTTTGAAACTCACATTCTTTGTGAAGCTTTCTGCCATAAACTAGTTGCTGGACATTGGCCAAAGTTTCTTTAGGGGGATTACAGGATCGAAGCTTTTTCTTCTTGCGAGCGGTTTTCATGATCAAGCAGTCAAGCATATTCCAAGCCTACGCCGACGCTGCACTTCCTTAGAAAACCACTTAGTTTCTCTAAATGACATTTCAAAGATTGCAAAGGCAGCTGTCAAAATCACATGATCCAAAACAGAAATATGCTTCACAATTGCAATCATCAGTATTTGCACATGCTAATCCTCACATCACATATAAATTCAAGCCTAATTATCAATAGTCCCAATAACAATTCAGAGCATTTTGTAGTAAAACAAATTCCAGAAGCAACCTTGTGTACTCAGACTTCCACAAAGTGCAGCTCACAAATGCACAAAATTTAGAGTGGAGGACTTTGCAAAAAGACTCAACAATGCAGCAATTGAGTGTTTGAAATCACAGAAGTGCCAGAATTTATGTAAACCAAATTTGGGTGTTTAGGCCTCAAATTTTGTTCATAAATGACAGTTCATAACAGCAGTCATCAAAGGGTTCAAAATCCATGTTCACTAAGTACAACTTGTACCCTCAGTTCAGAGTCAAAATCAGAATTGGATCACAGCTATGGGAAGTACAAAATGCAGCAAAATGATGGTAAGTAACAACAACTTAACCACCAATATCACAACAGGCAAAACCCAATTCAAATTTAATTTTCAGTAACAAATAGCCAAGATAAACCAGAAATGAGTTCCAATAAGAATAGCTTAATGCAGAGGCCAAAATCGAGGCAAGAGCTATTAATCTCAGTCAAGAATGGTGCCAACTTTAAAAAATTTGCAAGAAATCCAATTGCACACAAAGTTGAACAACAATAGAGAAATGCATGCTTAAATTCATCATGCTAATCAGAACCACATTTAATCGGAACATGAGTTCAAGCCAACCACATTTAATCAGCATATCAAATTAATCCAACCACATTTAATTAGCATATCAGATCAATCCAACCACATCCAACCACATGAAATCAGAATATCAGTTAATACTGTTCTAATCCTCAAACCAACCACATACGTTCAACGTTAGGTTCGGCCCTTATTCACAGAAAAAAAATTCGCCTATATCAACCTTTATCACAATCTCAGCTCTAATCTAACTAACCCAACCTAGAGAACAAGGTATGAGCTTTACCTCAGAGAAGAAAAACAATGACAGTCTAGATGCTCCGGTAGGTTAGAGATACGAGAATGAAGGGCTGGAGGGCAGAATCAAGACGCACGAGAGTTGGAACACAGAACAAACAGGGGCCAAGATCACAACTGTAGAAGATAGAACCGCAGAAGATAGGGACCAAGACCAGGTGGTGGCCGGTAAAGACAGAGCTTGCCGGAAGTTGCAAAGACAGCCCCACGGACCAGCAACAGAGAAGCCAGAGAGGGGGAAGGCAGTGGTGAAGAGCGATAGAGGAAGAGGGAGAGTTTGAGAGTGAGCAGCTGATGAGGATGGCTAAGGTCGAATGGGGAGGGCGTCCAACGATGAAGGGTGCGGAAGACCGACGGTGGTGTGTGGTTTGCGACGGTGAACAGAGGGAAGCAGCGGCGGAGTGGATCTAGAAAATAGAGGCAGACAGAGGAAGGGAAGAGAGCGACGGAGGTGTGGTGGTTGTGAACAGGGGAAGAGGGTGACTGTGGGAGAGAGAAGGAATGGGGAAGCCGACGGTGGAAGGTGGATGGCCGACGATGATGGCGGTGATGTGCATCGGTAGTGGGAAATGGGGAGGTTATGAATGAAAGGAAGGCAAACGGAGTATGAGGCGAGAATGACACTTTTAGATTAGGGATTTGAGGAGAGGAGCTGCAGGTTTGAGATTAGAGAGTGTAGAAAGAAGGGATCAGATTAGGGTTTGAGGAGGGAAATTACATATGGAGATTAGGGTATTGAAATTGGGAATGAATGTGGTCCCAATGGTGAGCCACATTCATTTGGGTAAAATGGGAATTACATGAAACAATGAAGGGCAAATATGAAAGACCAATTTTTTTTTCCTATTTCATTTTTTAATATATATATATATATATATATTAAAACGAAAAATTTGTTTTATTTATTTATTTATTTTTTGTTTTATTTTGTTTTTTATAAAAGAAAGACACTTACCACAGAGAGCAACTTTGGGACATTGGCCACAACAAGTTGCAACACTTGCTACGGAAAGTGAACATAGAGAGCAATTTTATACCACTGGCCACGACAAGTTGTAAAACTTGCTACGAAAAGTGAACATAGAGAGCAATTTTAGACCACTGGCCACGACAAGTTGTAAAACTTGCTACGGAAAGTGAACACAGAGAGCAATTTTAGACCACTGGCCACGACAAGTTGTAAATTTGCTGTGGCAAGTTTCTGCTGTAAAAAACAAAACAAAACAAAACAGCAAAATTGCAAAACACAAGAAACATTCCCAAACACCACAAGAATCACCGAATAAGCTTTATACCAATCATTAACAACCAAATTACTCAAGATTAAGCATTTTAGACCATCCAAGACCATAAGGCATACATATTTACACATATTCATAGGGAATACCACAACACATCAAATTTGAGCACTCAAGTCATGGTCATAAGTGAATTTCACATAGAAAATCAACCAAATAATCACAATAGCCACAGTATTACTCAAAATTGACTAGTCGTCATAATTTCACCTCAGAATCACATATGTTTGAGCTGAAAGTCAAATGAACTTCCCTTAAAAGCATTCCCCTTGGCACTCATGAGTTCTTCCTCCTTCATTGATATTCCTCCCAAATACAACAGTCCAATTCTTAGTTGGGTACCTTTTCTTCCTACAAAACAAAAAGATCAAACATAAATCTACTAAAGAAAATAAAGACACACACACACACACACACACACACAAATTGAAAAGATTTAGTTTAGAGCTTGGGTTGCCTCCCAAGAAGCACTTAAATTATAGTCTTTAGCTTGACTCTTCATGTTGGTCACTCCTCATTAACCAAGTAGATAGTGGACACAAGCCTATCCACATCTCCACCCCAATAATGCTTCAATCGTTGACCATTAGCCTTGAATCTTTCACCTTTTTCGTTTTCCAGCTCCACATCACCAAATTTAGATGCTTGAACCACCGTAAATGGACCGGACCATCGAGATTTTAGCTTTCCCGGAAATAACCTCAACTTGGAGTTGTAAAGGAGGACACTTTGACCAGGTTCAAAACTCTTGGGAATAATTTTGCTGTCATGATCCCGCTTGGTCTTCTCCTTGTATATCCTTGCATTCTCATAGGCATTTAGTTGTATTTCATCTAACTCATTGAGTTGAAGTAGCCTCTTCTTTCCCACAGCTTGGGGGATCAAAATTTAGCTTTTTGATGGCCCAATAACTCCATGCTCCAATTCCAGCGGTAAGTGGCATGCTTTCCCAAACACCAAGCGATAGGGGGACATACCAATAGGCGTTTTGAAAGCTGTTCGATATGCCCATAGAGCATCATCCAACTTGGTAGACCAATCCTTCATCGTAGTTCCCACCACCTTCTCAAGAATGTTCTTGATCTCGCGATTGGAAATTTCTGCTTGCCCATTACTTTGAGGGTGGTATGGCAATGATACCTTGTGCTTGATACCATATTTCTTCATCAAGGCTTGAAATTGGTGATTGCAAAAGTGAGAACCACCAGCACTTATAATTGCTTTAGGTGTTCCAAATCGAGTGAAAATTTTATTCTTGAGAAATTTCAACACTGTCTTGGCACCATTTGAGACACATGCAGTGGCCTAAACCCACTTGGAGACATAGTCAACTCCAACTAAGATGTACTCATTGTTAAATGACTTAGGAAAAGGGCCCATGAAGTCAATTCCCCAAACATAAAAAAGTTCAACTTCAAGCATGCTAGTTAAAGGCATCTCATTCCTCCTAGATATGTTCCCTACTCTTTGGCATCTATCACATTGAAGAACAAAGGCATATGCATCCTTGAATAGAGTGGGCCAATAGAATCCACTTTGGAAGACCTTTGTAGCAGTTTTCTCTCCTCCAAAATGGACACCATATTCAGAACAATGGCAACAATGCAGAATACACTCTTGTTCATTTTCTGGTACACATCTCCGAATGAGTTGATTAGGACACCTCTTGAATAAGTATGGTTCATCCCAAAAGTATTTCTTCACTTCATGTAAAAACTTACACTTTTGGTGAGAATTGAAATCCGGAGGTAACACTCCACAAACTAAGTAATTGACAAAATCAGCATACCATGGTGTGGATAAGCTATCAACAAGGAACAACTTCTCATCTGGGAATGATGCATGAATCACATCCGAATCATCAAGTTGAGCCTCATTGCTCAACCGTGAGAGATGGTCGGCCACTTGATTCTCGGTGCCTTTCCTATCAATGATGTTCAAGTCAAACTCTTGAAGTAGAAGCACCCATCGAATTAGTCTTGCCTTAGAGTCCTTCTTCGTGAGTAGGTATTTAAGAGTTGAATGATCGGTGTAGATAATGACCTTAGTACCCACAATGTAAGGCCGAAACTTCTCACAAGCATAGACTATGGCAAGTAATTCCTTCTCGGTAATGGTATAATTAAGTTGGGCACAATCAAGAGTCTTGCTAGTGTTAGTTCTCTGCTGGTTTTGATGATAACGGACAATTGTAAACACAGATGAAAGTTTGTCTTTGTTAAGTTGAAAAACTTACTGTCAAAGGCAAACTCGAGTTTCGGTTTGGAAACTCGAGTTTGGACTTGACAGAGAATAGCTCAAGTTTTTGCAAAGAAAGGCAAACTCGAGTTTGGATATTGAAACTCGAGTTTTGAGCATACAGAGAGCATCTAAGTTTTTTACAGACAAAGCAAACTCGAGTTTGGTTTTAACAAACTCGAGTTTTGGCAATACATAGAGCTACCAATTTTTCAAAGATAGCAAAACTCCAGTTTCCATTTGGAAACTCGAGTTTAGGCTACACAGAGAGTTCTCTAAGTTTCCAAGCTTTGTTGGAAACTCGAGTTTAGTTTTTGAAACTCGAGTTTACAGCATACAGAGAACAATGCTCAATTCTGAACTTGTGAAAACTCCATTCTTCGATTTGACAAAGTTTTCCAATGTTTTCTCATAAACGAGGAAACTCGAGTTTAGTTTTGGAAACTCGAGTTTCAGTCTTACAGAGAAGTTTCCATTGTTTTCAGAGATCATGGAAACTCGAGTTTCAGTTTGGAAACTCGAGTTTAGAGCAAGCAGAGAGATCTGCTAAATTTGAACATTTTGAAAACTCCAATTTTGAGATTTTGGACTAAAACATGATTTCTCATCAAAAGTCCAAAACTCGAGTTAGTTACTTAATGACTCGAGTTTTGCACTGTTCACAAAACTTGCTTCGAAGGCCAAATCGCGATGTTCTTCTTTGGAATGAGAAAACTCGAGTTAAGTTTTGAAAACTCGACGATGTAATCTCCACGACGTTTTCCACGTGTCGCAATTGAAGAAGTACCAACCAGACAGTGATCATGTCATCGAGTACGAGGATGTCGAAGTACGACATGATAATACCTTCATAGTCGAGCCGTAGCAGATCATCGATCACAAAGAGAAACGGCTCAGAAACAAGACTATTTTGATTGTGAAGGTGGTTTGGAAGGGTTTGTCACCCGAAGAAGCGACTTGGGAAACCGAGAGTGACATGAAAGAGAAATACCCAGAGTTCATGGCCCGAAGTTTAGTTAGTATAGATTAAATTTCGAGGGCGAAATTTTGTGTAAGGGGGAGAAATGTAATACCGGATATTTATCGGAATATTATAAATAAAAGTTGGATATTTCTGATAAGTGAAATTTCAATCTCCGGTCGTGTATAAATACAGTCTATTTTCTAAGTAGAAATTCTGTAGGAAGTTAGGAAATTTAAGGGCCAAAGTGCCAAAATGACGAAAATGACCCTAAGGGACATAAATAATTTAGGAAAATTATGAAAAATCCTAAAAAGCAGTAAAATGACCAAGTGAAGTAGGAGAATATATAATCTCTAATTATTGTAATTTTATAAATTATGAAATTGGAGAAAATGTTGGAAAATACTCAAAAGAAGTGAAATGACCATAATACCCTTGTAATTTCTAAAAATGCAAGAGGCATGAAAATACTAATGTTAATACAAGAGTATGAAGGTAATGAGGCTTTGTAATTAAGAAAAGTATCAACAGGTGATAATGAAGTAATTAAGTAATATTGGGCTAATTACTTAAGCATAAGCAAAGGAAATTCAGTAATAATTATGTGAAGCTCAAAAATTAGTGGAAATTAGTAGAATATTAGTAAAAATGTATTTACTAATTAATTGTAAATTTCTATGAAAAATCATGGAGTGTAGGTATTTTTAAGCCTAAATGTAAGTATGGACCAATTAGATAATTTTGTGGAAATTTTTGGAAAAATTAAATAAATAAATCATTAAATAATTAATTAAATAAAAAATAAATATTTATTAAATATAATTAAGGGCCAGCCGATTTTCCCAAGAGAAAAAGAAAATGAAAATGAAAAATGAATATAAGAAGCAAGTTGTGCAAGTTGCACATTATTTTATTATTATAATTAATTAAAGTAAAATATTTGAATAGTAATTTTAAAATTAGGAAACGGATTCTATCTAGAGATCTAGGAATAGGAATCCCAGGGTCAAGGTAAAATATTGATCAGTGAGTTTTTACCTTCAAGTGACCTCTTCCAGAAGTAAATTCCGAGGCCGTTTGTGCATTTTCCTAATAAGATGAAATAGGGAAATTCTGAGAAAATGCCAGATAGCCAAGAGGACGAAAAGGTTATGTTGTGACATTTGGAAAAGAATTGGGAATTTTCATGAACATATTTGGATTCAGTGATTTTTTCTGAAGAGATTGATGTTTCCGAAAATAAGTTTCGACACCGGACGCGTTTGGACACGTTTTTCGAGAAAGACTCAACTGGACTGTTGGAGCCCTATATGAAATCAAAATATAGGTTAACTTGGACATTTCTACTAAGTGAGAATATGTTTTCAGAGTTATAAATCTAGAATTTTGAGATTTCTCCGAAATCACGCGAATCGGGTACCGATCGGAGAAATCGGTCTGAAAGCTTCTGGAAGGTGACACGTGGCCACCTCCCATTGGCCAAGACACTTGGATTTTCGGCCAAGTGTGAATACAAAAGGGGAAGGAAAGGGTTTTTTGAAAAGTTGCTTTGGACGGTCCAGATCGCTTCTCACAAAGTTGATCCGACGGCCGAAACCCTACCTCCTTTTCTATAAATACCCCCCCTCCTTCACATTTCTTCACACCATTTTCTTTCCCTTTGGCCGAAAAAGCTAGAGAGAGAAAGAAGAGAGCAGTGCTCTGGAAATCTTGCAGCGAAGCCCTGTAGAATTGTCCGGAAATCTTCAACGGGTAAGTCTTTTAGTCTTTAGTCTTTAGTTCGGTAGTTAGTAGAATTGTTAGTTAGATTTAGGAAGTAGGGGACGAGATTCCTATTCTTGTTTTAAGCCTTGTTTGCGTTGAAAAAATATGCAGAGGTGTAAACATAGTAGGGATCGAGTCGCTGAAAAGTTGTAGTTTTTATAGCTCTTTCAAAAATAGGGGTAGTAATGTTAGAATAGCCTTTAAATTTCGAGTATGATTGGGTATCATATGGGAGGGCTATTTTAGTCATTATTTTCGAAAATCATAGTTGCGTCGAAGTTCTGGCAAAATTTCGAGAAGAAAATTTGTCAGAGTAACGAAGTGCTGGCGAAATTCCGCCGATTAGGGGTAGAAGGGCAAAATGGTAATTTTTACCTAAAATGCCAGTTATAGTGTCAAATCACTAATAAAGGTGATATTATTCTTATAGGATATCGAATCTCGATTTCTTTGCCGTCACGCTGCCCGACGAGCCGCTGCTTGAAGTTCACGTTTTTCCGTGAAAGTACGTTTTCCGTCGGTGGTACCTAACGTCGCAAACGAAGGTACGGACGCGTACTGTAACACTAATCTTGCACATCTTAAATACTTATATGTCAATGATATGTTCGTAGACCGTTATACAGACAGTTATACGGGTTATAGTTTTGATAACGCCGTTTTGTTTTCCTAGCGCTGAGGACACGACTAATTATCGTGGCACTGGTGAATAGTGCAGGCTGTTATTGTTGTTTTACATTGTGGGGCTTTCATACTGCTTATTGCTTATGTTTGTCGGCATAATGATCATGCATCTGCTATATGCTTTTGTAGTGATATACTGTTGTATTAGCTCTAGAAATATCTGTTGTCTGTATACTGTATTGTTTGGGTATGAGGTTAATTGATTACCCGAGATTCAATACGATGAATTGAATCTCAGCTGTAGCTTCAGGGTCAGGAGGACCACAGTTCGGGGATCGAGGCAAGTACCCGGAGTAGGCGTGCAGCTGAAGACTATCTGAATCTTTATCGCTTTACGTATTCCTTTTCACCTTCTGTTTCTTTCTGTTGTTTCCTTTCTAAACCATAGGACTACTGTAATCTATACAATGTTACACAATGGTTGATGTTTTGGCTAAGAATCCAATTACTCTTTCGCTCTATTGCTTCACTCTGATTGTTTGTTTGAAAAAAATTTTTTTTTCCGCATTTCAAACATGGGATGTTACACTGCTATACACAAATTTTTATATTAGATTTCTTTTATTTGAACTTTGTAGGGTGTGTCTGTGAAGCATTAGACATTGATACAATACAATCACCTTATGTAATTTATGCAGCACACTTTTACTATGCACAAAACCTCCCAAAGCGTGGCACATACGGAAAATTTAAAGAGTGACTCCTCTAAATATATTTACAAGTCATTTTCAGCATGTTTCACAAAGACTTTAAAAAAGCCACACACCAGAGTAAGGGCTTCATTATCTTTTCAACAACAAAACTTAATTTTATTTTGGTCATGTGGATGCAATAAAATTTCAGAATTATTTCGGAGTTAACTGAATCAAACTTGCTATAGTGGGGTACCGGTTAATTGGAATTTTCCCAATCAACTAATCATAGCTTCGAAAAGCAAGTTAAACAGACAGTACTATTTTGTTTACTGTTTTGGCATCAAAACAAAAAAATTAAAGATATAATCAGTGTGACTTTGAGGATTAAAAGGTGAGACAGACTCACACTTAATATAGCAGACCCTTCAATGAAAAAGAAAATCTAATACCCTAAAAATCTCACTAATGATAAATATCATAAATTAGTAAATAATACTTACTGGAAATAGGTAAATATGTAGTCTCAAATTTTGTAGAGTAATTACTTTGTTCCTAGGGTAATTTCTCTTGAAATTGGGAGAAATAAAGTGCCAAAATCCCTAAGTGAATTTGTGGGTCATAAAATACCTTGAGAATATTATAATATGTCTGAAGAGGCAATAAAATTTTTATTAAAAATTGGAAAGTATGTTGTCTCTAATTTAGGTAATTTATGGGGTTATTTTCCTTGGAAAATAATGAGGCAAAATTTAATATTATTTTGGGGACCATAAGTTGCCCAATGATTTTTAAAATAATACATGATGCATAAATTACCAATGTCAATACAATAGTTGTGAGACAACAATTAATCTTAATTAAGAAAATTGTCAACAATTAGTAGGTGATTAAATAAGTAATCAACTGCTAATTGTTTAGGCATGAATAAAGGTGATATCCAAAGTTAATTATATAAAATCCCTAATTTGAGATTAATGACCAATGGAGGGTCAAGATTAGCATAAGGGTAATTGTTAATTAATTAGGCATGATTAAGGAAATGTATAAGATTAAATACATGAGATCCCTAAAGCCTAATTAGTCAACAAAGAATAAGATTAAGGCTCTAATCAAACTTGCTAAATCAACTTTGACAAGTCAAACAAGAATCAAAGGTTGGGATTGAAGTTAATAAAGTTAATCCTAAAGCTATAAATCAACCATAAGCTTAATCTATGTGAACCCTAATCCACCAATGGGAGAATTTCCCTTTAATTAAATATTAAATAATATAAGATAATTAAAAAGCAAATGAAAAATAATAAAGAGAGGGAGGGGGCAGCCGAAATATGAAGAGGAAAGAGAGAGAAAATGTTGATGTATGAGTTATGCAAGTGGGCAAGTGGGAAGGAAAGAAGAAAAAAGAGATTTGTGAGATATTTGTTGAAAAAAAAATAGGATAAATGAGAACCAATAGAAAATAAATCATAACTTGAAATCTTTGAACTAAGTATTAAACATCAGGACATATTATGAACAAGTGGAATTTTTTCCCTAAGTAGGTTACCTCCGATGTCATTTTCGTAACCGATGGCGTTTGTCTTAAAATGACTAACAGGCTGGAAAATATCCTTAATGGGACCATAATCTTTGTTAATCCAAATATTTCTGAAGTGATATCATAGACCTCCAAAGTTATGTCAAGGAATATTTGTGATTATTTAAAGATTATGCGATTAGAACATTGAACAAAGGATTTTATCGGTTAAATCCATAAAGCAAGGGAGTGACATCATGGGGATGACATCATTTTTGGAAGGATGACATAGGGGGAGGTCGGCCAAGGCCTTTGAAAGGTGAGGATGAAGCCTTCAAAAGAACCCTAGATCTAATGGTTGTGGTTGAAGCAAAAAGGTTTGGGAAAATTGCAAAGTTGGCCACAACCTTTGCCTATAAATAGCTTGCATTTCCTTTCAAAATTTCCACACCAAATCCTCTTGCATATTTCGAAAATAGAGAGAGGTTAGAGAGAAGGAGGAGCTCTTGTAAAGAAATAGCAAAGCTCTGGGTAATTTCTTCGGACCCTAGTCTTAAGTTCTAATCTTTCCTTCGGTAGTTTTAGTATAGATGTTAGTTTGATCTTTAATCTTCCAAGTATAATTTTGATATCATGTTTTAGGGTCAAATATGGTATTTATTTCGAAAATATGATGAAGATAGAGATATGGCAAAATTTTGGAAGATTAGAGTCAAAGTAACGAAGTTCTGGCGAAATTTCGCCGATTAGCAAAGTCAGGGGTAAAATGGTCATTATGACTAAAATATCTATTAGGATATTGTTTGATTAATATATGCGATATTATCCTTATAGGATATCTGTGATCACTTACCGACCAACAGTCGTACCGTATTTCGTCAACGAAGGTACGTTCGTGTACTAGTAATACTAACTCTGATGTTTGTTGTATGCGTATATGTGTTATGAGTGTTGTATGCGTATATGTGGTTGATGATTTGTTATGTGTTTATGTGCTTTTAGGAAACATTCATTAGGGGTGACACATCTGTAAGGAAACATTCGCTGCGTGCGGTACATTTTCATTCGTTGCGTGCGGTACATCTTCATTCGCTGCGTGCGGTACATCTGCATTTGCTGCGTGCGGTACATCTGTTGTGTGCTCATATACTGTTTATGTTGTGAATATCTGTAATCCATATACTGTGTATGTAAACATGAGGTTAACCGTTACCTGAGGTCCAGTGCATTGGACCTCAGCCCTTAACATAGCTTCAGGATCGGGAGAACCGAGGGCGGAAGAGAAGGGAAAGCAGTACGCTTAGAGGCCCGGCAGGAGATTTCTTTTTGTGATGTATTTACTTTTGATAACACTCAGATTAATGTACCACTACGGCGACTAGTCAGACATACGCCAGTTGTTATTTTGAATATATATCAGTTACTCTTATGCTCTGATGCTCTACTCTGATGTTTTAAAGAAAAAAAAAATTATTCGGCTTTTGAAAATGGGATGTTACATTAAGGCCCACATAAATGTGCCGGATCCTTGCTTTTGAGTGTCACACGACTTTCAAAATGTATATGCAGGAAATCAAAAGAAGAGAAGATGCAGTTGCCAAATGTAAACACTAAGGCTTGAGTTTTTGACGTACTATCCTTTGACTATCTTGTCACACTTCTAGATATATGCTGAGTCAATAACTTACCTTTTTGTGCTCATCAGTTGGGGTTCTACGTTGTTGATGATAAGAATTGGCATCCATTTTTTCCAATCATTCACCATGACATAGCCAATGAGATACCTGTTCATGCCTAGCGGCTGCAATATTTGGCATTTGCAAGTTGCTTAGGTATGGGAAGTTGAAATTGTTCATCCATTCATTTATTTGTTTACATTTATATGTTGTTTTTTTAACCGTTTCCTCTAGAACTTTCTTAACATGGCTGTAGCTTGGTTTTGCATATTTTCTTGCTTTATCTGTAAATGGAATTCTTCCATTTTCTGGTGGATTGTCTCTGTTTTTCTATTTGAATTTGAATTCTATAAATTCTGGTATTTCATAAGTATTGACTGATACTTCTTTTTTGCTTAGTTAGGTTATAGAACTCTCCCATACAATTTTTGATTTCAGAATCTAATTCTGATTTCTATTATTTATTTATTTTCTATGTTTGCAGGGATTGTTCTCTGTCTGGTTTTTTATGTAGTTGCTGTGATGAGTAAATACCCTTTTAGGTCCCTGGAAAAACACGCTCTACCCATTTTGGTCCCTGAGTTAAAAAAATGTCATTTCGGTCCTTTTTAGGGACTAAAAATGATTTTTTTGGAATTTGTGAGGGATTAAAATGCCCACAAAAATGACTAAAAGGACTAAAATGGACCTTTTTTACTGTTTAAGGACTAAAAATGACATTTTTTTACTCAGGGACCAAACTGGGTAGCGCGTGTTATTTCAGGGACCAAAAAGGGTATTTACTCTGCTGTGATTGTATGTTGGATTAGAGGCAGTGGTATGCTTATATCTATAGTGGTACTTTTATATTTAAATGCTGGCAAGTCTCTGGTTGGTGATGTAATTTGGACCTAATGTTTGAAGTTTAAATCTCCTTTTGATGGAACTATAAGCATATTTTAAATGACATAAGATAATTTATATGCCTTCCGAAGTAGCTGTGCTATTTTTATTTTTGTGTGTGCGTGATTGAATGAATGTTTGAACCTGAGGCCTATTATTAATTGCCTACAATCCTTCATCCTCATCACTAGACTATGCCTATTGGCTTGACTGTACTACATATGTTTCATTTTGTGCAAAATGTACTACTTATTTGATCTGACAAATGTAGTTTTTGGGCAGACTGCAAGATCAATTAGATGGGGCAGAGCCATCAGTCCAGCCTGAAGAAAATGGTGCCCCAACTGTTGCTGATGAAGAAAATGATCAATTTTGGTTCTCATATGACATCCCAGGTAACCTTTCTTTATGTACAATATTGAGAAATTATCAAAAGTGAACATGGCACAAAGAGATTGTTATTATTACGAAGAATTTTTTATTACGACATATTTCTAGCTTTAACCAAGAGGTAGTCAGAATGATATTGCAATTGAACAGGGGATTGCTGCTACATGGTTTAAAGTGCTTTTGGGTTTATTGAGAACAAAGAATTGTTAAGGGTGTCCACATTTCAGGTTTCTCCTTCTCTTTTGTCATCTCTGTTTTCTAGTTCTTTGATGTCTATATCTTCCTCATCTTGCATCAATAGCATAAAATACTTATCTTCTATATTGTTGTTGCCATGTCTTATTATATTTATCTAAATTGTTGCATTACTTTCTTGAGGTAGTACAATGTTGTTTACTTATTCATAACAGCTCAAATTTGTTCCATTTTTTAATTTTGACTTGGCATTCAACAGAGTGGAGAAAATGAAGCATGGATTTAGCTTGAAACCACCTAGAGCAGTTTCTTAATACAACAAGTATGGATTTTTATAGGTTCAAGAAGGAGGACTGTGCTCTTTTCTTTTTGCAGAATTGCAAATATAATTTGGGATCGGATCACAAATCCAGTTTGGAAATTTGGCTAGATTATTGGAAATTTTGTCTTGTTACTGTATGTCTGTGCAGTGGCGGATCTACCTATTAGACTTAGGGGGCAAGTGCCCCCCTTGGATTTGGAGATTTTTTTTTTTTTATAAAAAAAAAAAATATGTTTGAATGATTGTTCACCCTTAAATTAAGTGTCCACCCTTAATACATCAAGACTGCACTTCGTAATCGGATGAAGATGAATAGTTGAATGATTGTTTAGTGCCTTATATTGAAAAAGAGTATTTTATAGCATTGATAATAAGATAATTATGATGAAATTCCAAAAAATAAGACCTAGATGGATGACATTGTAATTATTTTTATTGTAATATACTTTTGTTATTAAAATATATATACTTGAATTTATTGAGTGCCCACCCTTTATTATATTGTAATTTATGTAGGTGCATTTCTAACAGCACTTAGTGTAACATCCCATTTTTAAAAGCAGAATAATTTCTTTTTTTTCATCAGAGTAGAGCATCAGAGCAAGAGAGTAACTGATTTATAATCAAAACATCAACCATAGTGTAATATAATAAGGGTACATTCATCCGAGTCTTTTCAAAAGTAAATAATACAAAAACAAAAGAGAAAATCTCCGGCTAGAAGTCTACTCGTGCAGCTTGCCCCTATCTCCAACCTTTGGCCTTCCAGACCCTGAAGCTACAGCTGAGGTCCAATGCCCATTGGACCTCAGGTAACTGTAACATCCCAAGTTTGAAATGCGGATTTTTTTTTTTCAAACAAACAATCAGAGTAGAGCAATAGAGCGAAAGAGTAATTGGATTCTTAGCCAAAACATCAACCATTGTGTAACATTGTAATGATTACAGTAATCCTAAGGTTTAGGAAGGAAATAGTGTAATAACAAAATACGATAAGATAGAGATAGTCTTCAGCTGCACGCCTACTCCGGTACTTGCCTCTATCCACGAACCGTGGTCCTCCCGACCACGAAGCTACAAGTGAGATTCAATTCAACGCACAGTATATGGCCAACAGATATTCAAGAGCTAATACAACAATATATCATAAGCATACTAGAGATGCATGATCATTATGCCGACAAAACATAAGCACAGAGCAATATGTAAAGCCCCATAAGGTAAATAACAACAACGGCTTGCACTATTCACCGGTGTCACGATAATTAGTCGTGTCCTCGCCGCTAGGAAAACAAAACGGCGTTATCAAAACTATAACCCGTATAATTGTCTGTATAACGGTCTACGAACATATCATTGACATATAAGTATTTAAGAAGCACAAGATTAGTGTTACGATGCGCGTCCGTACCTTCGTTGGCAACGTTAGGTACTACCGGCGGAAAACGTGCTTTCACGGAAAACGTGAACTTCAAACGGCTCGTCGGGCGGCGTGGACGGCAGCAAATCGAGATTCTGATATCCTATAAGAATAATATCACCTTTATTAGTGATTTGACACTATAACTGGAATTTTAGGTAAAAATTACCATTTTGCCCTTCTACCCGTAATCGGCGGAATTTCGCCAGCACTTCGTTACTCTGACAAATTTTCTTCCCGAAATTTTGCCAGAACTTCGACGCAACTATGATTTTCGAAAATAATGACTAAAATAGCCCTCCCATATGATACCCAATCATACTTGAAATTTAAAGGCTATTCTAACAAATTCTACCCTTACTTTTAAAAGAACTGCAAAGCTTCAACTTTTCGGCGACTCGATCCCAACTATGTTTACACCTCTGCATATTTTTCAACGCAAACAAGGATCAAAACATTTGTAGGAATCTTGTCACCTACTTCCTAAATCTAACTAACAATTCTACTAACTACTAAACTAAAAACTAAAGACTAAAAACTAAAGCCCGAAAGACTTACCGTTGAAGATTTCGAGAACTTCCCGAGCTTCTCTCTCTACTTTCTCTCCCTAGGATTTCGGCCAAAGGAAGAGTGAATTTTGGTGTGAAGAAATGTGAAGGAGGGGGGGTATTTATAGTGTTTTTGAAAGGATACCAAGGGAATTTTCCAAGTTGTTTTACACTATTCATGTCCAATAATTTCACATGATTTTTGCCCTTGCTTTTTCACCCCTTTTCACCTCTTGGCCGAATTCTATAGGTGATGTGGCAGCCTCCCATTGGTCCAAAAGTGGTGACTTAGCTCACTTTATGCCCTAGTCCAACCGTTTTCCCTGATCGGTACCCGATTCGCGTGATTTCGGAGAATTCACAAAATTCTGGATTTACAACTCTGAAGACATGTTCTCACTTAGTAGAGATTTCCAAGTTAACCTAAATTTTGATTCCATATAGGCCTCCAGTAGTCCAGTTGAAGTTTTCTCGAAAAACGTGTCCGAACGCATCCGGTGTCGGAATTCGTTTTCGGGACTACCAAACTCTTGGAAATAATTTACTGACTCCAAATATGCCTAAATAAATTCAAACCCATTCCTAAATGTTGAGTTAGAATTTATTTTCCTATTTCCAAAAATATGCCTATATGCATTTTCCCTATTTTGTTTTATTAGGAAAAAGCACAAACGGCCTCAGAATTAACTTCCGGAAGAGGTCACTTGAAGGTAAAAACTCACTGATCAATATTTTACCTTGACCTTGGGATTCCAATTCCTAGATCTCTAGATAGGATCCGTTTCCTAATTTTAAAATTACTATTCATACTTTTTACTTTAATTTAATTATATTATTAAAATATGTTGCAACTTGGCCACTTGTGTTCTATCTCATTTTTCATTTTATTTTCATTTTATTTTTCCTTGAATTTCGGCTGGCCTTCTTTTTATTTTAATAAATATTTATTTATTTTTTATTTAATTATTTATTTAATCATTTATTTCTTTACTTTTTCCCAAAATTTCCACAAAATTATCTAATTGGTCCATTCTTGTATTTAGGCTTAAAAATACCTAAACTCAACTATTTTTCATAGAAATTTCCAATTAATTAGTAAATACATTTTTACTAATATTCCACTAATTTCCACTAATTTTTGAGCTTCACATAATTATTACTGAATTTCCTTTGCTTATGCTTAAGTAATTAGCCCAATATTACTTGATTACTTCATTATCACTTGTTGATAATTTTCTTAATTACTATGCCTCATTACCTTCATACACTTGTATTAACATTAGTATTTTCATGCCTCTTGCATTTTTAGAAATTACAAGGGTATTATGGTCATTTCACTTCTTTTGAGTATTTTCCAACATTTTCTCCAATTTCATAATTTATAAAATTAAAATAATTAGAGATTATATACTCTCCTAACTCACTTGGTCATTTTACTTGTCTTTTAGGATTTTCCCATAAATTTTCTAAGTTAATTACCCTTTCTAGGGCATTTTGGTCATTTTGGCACTTTGGCCCTTAAACTCCTAATTTCTTACAGAAATTCTACTTAGAAAATAGACTGTATTTATACAAGACCGGAGATTGAAATTTCACTTATCAGAAATATCCAACTTTTATTTATAATATTCCAGATAAATATCCGGGTATTACAGTAACGGTTAACCTCATGCTCAAATATGACAGTATATGGATGACATATATTCATAACAATACAGCAGCATATCAGTACATAAGCACACAACATATGCATGATCAATACAATAACAAAACATAAGCACACAACAGATGTAAAGTCCCACACATATGTCTGCACTACCCAGTGCCACGATAACTAGTCAGACATACGGAAATTGTTATTTTGAATATATATCAGTTACTCTTATGCTCCGATGCTCTACTCTGATGTTTTAAAGAAAAAAAAAATTATTCAGCTTTTGAAAATGGGATGTTACATCTGAGCAAAAAAAGAAAAGAAAATGGGATGTTACAGAAAAGCTCTTCAAGAGCAAAATAATGCAATTGAATTGGAGTAGGTTAATCACTTTGGCTAGGATGAGAGGGAGAAATAGCATTAAATAAATGCAATTATTTCATACAAGTTTCAGTATACTCTCTCCTATCCTAAACCCTATCTTAAATGAAGGAGCTCAATAACTAATTTAGAAAGATTAAAAGAATTAATTAAATTATTTATTGGTAAAAAATATTTTTTTCCTTAAAATATTGTTTTAATCATTTACAACGAAAGCTATTCTTATATAGAAACCCTTCTTTATACATGCAATCAAGAAAAATAGTATAAAAAAATAAATAAATTTTAGAGACAAAGTGAATCAGGTTATTATATTAAAGACCAAAGCAAATCCCTTAATTAACTCATACAGTTATGATAGAAGGGAGTAACTTTGAATGCTAAAATGTAGAATAATAGATAATTATTATATTTTTAGGTTTTCTTCAAATTATTCAAAGTATCTAAACATGTGTAAAATTGACATATCATACATATATAATTTACATTACTGCAAAAATATTATGCTTTTCCCATTAAAATATATACTTCTCAACCGGTTCAAACTTCAAAATATAAGTCATTTTCTAGAAAAATTATTTGGTCTATAATATAAGCCATTAAGCCCCATGGAGATTAATATAATGCTTATTTGTCAAATTTGTTATTGTAATTAGTGCTTAAATTAAATGTGTTTTATGTATACGCACACTTTTACTATGCACAAAACCTCCCTAAGCTTGGCACATATGGAAAATTTAAAGAGTGACTCCTCTAATTATATTTAGAAGTCGTTTTCAGCATGTTTCACAAAACTTTAAAAAAACCACACACCACCAGAGTAAGGGCTTTATTATCTTTTCAACCATAAAACCTAATTTTATTTTGGTCTATATGTGGGAGCAATAAAATTTCAGAATTATTTTAGAGTTAACTGAATCAAACTTTTTCCAAACCAAGCAACACCAATTTCTATCTTCACTCCACCTTTAGTTACTTTTTCCAAACAATCGAAGTTATTCCATCTGAGAACTCAGATTCAAACTCCCTTCACAAACTACAATTACTCCAATTGAAGAAACTGAAAACGGAAAGGGGCTGGTGGCTTTCCTAGTTGAAGATCAGAGTTGCATGTGGGATTGATGATCTTTTCCTCTTCGATTTCTTCCTCCGTCTCTCACTCGGTTTCTCTCCCTCATCTTTCTGTTTTCGGGGCCAAATGGATAATTGGGAAATGAATAAACGTGTTTGCAACCGAAATGAATATTGAAATGGGGGAGTATGTGTGTTCTGGCGGAACACATGAATTAAATAAGTGAGGGATGGTAAAATGGTTAACTGGTGCATATGGGGAAGATGTGGCGTCAAATGGGAGGAGGGAGGGTGCAAGATGTCACAATTATGGAAGAGGAGCTGTCACAATTAAATTAATAGGGAAAGGCATGTTGTGGGGTCCACTCCTAAATTATCCCACTTGATCCTATTTGATTCTCTACAAGACTTTTATTTACAATTAGGTCCTTTACTCATTTAGTTGCAAATATTGGATAAGTGTTAGAAATTAATCCTTAATTCTATATAAGGATTTTTCTTCCCCAAATAGCTTCTCTAAGCCATAAAATATCAACTCTAAAATTTCTTGGCCACAATTTATCCTCTAACTATTTTCCCTTGAATTTTCGGGAAAGTAGGTTCTAAATTTCAAATAATGGCTTTAAAACTATTTAAGCCAATCTTTCGTAATTAAACCCCTAATAATAGTTTTAAATCCTCAAAATAATATTTCATACTTTTTCCCTAAATTTTCAAGGTCCAAAAATATTTTTGTTTAGCATTTTCCTCAAAATCAACTTAAGACTATTTACTCCTACTGGCTTAGCAGCCTACTCATCTCAATCTTATACCTAAACTCATTGTACTAAAATTTGGGATATTACAATTCTTCTCCCTTAAAATAAATTTTGTCCTTGAAATTTGACACATACCCCAAGACATACAATTAAGATATTGCTTCTTCATACTATGATTCAAGTTCCTCATCATTTAGGTTTCCAACTCATTCTCTCAAGTCTCAACATACAAAATCTATTTAATCCACATGTCCACTTCAACAATCACTATGAGCCATAAGTTTAAATATCTATGCGTTATTCATTATACGTTATTCTTGGCATAAAATTTTGTATTTTAAAATCTCTATTTTTTTTTCATGAGACAGATCCATAATTCTTGACTAAGCCTATTTTGCTACTAAATTTAGAAAACACACCTCATAAAACTTAAAAGAGGTACCTTCCACCATCCTTAGTTTAACTCACTTAAAAACAAAATTCATATATTCCATATCATCTTCAAATACCTACATATCAATATCCATATTAAAACAGCCTCCTTAATCCCAAATTATAAGCCAACTCTATAATTCTCAAAACACAAATTAATTAACCTTCAAACATTCATATAAGCTCACAAGACTTTTTATGTATAAATTTCCCAACAAGAGTTAGTTCAAATCCACAACAAATCAAAACTCAATCCCATCTTATGAACACTAGAAAAATGCTATAGTTTCAATACCTCTTCTAATAAGCCTTATTTCCCACAAAATACTTAGGCTATGCAAGCCTTTAATTTTTCTCGAACATTTTGTTAATAGGACTAGAACCATAAAATAATCCTTGAGCTTGGTTAGGCCCAATTTCAATCATCTAGAAAAATATACAAACATATAGAAAGATCACAACCAAAATCAACAACACATGAACTTCATATCCCCTCTTTTACTTTTCCTAAAGAAATATATGCCTTCAAGTTTCATTACAATAATCAGCATGCCTACTATAGGGGTAAAAAACAGACTAATCAATATAAAGAGCTATTGCTCCAAACAAATATTATGATAATTTGCGCACAAATCTTTTACTTTTCCTTTCTTGGATAGATGCTCTATCAAAAACATTCTACTACTAGCCCTTCTAGTTGACACTCAACATCATTGAGACATCTTTGCTATATAAAGAAGCATAAGGAGTATTTAGCTCACTATATAAGACTTATATTTAAGAAGCACGACTAACAAGAAGAAGAAAGACACAACTAGACCATCTAGACAAAGGGCCTTCAGTGATGCCTCAATTATGATTATGCCCCGGTTCATAATAATAATTGAGACCCATAGCTATAAGAAAACCTATGCTTTGATACCATTTTGTCACGCCCCGAAACCTAAAGGGGTGACCAACACGGAATATAAGTAGACTCACATTTTAAACCTTATACTTATAAACATGTGTTCCAAAATACAAGGATCCTACCTATAAATTACATGGAGCATCAATCTCTAAATAATAATACAAAAGTCTAGGGTTATGATTACATCAACTAATAACATATCTAAATGAGTCGGTTTCCTAGTTGAAGATCAGAGTTGCATGTGTGATTGATGATCTTTTCCTCTTCGATTTCTTCCTCCGTCCCTCACTCGGTTTCTCTCCCTCTTCTTTCTGTTTTCGGGGCCAAATGGATAATTGGGAAATGAATAGACGTGTTTACAACCGATATGAATATTGAAATGGGGGAGTATGTGTCTTCTGGCGGAACACATGAATTAAATAAGTGAGGGATGGTAAAATGGTTAACTGGTGCATGTGGGGAAGATGTGGCGTCAAATGAGAGAGGGAGGGTGCAAGATGTCACAATTATGGAAGAGGAGCTGTCACAATTAAATTAATAGGGAAAGGCATGTTGTGGGGTCCACTCCTAAAATTATCCCACTTGATCCTATTTGATTCTCTACAAGACTTTTATTTACAATTAGGTCCTTTACTCATTTAGTTGCAAATATTGGATAAGTGTTAGAAATTAATCATTAATTCTATATAAGGATTTTTCTTCCCCAAATAGCTTCTCTAAGTCATAAAATATCAACTCTAAAATTTCTTGGCCACAATTTATCCTCTAACTATTTTCCCTTGAATTTTTGGGAAAATAGGTCCTAAATTCAAAATAATGGCTTTAAGACTATTTAAGCGGATCTTTTGTAATTAAACCCCTAATAATAGTTCTAGATCCTTAAAATAATATTTCATACTTTTTCCCTAAATTTTCAAGGTCCAAAAATATTTTTGTTTAACATTTTCCTCAAAATCAGCTTAAGACTATTTACTCCTACTGGCTTAGCAGCCTACCCATCTCAATCTTATCCACTTTTATATTCTGGTGGTGAATTTAAGAGAAACACTGAGTTTGACTTCTATCAATTAAGCCGTTAACTGCACTTCTCCTCCCTCACCTTTTGCTCCCTCTCGCCGACGGTTTGTACACACAAGCCGCTGGCGGGTACCGTTTTTTTGTGTCACAGATGAGTCAGAGAGGTAGTTTAGAATCAAGATCTTAGATCTGTGGCCTTCTCTCTTTGAGTTTTGTCGGATGTGGCCTTCTCTCGTCCTTGTGGCGAGTCCTCTCCTCTCCTTCTCCAGATCTGATCTGTGGAGGTGAGATTTATCTATTTTTGTTGCTTTTTTTGTGGTACTCGGTTTTGTGGTGATGTTCTTGTCTCAGGAAATAAACAGATCTTTAAGATCTGCGTTCAAACCCTCTTGGTTGGATGGCTGTTTGAACGTTATTAGATCCGATTATCACTTGATAGCTCGGATCCGTGTTCTTGGGGGAAGATCTAAAGAGGAGTTACTTGGTGTGTGGTCAAGGTCACCAGATCTGATTCAATAACGGAGCATAAGTGTTTTTCAGGACATCATGGGCCTTCTTTCATCTCAGGTTGGATTTTCCGTGTTCCTTTCCTCAATATGCACTACAAAAAAATATGAAATTACCCACGGAATCTGACACGAAAATAATTCCGTCTCTAATTATTTAATCTTGATTTTGTTAAATGGATATTGTTTTCCTTTCTACATTGTTATTGCATTACCGTAGGGAAATAGTAATTCTTAAATTTAGGATGATTAAAAGAAATTATGCTGGTAAATGTATGGACTTTACTACAAACTAAATATAATGGATAATTTGTTTCAAACTAAATATAATGGATAATTTGTTTTAGTTTTGTATTATAATATTACTTTTATTGTTGCGAAACCTTAAGTCTTGTTTTAAGCATAAGAATATGTTTAATTGAGCTTGTTTGAACATCAGTTTGTCATTATGTTTTTAACTAGGTGACTTTTTATCAGTTTTTCAATCTTTTTTTTTTTGGTACTCATTTTATGTATTGTTTGCAGGATGAATTTTTGAGACGAAAGGCATCAATCACTTCTGAGGGAGGCAGTGTCCAATCTAATGAAGATGAACTCAATTTATGGTTAGAAGTTACTGGTGGTAAGAACAAGAAAGGCTGAATCTATGGCCTTGGATCTGAAACTCAACATATTGTCTCTTCTGCCTCACCTTCCATCAATTCTTCGGGGGATTTTAATGCTGAAGCAATGCAAACGAAGATGACACAAATGTCAGAAAATTATGAACAACTGAAACAAGAGAATGTAGAACTTAAACAAGCAACCAACTTCATTATGTCAGCATTGCAAGGAATGGGGATTCAATTACCCACTTTCTCTAACCTTCCTAATCAAGGCGCTCCCTCTAACAATGCAAATGAAGATGCTGAGAATGAACGTTGACAATTTTAATTATTTATGATACTTGTTGTTTTATGATATTTGTGAATGAGAACATATATTTTCCCCTTTTTTAAGTCTTTTAGTACTTTGAACTTGTGTGACATTTATCTCTGTTTAATATATTAGTTATTTGGACTTTATTAATTTCTCTAGCTATATATGCACAAGCTAATTTTCTAATTTAAGAGCTGCAAAATTGTAAACAAAAATGGTTAAAATCTAAGGGTGAACAGAAAGAAGAAAAGTAAATCTGTATAAATTACCCACGGAATTTTCCCACGGAAAATCCGTGGGAAATTTCACACCAACTTACCACGGAATTTTCCGTGTGAAATTTCCCACGGAAGTTTCCCACGGAATATTCTGTGGGAAATTTTCCCACGGAAACATCCGTGGGAAATTTTCCCACGGAATATTCCGTGGGAAATTTCAAACGGAATATTCCGTGGGAAACTTCCGTGGGAAATTACCCACGGAATATTTCCGTCTCCAATTCCGTGGGAAATTTTCCCACGGAAATAAATTCCGTCGGTAATTGGCTTTGTCACGGTTTTTTTGGGGACGGATTATTTTCCGTGGGAATTCCGTCGCAAAGTTCATTAGCCACGGAATTCCGTGGGAAAATTCCGTGGCAAACGAAATTACCCACGGAATTCCGTGGGAAAATTCCGTGGGTAATGCGATGTTTTTTTGTAGTGATGGGGGACCTGTACAACTGCTTTAATTGCAGCTCATGCTTATAAGGAGGTGTGCCCGTTTGGGTGAGTTTTACAACCAACACTTTCTTGTTTGTCACTTCTAACCTTGGATATTGAGGAGGCTGCTTTTGTCCATGATTCTACTTCTATTCTTAAATATTTTATGAACGATGGTGATTTGGCTGTTTTGTTTTTGTATTTGCTGTTTTTTTTTTTTTTTTTGGATTTGGCTTTAGTTGAATCCAGGTATTGTAATCTGTTTGTAATTTAATATATATATCCTTTCCGATTAAATAAAAAATAAAAAAATTAAGCCGTTAACAAGTCTGGTAGACGATCCAACCAATTGAACCGTCTGGTCCAATTCTTTAATCAAAGCAAAGTTCGTAGAAAATTAGATAGCTGGCTCCAAATGTGATTACATAGAAATTAAATAACCAATCAAACCATAATATTTAACTAAGAAACTCGTAAGGAAGCCACATATATAGCTTGTTAATATGTGAGTTGTGAGTGAGATAGAGAGAAAGCAATTGGAAATGGAAAGCAGTGAAGAACAAAAACCCAAGTTTGACCTCAAAATGGAAGAACCACAGAAATATGCTTTACTTGGAGAATGGAACTCCTTCAAGAACTACTTCAAGAAAGATAACCAACAGAGAGTAGCTGATCTGATCGAACCCTTCAATTTGGCAAGAAAAACTGCGATCCACATAGCGGTCCGATCCGACGACCCCGGCCTCATCCAAGAGCTTCTGGACATGCTTCCAGATGACTCCGATCGCTGGAAAGCGTTGAGGGTGGGGACTGCTCACAAGAACACGCTTATGCACCAGGTGGTTTTCTGCGAGAATCTGGACATGGTGGACACTTTGCTGAAATATGAGAAGAAGAAGAATCTGAAGCAGCCTGGTGATAAGAATCTGTTGGAGCTGGTCAACGACATCGGCGAAACTCCAGTGTACCAGGCCGCCAAGCACGGCAGGCTGAGGATGCTGAAGCGCATGGCGCAACACATAGAGAGCATGGAGCCACACTTGTACAGAAACTCAGACTCCGCTTCCATCCTTCACATCGCCATAATTGGCCATCATTTTGGTATCAATATACATCTTCTCTTTAATTTATTCAGATTTTACATATGTATGTATTTACGAAGTTCATTTTTTGGCCAAATGTATTTTCAAAATTAACTTTCTTATCTGCATCATTTTTGTACTACACTACTACTTATTCAAATTTTATCAGTTTTCTATATTTACAAGTCAACTTCTTGTTTAGATTGATGAAGGGGCAATTTGGTCTTTTTTTACATATAAGGAGATACATTTACTTATTTAAGTTCCTGATTTAGGACTTCATAAATTTTCCTATTTAATTTCTTACACAAACGCACATGAATATTTAATATCTTTAAAACTTTTTACAACTTCATCCGTCGCTCTCACACACTATCTCCCAAGCCTATTTTTACAAGTTCTCATAATTCTTCGAACTAGTACTACTTATTTAGTAGGGGAAATGACATAAAAGTCTATTAGAAAATAAGTGAAAAAATCTGAGAATTTTAAAATGGTCTAAAGCTTGTAGGTTTGTTGTAGAAAATATACCAAACAGATAAAAATTGAACAATCATAGGAATTTGTATTACTAAGATTTCATATATTGTAAATGACATGAACCTATATAACTAGATTACATATACAGTGAGCATACAACTTGTGCATATAACATAAAAAAACCATAAACAAACTTATAAGATTGCCGAATATGTTATTGAACTTTGAAGTAATTCGGGCCCAACGTACGTTGTTTCCTTAAGACAATTTTATTCCCTCAATATGGATACACAAGGTTGCTGAGCAATTGTCTCCCAGGATAGAGCGAATTTTTCGTCTTTAGAATAATGGCACTCTCAATCAGAATCCCAAGTGAACACAATGAGTCTGCTTTCAGAATCGCACAGAATTTGTTTGCAAAATGCAGTATGCAGAGAGGAGTGTTTGAGAGAAATTTATGATCTAGATTTTCTAGGATTTTTTGTCACTAGCACATCCTATTTATAGATAACGGAAATTGATCAGATGGACACCCGCTGGCAAACCGACGCAACCGACGATGGCAAACCAGTAGGACTTCTTATTCATAAGTCGTAGGATTTAGATCCAAAATTCCAACAATCCCCCACATGGATAAAAAGTTAGTCCATCATGACCAAATGCAAATGATCATGTATGCAAAGTGCGATTCCTCTACGAGAAATAACTGCATCGAGAAAGGTAGGGGTTACCTTTGAACCTTCTCTAGTAAAATCCTATCGGATATACTGGTCAATCAGTGGACGCGCTATCTTGAACCGTCGAACTTTTAGTGTATACCAAGACAATAGGAATCACACAGTTGCTCCTCTAGCATCATTGGTTCTCATGCTGTGTCCATTTTGGCTCTGGACACCTGCCTAGTTCTGTGAGTATTCTAGAGAATTGACCGTTTTAAATTCTCATAGAAGCGGCCCACACTTCACACTCACATAGGTGATTTCTTGTGATGTAAGTCAACATACATCATCTGAACACATCAGATTAAGAACCCATTAAAAGCTCAAAAGCTTACCTTTATATATATATGCATGCATACTCTCTTTTCTAGGAATGAGCATGAGTTTAAAACTCCACAGTGTTTACAGTCAATCACTTAGTTGTCTCTTTAAACCTAGTTTGTGGGATCTCCACTCTTCTAGGTAGAGTTACCACAATAATCAACAATGGATCGGCCTTAAACAAATTTCTTTGGACAAATTTCTATCTAACTCTCTAGGAATCCCTTTAGTTAATAGATCCACTATATCCTCTTTTGATTTCACATAATCAATTGAGATGATTCCATTCGAGAGTAGTTGTCTAATTGTTTCATTTCTACGACGTATATGTCTAGACTTGTCATTGTACATGACATTCTTGACCCTACCAATAACTGTTTGACTATCACAGTGTATACACACTGTTGATGTAATACCCTGAAAACCTCACTTATGATAAGTATCATATTGAGTAAATAATACCTATTGGAAATAGGTGAATATATGATCTCCAAGACCTTGTGGAGACTTTATCTTATTTTTGGGGTAGTTTCTCTTGAAAAAGAATAATTTGCAATTAGGTCCCTAAAACGTTTGAAAGTTTGCAAACAGGTCCCTAAACGCATTTACAGGTTATAAAATACCCTGTAAAAGTTATAAAAAAGACAAGTAAATATTTATTTGAAATAGGGTATAATATTGTCCCTAATTTAGGTAATTTATTAAATTATTACCTTAAAGAAATAAAGGGGGAAAAAGTTAAAAAGTATTATAATGACCAAAATGCCCCGTGAATTTTGATATAGGGCATGAGGCATAAAACACTAATGTCAATGTAAAATTTGTAAGGTAATGAGTTATGCTAAATAAGAAAATTAGCAACAAGTAGTATGGAGTTGATTAAGTAATTATTGGCTAATTACTTAAGCATGAACAAAGGAAAATCCATAAATAATTATGTAAAACCCTATAATTAGCATAAATATATTTGCTAATTGATTGGGAAATATGAAGGAAAATTGGTGAGACTAGATAATTTTGAGCCTAAATACAAGTAAGGACCAATGGAAGAATTTTGTGAAAAATTATGGAAAAAATAATTATTAAATTATATAATAATTAATTAAAAAATAAAATAAAAATATATATATTAATTGTGTGTGTGTGCCGACATGGTGAGAGGGAAAAAGAAAAAGAAAATAAAAAGGAAATGATGAAGGAGTGTTGAATTAAAACACTTAATTTAATATTAATTAAATAAAATAGTAAAAAGGTAAATAAACACCGATAGGAATTGGATCCTATCTAGAGAAACAGGAACATGATTTCTAAAGTCAAAATATAATATTGATGAGTGGATTTTTATCCTGAATTGAGCTGTACCTGGAGTCGTTTCTGAGATCGGTAGAAGAAGTTAGTAATAAGACGAAATAGAGAAAATCTGATAAATAGGCAGATAGTTATAAAATTAGGATTTGAACAAAATAAATTGTAACTCAACATTTGGAGATGAGTTTATAATTTCCTGGACATATTTGGAATCAGTGAATTTTTGTCCAGAGGTTGACGATTCCGGAAGTTGGTTCCGTAACCGAGCACGTTTTTCGAGAAACTTCGGCTGAACCGTTGGAACCCTGTATGGAATCAAAAATTTATTTAGCCCGGACATTTCTAATGAGTGAGAAAATGTCTTCAAAGTTATAATTCCGGATTTCTAAGATTTTCCGAGATTACGCGATTTGCACGACGTTCGAGGAAATTCTACCGGCTTAGGCTTCTAGAACAAGCCACTGATGTCATGCATGACATCACATTTTGCCACCTAAGGGGGGGGGGGAAAGGACGGTTTGGACACTTGGAGGGCCAAGATTGTGCCACCTCATCCGTGTGCGATCCGACGGTCGGTATTCGGTCTGGTAAAGTGTGGATAGTGACCGGGAATTTGCCTATAAATAGGCCTTTGCTCCTTTTGAAATTTCACACCACTCTCCCCTCTCTAGTTAGAAATTTGGCAGCAAGGAAGGAAGGATGGAGTCCGGGGAAATTCGCAGCGAAGCTCTGAGTAAGTTCTTCGGTGCTTAGTCTTAAGTTTCCGTAGTTCTTTCGGTAGTTAGAGTAGAAATGCTAGTTTAGTCTTTAATCTTCCAAGTATGATTAGATATCATATGATAGGGTTATTTTAGTCATTATTTCAAAAATCTCGGTGGGGTCGAAGTTCTGGCAAAATTTTGGAAGATTAGAGTTAAAATAGCGAAGCTCTGGCGAAATTCCGCCGATTAGGGGCATCAGGGGCAAAATGGTAATTTTTACCTAAAATGCCTGTTATGATGTAAATCATTAATTAATATGATTTATATTTCAAAAACTATGTTGGAGTAGGAGTTATGTTGAAATTTTGGAATATTAAAGTCAAAGTAACGAAGTGCTGGCGAAATTCCGCCGATTAGGGGGTCAAGGGTAAAATGGTCATTTTGACTAAAAATGTCTGTCGTAATGGTAGATCCTTAACCAATACGTTGTTATATTGATAGGATATTCCTGATTACGTTCTGACCAACCGCCGTACCGATTTCCGTCAACGAAGGTACGTTCGCGTATTGTAACACTAACTCTGATGTTTATTGTATGCATATGTGTATATTGTCTGTACTCCGACTGTACTATTGTCTGTCATGCCTATTGTCTGTCATTCCTGTAGTCTGACTGTACTATTGTCTGTCATGCCTATTGTCTGTCATGCCTGTACTCTGATTGTACTATTGTCTGTACTCTGATTGTACTATTGTCTGTACTCTGACTGTACTATTATCTGTACTCCGACTGTACTACTGTCTGTCATCCGACTGTATTGTTTTTGCCATACATATCTGATATGTATACCCTATGTCTGACCGTAGCAAATGTTGCCAAAATTCTATGAATGTCTGTCGTACATATATGATGTATGTAATCATGAGGTTAATCGTTACCTGGGGTTCGATGCATGGACCTCAGCCCTTAATATAGCTTCAGGGTCAGGTGGACCGAGGATCGAGGAGAAGGACAAGCAGCACGCCTAGGAGTCGCGGCTGAAGACTTCTTTCTGTATTACTTTTGAAACACTCTTGTACCGCTGTTTAAACAGCAAGACATGCTAGCCAGTGGGCATTTTGAATAAATATATCAGTTACTCAATCGCTCCGGTGCTCTACTCTGATGATGTTGCAATGATATTTTGAAAATAAAATTTATACTGCTTGTGAAGACGGGATGTTATAGTTGATACCGACTTTCGTCAACTGGAACATCCTCAAGAAAATTACGAAGCCACTCGGCTTCCTCACCAGTTTTTTCTGAAGCAATAAATTCTACTTTCATAATTGATCTTGCAAATCAAGTATGCTTGGATGACTTCCAAGACACAGCACCCCCCACCAAGGGTGAATACATATCCACTTGTGGATCTTGTGTCGTTAGAGCTGGTGATCTAATTTGCATCACAATACCCTTCTAGTATTGCAGGGTACTTCTCATAATGCAAACCAAAGTTTTGAGTTTGCTTTAAGTAACCCAAAACTCTTATCATAGCTCTCCAATGAAGCTCGTTTGGATTACTTGTAAAGCGACTCAACATGCTAACTGCGTAGGCAATATCAGGTCTAGTGCAATTTATAACATATCTAAGACTTCCTAGTACTCGAGCATACTCCTTTTGTTTTCCAGCTTCGCCAGTATTTCTCAACAGTCAAAGACTAGAATCTATAGGATTCGACACAGGAGCTATGTTTAAACTATTGATTTTCTCAAGAATTTTAGCAATATAGTGTGCTTGTGATAAATCCAATCCATCATATGTTCTATGGATTTTAATTCCCAAAATAACATCTGCTAAACCCATATCTTTCATCTCGAACTTACTGGTAAGCAATCGCTTAGTAGCTTTAATCATTTAATTATTACTACCTGTTATCAACATGTCATCTACATAAAGACAGATTATGGCAAACCCCTTTTCAGTATTTCGAATATAAACACACTTGTCACATTCATTAATACTAAAGCCATTTGATAACATAACTTCATCAAATTTCACATGCCATTGTTTCGGGGCTTGCTTAAGTCCATAAAGGGACTTTATCAAGCGAAAAAATTTTCGTTCTTGTCTTGAGACAACAAATCCCTCAGGTTGTTCTAGATAGATCTCTTCCTCTAATTCACCAATCAAGAAGGTTGTTTTTACATCCATTTGATGTAATTCCAACCCATTCAATGCTGCTAACGCGATTAAACTCCAAATGGATGTAATTCTTGTAACAAGTGAATAGGTATCAAAGTAATCTAGGCCTTCGTGTTGTCTGTAGCCTTTTACTACCAGCCTAGCTTTGTACTTATCAATAGGGCCATATGCTTTCGTCTTCTTTTTGAAGACCCACTTAGTTCCTAGAGGCTTATTGCCAGGAGGAAGGCCAACCAATTCCTAGGTGTGGTTTGACACTATGGATTCAACTTTACTATTGGTAGCCTCTTCCCAAAACGGTGCTTCAAAAGAACCCGTAGTCTCTCCATATGTTTGAGGCTCATTTTCCAATAGATAAGTCAGAAAATCAGGCCCAAAGGATGTTGCGGTCCTTTGCCCAGTACTATGTCTAGGTTCCTCCTCTCCAAGATTATCATTAATCATGGTATCCTGAGATATCACAGTGTTGTTATATCATTACTTTACTTTTATTGTACGGAAATACGTTCTCAAAGAACGTTGCGTTCCTTGACTCAATAACCATATTCACATGGATATCTGATACATTAGACTTATAAACCAGAAAATGATATGCACAACTATTATGTGCATAACCAATAAACACGCAGTCTACTGTCTTAGGTCCGATTCTTAACCTTTTAGGTTTAGGAATCTCAACCTTTGCCAAGCACTCCCA
This sequence comes from Acacia pycnantha, assembly GCA_025563575.1. Classification (NCBI taxonomy): domain Eukaryota; kingdom Viridiplantae; phylum Streptophyta; class Magnoliopsida; order Fabales; family Fabaceae; genus Acacia; species Acacia pycnantha. The sequence goes on along the minus strand of JAMWYP010000055.1, from coordinate 3,230,968 downwards.
CACTTTCAAATATTTCAAGGAAGGTTTCTTTCCTTTCCATATTTCATATGGTATGCTTTGTATCGTTTTATGAGGCACTTTGTTAATTAGAAAGTTAGCCGTTAGAATGGCTTCCCCCCACAAATTTTGTGGTAAACCAGACTCAATTAATAATGCATTCATCATTTCTTTCAATGTCTGATTTTTCCTATCCGTAATCCCATTTGATCGCAGAGCATAAGGAGCATTCGTCTGGAGTATAATACCAAATTCTATACAGGATTCCTCGAAGGAACCATTATATTCTCTCCCACGATCGCTCCTCACTACTTTAGTTTTCTTGTTAAGTTGATTTTCAACTTCATTTTTATATTGTTTAAAAGCAATAATAGCCTCATCTTTACTATTAAGCAAGTACACATAACAATGTCTACTGCAATCATCAATAAATGTAATAAAATATTTCTTATTACCCCTAGATGGTACAGATTTCATATCACAAATGTATTAAATCTAACAACTCAGATGATCTTTCAATAGGAGGAAATGATAACTTAGAAAATTTTGATTCAATGCATGCTTGACATTTATCTTTATTTGAACAATCAACTTTAGGCAATAAATCTAAATGAATTAAATTTTTAATTGATTTAAAATTAACATGTCCTAATCTTTGATGCCATAAATTAGAGGACTCAAGCATATAAATAGAAGCAATATTATTATTGATAGCACCATCATTGGTGACAATCATTACATTAAGTTTGAAAATGCCCTCACTAAGATAACATTTTCCTACATACATATCATTCTTAGAAAGTACAAACTTATCATAAACAAATACAAGTTTAAAACTATTCTTGCTTAAGAGGGATCCATACACTAAATTCTTGCGAATGTCAGGTACATGAAGCACATCATTAAGTGTCACGACTTTTCCAGAAGTCGTCTTTAAGGCCATTTTCCCGAAAGCTTCAACCTTTGAAGTAGACGAATTTCCCATATAAAGTTGTTCATCTTGGTTCGCAGGGGTGTAAGAGAAGAACATCCATTTGTTGCCACATACATGCCTAGTGGCACCAGTGTCCACCCACCACTCCTTAGTATTTCCAACCAAGCTACATTACATTACAACTGCTGAAAGATTCATGTTTTCAATCATATTTGTAGCATTTTCAACCATATTGGTTTGGGTGTTCTTCTTCTTGAGATTTTTTTGGCTTCTTACAATCCTTAGCACGGTGGCCAGGCTTCCCACAATTATAACAATTGCCTTTGAATTTCTGGCCTTTTGCTTGGCCTTGTTTGGATAATCCCTCATTAAAGCATTTTCGTTTCTTGAACTTCAGACCATCTTCAACAATGTTAGCCTTTGAGACTATAGGATTGCTACCAAGTTTTTTTTTTTTCAGAAGTCTTGTTGTCTTCTCCTATTCTCAATCTTACAATCAAATCTTCAAGTGATATCTCCTTACACTTGTGCTTGAGATAATTCTTGAAATCCTTCCAAGATAGTGGCAATTTTTCAATAAATGCAGCAACTTTCGGCATGAATCTCATGCACAATCAATTGAAGTTCTTCAACTTGACTTATCACAGATTTAGAGTCAAGCATTTTGAAATCCAAAAATCGGCCAACTATAAATTTCTTCAAGCGAACATCTTCAGTTTTGTACTTCTTGTCCAGACTCTCCCATAATGCTTCTATTGTATCCAAATTACTATATACAGTATACAGTGTATTGTCTAGACCATTGAGAATATAATTCCTACATAGGAAATCAGAATGCTTCCAAGCATCTATCACAGCAACCTTTTCCTTGTCCAACGGTCGTCCTTCTTCCAATTTTGGAGCACTTTCAATGAGAAACCATGCCACGTTCAAGGTAGTTAAATAGAAAAACATTTTCTGTTTCCATCTTTTAAAATCGTTCCTATTGGACTTTTTTGATTTTTCACTATGCATTGGAACAGGACCACTTGGGTTCATCAAATTCATACTTGTACTTGCCATTTCTGTTACTAAAACAGAAAGCTTGATTAATCAAACACATTAATCCCCAAACATTATAATAATTAAAAGTACAAATATTAAACACAGATTCAAATCGATATTACTACCAACACATGAAAACAGAACCAGCAAGACCAAGGCTTAGCCTTTAAATTACTTTCCTAGATCAAGTATATAAATTAATCTAAGCTGAGTTCAATTACAATAATTGTCTTAAGATTGTTGTAGAAAATATACTAAACAGGTAGAAATTGAACAATAACAGGAATCTGTATTACTAAGATTTTATATACTATAAATAATAAGAACCTATATAACTAGATTACATATACTGTGAGCATACAACTGGTGCATATAACATGAAAAAACCATAAACAAACTCACAAGACTGCTGAATATGGTAATGAACTTTGAAGTAATCCGGGCTCAACGTACGTTGTTTCTTTAATACAATTTTTCTCCCTCAATGGTTGAGCAATTGTCTCCCAGGATAGAACGGATTTTTCGTCTTTGGAATGAAGACACTCTCAATCAGAAGCCCAAGCGAACACGAGTCTATTTTTAGAATCACACAAAATATGTTTGTAGAATGCAGTATGCAGAGAGGAGTATTTGAGAGAAATTTCGAATCTTGATTTTCTAGGATTTTTTGTCACTAGCACATACTATTTATAGATGACGAAAATTGATCAGATGGATACCCGCTAGTGAACCGAGCAATTGTGGCAAACCGATGCGACCGGCGGTGGCGAATTAGAGGGACTTTTTATTCATAACCCATAGAATTTAGATCCAAAATTCTAACAATGTCATCATGAGCCTATGAATTTATGGGTTGGACTTCAATTTTATGGGTACTTTAGAGTAAGCGAGCTTTTAGACCTGACCCCATCAAATGTTGGCTTTTCAGTGTCCGCCCATATTACTTCCTCTAATTATTTGCAACTCTTCAAAACAAATTTTGGGGATATAACTAATGATTAAGGATTTAATTCTCTACCAAGGAGAAGTAATACAATTGGCTAAGGCATCGGCCTTTATACGAAAAGGAAGGAGGTTTGATACCTACAGGTCGATATGAGAGCCTCATTGTTAGGCGATCTGTAAATACCTCTGTAAGCACTTTCTAAACCTGGAGGCGTGTCTTGGTCTTGATGGGGTACTAGTGTCTATGCCCACCTAAAATTTTTTGTACAAAAAAAAAGAAAAAAGAAGAGAGGATTTAATTCTCCCTCTTTTGATACCTAATTGTCATTTTCTCTATTTAGTAAAGTTTCCTAAAAGTCTCAAATCACACATTAATTTCAAGAAGACAAACTATAGCATGCTACTATACCTCGATGTGGTCTTTAATATAAGACTCAATTTACTAATTTGAGCTGATTAAATAAGCTAAATAAATTACTTAATTATGACATATACAACATAATTTCTTTGAAATTCTTATGTGTATCATTAGATTATATATCAATTTTTATGTTAGATAAATTAGTTCATAAAAAATGATAATTATAAGTACTTTAAAGTAATTTATTTAATTCCTTAATCTCTTTAAACTAGTTAATTAGAGCTTATATTAATATTGGAGGTAGTATTAAAAGATTGAGCCATAGGACTTGTGGTCTAAGGACCTAAAATCTCTTTTTTCGTGTCTACTCATCTGAATGAAAAAAAAAAAATACTAAAAGACTCACAAACGCGATATCCTTATATTTCTTTGATTATTTGCAGGACATGTACGTCTGTTCGTTTTTTTTTTTTTCGTGAAACATAAAAGATTGAGGAAATACAACCACGTCATGTAATTTTTTGCAGCGACTTTTCATTACTACTACCAATTCTTAATATAAGATTTTATTTGTAGTGCAATTTATATTATAAACTACTATCTTATATTGAGGACTGGATATAGCATGTTGAATCCTCCTTGAGCCCCCAGTATATATGCAAAATTTTAAGGCATGTTGTAGTTGTTGGGTCTACGGTCTATACACTTTGGTTTTGGTAGAAAGAAAAAGACATAAATACATATGAGATTAATATCATTATTAATCCATATAGTTTGATCAAATTTTGATTTTAGTCTATATAGTTTCAAATCGTTGGTTTTAATCTCTATAGTTTTATAAAGATGTGGTCTCCACACATACTCTCTCTCTCTCTCATACATACTCAATAATAAATCCTACAAGATATACTTTCTTACTTGATGTTGCAGATGTAGCTATGTGGTTATCAAAGAAGGAAGACATCAAGAAAGTAGCATCTGCATACGGGGAAGGCTTTAATGAGAAAGTAGAGTCTGATGAAAACGAAGGCAATGAAAATGATAAAGATGAAAATTTCAGAATGAGCTGTCTTCAATTGCTGTCAAGAATGCCATCAGTTTTCAGGAGCTCTAATTCTCAGGCAGGATTTGTTCACAACCTCATTTATGATTGTATGTACAGTACTAGCCACTTCTCTCCCTCTTTCTCTCTAGTTAGTTATGCTATTACGTTCCTTTCAGTTTGTGTCTGTATGCAATATGTATAATTAAGAGAGGTGCCTACACACACATACTTCCTCCGGCAAGAGTAAGTTAACTTTTCTTAAGAAATTAAGGAAGCTAATTAAGTCACATCAAAATATTTGTTTATTTTTTTTCTTCAAACTAATTTGTCTGACTTATAAATTGATATATAATCTAATGATATACAACATATGCTATAATTAAGTAGCTTATTTAGTCTTTTAGCTCTTAGATTTTGGAAAGGAGGGAGTTCTTTTTTTTCCTACTTATATGAGTTGTATGATTGAAGAAGCTTGGGATTGACGTAGGTCTTCCCAACAAAGGCTATGATGATGAAGATGAGGATGAGGATGAGGATGATGTGTCTACGAAAGGGAAGGAAGATTTAGAAAGCGGAAAAAACAAGGTGAAGAAATCCTTCTCACCATCTGCAGGTAAACAGTATCTGTTTTCTGTAGTTTATATAAATACTTATTTGGTGTAAATAAAATTAATCCGGTTGCCCACGCTCAATGAAATCATAGTTTTGGACTTCATTGATGTTACATAGCAAATTCACTGAAGAGAGAACAGAGATTAGGGAGCTCACTGGAAGCTATACGCACATGACACCCACATAGGAATTCCTGTATCCCATACTCATCCCATGATCCTCCTGGAAATTACCAAAATAGATTTACAATAATGAAAAAACCACCTCAATTGACCTATATTATACCATATTCACATAATAGCCTCAATATGTATTGGGCTTGAGCCAGAATCCTAATCCACTAAAGGTAAACTAGCTAGGTATATTTCGACCCTAATTAATCAACTCAGCACTAGTTCTTGATATGAATGCTCCTCTGTTGCAGTTTCTTCCACCATCTATTATGTTATCTGCAAGCATGTGGCCAAAGGTAAGGATCTTAGGTCACTTTTGAAATTTTTACTGTATATATATATATATATATTGCTATACTAATTAAAAGATATTGAAATTTCTGAATATATGTGTAGAATGGGATAATGTGAAGGAAATTTGGAAGAAAAAGCAGAAGAACATGCAAGCTAATGAGGTAGCTGACTTCTTAGTGAGCATAGACAACTCCTGGAGGGACACCAACCATGGAGATCGTTCACGAACCGAAGTTGTCCATCCGGTGATTCAACCCACAAATGTTGCTAGAACAAGGAAGGCCTTTCAAGAGAAGACCAGCTCTAACCTAACACCCGTAAAGTGTAAAGACTACACGCCATTGCTTCTAGCGGCCAGCACTGGCATCATCGAGATCGTCGAGAAAATCATCGACGTTCATCCGGACGCCGTCTCCCATGTCCAAAGGAATGGACAGAATGTCCTCCACATCGCCGTCAAGCACCGTCAAAAGAAAATCTATAAGCACCTCAAGAAATTAAAAGTCCTCAATGGCTTGGGCTCTCAAATAACAAACCGTCGTGCCCATAATCGCACTATTTTGCACCAAGTTGCGAGGATGGACTATTACGAGGGAGGAAACCAGCCTGGTGTTGTCTTCCAACTTCAAGAGGAGCTCCATTGGTTCGAAGTAAGTATTCACTAAATAACCTTTAGCAGTACGTGTTGTTGAAGTTTAAATATGAGAGACAAAAGGCACATAAACTTAGTAGATGATAGGAAATAAAAACTTAGAAGCTCGAGAGTTTATCCCAAAGGAACTAACCATTTATAGCTGGCAATCACAAGAGCTCTCTTGAGAATCAACCAATGAGGGACTTTTACTAGGACAAACCCACGCACCCTTAAGTGAAAAATGGGGTGAATTTTAATCAATGCGAGACTTTACTTTTGACACACCGAAATCATAAATACAACATTTTCTAGCCATGGTAGCCCATAATCAATGTGGGACTTTTCTTATGAAATTCCTCCATATAGGACTCGTAACATTATCCATTTGAAACCTTTTCTTCCCACCAAAATATTTAAGAATTTCTTTAAATATCAAAAATTGTAATTGTAATCATGACTCTGAGCTTCTAAGAAAGTAATATATCATAAACCTAAACTTTGGGTGTATATGCAAATTAAAAAAAAAAATTAATAAGCTAACCATTATTGCATATATGTATATGCAGGGAGTGAAGAAGATAGTTCCTTCTCATTACCAGTTGTATTGCAACAAAGATAAGTTAACAGCAAGAGATCTTTTTGATTTAGAACACTCTAAAATGCTTGAGAAGGCCCAAGAATGGATTAAAGGGACTGCTCAGTCATGCTCGGCGGTGTCCGTCCTTGTCGTAACCATGGTCTTCGCTGCAGCCCACACGGTCCCAGGAGGCACCGATGACCACGACGTGCCAAACCTCATCAACTCTCCTCTCTTTCTTTTCTTCATCGTCATGGATGTTGTGGGGCTGGCAACTTCTCTAATATCAGTGATGATATTCCTTTCGATCCTTACGTCGTCATTTCTGATGCAAGAGTTCCACAAATCTCTCCCCAGAAAGCTCACAATGGGATTCACATTGTTGTTCATCTCTCTGACCACGACATTGCTGGCTTTTGGGTCAACCGTTTTGCTGACAATGAGGATGGAGAATAACAAATGGAGCTCTAGTTTAATTTACAGTGCTACATTCTTCCTTGTGACTCTGTTTGGATTGACACAATTGCCCATTGTGATGGCCATTAAGCATAGAATGAAGAGGCTCAAGAAGACTCTTAAGAAGATTATTCCAAATGACATAATTAGCATGTCCAAAAAGCCCACCCGCGAAAGAGATTATTCAAAATACTTATAACCACAAGTTTTCTAATATGAAACCCACCAAAGCCTCTCTCTTAATTTCTCTCTCCTCATAAATCCTCATGCATCCAGAGAAAATGAAATCCCCATTATTTAGAGGTGTCCTTGAGCTTGATTGGTGCTTTGGATTGGATTGAATTGGCGTAATTTTATGAGTTTGTTATATATATAGTTGAAGTATGTGTGTATGTAGCTTGTGTCATGGTATCTTTTTCGGGCTGTTTGATGATTACATATTTCTAACAAAGCTTATTTTTGTCTAAATAAATGTCACTGTACATGATATAATGTGATCAAATTTTACAAGGGCAAGGTGTAGCCTTAAAGTATTTTTCAATGTGCACATAATATTCTAAAATAATTTATGATGTAATTTTACCGCTGATATTGCAAGAGTGGATTAATTTCACCTATTTTAATAGAGCTATCATTTGACTGTTAGTTTTGACTAGAGAAAGCAAGGTTGGCAGATGACGTGGCCTACGAAAACACACAAGCCTTCTCCTTCTCCTCCCTCCACCCCATAAAAAGATGACGACACACATGTCTTGTAACGGCCCACAACCATGGAGGACCCATTCCACGACTGTCGTCCCTTGGGTCTAACCCCTTGCACGCGTGGTGTCCAGCCCCCACTGGGTCAGGTACTGTCCTCTCCTCTAGGGGTTTTGTCCTTTAGAAAATAATTCCCAAGAGCGCCTCCCCAAGGGCTCGAGGCCACGACCTAAGGCATTAGTACATGCCTTAAGAGCCCCTTAGTATCCATTGCACTACTCCGGACACCACGCGTGCGGGGGTTACGCCCTGGGGACGACATTTGTGGAATGGGCCCTCCACGGTGTTGGGCCGTTACATAACTGCCGTGGTGATCAACACCGTGGAGGGCCCAGTCCACGACTGCCGTCCCCATGGCGTAACCCTCGCACGTGTGTGGTGTCTGGCCCCTACTAGGGCAAGTATTGTCCCCTCCTTTAAGGGTTTTGTCTCATGGGAATTAATTCCTAAGAGCGCCTCCTCAAGAGCTCAAACCTTAGACCTGAGGCATAAGTCCAAAACCTAAGAGCCCCTTGGTATCCATTACACCAATAAAACTGTTACAAACCTACTGGCCTCGTCTTTTCAGGTAGCAGGTAGTATGATCCTTTATCTTAATTCTATTTCCTAGGTTAATTATGACATGCATAAGAGTGTTAGCAATAGAGCATGCATCAATTTGGATAACTATACATTGGTAAAGTAAATAAAATACTGAAGAGTAAATTTCCCTGGAGGGTTATGATACAATCATCTCAAAATGAATACCCAAAACACATAAATAATATACAATTATCCAAAATTATGAACTTATCATAGCCAAGTAGTCTTCCTAGCTATCCCTTCAGAATCCACTCCAGCATTTCCTTACCTTTAAATCCCTGATCAGATTTAGAAGTACCAACTGTGTCCTTAGAATAGGCTGGAATCCCGAAGGATCATTGAGTAACCGTTAATCTCATATAAGAAGTATATGCTATGCATGTAGGAAAACCATAAATAAACACAAACCACATAGTATTCAGTATTATGCATACAGTAAGGCATACAGCCAAATCCAAAACTAGCAGTCCTAATTGCACACAACACAGACTACAGTAGTCCTAATAACACACAACACAAATTGCATGGCACGTCACACAACAAGACCTTTAATGCATATAGCATGTTCCGGTTCCATAGCGCTTGAAAATAAATGACAACCGAATGTATACAGTTTCCATGGTAAAGCATACATACAAGAGACATACAAAGTATATGAGGTTATGGTTACTACCTGGATGTCAACCACAAATATTAATAAATTCCCCGGCACACAGATAATAATGATAACCCTAGAATAACAAAAATATAAATATAATTAAATCCTCTTGAATAATATTTTACTTTGCTGATTTTAAACAAGGTCTTTTCAAGTGTCCATATCCCCAAGATTCATTTTCTCAATAAGGAATTTATTATTGGCAAAAATCCTTCTTATTTCGACCTTAATCAGAAATTTCCAGAAATAAACACCAATCTTCAAAAGTTCATAATTAATTCTAAAAAACTCTGATTGAGGTGGTTCAAAAAGCCAACTGACCCTTATTATGTATATTTTTGACCAAAAATACACTTTTGGACCAGTCATAGTCGAAAATTCAACCCCAGCCCAAAATATCACCGCTGGTCCGAAACATTTCCCAGTTTCAGGGTCAGTTTTATTACTTCATGAACACTCTTGATCTCTTACATTTATGATGATGATGTCATGTAGATGATGTAAGCATGAATTAAGCATTTTCAAATCACATATAACTTCTCAAGCAAGCCTCTTGACTTCAAATTATGTGCAAGGCTTCTTGAATATTATTCTCTTCTTATTTCCTCAAAAACGCAGGAAACCCTTATTAGTTCAGGAAATGTCATGTGCATATCTATTTTAGCACATTTTTGTTTAGTTAATTGTCTCATACCTTAGGATATAGCTAAATGACATTTTTACCATATGATTAACACCGTATAAGTGTTTTATGCCTTTCTGCATGACACTTTAATTTCTATGGCCTATACATACTATGTCCATTGACCAATATGGCCGAGTTACTTAGCCCCTTAAAGTTATTTTATCTCTTGACATTCTTGGGACTCTTCCTGAACTGGGCTTAGTTGTCCACCTACTTTAGGCTTATTCTCAAGTCTCTAGGCCAAAAATTCAGGATATTACATGTCTTCTCCTTCCATTGTTTTACTAGCAAACTTTTATTTTTTATTTTTTTGTTACGTAAAGGTATCTCACTATTAGAGGTAATCTTGTTTGAGATGATTTCGAGCACTAAAAAGTAGACACATCTTTAAATGAAAAAATCAAATTTAGGTTCGGCATGTTGTGAGGGATTTTCCCTTTTCACTAGACCTAACCCCGTTGATTATTTGTTGACTTAAATTGAACATTGGTATGGAGGCTCTAGCCTAGGAGCCCTCTCTCTACTCTTCTTTGGTCCTTCTCTTGCCCGTTTGTATATGATCATATGATAGGTTTTTGCACTTTGGTCCCTTCTTTATCTGCTTTGACGAGTTCTTTGTCTTCTTGGACTCTTGCCAACACATAATGGTAATAGTAGTATTTCTTACCATCAAAGGCTTGGTTTAATTGGAGGAGTTGTATAAACTTAATTATAAGTTTCGACTGAGTTTGGTTTGGGTTATAAGAATATAGTCACGGTAAATATTTTGTGGGAGAACCTTACTACCCCTTGTGATTTTACCTGGCTTGATCCAAATTGATCTTTATCCTCGTTAAGCGGTAGGTTGTGGGTTCGATCCCGCCTATCTTGTAACTCAAAAAAAGAAAAAGTGAGAGAGAATAGTCATATCTTTTTTTCATCAAAAGATAAAGGGTGAATGATATTTGGGAACCAATACATAAATCATCAATTTAATTACAATTTAGAACTCAAATATTTTAAAATTGCAATAGCGCACCAAAAGTCCTCAACAATTATGTGTGATTACAAATTATTTGGTTATCCATTTTCCTTAAATAATGTCCCATGTTAAAAGTTAGAAGATCAATTAGTTAACTTGTTTAACTAATAATACAAGTATACTACGTGTATCAGTAATTAGTTAAATAACTTTTTTACAATCTTCCATATTAATATAAGGAGATTATTTGCAAATTTTTCATATATTTTGCGTCAAATTTTGAAAAATCAACGTGATATTTCTGTAAGCCCCATACTATTAGATAAACAAACTCCATAAATTTTCTCTGTTAAAATATAATTTGGAACAGCCTTGTTTCATTACATATGGCGTTATTGTATGGAATTAATATGCATCTTCTGGAATTTATTTGTGTCTAGAAGCTTGAAAGCATGGTTATAAAACCCAAATCGGACTGGCCGATTCGGACTGGAAACTGGTCCGGTATGACATAAAAACTAGGGTCATCTCCCTGAACTAGAGCTCACCCGGTGTAACCTGCTGGTTTAAACATCATTTTTCCCCCTCCCCAAAACGACGTGGTTTCATAAGTGGATTTATTTTTTTATTTAAGCTAAAATGGCCAGAAAATTTAAAACGCTACAGCCAAAAAACGAAAACGTCAAAAATGGAGTTTTTCCTTGCAAATCCCAAAACTGCAAAAGCCGAAAACGAAAACGCCAGACGGATCATCTCCTTGCTCTGCTCCCTCCATGTCCGTGGCGCCAAGCTTCAGGTGCTCGGTTGAGCCCTAATCGTCGCCTTTGTGGGTTAAAGGTTGGAGCTTTTGGTTGTTCTTCACTTCTCTAGTTCTCCTCGCCTTTCTTTGCCGCGTCGTCGTTGAGGTCTGTCCTACAACGAGTTCAACAGGCCGCTGAACTGCCCAGCAGATCCAACTCGTTGCCGTTAGCAAGACTAAGCCGGTTTATGTTCTCCGCGAGGTCTATGATGCTGGCCATCGATGCTTTGGCGAGAACAGGACCTCGTTGAGAAAGCTCCTCAGGTCCATATCTCTTTTTCAGTTTTTCGTCCCCCCTTTTTGTCCAAAGTTTGATTAAAGCTTTATTTTTGGCTCCTTTTCATTTCAATGTTTCGATGAAAACTGATTCAACATTTCTAAACTGCTTGATTTTGCTATACTTACTGCCCAACGTAATCCGTAATAGGGAAGACTCCGATTGAATAAATTTTTGCTCTTACAGCTCCCAAGTGATATCGAGTGGCTTTTCTAAGTTGTTCGTTTTTAGGTATGTCATGAGATAAATTCCTGACTGAAAATTGTGACGCATCATACTGTTGTTCCTAGGAACCTGGACCTATGAGATTCAGAGGAGAATTTTATGATACAGAGTAGTAGTAAAATTATGAGCTATTCTGTTGCTTATTGGAGTGACTATTCTTAAAACAGATGAGCTATTCTGTTCCCTCTTCCCTAAAAGATTCCACTGAATGTTTGAGTTGTGCTCAAGCTCCACTTCTGTAATTCTCCACCTTTTGAAATCTGTCAGCCTGAACTTTATCATTGCTGGACAACCAGTTCTTGTTTCAGGTGTCGGGCGATTCGCTCCACTATAATTAAGGCATGAGGCTGTAGAATACGACTTTTTTCCACTAGTTGGTGTCAAGCTGCATGGCAATATAATAACCTATTTGTGTCTTATATAGTTATATTTACCTCCAATGTCCAGTGTTGTGAGTTGACCACAAATAGTATGGATTTTCCTTCACATTCACCCCTTGATGGAGATATCATGAGAGATATCAGATATGATACATAGTCTTTGTTGTTTTAATTCTCCACATTTTTCTTTTTCTTATTGCCTTTCTAAGGGGTATATGAATGTAGTGCAGGTCATTTTTTAATTCTTCTTTTTAGCACTTTCTTAGATTTTGGTGAGCTTCACGGGATCTAAAGGTTCGGGACTAATTGTCATATTTTTATTTGTATTATTGGTTATTAATCTTAATCTCTCTTTCTTCCTAGTTTCACTGTTAGGATGATGTACTTTTTGAAGTTCATTGGCCACTGCATTCTTTTCTTGAACCCAGCACTACTTTTTTTTTCTTGGAAACATGAATATTGTTTCTGTCTAACACTACTTTCCTGTTTGATTGTGCTCTTTAATTTGTTTTGCTTCAACATGGTCGCGGCTTGCTATGTATGTTTTTTGACATTTGGATGTTATTGTTTTGTTCTTCATTGTAGCTCTAATTATTAATCATATTGGTGCTTTTGGCTTGGTGTCTATCGTGGTGCTTCTAGCTTGGTGTCTATTGTTGAAAGGGTGTTTTTTGTTTTCTTTGTGGTTTGTTAAAGGAGGCCAGAAATGAAGCAATTGATAATACTTCCACCCCCAAATCCTGGGTCTAGCAATCCTCCTACCAATAGTGAACCCCAACCACAGGCATCAGGGAGTGTAAAAAGAAAAATGGATCTTGCTTGGGAATATGTTTCTGTAAAGAAAGAGGGGAAAGTAATTGTGTTTACATGTCTTTTATGTGCTTCAAGTTACAGGGGAGGTAGGATAATCACTACAAAAAAAACCATCGTTTGTCGTGGTTTCTTTGTCGCAGTTCGAAATAACCGCTACAAAATACCATTTTGTAGCGGTTTTCTCACTAAACCGCCACTAATTAGTAACGGAAGCCTTGGCGGCATGTCTGCTGTTATATTTGTAGCGGTTAACGCAAACAAAACCGCAACAAATTTGGCGCCAGCTTGGCGCGCAATGGAGGGAATGTTTGTGGTGAGACTTTTGTAGCGGTTATTTGAGGCTAATTGCTACAAAAGTGGCGCCAGCGTTGGCGCCAACTTTGTTGCGGTGAATTTATAGCGGTTACATTACACTCACTCTTCTCATCAAACACCCACCACATATACACACCCTCACACTCCCCCATTCGCCCTATTCCATTCGGCCATACCACTATACCACACATAGAGAGTTGAGAGCGAGAAAGACTAAGAACAGTACAAAGAAGAGAAAGAGAATTAGCGAGAGTACCGAGCACAGCTCCGACCGTCGATGAGGACCTTCAATCCCTCCCCAAATCAGATCCGGTGCATCATTTCATCATTCAAGGCGACAAGAACCCAGATCCGGTGCATCATCGCACAGTTGGGAAATACATAGGGACTCATATATCTGAGTGAAGGGACTTTATATTGCGTTCATAATCAGCCAAGTGAATTACTATTTACACTTCAACGAATTTGAATTTTTTTAGTTCCTTTGTTTTTGGATATGTTCTGATGTAGAACACAGATGTCTAGCCTCAAAGGGCTAGGATGTATTAATATCGGATCAAAGGTTTCATCAAGCGTGTCTTAAGAGTAGAGCACCAGAGAAGAAAAGATCATCCACTGATATCTATGGAGGAGATATCAGAGAATGCTAAGCGATCACTATGCTTACACAGGTAGGCTTTTCGCCAAAGGGGTGGTGTGTGTGCACAGTGAGACTGAATTGTAAAGAATGTAATAGTGAACGTAGGGAACACACCTGATAGGCAACCTCCTATTTATAGAAATTACCTAGGGTTTCGTTCTCTTTGCATTGCATTCTGCCACACTGTTGTCGTGCGTCTCCCACGTACTGTGAGTCCTCGCTCCATTACCTGCACGGCGCCTCCATCATAGGCATATTCCATGGGTAATTAATTGTGTACCTGATTGAAGGGAAGTTCCCGCCTGATTGAAGGGAGATTCCTGCCTGCGGTACTTACACTGGGTCGTATGTCTGCCAGGCCCATTATTTGAGCCCATAACACCTGTGGTACTTACACTAGGCCTTATGTCTGCCAGGCCCATTATTTGAGTCCATAACAGTTGCCCCCAAGCTCGGAAGTTTAGGTTTCTGAGCTGCCGAGATTACTTGCTTGCCACCCCGGTCTCTTCCTGCTTGGTTTATACTGGGATTGATCAAGAGTTATAACTTGGTTCCCAACTTATCGCTTTATCAAGCACGCACCGGGTTCCCTTTGAGAGTAGATATCCGGGTGTCCCCGCAGTACACAACGCTTTATTTGTTTCGGCATAGCTTGTCATTTTCCTATCCTCAGCTGACCGAGTTTACACAATTATCCTGGTGTCTTCATAGTACCTGAGATTGTCTCATCCGAATTATACCGAGTTTATTATTTCAAACTCTCTATATTCACGTTGCCCCCAATCTTTGGTGAGATGAAGACACGTGGCTTATTGTAATTAAATGACTGTTCGCTTTAGTTATGTGGTATCACACAATCGTATCTTCACATTCACTGGCCACTTTTAGCCGCCCTTGGTCTTCGCGCGCATTAATGCTCACGCCTTTTAACCACAGTCATAATTCTTTTTCTTGGGAAGGGAAACGTCATTCGCCTGAAAACAGCCTTTACTGTCGTGTGACCCTTGCATTTCCACCCAATCCGCATTTATTGCTGAATGACGTATGAAGTCCGCCTGGCCTATAAACTCTTCCTGTGCCATTCACCTTATCACACCTCTGGCTTGCCTCCTCATCCTACTTCTGGGCAAGTATCCCAAAAAGACGATGGGTTCACCAGTGAGAGCTTCAAATTCCATCGTCTCTTGTGAAGCTTTCAGCCTTCCAGCAGTGTGGGGAGTAAAAGTACGATTTCGGAAGAAAGAAAAACCCTACCGGCTGCTATCTTGCGGCTTTCACCTTCAGATATAGTTGCCAGTCTTCATCTACACCTGGTGGCGGACCTCTGGGATCCCAGATGTAGTTTCCAGTCTTCACCTATCTGGCTCAACTTCGTATGGGATCCTGGATAGGAGCCAGGCCCGCATCTAGCCTTCTTCATCCTCCTAGGATAAGAGCCAGGTTCGCATCTGAGCTTCTTCATCCTCCTGGGATAAGAGTCAGGTTCGCATCTGAGCTTCTTCATCCGCCATAAGAGGCACTGGGTATGTTGCCGGTCTTCATTAACTTGGCTAAACTTTTCTAGGGTCTCCAGCACATCCAACGAAGATCTTCACCACTATGATGATCTTCGGATAATTGTTCAATCTCCAGCTCCGGCCATCCAACCGTCGTAGGAGGGGTTCGGTCACCCATCACCTGTTGTAATTAGGCAACTAGCAAAGTGAACTTACGAACTTAGCCGGACCCTCTGTATTTTGATCTTGTAATCGTCTTTGTACACGAGTAAATCAGTTTATTCCTTTGTAAGTGGACTATGTAACCACATCAAGTGTTAATACAAAGTTTACTTTTATTTCTCGCATATGTCCGGGAAATTTTGAATGTATTCAAACATTGATATTGAAGTTTCCTTTTGTTCACCGAGGTCAACTAAATGTTCAACCCGGTTGGGCCCTTTATCCTCATTCGAATATAAACACCAAAAATATCTTAATAAGATGCCGGCGTTACTCTCGTCGCATCAACCCAGTCATGACCGATGTTAACTTAACCGAGTTGCCCTATGGCCCGTTGACACGGTTATGATCATCGTAAGCACTTGAAATAACTGCTTTGAACTGAACTCCCTTGTAACAAACCGGGCTAAAATTATCACAAGGAATCCTAGGCAAATAATATGTTCCTCATATACATATGGAAAGTCGCGTCGCTCCTTTTTGTATTGGCGCATCGAGGCGTGTACCTGCCCTTCCTGACGCTGGTGCCACGCTATTGGCGCTTGAAATCTGCGCGCATTTAATGCTTGTGTCATCTCAGGAAAAACCATCATTACGCTTTTAGGGTGTCAGCCCTAATTTTCAGCCTAAGTGCATGCAACTGCCCCCGTCGTTTCAAATTAAAAATCTGTTCAAATTGTTTTGAATTTGAAAACCTATATATTTCCTAACTCTTCCGTATCTGAACACTTTGCACTTTGAGCATTTGCCTGCTTTTTCAATGGTAGCCTTGACGACAGTCCGCTTCTGCCAGCATTCGCTCATCACTTGCTCAGATTTCTCATAAGGTATTACAACTGCTCTTTCATATTTCAAATTGATGTTCTGAGATTTTTCATTCGTCACCATCTCTATGTCTGGTTTTTGAGGATTTTTGAAATCTCTGGCGCTGTTCTATTGAGTTTTCTGAGTAGGGTTTTCTGCTTTCTGGGTTTTTTATGTTTTCTGGGTTTAGGAAATGGCTCGTACCATACCTTATCCATTTAAACGAAAACTCTCCATTCCAACCGATCAAGAACTTAATGCAACTTTAAATATACCTGGATGGGGGGTTTCTGAGCCTTTTTCTGATCCACGCAAGTTTTGGTTTTGGTCCATTGGAACTGAGAGTTCGAAAACCCCAACCAGAAGCTCTTATGGTTGCCAAGATAAGCCACCTATCTTGACACCCTTAACCGAGCCCCCTATCTCTTCTCGCCGAAAAGCCCAGGGGCCAACCCCATGTGATCAATGCTGCTATAAAAGCATCGACCTTGCTAGACTTGGCCGAGATAAGGATGCCGACTTGGTTTTAGGTTACTGTCGACATAACATACTTCCCCCAGCCCAAGCAGTTTCGAGGAATCCAAGGTTGACTAGGCCAACATCTAACGCTTTGCGCCAAAAAGTAAACGCTAAACCAGGTATATATCATCTGATTTGACCCTTTTTCTGCATTTTAGGTCTAGATGGCATCATCAGCACGCACCTCTATTCCATCCACCACGGATAAGTGCAACTCTTCTGGCTCTGTACGACCTCTAAACTCTCCGAGGAAAGCCGTTAACTCCTGCGTGACCCGGATCAAAAATACCATGACCGCGGCTGAACTACCATTTACCGGCATAAGAGATGGAGAAGGATATACGGTAAGACTTCCCATGGATGATGAGTCAGTTGCCACGGTTCGGTCACGAAAAAGCGGGCCTCACGAACCGCATTTCTTTTTCCTTTACTGAGATGTTATCACCCTACTCGGCGTAAGGCTACCCTTCTCCGACTTCCAAATATGCCTTTTAAACCACCTACACCTAGCTCCCTCGCAACTTCATCCCAACGGATGGTCTTTTGCCATTGCCTTCGAGAACTTGTGTCGGGAATTGGAAATCTGCTGCACTGTCCCGGTGTTTATGACTTTCTACGCCCCCTTGGAGACAAAAATATTCAAAGGAAGTGGTGCTACGACATGGTTTGGGTGGACGTCGCTCTGGGGAAAAAACGAGCGTATGCTTTTTAGAGCTTTCATCGAGTCCTGGAAGAACTTTAAAGAAGGGTTTGTCAAAGTTATGTCCATTCCTGGCCATTGCCCGTGGTTTCTTCAGATCGACGCTTCTGGGGAACTTGAGGGAAGATTTCCCCTATACTGGACGAACGCCCATCACAAATTCAAATCTGGGGATTATGCTCCCAACCCGGCTAGCTTGTCCGATGAAGAAGAATCAGCCGTGGTGAAGCTAACAACTCTCTCCAGTACCCTCGAGTCGCTAATGGACCCTGCCGAACACATCCCCACCCCCTTAGTTAGACGGCGTCCAACGAAGAGTATGGGGTTATGCATTGATATGTTCCTGTGGTCAGCGAAAGTTGTTAGATCCCAAGTGTTTTGATGATAACAAAAGGTTAAACCAAAGTTGTAATCCAGACGCAAATTTATTCTCTGAATTCTCGAGAATGATCACAAGATTCTCGAGAATACCTTGTGAATGTAACAAGCAAAATCAAAGAGAATTGATTCTCGAGAATGGCATTGAATTCTCGAGAATTGGGATAATACTCGAGCATCCACACTTTATTCTCGAGTAGTGTCTTCGTAATTCAAATCCCATATTCATATGTGTCGCAATTCTCGAGAATGAGAACTAATTCTCGAGAATAGGTTCAATGCTCGGGCACAGGTAAGGAGTTCTCGAGAATGTATAAAGAAAAATTTAAAATGAAACTTGCCTTTTATGATTCTCGAGTAGGAAGGTAATTCTCGGGAATAGAACTAATTCTCGAGAATATGTCATGAATTCTCGAGAATATCAAGTATGTTCAAATAAACTTTTCAACACATGATTATCGAGAATACCCATATAATTCTCGAGAATAATCTGCAAATGCGAAGATCAATTAGCGTCTGATTCTCTAGAATATACTCATCCGTTCTTCGCGATATAATCTTCTAAGCATATAGTTCTCGAGAGCGATAAAGCATTCTCGGGAACCACTTCAGGTTTGTTTTTCTAAATCTCGATTTAAAGCTTGATTCTTGAGAACACCTAAGCAATTCCCGAGAATACCATTTCTGGAAATTTTACGAAGAAATCAGAAATCTTGAATCTTCTCTGAAAATTTGTGGGTTATGATTTATTGTTTACTAATCACATCTAGACTCATTTATATCATATCTAACCACGTTTTGGTTGAGTTTCAAAGTGTTTAACCAGGTGAAATTTAAAGTCACGAGAAAAGCAAATCCAACGTGGCGAAGCATTAAATGGAAGTCAGAGAAAGAAAGCTACATTCGGAATAAGCAATTACAGCAGACGAAAAACATTCTTCGAGGATCACTTATTCCAGTTTGCCTCTGATTATCTCTCTGCACAAAGTCATCACCGCCGAAGAGCATTTATGAAGCAACATTCAAAATATACCTCGTCACTATGCTCCTAAGTCTAACGGAAGAAACAGAGGTCACAACGGCTCTTTGCTGAGTCTCTCAACGGTACAAATGAAGATCGGTATAAAAGGGTACTGCATTCAATTTCCCCAACCACCCGAAAACAACTTGTGCATTGAATTCGAGTCTACCAAATTTATTGTTTCTACTGTCTCATTAATATCTTCGGATATTTCCAGTACTTAAGTGATTATCTATTATCTACTCAGTGAGGAGTCTATCATTCTTGTAAACAATTATTACATTTCTGTTTGTGTGACTTAAGGTTGTGGAACCTTAAGAGTGGGTGTACGTTTACAACCAGTAAGGGGGAGTGAGTCCAAGAGTGAAAGGATCATCCTTGAGTTGTAATCGTGTTGCAATCGTGTTTGATAAGATTAGTGAAAATCCCAAGGTATTCTTGGGGACTGGACGTAGACCAGAGTTTGAGGTCGAACCAGTATAAATTCCCTAGCGTGCATTTACTGATTCTGCCATAGTTCTTATTTCTGTCTTCGTAAGTATCTTCTGAAAAAGAAGTTCGAAATCACCTATTCACCCCCCTCTAGGTGATATTCCTCTTCAAAAGTAAATTCGCCATTATTTCTTTTTCAATTAATGGCATTCTTCTTTTTGGCCATGCAGGAAAAAACATGGGAAAACCCGAATTTATAGAGGTCTTCGATGAAGTTCCAGAAAAGCTCGAGGAGGCTCAAGCCCTTCCGGTGACAGATGATCCTACCGTGGGTAGCCAACCTACTGCCATGGGGGAGGCTGCTACTGCCAAGGCTTCCCTCAAACGCTCCGTGCCCAAAGGTGGGTCGAAGCGCGGAGAGAGAAGAGCCAACAAAGCCAAGGGTAAATGGGTCGAGGACGGTGTAACATCCCCAAATTTTAAGATTTTAAATTTGAATATTCGGTGGGAAATGAATTACGAATTTGGCTCAAAATAAATATGAGAATTAAACAGTGGAATTTGGCCAAATGATTAAATTAATTAGGAATCTATTTACTTATAATATGTAATTATAAGAGTATGGAATATTGGCAAGAGATAAAATGATAAGTTAAAGCTCATTATTCATTACCAAGTTGCAGTCTCCGTCGGCCCAACAAGTAGGAGTAACACACTTTGCCCAACTCCTCATATAACCCAAATTAGCCTATTATCTATAAAACCCATTACCTCCTATGCAAAACAGTTTCTTTTTCTTCTCACTGCACGCACGACGGAGCAGCCTGCCAAGGAAAGAAAATATTAGCAGATTAGATTTAACCATACTTCTCCAATAGGTATTATCATTTGGCCTATACACTCTTTAATCATTCTTTAATTAATGAATCAGCTCGTACACGCCATCAGAGGGCAAGAGATCACATTAAGGTCCATTTCTCACTCTCACGTTCTTTAGCCAACACGCAAATGGAGAGAAAGAAGAGTCAGAATTCCTAGACTCATTATTTCTCTTTTGCTTACACGGAAATGCAGAGGAAAGGAGTAGGTAGCGAGAAATCATACCTACTTAATCATCCTTGGAGAGGTCACCACTCCATACTCTCTTTATAACCCTTCGGCCAGAGTTAAACAAGAGACAGAGAGAACACATAAGTGATAATGAGAGGAACCGAGGAAGGAGAGAAAGTGAGAGAGGAACATTGGGACTTCGTGTGTGTGTTCTGTAATTCAGTGAAGCTAAGAGGAAGAGAGCAAGAGAGTGAGGGAAAGTCAAATTGTCTTCCCTGTTTTCACAGCGAGTCCCTGCCTCTAGTTTTCTACCATACTCAACGCAAGCTTTTGAGTTCAAAGCCATTAGGATCATAGCAAAGTCCATATGTGCTTGCTGCCAGAAACGTCATTGCACTTATAAGAATATATATTGATTGTGGTTCCAAAACGCACAAGTGTCGCTGAATGTGGAAAGGTTTAGGGAAGTCTAGATCAACAGTTGAACATGAAAACAATAAGAAACTAGCCATCTAGTTAACTGGTGAGGATATAGATATTAAAACCAAAGCTCACTATCAGCGTATGCGTATCTGGATGTATGCAGTGTTTTAATATCTTGCTGATATATATTTACATAATGCTATAAACTTAGAAAATGAGAAGAGAATGAAATACTTGATTAGTGTAATGTGTGTGTGTGTGTCGCTGTTAAGAAGAGAAGGAGACTATATTGATATAGATTGTCTTGAACACATCATGGTACAGGGAATGAATAAAGAGGGGGTCTTATAAATAAATATATATTTATATATATAAGAAAAAGAAAAAAAACGTTGGTGGCTGATCTGTGAAATTTCTGGGAATCAGTCGGAGTTTTCATGGATTTTGACTTAGTAAATGGACTTGAAAAATTATGAAATCTTACATGAAGAAAGTAGACATCTTAAGGATTATTTTGATATATAATATGTAATCTTTCAAGCTCTGGACTATGAGAAATTAATTTTTGAAAATGACCCTCTGATTCCGGACTTGATTTCAGACAGCAGAGACATTTTGATCTATAAAGGGATTTTCGATTAAGTCTGGCCCAAGATAGTATTTTTGGTTGAAACTATACATATTAAGGGTCATTTGGGCGTTGTAATCAACCTAAAAGGAGTTTTCTAGATTTAATTATGAATTTTTGAAGATCAGTCTCTGATTGGTGGAAATTTCTGGAAAATGACGAAAAGAGAGGATTTTAGGCCCATATTAAATTCCTTAATAAGAAAAGGGATCTAGAAAATATGGACACATGGATTGGGCCTATCTTTAATCATCAAAGGAAATATTTAGTGAGGTGGAATTTAATTATATTTATATTTTATTATTTTAGGTCTAATTGTATCTTGCGCCGGGGAAATTAATTTTTAGCTGTAGTCGACTACCAGGTAGTAACCTTAATCTCCATATACTCTGTGTGACTTGCGTATGTATGTTTTACCATGTATATTGCATACATTCGGTTATCATCCATTTTTCTTCCAAGCGCTATGGAACCGGAACATGCTGTGTGCATTAAGGGCTTTGTTGTGTGTTGTGCTCGGTGGTACATGTCTTTGTGTGCTATTAGGACCCTTTGCGATGCATGCTGTGTGCTATTAGGACTGCTCGTTCGGATTGGTTGTGTGCCTTCTGTGTGCATGATCTTGAATGAGATGTGGTTTGAATTTTTATTCGTGGTTGCTTACATGCTTTGTTATACATTTTATATGAAATTAACGGTTACTCTGGATTCAATTTTGAATCCCGGCCCCTTTAAGCCCTCGGCGGTTTATCTAGATCGGAGCGGGAGACGAGAGGTTAGGCTCAGAAGCTGGAGTAGTATAGTGGTGGACGTTGGTGATTGTTATTTTGGATATTTATTTTGGATCTGGGATGTTGTAGTATCTTATTTTGGCCTGTCAGGCACCATTATCCGGATGACTGTATATTTTGATCCCTCCGAGGAAAAATTTGTCTTTCTGTATCTTTATTTTATCAGTATATTATTGTCCAAACCGATGAATGCTCTGCTGCTAATACTCTGATGTGTGACGCAAATTAGCCTGGGATAAATAGTTTAGAAATGAATATAAGTAAAGGATCACACTATCCGCCACCCGAAAGGGCGAGGCCGGTAGGGGTGTTATAGACGGACCGCCAACCACGACTCCCACACCGGCTTCTCCAGCACCTTCAACCCCATCTAGTGATACCGCGCCCCTTAACCACACAACTTTGTCTGGAGGGGCTCTTTGGTCCGACGGGATGAGCCTGGCTGTTAAAGATGTTTTGCGTCCTCCTGCTCGGTTTCACTCTCCCTCCAGGCTTACCAAAAAGGAGAAGCTTGAGCTGATTGATATGGAGATACAAACCCACAAGACCGCCTCCCTGATTCGACCCTACGCCGCTCTCAAAAACAAGTATGCCGCCAAGTCAGAGATGTTAACTATTGTTACTAAACAGCTATCCCAAACGGCGGACATGCTTGAAAAGGTGAGGAAAGAGAGGAATGACTTCAGAGCCGAGTTGGAGGGTTTGAAAAGTGATGCCAATCTGACAAGGGTCGCGGAGGAGAGGGACCGAGCTCAAGAAGAATTACGGGCGTCTAAGGCCGAGCAAGAGAAGCTGCGCCAAGAAGTGATTTCTCTCAACGGGAAGCTTGTCATAGCGGTAGAAGAAATTGCTGTGGTCGAAACCTAGTTGACTGCGACGCAGACTGACTTGTCTGTAGCCTAGGCCGACTTGACTGTCAAACAGACTAACTTGACGGTCGCCTAGGCCAACTTGCATTGCCTAGAAGATCTCCACCGGAGGGATGTGCTATTATTGGAGAAGATGACCTCGGATAACGAACATTTGAAAGGCGTTCTCAAAGGAAAAGACGCCGAGCTTAGTAACGCCAAAGCCAAAATTGTCAAATATGGCCAAGCCGCCAGACAGTCCTTTGAGAATGTTGTTGCTCAAATCCGGGTCCTGAATCCTGATGCCACTCTGAACACAACCGGGCTGCACCTCCAGGCGTATGTCAGTGACAAGGGGAAATTGATTCCTCCTAGGGCTGAGGAAAGCGAAGATGAGCAACCTTCCCCGTCCGCTACTGAGACGCGATCACAGCTTTAGTCGTGTGTAATTGCTTGGATTTTGTTGAGAACTTTTTGATTTTCTTGTTTTTGTATTATCCTGGCCATGGGCCATAACTTAACGTATGCCAGCATCTTTTTAAGAAGTGTTGGCTTCCCATGGCTGACTTTGCACGTACTTGAAAAAAATGAGTTTTATTACTCTGATATCTGCTCGATTTAACTTGTACATGATTTTGGAAGCCGGGTTTCATTACCCTGACTCCTACATGTTTAACTCGTACATGATTTTGGAAGCCGAGTTACATTACCCTGACTTCTACACGTTTAAATGGAGCATGATTTTGGAAGCTGGGTTTCATTACCCTGACTTCTACATTTTTAAGTTGTACATGATTTTGGAAGCTGGGTTTCATTACCCTGACTTCTACACGTTTAAATGGAGCATGATTTTGGAAGCTGGGTTTCATTACCCTGACTTCTACATGTTTAAATTGTACATGATTTTGGAAGCTGGGTTTCATTACCTTGACTTCTACATGTTTAAATTGTACATGATTTTGGAAGCCGGGTTTCATTACCCTGACTTCTACATGTTTAAAGTGTACATGATTTTGGAAGCCGGGTTTCATTACCCTGACTTCTACATGTTTAAATTGTACATGATTTTGGAAGCCGGGTTTCATTACCCTGACTTCTACATGTTTAATTATCATCAAGTAGACAACAATTCACTTTGCGGAAACCGGGCTAAAAAAGCCTTTCATTCATTGATTTGTGATTACAACGCGTCTTTCAGGAAAAATCCTGTTAGTTTCAAACAATTAAACCCAATACATGATCTTTCGACAACGTCGCATTCTTTGATGTTTCGGTTTCAACTATAGTAAGCCTTCAGCTTGTCTGCATTCCATGTCTGCTTCACAGCTTTCTTCTGTAGCGTCTCCAACTTGTAAGCTCCTTTCCCGAGACTCTCCGTAACTCGATAAGGACCTTCCCAAATAGGAGCAAGCTTACCCTCTGTGGCGTTTTTATTGCCAATGTCAGCCCTCCGAAGGACGAGGCTTCCCTTCTCAAATGATCGAGGTCGCACCTTCTTGTTATATCGTGTTGAGATAAGCTGTTTAGCTGCCAAATCTCGGCAATGTGCCGCAATTCGGACTTCATCCACCAAATCTAACTCAACCGCGATTGCATCATTGTTCTCCTCTTCGTTCTGAAGGGCTATAACCTTTCGCCAAGACGACTCCCTGATCTCTACCGGGATCATAGCCTCACATTCATATGTTAACCTGAAGGTTGTTTCTCTCGTTGACGATTGGACGCTAGTTCGGTATCCCCACAAGACATAAGGCAGTTGATCCACCCAGCTAGACGTAGCATCTTCCATCCGCTTTTTTAATCCGTCCACAATGACTTTATTGGCTGCTTCAGCTTGTCCATTGGATTGCAGATGTTCTACAGACGCGAAGTGTTGTTGAATGTGAAGATCAGATACCAACTTTTGAAAGCCTTTGTCAATGAACTGGGTTCCGTTGTCTGTGACGATCTTTGCCGGAATTCCAAACCGCGATATAATATTCTTCTGCAAGAACTTCTGCACTCGAGCTGACGTGATCGTGGCGACAGGTTCTACCTCAATCCACTTTGTGAAGTAATCCACCGCCACAAATGAGCCATCGCAATTGTCCAGCAGCTCGCTTGAAAGGTCCTAACAAGTCCATTCCCCATTTAAAAAATGGCCATGGTGCCGAAATTACCAGAAGCTGGGTTGGAGGTGACCTGATGGTGTTAGCATGTTTTTGGCAGCTATCACATTTTTGAACGTGATCCTTCGCATCTATAGCCATGGTGGGCCAGAAATATCCAGCTCGTACGGCTTTCCTAGCCAAGGCCTTAGCTCCCATATGGTGACCATTTATTCATTCGTGTATCTCGGCAAGGACATACCGAGCTTCATTTGTCGCGAGGCATTTCGTCATTGGAGAGTGAAAACCCTTCCTATACAACTGATCATTGACAAGCGCATAGGAGGCCGCCGCTCTCGTCAGCTTTTTTGCTTCTAATGGTTCATCTGGGAGGATCCCTCTCTCCAGATAGTCAGCAATGGGTTTCCTCCAATCACTGACCTCTGAGATGATCATCACGCAACTAGGTTCCAAGAGGTTCTGTTGGACAATAGTGCGGTGATTTCCTGGGCTTTTCGTGCTCGCCAATTTGGACAAAACATCGGCCCTCACATTTTCTCCTCTTGGAATGTGTACCACGGTTACTTCGTCGAATTCCGTGATGACTTCCCTCACCTTCCCCAAGTATTTGATCATTAAGGGTCCTTTAGCCTGGTACGAGCCATTGATTTGGGAAGCCACTAATTAAGAATCCGTAGAAACCTGTACTCAACGAGCCCCGCTCTCCTTTGCCTGAAGCAGGCCAGCAATTAAAGCCTCGTATTCAGCTTGGTTATTTGAGGTAGAAAAGTTGAAGAGCAGGGAAAGTTCCAGCGAAATACCCTCGGGACTTTCAACAAAGATCTCGGCTCCACTCCCTTTAACATTAGACGATCCATCAACGAACACATTCCAAGTGTCCTGAGCTTCACTTCCCTGCGTCGGGGTTAACTCCATTATAAAATCTGCCAAAGCCTAAGACTTGATGGCATGCCGAGCTTCATATACAATATCGAACTCGGATAGTTCAATAGCCTAGCTTACCATTCGCCCGCTAAATCCGGCTTATGAAGAATCGAATTGGCTGATTTGTACGGACGACAATAGGATGACTTTGGAAGTAAGGACGGAGCCGTCTAGCTGCTATCAGTAGGGCGAATGCCATTTTCTCTAACTTCTGGTATCGTAACTCTGAACTTTGCAAATCCCGGCTTACAAAATAGACTGGACTCTGGCCATCCGTGGTTTCTCTGAGCAATATCGCGCTCACAGAGTCGTTACCCACTGACAAATATAAAAATCAAACTCTCTCCTTCCTTCAGTCTGGTCAATACCGGTGGTGTGGATAAGCATTGCTTAACTTTTGCGAAAGCCGCGTCACATTCTGCGTTCCATCCGTCGGACGCCTCTTTCTTCAACAATTTAAAAAATGGGAGAGAGTTCTCAGCTGACTTGGGTAAAAACCGAGTTAGCGCTGCCAATCGTCCAGTCAACTGCTGAACCTCTTTCTTGCTCTGAGGAGCCTTCATGTTTAACACGGCTTGACATTTGTCCGGGTTCACTTCAATACCTCTGTTTGTTAGCAAAAACCCGAGGAACTTTCCAGCCGGGACCCCGAAAGCGCATTTTGCTGGGTTGAGTCGAATCCTGTACTGTCTCAACTTGTCAAATGTTTGTCGCAGGTCCTGCACGTGGTTGACTCTACTCAAAGACTTGACGATCATGTCGTCTATTGATAGGGCAAAACTTTAAAGCCTATAACTCCGCAAGTATACGGGCCGTATCAAGTAATAAAGTGATAAAAAAAGTATCGTTCCCACGAGGACTTGGTATCACAAACTTCGGTTAAGCATTAATTTTACAATTTCGTTTAAGTTGGGCAAATCAAAATTGAATTTAATTAAGAGTAAAGAAATTAAAACTAGAATTAAAATAAACAAACTATCACAATAACCAAATGAGCAACCCTAAGTCACTAATCCCTTATTAGCTTCATAAACCTTGATTTCACTAATTTAATTAGCCTTAATATCAATTTTGTTAATCTCGAGTATAATTAGTCATAAGTGCCTGTCGGTCCACTTACAACCCTCTATTGAGTATATTTTGTTATGTGTAACATAATTACTCAAGAGGCAATAAAACTCAAACACACTCTTTAACAATTATATGGGGCCATTAGGTATATGTCTATCCTAATCGCAAATTAAATTGTAATCTAATATCATATTACTTAATCCCAGAGCTTAATTAAAATTCCCTTTGTCAAGGTGAATCCTAATTCTCAAATTCATATTTAATGATGGCCAGTCACTAAATAGAAAAATCTAAACAAGATTAAGTAACCAAAATTAATATCAAAATTAACTAAATAATGAAAACAAAGTCCAATTCACACCTATAAGTTCATAGTTACTCTAGGTTGCAAAGAGAAATTAGCCAAACATGGCTTTAACAAAAACCATCTCAGCAAGCAAATAGGAATTCAGAGTTCAAAGGAGAAAAGAAAAATAAAACCATGAACAGCCACCTCGCTCGTCGGCGACCGTGGTGGAGAGGCAAGCCGCCAGCGAGAGAGGAAGAAGAAGGTCGAAGGTCGACGCTGTGCTCTGTTCTGTCGCTCTTCGTTCCGTTCGTTTCAGTCCTGGTCTCCTCTAATCTACTCATAAGTTCATAGTTACTCTAGGTTGCAAAAAGAAATTAGCCAAACATGGCTTTAGCTAAATCCAAACAGCACAGAAAAATCAAAATCCAGATTCAAACAACAAACAAAACAAAAAGATAAGGAATCAAATCTGTCGATCAAGGACTCTTCTTTTCTTTTGTTCCGTCTAAATCTGCCTCTGGAGCTTCTAATTTGCACCTGTGTGTCTGAGATGAAGATGCTCGCCGGCGACCATGGTGGAGAATAACATCGCCGGCGAGAGAGGAAGAAGAAGGATGAAGGTTTCAGGTCGCGCAGCTGCTACTCTGTTTCTTTTTCAATTCAAGTCGTCCTCTGTTCCGTTTCTCAAAATGACGTTGCCGCTCTCTTTCTTTTTCCAATTCTCGTCGTGCTCCCTCTGTTCTGTTTCTCTCTTTTCCAGCCGACACCTCCTCTTTCTTTTCTATCAATTTAGGTTTTCTCCTCTTTCAATTTGTGGGCCCCATCGTTTTAATGTTGCAACAACAATCAATCCATTAAATCATTTCCCTGGTCCGTCATGGTGCAAAACCAAAAAAACAAAAATATATATATTACTCCCTCCGTTCCTAATTATAGGAGCAAATTTTGGAGTTGGTTTTGATCCTAATTATAAGAGCAAGTTTTAACTTTTGTCAATTTTTTCCTATAATACCCCTATTTATACTTATTATTAGGAGCATTATATATATGTGTGTTTACATATATATGTATATTTGTGTTTATGTGTGTCAATATATATATGTGTGAACACACACACATATATAAACATATACTCCCTCTGGTCCTTATTATAAGGCACCAACCATCAATATTTTTTGGTCCTTATTATAAGGCACCAACTTACTTTAACTAACTCATTTATTACTATTTTTCCATTATGCCCTCATTTTTAACTAACTCATTTAAACCTACATCATTAAAGTAGGGTAAAGTTGGAAACATTTATTACTTTTAGACCTCATTAATGACTTAACCTCCATTCCTTGGTCCGCGAGAAATTGGTAGTTGGTGCCTTATAATAAGGACCAAAGGGAGTATGTGTGTGTGTGTGTGTAGATATATGGGTATGTGTCTCTATGTATGTAGATAGATCTATATGTATACACATATACACACACACATATATGTATACACATGGTTATATAAAAAGCAACTAATATACATATATAAACTAATATGTCATGGATATCTAACGTAAGGCAAATTAGAAACACTTATAATTAGGGCAACTTGTGTCATTTTAAATTTATATAAGGACATTTTAGGAAAATGAGTAAAATTAACTAATTTAACTCCTCTCCTTAATTCTCCCAAAATCGGTTAAATTGCTCCTATAATTAGGTACGGAGGTAGTAATAATAATTAAAACATAAAAATTTTTTCGTTTTTTTTTTCTTTTTCTTTTTCTTTTCTTTTTTATTTAAACTAAAGTATTTCTATTTAAATTTGAAAACTATGATATTTACAATGAAATCCCCTAAATAATATACCAATTTGATTTGATCTTATAATAATGCAATCTCATTTAAATCTCTTAAAATTGTTTGGATAACTCTCCAAATATCTTCAAAATGTACTTTAAATATACAAAATAAGGAGAGTTATCACACCCCCACACTTGCATCAAATCTTGTCCTCAAGATTTTAAATTCTGAAACAACCAAATTCAAGGAAATCATGGAAGCAAGATTTTTAAAGTAAGCACTACAAATTTGAAATCAATTCAAATATTCAAGAATCAAATTTTCTCATAAAGCTGTTCCACCTTCCAAAAATGCAAGTAGCAAGACAACTAATTTGGCGAAGATAAATCACAATAGAATGTCTCTCACAAGTCAAGTGTTTACACTCATCTCTCAAGATATTTAAGGGCTTGTGTTTCACTCCATTCCACCTATTGCAACTTATCTACCATAAGCTTGTTTATCATCTCAATCTCCACTTTATACATTATCCAATTGCACACTCAAATCAAAATGACTTTCTCAAGGTTGTAATGATCAAGGTAGAGCTGGGAATCAGGGCCGGCCCGGCCCGACAAGGCCTGGCCCTACAGGGCCAGGGCCTAACAGGGCCGGCCCTACAGGGCCTGGGGTAAGGAAAACATCTATTTTTCAAAGCCCGGCCCGATAGTACCAGGGCCAAGGCCGACCCTACCGGGCCTGAAAATTATTATTCCAATTTTTAACTATTTTTCCTTCGATTTTTTTAAAGAAATATAATTAGTAAATTGCAACCATTAAAGTTTTAATCTATCAAATAAATGTTGTCAACATTAATATCTAAACAATATAAATCATTCAACAAATAAACACATTCATTAATTTGTAATAAAAAACAAATAAACACAAAGAATATGTTATTTCCTTTTTTTTCAAAAAACATTCAACAAAGGAATTGCTTTATGTATGCCCACGACAAAATGTCTTTCCCTCTTATAATTTTGTGTGTGTTTGTAGATTCATTCGGTTCATTCATGATTTTACTGACATATAAAAATAATTATACTTATTTTACACAAAATATATTTATAATTTATTACTTCTATAATATTGTAATATCAAAGTATGTGTTTATTTAATATGAAAACATCCCTTCTTTAAAATTTATAATAACTAATTATGCGTTTTAATACAGAATAATAATAAACATAAAAAAGGTTATAATTTAAACTAAAAAAATATAAGTAATTACAAATAAACACATTCATTAAGTGGAAGTCTTTGTAATTAATTTTATTTTTGTAAAAAGCTACAGTTAAACGGGCCTACAGGGCCGGCCCGAGGCCCTACAGGGCCAGCCCTGCAGGGCCAATTTCAAATTTCTGGCCTATTTTTCAAGCCCGAGCCCTGCAGGGTTAGGGCTTAAACGGGCCGGCCCGACGGGCTTGGCCCGATTTCCCGGCTCTAGATCAAGGTAGGATAATGAAATGAAAATGATCAAATGGTATGGGAAAATACTTTAATTAGTGCCAAGTAATTTAATGAAATTTATGATGAAGAATGAAGTAATACCCACTAAGAGAGAACAAACTCACTAACACTATACATAAACAACCTTTATTCTTTTGACCTCAATAATCTTTTACTTTCTTTTTTTTTTTTTTTGGGATCTCTATATTTTTTTTTCCATATATTCCTTTGTTTCTATCTATCTATTTTTTTTTTCTTCTCTTTTTTTTATATTTTTTTTTTGTTTTTTTTTATATACACATACTTTCTAACTCCTTCACTCTTTTAAATTGGTTCACTTAGCACTTACTAAAGTAATAAAAATGAATAGGAAGAAAAAGATATAAAAATTGCATATCTCAAACAAAGAGCTTTTTATTCTATGCAATTTTTTTTTTTTATATAAAAAAAATAGAGGCTCAAATGGGGTAAACAAAAGATTTTCATGTGATAAGGATGGACATTTGGTCAAACTAGCTATGAAATGAATGCCTAAATCATCTTTGTGCATGCAAAAGGATTTCAATTTTCAAAAGAGATTCAAGACAAGTTCTAGAGATGAAATCACAATAGGTGTACTCCCTCTTAGAAAGATGAAAATTAAGGCTCAAATTCCTCACAGATTCTTTGACATCCTAAAGTAAAGTACCCAAACCAAATCTTTACCTCTTTCCTAACATTCAAAGAACATAGAATCAATTCCTAATCAAATTCACTCCTTTTCATGTTCAAATTAACCCAATTGTGATCATGCTCACGAATAAAATTCAAAATTCCATAATTTTTTTTTTAAAGAAAAAAGTTGAGGACAAAGCAAGTTAAAATCAAGGATACCCTCACCCCCACACTTAAATGTCACATTGTCCTCAATGTGAACAAGTAACAAAAAGTAATGGAAGTGAAGAGCAACCATATCTAAAGTGTAAAGGTAATACCAATTTTAGAGATTTCATTTCTACCAATTAAACAGCTCAAGTGCTAACAACTATTCAATAGTCATCACAAACAGTCATCACATGCACATCCAACTAAGACCATCACTCATTCCCAAGCAACATATCATCAACAATCAAATAGAACAAATCAAAGAAAAGTGGAAGAAAACTCCCCTATTTGTCATTGACTTGCACTCTGTAACACCCTACCAATACACTGACCATAACCAGAGCAATAGAGCGCAACATAATAGACGAACAAAAATAGCATAACATACTGATATAATATTACTTGATTACAATAGGAATTTTTCAAAGAGTTATGGAGATTATCTACAACTTCTAAACGTAACTAATACCAAGTTACAAAATTCAATCAAAGTTGGCTAGTAGTTGCCCTTTCTTTGATCCGAAGCCACCAGTTGCCGATATCCACCGCTTTTCCTTGGAAGTCGTGTCCAATACACTGTCCTTTTCACAGGTAGTAATAGGGGCTGGAATCCCGAAGGATCCCAGAGTAACAGGTTAATCTCACAAACAGACTATAAACAGTATATGAAAGACAACCAACATAGCATAACAGTCCACACAAAGATAAAGCATTCAGAATCCATAATGCAGATCACATATAGCCAAAACAGCATATACATATCTCATAACCATAGCTCTAGGTATACCATGTGGCATGTACCGAGTGTCCCCCTGTACATCGGAGTTCTCAATCGGAACACCCAACTATGAATAGTAGACTAAGACCTACCGAGAGTCCCCTGGAACCGCCAGAGTTCTCAATCGGAAGCGTCCGAGTCCTCTGAATGCAATTAGGTTAGCCACCTAAGGACTTTTGTCCAATAGGCCCTACCCTAATTCTATCCACCGGGAAGGTACTCCATGGTCAGTCCTTCTGCTCAATCGAGCCTCGAGTGGTGCTGGCCCATACAGGACGGGACATTCACATATATGATTCAACAGTCATACACAGCCATACCAAGTATGTGAGATTAGGGTTACTACCTGATTGCTTCACAATCTTCAACTGGCTCCAAGTCTGTTTAATTGTCTCGGGTAGTGGTCGGGTCCTATAAGTGTACATTTACGAATGGTGGGTTATTATTTGTCCAAACTCTTCATAATCTCTAATTCCATGACACTAGGCTTAATGTATGGCTATTGGGCTTATATTAACTCTCCAATGTCCATTTTAGTTTTTGAAGGCTAAACTATATATTTTGGGCCTTACTTTTCATTTTTGCTCCTAGGCCCAATTTATACAATTTACTATTATACTATTAATTATTATTATTATACAATTTATTATTATTATTTCTCTATAATTAATTTAAACTCTTATAGGCTATCCTAACTCTTTAAATTAGGATCTTAATAACACTAACATCATATAAAATATGATTTAATGCACAAATTTAATGTTTCTCATGGTTTTCTAAAGTATAACGTTTCTCATAGTTTCCTCAAAAACCCTTGATAAATACTAATGCTTCATAAAATGTGCTCTATGAAATTTGAGTTACGTATTAACACCCATTAAAATATGATTTATCTGTGTGTGTGTCTATATATATATATATATATATATATATATATATATATATATATATATATATATATCCAGGGGCGGAGGGAGGGGGGTGCTAGGGGTGGCCCCCGCCCCACCTAAAGTTGCAGAATGTGACCCAAATTTTCAGAAAATTTTGTTTCAGTCTAATACAAATTTCAATATTTTCATTTTAGTCCTTACTATTTGTTTCAAAAAGGGACTAAAATGAAGATATTGAAACGTTTTTAGGTTGAAATATAATTTCATAAATATTTGGGTTCTCTTATATAACATTCGCCCCCCTTAATTATAATTTCTGGCTTCGCCACTGTATATATCTATATATATATATATATATATATATAAAAGAGCAATATAGATCATATACTTATATATGAAAAGTGCAGCAATATATATATATTTATATATATATGCCTATATATATAAGATAGCAAGGTGTTCCATTCTTTTCTCTCTTATCTGCAGTAACGAACACACACACATATATATATATAATCTCCAAAAATACAAATTACGTTTCCTTTCTTCCTGTTATGCAGTGTGTGTGTGTTTTTTTTTTATATGTCTAAACATGACAGCAATTAAAAGCTTCTTAGTTCATGCGTATACATGTGTATCAGTAAAAGGCAGCAAGGTGTATTTAAATCAGTGAAGCTTCCTATTATGACAGCAACTTCCAATGGCTATACACACACACATATAACAGTGAGGTTTCTTATGCATATATATATATATATATATATATATATATATATATATATATATATACACACACATAACTAAACCTGACAGCAAAGTTTTCAATATATATGCTATGCCTATTCTTTCCAAATGCAAAGCCACGATACATATACGTATCAGCAACAATGTTTTTCCTATGCTAAATGACATTGAGTTTCTTTTTCTCCTCCTTTATATATACACGCATATAAGTATAGGAATCAGTGGCTTTGTTTTGATTCTTAAGTGACTATATATATATTGTTGTGATATAT
This sequence comes from Acacia pycnantha, assembly GCA_025563575.1. Lineage (NCBI taxonomy): Eukaryota > Viridiplantae > Streptophyta > Magnoliopsida > Fabales > Fabaceae > Acacia > Acacia pycnantha. Next base: position 3,196,278 of record JAMWYP010000055.1, on the reverse strand, counting down.
ATATATATATTAAGCATTAAGCGTTAGTCTCTGTTTTAATATCCCTGAACAGAGACATATCTCTATATATGCAATACAACCACGTTTTTTTTTTTCTGTTTTACTTGTGCAGCTATAGACACACCCACAGTCACGGCATGCATCTTATATATACTATAGATAACATGGTTTTGGTTTTTATGACAACAAACTCACGACTCTTTTCTATGGCTTAATACTCCTAAACTTACGTGGGTTTCTCATGGGAACAAGAAGAAGCAAAACTTGAAGACTTACCTAGATTAGCTTCACGGTTTGTACGTGTGATGATTACTACCGTAGCTCCCAACCCCTGTTTTCAGAAACTAGATGCAGAGAAGTTGAAATAACGAAGCTCACTCTTTCCCTCTCTGCTCACGGTTTGAAGATATAAGAAGGAATGGGGAGGTGGTGTGTTGCTCGAAAAGCATGGGAGGGGTCTGGTTTGCTGATGAGAGAAGCATGGGTGTGAGCGGATCTCTCGCTGCAAAATCGTGTAGCGTCTGTTCCTGTTTCGTGTTCTGATGAAGCAAATCAAAGAAGCAGATACCGTGTAGATGGTTTTTCACAATCCAAGGCAGGGTGCTTGGAGCCAGTCTACAGGACATACTGGATAGAGAGTACACATGCCTCCACCTCTACCAGCGTTTCCACTGCTTCCTAGACCCCTAGGATGCCTCCCCCAGCGCCTTGACCAATACAGGGATCGAACCCCTCTTGAGGTGAGGAAGTCCAACCCCTTGCCAGTTGAACCAAGGACGAGGGACGAGGGGTTGTGCAGATGGTTTAAATGAATGAATAAATGATATAATGGCTTTGGCTTTTTCAATCATGGGCCACATGTGGTGTGTACGTATGAACCTGGAGGTTAAATAAATGTTGGGCCATCAACAAAAAAAATAGTGGGTCGAGTAGCCTATTTATTAGGCCTATGGAAGTGTATGTGTATATAAACTTGGTGTCCCAATTAAATAATAAGAGGGTGTGCGTTCCAAAATTATCTCTTGCAAATATTTTATTGGTTTTATTTACAAGGAATTAAATTACTAATTTTCCAAATAATTGATTTATTCATTTGGCCAAATCCCACCATTTAATTCCCATATATTTTTCTATAATTTTAGGCATAATCTATTCCTTATTTGAATCATTCTTTTTCCCAAAATAAATTAAGGGAAAAATAAGCCTAAATTTTCAATAATTATCCTCGTAATTATTTTAAGCCAAAATTTCATAATTAATTTCCACATATTATTCAAACTTTAAAATCCCAAAATTTGGGATGTTACATTTCTCCCCCGTTAATTTAAATTTCGTCTTCGAAATTTGATCGTAGAACTTCAGGGAATTATTCTAGACACGTAGTCTAATCCTTTCATATGCATGCTTACTAAGCACACAACTCATCATACCACATTCTTATCCATTCTGTACCCAGGTATAGTTCTCAACTATATAGGACCCACTAGTTCATTCTCCAAGCACTTGGTTACATAGGCCTCATCGCCTGTAATAATCTACCTTTTGGTTCATTCTACTACCACAGTGCTGGATATCCTGGCCTTACTGCTCAGGAATCACTTTTATGTCATTGGCATCTCAACTACTACCTTGTACAATCTGAATATTTTACCAGCCTCACAACATTCTCTGGACATACTAGTCCAAATTCACAATACTTGCGAGCATTCCACACAATGCCAAACACACAAGTCTTATGGTTGAGGAACATCGTACCATGCAAACTTTGCACATCGGGTCTTACTGTTTCGAGTCTCTACTCATCTATTCCGTGTCTGAGCTTCCTAAACTTAAGCTCTCAGACCACTTTTCTCTTGCTTAGCATGCTGGCAATTCTTATCTGACTTACATGGTTCAAATCTCTGGACCATTCTAACAGTTTCTGTTCCGTTATCATTATTATCACCAATTGCACCGTTTTCATTTCAACTATGCTATCTCATTTCCAAATTTTCACACATTGAAAATTTCTGTGGTCGCAGTACATTTCACAACATTTAACAATTGAGAGCAAACGTCACCACTTTAACCACTTGGTACAGCGACTTATCCCAATCCCTACATTCAGCCATTGCATCACTCTGGCCTCAAAGATTCACCAGGAATCAACAGTGCCATTAGCAAATGTGGGAGAGTTTCCATCCCCCCATAAGAGACCTAGTGTCCACACTGGCACATACAATAACGGGTCACCCACCGGAATCCCATACTGGGATAAAGGACCATCGTCCACGGAGCCCTGCTCCAAACGCCTACGTGGGTGCCAATGCCTCTTTATGTAATGGCCCACCACCGTGGAGGACCCAGTCCACGACTGCCGTCCCCAGGGCCTAACCCCCTGCACGCATGGTGTCTTACCATACAAGGCGAAATATGCGCACTTACAAGGCAACATGTTTCGGATTAGGTGCATTCACTGCTGGTGCGATTTCAGCCTCTCAAAGCATATCCCCTCAATTTTCAAATCTCTTGTTCAAAAGAGTTTTTTTTTTTATCAATGGCATGCGACCAAAAACCTTTAAAACACATCTGGCAAGAATCTACAAACTGAGTACGTCTACAACAGTTTGTAGCCTCTTCCAGTTCTGTAATCATTCCAAAACATTTGGCAAAGACCAGGAAACTGTGTACATCTACAACAGTCTCTGGCCTCTTCCAGTTTTATAAATATTCCAAAAATATCTGGCAGGAACCAGCAAACTGAGTACGTCTACCACAGTTTCTAGCTTCTTCCAGTTCCATATTGCCTTTACCACAACATAGTTGAAAACTCAGTTTCAAACTCAGGGTTCTAACAACCATTTTTATAAGACAACATCATTTCAAAAAGTGACCCTCATTGTGGTCTCGAATTCTGTTGAAAACATTTCATTCGAAAACTCAGTTTCGAAAATTCACAAGTTCGAAAAATCAATTTCAAAAATTTCAAATACAGCAGATGCATTGGCAAGTTTAAAAATTTAATTTCAAACAAATATAGGAACCAGATAACTAATCTTAGATGGTCATCAATGACTAATGCATTTTATCTCAGCTTTTCAGCCATTTCTAAGACATTTCGGGACATTGCCTGTGATTACTAGGCTTTTCAATCTCTTCGGAACACTGCTCGGTATTCATGGTCTAGTAACCGTGGATTTCTGCCAACCTATGGACGCACTAGTCTCACAGGACTTAGGGCTTCTCATTGAACACATGTCAAAATTAATAATTTGGGATCATACCAATCCAATAGATCTCATTGCCATCGTATATTCATATCATGTTTTCATTCAATCTATTAGGTCTCATTTACCTACTGTATATCCATGCCTCAATTTTCACTCCAATAATAATACACACAGCGCTGGGGCACCCCATGGCCATATGTTGCATCAAGTATACTTCATCTGGGGTCATTCTGTATACAGACTTCTGACAATAGTCCGGTTTTAGCATAGCCTCAGATCCAATTCTTCCCTATTGGGTATTCAATCCACTTCCAGGGAAACTATTAACCACTATCGTATCTACAACTTCGGTCTCAATCCTAAGTCCATAAGCTGTGGCTACCGAGGTCCTAGCCATCATCTGGTTCCATCAAGGAACAACTCTCAATCATTCTTTCTAAGAGCATACTATGAGACCGAAATCATTCCCAATACTAGATTAGCTACTAGCAACCTCTACATGCCTCATATATTGGTACCACATTCTTGTGCCTCAACTCATTCAAATCGATCGATACCTTATTCTAATACCTCAATTCATTAGGGTCGATCAATACCTAAAGAATCACTCAACTATCAAGTTGGGTTCCTAGGTCACAATTCAATCGGTAGCAACCAGATGGATGTCTATCAAATTCTTAGGTTCATCAACCTAATTTTGAAAACATCGACCATATGCCATGATTGTCATAATTCATAACTTACAACATCCGAGCACTATCATCAAGTAACCCCAAATTAAACAACCATCGTTAAATTCACAATTTGATTCCTAAAACATCAATCATTAACTAAACTAAGGAGTTGCATCGCCTTAACAAAACCCAAAATACAAACTAGGATCATGATTCACAATTTCTAGTCTAATCCTCAAAACACCGAATAATATCCTCATCACATCAACATTATTCACAAGGTTCTAATCCTACCTCAATCCTCAATATCACAGGGGAATATTCTAAACATTATTCGTTTACCCCCAAGGTAACCATCAATCATACCCAAATCATTGCTGACAGCGCAACATCAATCAACATTAATGGGGTTCATACTCTTAAGTGTTAGAACATTAATGCAACCTTAATTACATTTTGACCTAGGCATTATTCATCTTAGATCAGATTCAAGCCTAGCCTCAATCATTACCATATTCAATCTAACATCCTCATGGCATCTCTATAGATCACCATATTTTATACCTCAAGATACTCAGGTCTCAAATCAAAGGATTTCATATTCCTATCATACTTCCAAAGAGATCAGTCATCCCGAGATTTTTCTCGCCTAAGCACACTTGACCTTTAGGTTTTGATAGAATTTAGGCCATACTATATCAGCTTCTTAGTACAACTACCCCATATATTACCATGACACATAGTGGGCATGTAAGTCATATTCTATCTCAATATCAAAAGCCCTAGAATTAGCATTAGAATCCCTATTCTGGTCCACCTTATCTATCTCTAAAGCCTCTGCTCACTAGAGCTTGAACCCTCTACCTCGGGTATAAGCATCACTATAACTCCAATCGTGGTTATTATGTAATCAAGTATCAGTATGCTATTCTGTTGCCGCCAGAACCTTTGCTCTGATACCAAAATGTAACACCCTACCAATACACTGACCATAACCAGAGCAATAGAGCGCAACATAATAGGCGAACAAAAATAGCATAACATACTGATATAATATTACTTGATTACAATAGGAATTTTTCAAAGGGTTATGGAGATTATCTACAACTTCTAAACGTAACTAATACCAAGTTACAAAATTCAATCAAAGTTGGCTAGTAGTTGCCCTTGCTTTATCCGAAGCCACCAGTTGTCGATATCCACCGCTTTTCCTTGGAAGTCGTGTCCAATACACTGTCCTTTTCACAGGTAGTAATAGGGGCTGGAATCCCGAAGGATCCCAGAGTAACAGGTTAATCTCTCAAACAGACTATAAACAGTATATGAAAGACAACCAACATAGCATAACAGTCCACACAGCATAAAGCATTCAGAATCCATAATGCAGATCACATATAGCCAAAACAACATATACATATCTCATAACCATAGCTCTAAGTATACCATGTGGCATGTACCGAGAGTGCCCTGTACATCGGAGTTCTCAATCGGAACACCCAACTATGAATAGTAGACTAAGACCTACCGAGAGTCCCCTGGAACCGCCAGAGTTCTCAATCGGAAGCGTCCGAGTCCTCTGAATGCAATTAGGTTAGCCACCTAAGGACTTCTGTCCAATAGGCCCTACCCTAATTCTATCCACCAGGAAGGTACTCCATGGTCAGTCCTTCCGGTCAATCGAGCCTCGAGTGGTGCTGGCCCATACGGGACGGGACATTCACATATATGATTCAACAGTCATACACAGCCATACCAAGTATGTGAGATTAGGGTTACTACCTAATTGCTTCACAATCTTCAACTGGCTCCAAGTCTGTTTAATTGTCTCGGGTAGTGGTCGGGTCCTATAAGTGTACATTTACGAATGGCGGGTTATTATTTGTCCAAACTCTTCATAATCTCTAATTCCATGACACTAGGCTTAATGTATGGCTATTGGACTTATATTAACTCTCCAATGTCCATTTTAGTTTTTGAAGGCTAAACTATATATTTTGGGCCTTACTTTTCATTTTTGCCCCTAGGCCCAATTTATACAATTTACTATTATACTATTAATTATTATTATTATACAATTTATTATTATTATTTCTCTATAATTAATTTAAACTCTTATAGGCTATCCTAACTCTTTAAATTAGGATCTTAATAACACTCTAACATCATATAAAATATGATTTAATGCACAAATTTAATGTTTCTCATGGTTTTCTAAAGTATAACGTTTCTCATAGTTTCCTCCAAAACCCTTGATAAATACTAATGCTTCATAAAATGTGCTCTATGAAATTTGAGTTAAGTATTAACACCCATTAAAATATGATTTATCTATGTGTGTGTGTCTATATATATATATATATAAAAGAGCGCAATATAGATCATATACTTATATATGAAAAGTGCAGCAATATATATATATTTATATATATGCCTATATATATAAGATAGCAAGGTGTTCCATTCTTTTCTCTCTTATGTGCAGTAACGAACACACACATATATATATATAATCTCCAAAAATACAAATTACGTTTCCTTTCTTCCAGTAAAGTGTGTTTTTTTTTTTTTTTTATATGTCTAAACATGACAGCAATTAAAAGCTTCTTAGTTCAAGCGTATATATGTGTATCAGTAAAAGGCAGCAAGGTGTATTTAAATCAGTGAAGCTTCCTATTATGACAGCATCTTCCAATGGCTATACACACACACATATAACAGTGAGGTTTCTTATGCATATATATATATATATACACACACACACACACATAACTAAACCTGACAGCAAAGTTTTCAATATATATGCTATGCCTATTCTTTCCAAATGCAAAGCCACGATACATATATATATATTAAGCATTAAGCGTTAGTCTCTGTTTTAATATCCCTGAACAGAGACATATCTCTATATATGCAATACAACCACGTTTTTTTTTTCTGTTTTACTTGTGCAGCTATAGACACACCCACAGTCACGGCATGCATCTTATATATACTATAGATAACATGGTTTTGGTTTTTATGACAACAAACTCATGACTCTTTTCTATGGCTTAATACTCCTAAACTTACGTGGGTTTCTCATGGGAACAAGAAGAAGCAAAACTTGAAGACTTACCTAGATTAGCTTCACGGTTTGTACGTGTGATGATTACTACCGTAGCTCCCAACCCCTGTTTTCAGAAACTAGATGCAGAGAAGTTGAAATAACGAAGCTCACTCTTTCCCTCTCTGCTCACGGTTTGAAGATATAAGAAGGAATGGGGAGGTGGTGTGTTGCTCGAAAAGCATGGGAGGGGCCTGGTTTGCTGATGAGAGAAGCATGGGTGTGAGCGGATCTCTCGCTGCAAAATCGTGTAGCGTCTGTTCCTGTTTCGTGTTCTGATGAAGCAAATCAAAGAAGCAGATACCGTGTAGATGGTTTTTCACAATCCAAGGCAGGGTGCTTGGAGCCAGTCTACAGGGCATACTGGACAGAGAGTACACATGCCTCCACCTCTACCAGCGTTTCCACTGCTTCCTAGACCCTTAGGATGCCTCCCCCAACGCCTTGACTAATACAGGGATCGAACCCCTCTTGAGGTGAGGAAGTCCAACCCCTTGCCAGTTTTTTTTTTTTTTGATATAAAAGAGGCTAAACGCCTAAAAATACAACAATAAAATTACATGAGGGAGGAAATTCCAAGGACGAGGGACGAGGGACGAGGGGTTGTGCAGATGGTTTAAATGAATGAATAAATGATATAATGGCTTTGGGTTTTTCAATCATGGGCCACATGTGGTGTGTACGTATGAACCTGGAGGTTAAATAATGTTGGGCCATCAACAAAAAAAATAGTGGGTCGAGTATCATATTTATTAGGCCTATGGAAGTGTATGTGTATATAAACTTGGTGTCCCAATTAAATAATAAGAGGGTGTGTGTTCCAAAATTATCTCTTGCAAATATTTTCTTGATTTTATTTACAAGGAATTAAATTACTAATTTTCCAAATAATTGATTTATTCATTTGGCCAAATCCCACCATTTAATTCCCATATATTTTTCTATAATTTTAGGCATAATCTATTCTTTATTTGAATCATTCTTTTTCCCAAAATAAATTAAGGGAAAAATAAGCCTAAATTTTCAGTAATTATCCTCGTAATTATTTTAAGCCAAAATTTCATAATTAATTTCCACATATTATTCAAACTTTAAAATCTCAAAATTTGGGATGTTACACACTCTCAATCCTTGCTACCAAAGTGGAACACCTCATCAGGGGCTTTCAACAGTCCTACAAAATCAAAGAAAGTATCAAATCATACCTTGGGTTGCCTCCCAAGAAGCGCTAAGTTTAAAGTCTTCAGCTAGACTTCTCAAAACAACTTCTAATCATAAGTATCAAACACCATAATCACCTTGTCTTCATTTCTTTTCAAACAAGAAGGTATCACACACCAAAAATCATCATTCAAGTTAATTACTTGTACTTCCTTAATCATAGACAATCTTGGATTACAAGCAATAACTGAATTCAAATGAAGCACAATATGCATATCCTTGAAAATAAATATAGGCACTTCCAAGAATTTAGAGCATCCAATAAAATCAACCTGACTCTCATCAGTAATAGTCAACACTTCAAGAGGAGGGTCATGAACAACAACAATTGGACATCTACACCAATTTGATCACCAACATCACAATCCTTAGGCTCCACAGCCGGAACCTCTTCTAGACATCCACTATTCTCATCTGAAACAATTTCAAACCCACAATCATTTTCTACCTTATCTATAGTCGATCTCATGTAATTCCACACCTTCAACTTCCTCACAATAATCATTATCAGCATAAGAAGTGGTCATCAGGCTTAAGGAATTATCTTGCACCATAGTCTCAACGATTGAAACAATTTGACTCACATATAACCCAATATTTTGAAAACTTGACTTAACACTAGTGTTAAACTCCACAATTCTAGTGGCAAACTCTTTTTGCTCTCTACTAGATCTCTCTGATACTTCCACATACTCCTCAAATAATCTTTCTAAATTCGATTTTTCCTTGTACTCAATGATGTGTTCTTCAATATGTGGATAAGAGTGAAAAGGAGGGGTATTTTCATGAGAACAATAGAGTGGTCGATCCCTAAAATTTTGTTGCTCAAAACTTTCACTAGGACAAAATGAGTTATCACAACAAGCTTGGTTCCTTGTGAAGTCATCTCTCACAAAATGACTAGTTGTACTATATGGACATTGCTCATATAAATGACTCTCTCCACAATAAGCACAAGACATGCAAACATATTGAGAAGAATCAACATATGAAATACAACTATCATTTATGCTCCTTTGATGTTGCTTATATTCATTCCAAGAATTTAAAATAGCAATCAACCCTTCTTGTGTAGAAGACAATGAATTCATCTCCTTCTCAACATTAAGACCAGTTGGTTGCCAATTGAAATCCATTTTTTTGATGTTTTTTTTAAGAAAATATATTACAAACTCAAACTCAAACTACTAATGCTCAATCAATTCTAACCAAGACAATTGTGGCACACAAGTCCCCGGCAACGGCGCCAAAAACTTGATAGGGAAAAATTTTGTAGCCTATAACTCCGCAAGTATACGGGCCGTATCAAGTAATAAAGTGATAAGAAAAGTATCGTTCCCACGAGAACTTGGTATCACAAACTTCGGTTAAGCATTAATTTTAAAATTTCGTTTAAGTTTGGCAAATCAAAATTGAATTTAATTAAGAGAAGAAATTAAAACTAGAATTAAAATAAACAAACTATCAAAATAACCAAATGAGCAACCCAGAATCACTAATCCCTTATTAACTTCAAAAACCTTGATTTCACTAATTTAATTAGCCTTAATATCAATTTTGTTAATCTCAAGTATAATTAGCCATAAGTGTCTGTCGGTCCACTTACAATCCTCTCTTAAGTATATTTTGTTATGTCTAACATAATTACTCAAGTGGCAATAAAACTCGGACACACTCTTCAACAATTATATGGGGCTATTAGGTATATGTCTATCCTAATCGCAAATTAAATCGTGATCTAATCCCATATTACTTAATCTCAGAGCCTAATTAAAATCCCCTTCGTCAAGGTAAATCCTAATTCTCAAATTCATATTTAATGATAGCCAGTCACTAAATAGATAAGACTAAGCAAGATTAAGTAACCAAAATTAATATTAATTATAACTAAACAATGAAAACAAATTCTAATCTACTCATAAGTTCATAGTTACTCTAGGTTGCAAAAAGAAATTAGCCAAACATGGCTTTAACTAAATCCAAACAGCACAGAAAAATCAAAATCCAGATTCAAACAACAAACAAAACAAAAAGATAAGGAATCAAATCTGTCGATCAAGGACTCTTCTTTTCTATTGTTCCGTCTAAATCTGCCTCTGGAGCTTCTAATTTGCGCCTATGTGTCTGAGATGAAGATGCTCGTCGGCGACCATGGTGGAGAATAGCGCCGTCGGCGAGAGAGGAAGAAGAAGGATGAAGGTTTTAGGTCGCGCGGCTGCTACTCTGTTTCTTTTTCAATTCAAGTCGTCCTCTGTTCCGTTTCTCAAAATGACGTTGCCGCTCTCTTTCTTTTTCCAATTCTCGTCGTGCTCCCTCTGTTCTGTTTCTCTCTTTTCCAGCCGACACCTCCTCTTTCTTTTCTATCAATTTAGGTTTTCTCCTCTTTCAATTTGTGGGCCCCATCATTTTAATGTTGCAACAGCAATCAATCCATTAAATCATTTCCCTGGTCCGTCATGGTGCAAAACCAAAAAAACAAAAATATATATAATAATAATAATAATAATTAAAACATAAACTTTTTTTCTTTTCTTTTGTTTTTTTCTTTTTCTTTTTCTTGTTCTTTTCTTTTTTATTTAAACTAAAGTATTTCTATTTAAATTTGAAAACTATGATATTTACAATGAAATCCCCTAAATAATATACCAATTTGATTTGATCTTATAATAATATAATCTCATTTAAATCTCTTAAAATTGTTTAGATAACTCTCCAAATATCTTCAAAATGTACTTTAAATATACAAACTAAGGAGAGTTATCATCTATGTATACCTCCACATTTTTACCCAACTGGTCTTCGAAGACCCGATTCATCATTCTTTGGTATGTGGCTCCCGCATTCTTCACGCAGAAGGGCATCACATTATAACAGTAGTTCGCCCTTTCAGTGATGAATGTCGTCTTTGCTTGGTCCTTGTAACCAGAATATGCATCCATGAAAAACAACAACTGAAACCTGGAAGAGCGAGTTGATCAATATTTGGCATTGGAAAGGAATCTTTAGGGCATACTTTGTTCAAATCCTTGTAATCCGTACAGACTCTCCACTTTCCATTAGGCTTCTTGACAATGACAACATTGGATAGCCACATAGTGTACTGTATTTCTCGGATGAAACCGGCTTCTAATAATTCTGCCACGTGAGCCTCCAGGGCTTTCCGCCTGTCCTCACCGAGTTTTCTTTTCTTTTGGGATACCGGGGTCGATCCCGGTCGAATCGCGAGCTGGTGGCAACAGAAACCTGGGTAGATGCCGGGTATCTCAGATGGATGCCAAGCAAACACATCTTTATTATCCTGCGAGAACCTCTCAAGCTCTTCCCGCATCTCGGGATCAAGTGTCCTGCCAATCTTCGTAACCTGTCCTGGCTCCGTACCAAGAACTAGGTCCTCCAACTCGCCATTGGGTTCCGTCTTTCGCATTTTCTCCTCTTCGCGCAAATCCAATTCCACCAAGTTGACCGACTTTTCTGCAGACTTTGCCTCGGGGACTTTGCTTGTACTAGCCTGCGATAAGTGGGATGGATCGCCCTTGGCTTCCTTAACCATATTGAAATAGCATTGCCGGGACTCCTTTTGGTCCCCCTTCATGGTTACAACTTTATTCTTTCTATTGAACATTTTCAACTTCTGATGCTTAGTTGATACCAACATATCCAAATTGTGAATAGTTGGTCGTCCCAAGATTATATTATACGAGGAGGGGAAATCAGCAACTACAAACCGGACCCTTTTAGATTTAAATGTCTGCTTGTCTCCCAAGGTCATCTTAAGATCGACATACCCCTTTGGACGAGTATCCTGACCGGTCAAGGTCGTTTTGCATGGCTTCAGAATATCCGAGTCAAAGTTCATTCGCTTGAATGCGTTCCAAAGTATGATATCAACTGCACTCCCATTATCCACAAAAATCTTCTTAACGCGGCAATTAACCAAAGTTCCCATTATTACCAATCCGTCATGGTGTCCAGGTGCGACGTCCTCCAAGTCTTTGTTGGTAAAGCTCAGCACGGGGAGATCAGATCTACCCGAATCTTCTTTGAACCTTGGGCGATCTCAAATTGACAATACCTCCCTAAGGTATTTCCGCCGCTGACTAGTCGAGTCCCCTCCTCCACCAAAGCCTCCACTGATTATATTACAGTCATACTTGGCTTCAGGAAACTCGTCATCACTGTCATCGGTCTTCTTTTTCAGGTCTCTTCTTCTTTTTTCTGAAGGTGGGCTCTTTCCTCGGCCCTCCCCTTGTCGCTTGTTACCTTGCTTGCCCTGGGTCTGGATGACGTACTTCTGGAGTTTTCCTTCACAGACAAACTTCTCCACGGCATCCCTGAGATCCCAGCATTGCTTAGTTGTGTGGCCATGTTGATCATGGAATTCACAAAACTGAGTCTTGTCCGCAGTTGCTCGCTTACCGAGGGGCCGAGGCTTTTCCACCTTCTTCATTTCCGTTGCGCATACTTCCTTCCACAACTTTGCCTGGGATATCTTCAATGGGGTGTACCTTTCATACTTGGCATCAACCCTACCATCCTGGGGTTTGCTACTGGCGTCACGAATACGGGGACTTCTTTTGTATCCCTCATGGCTCTCTCTTCCCCGAGGTGGGGAGCTCTTAGCCCACTCCTTTACAACCGGGGTCGCCATCTCCATCTGCGCCAGGTCCAGGTATTGTTGAGACCTCTCTCGGAAATCGGCCAGAGTTGTGGGGCGGCGCTTCATGATTTACTTCTTCAACCGGGATGATACATCCAAACCGGCTATGGCGCAGTGCAAGTGTACATCTTCTTTCGATCCCGGGACTTGCAAAGCCATATTTTTAAAACGGTCCAGGTACTTAGAAAGTGTTTCCCCTGGTCCTTGTCTAACTTGACCGAGTTGAAATTCGGTCTTCGGTTGTCGTCTACTTGTTGCAAAGTTCAAAAGAAACTTCTGCTCCAAAGTTTTCATATTCGGTATAGAGAATAACGGCAAAGAGTGAAACCACAACTGCGCGGCCCCCTTGAATGTTCCAGCGAATAGCCGAGGTATAACTTTCCTAGCTATCCCCTTAACAATGATCTCCATTTTGAAGTTGTTCAAGTGAGTCAAAGGGTCTTGAGTCCCATCATATTTCTGCAACTCCCTTGAATCTAAGCCCTTGGGGTATATGGTCGTCATGACTTCGTCAGTGAATTGACCGGCAAATCGATCCTCCCCGGCTTCCTTTACCACCATTGTTGATTTTTCAAGTGATGGGGGCGCGGTCACTCCCACCTTGACGACTGGCTCTTCAACAGGCTGCTTTCCTCTCAACCGAGTCTGATCGGCCCCAGCAGCCCAGAGACTCTTTGCTTCTGCCGCTGCTACGTCACCGCTCCGAGCTGGTTCTCGTATGTCCTTGTGACCAACTTCCAACCTCAGGATCTTAGCTTGGCCCGTAACGACTACCTTCTTTCCCTGAGGTTCCTCTTGGTTGACATGTATAGAAGCCGAGTTAGCAGCCCGGGTTGATCCAGTGCCCTTCAGCCCTTCACTCGGAGCTTGTTTCGCTCATGCCTCGTACTGTTCCTCCAGCCTTTGCTGCATCTTCTCCTGCTCCTCCTGCCGCCATATGGTATTCTGACGTTCCAACTCCTCTCGAATGAGTCGGGAATCCTCATCTCTTTGAAGCTGGTGCCAATTTTCCATGTTGTCCATACGGCGGATCAGGGATCCCAAAGCATTGTGCAGTAGGCGGATGTCGGGATTATCAATCTGAAACTCATGAAGAGGTTGAGGGATACCCTGAGCCCGGACTGCTCGCTGCCCCCGCTGGAATCCCAAACCGAGACGAGTAGTGTGAGCAGTATCCTCCGTTTCACCCTATGTTCCTTCAGCCGCATGGCTTTGCTCAGGAACAACTGAGTTTGAATGTTGGATTGCTTCCTCCTGGAGTAGCGGTTGATGTTGTCCCTCAAGCGGTTGTTCCCGCTCAGGTATCTGAGCGCGACTTCTGGTGCTTACGGCCATCTTCAGTGGTTGTCAGTAGCTTTTTATGATTCTGGGAATCGAAGTTTACGATTCCCCACGGTCAACGCCAATGTTCTGATGTAGAACACAGATGTCTAGCCTTAAAGGGCTAGGATGTATTAATATCGGATCAAACGTTTCCTCAAGGGTGTCTTGAGTAGAGCACCAGAGAAGAAAGGATCATCCACTAATATCTATAGAGGAGATATCAGAGAATGCTCAGCGATCACTGTGCTTACACGGGTAGGCTTTTCGCCAAAGGGGTGGTGTGTGTGCACAGTGACACTGAATCGTAAAGAATGTAATAGTGAACATAGGGAACACACCTGATAGGCAACCTCCTATTTATAGAGATTACCTAGGGTTTCGTTCTCCTTGCTTTGCATTCTGCCACACCGTCGTCGTGCGCCTCCCACGTACTGTGAGTCCTCGCTCCATTACCTGCACGACGCCTACATCATAGGCATATTCCATGGGTAATTAATCGTGTACCTGATTGAAGGGAAGTTCCCGCCTGATTGAAGGGAGATTCCCGCCTGCGGTACTTACACTGGGCCGTATGTCTGTCAGACCCATTATTTGAGCCCATAACACCTGTGGTACTTACACTGGGCCTTATGTCTGCCAGGCCTATTATTTGAGTCCATAACAGGATAAAATTTGAACAGTTCAAATTGTATTCAAATAGCGTTTACCTTTTTATTAAAATTTTGATATTTTCAGATAAATTTCGGTAGTTTATATTTATCTTTTATAAATGATATTTTAATTATAGTTTTAGAAAAAAAAATAATAAATCCCAACCACTATTTGATGAAAAAGATATTTTAACTATAGTTTTAGAAAAATAATAATAAATCCCAACCATTCAAATTTCATCAAATAGTAGTTGAAATGCGCTGCTAAAAAGGAACATTTTGAAATGAGAAGTGGGAGGAAGTGAAGGTAAATAAATAATAATAATAATAAAACTATTGCTCATAGAAATAATTCACGCATGCAGTCCAAAAAAAAAAAATCGTCACTGAGCTATTACCAATTATATTAAGAAAAATATTAAATTAGATTAATGATTAATTATACTTTAACCATTATATAATTATATAATATTATTTTAATTCAATTATTACGTCACTAGCTCGATCGGACGGCCCAACCATGACTCATTGATCTTTCCAGGTTTTAAAACATTGATTTTCAAGAATACAAACTTAAACATAATACTAAAAATGACGAGTTAATTATGAGCCATTTAGTCTAATGTTATTAAAGCTTCCTTATAAGTATGAGATTGTAGATCTGATTTTCTTATAACATCAGGTCATTATATTAGTGTATGTCTACCGATATATATAAGAAAAAGAAAAACTATAGCACTGGCATACTGCGATACACATATTTTTATACTAGATGTCTTTTATTCGCACTTAGGGTGTGTTTGTGGTGAAGCATAAGACATTTACAATAGAATTTAGGGTTAAGGTGTAGATTGACCAACGAACTATTACTCCAGGAGTGCCCAGTACAAAAAACTTTTAAGTAGACCAAAAATACCAAAAAACTTTTAAAAATGTAAAGTCAGCACAACGCCGTTAGAAAAAAACCAACATCCGTTAAAATGTCAACTCTTTAAGGGTTAAGGTGTAGATTGGCCAACAAAGTTTTACTCTAGAAGCGCCCAGCACAAAAAAAGTCTATATGCAATCTACCCAAAATCCGACTATTGCAAATCCTTGTTCGGACCCTCAACCATGTGCATTGGGGTTAGGAAATGTGAATGCAACAAAAAAATCACAAATGTAATGAGTAGATTTCATTTTGAGTAAGGGTGGTAAGTTTTCGAACTTGCCAGGTGCAAATGCAGATTGTGATTTTTAAGTGGACCTAAAATATCTACTTGTTACATTTGTGATTTTTTTGTTGCATTCACTCTTTCTAACCCCCAATGCACATGGTTAAGGGGTCCGAGCAAGAATTTGCAACAGTTGGGTTTCGGGTGGATTGTGCATGGATTTGCTTGGGCAAGTTCGAAAATTTATCACCCTTACTCAAAATGAAATCTACTCGTTATATTTGTGATTTTTTTATTACATTCACTTTTCCTAACTCCAATGCACATGGTTGGGGGTCCGGACAAGGATTTGCAATAGTCGAATTTTGGGGGGATTGCACATGGACTTTTTTGTGTTGGCGCTCCTAGAGTAAAAGTTCGTTGCCCAATCTACACCTTAACCCTTAAAAAGTTGACATTTTAACCGACGTTGGTTTTTTCTAATGGCATTGTGTTGACTTCACATTTTTAAGAGTTTTTTGGTATTTCTGGTCCACTTAAAAGTTTTTTTTGCTGGGTGCTCCTAGAGTAATAGTTCGTTGGCTAATTTGCATCTTAATCCTACAATTTATGCAGCCAACTTTTATCATGCACAAATCCTCCCTAAGCGCAACACATATGGAATATTTTAGCGAAAGTCCAATGAGGGCCCAATTAAGTAACAAAAGATCAAAAAAGGTCCAAATATAATTCACATGTTAGAAAAGGTCCTAAGGCCTTTTGTGATATGTGAATATAAAGTGAAATGACATTGATACCCCTGGGATTAAAAATGAAAAAGGAAGGTCTTCATCTTCACCCTCTCCTTCTTCCTCCACTCTAGTAGACCCGAGAAAGATTGGAGCGTAGCGAAACCAGAAAGGAGAGATCATATCTTCATTTTTTACTCCCATCACCTTAGTCGCCAACAACCTCTGTTCTCACCTCCATTGTCGCCTACAAATGTCAAAGGTGCGAGATTGAAGTTGAAATATCTGAAAAAAAAAAAAATTTGAGTTTCAATGACTGGTTTTGAAAAACCAGTCGTTATAACTCTACGAGTGGTTCTGAAAAGTCAGTCATTATAACTCTAAATAAACAAATTTAATAAATTAAACAATATATCTTTTTTTACACACACACACACACACACACCGTATTTTCATTTTATAAAAAAATAAAACCAGTTCCTAATTAAATTTAAACAATATATCTCTTATATAGATATATAAATGCTTTTATCCCATATTTATAGCTATTTCCTAATATGTAGCCTAGAATTTTGATAATTAAGAGAAGAAATCTAACCATATTTTCATTTAGTTAGTTCCTAATTAAATTTAATAAATTAAGCAATATATCTTATACACACACATACCTATTTTAATTTTGTTAGTTCCTAATTAAATTTAATAAATTAAACAATATATCTCTTATATATATATTTGTAAAAAAAAATATCAATATCATTGAAACCCAGTCGTTACAACAACTGGTTTTTCAAAATAAAAATACAACAATATCCCTAGCACCATTTTATTTTTATTTTTCAAAACCAGTCATTGATAACTATATCAGTGCAACATTAACAACTATATCAGTGTCTGTTGACAACAATATCAGTACAACATTAACAACTATATTAGTGTCTGTTAACAACAATATCAGTACGTGTTAATAATTATATCAGTGTCTGTTAACAACAATATCACTACAACATTAACAACTATATCAATGTCTGTTAACAACAATATTAGTACAACATTAACAATTGTATCAGTACAACATTAACAACAATATCAGTACAACATTAACAACAATATCAGTTACATTAACAACTAAAACTATAGGTATTAACAACTATATCATTTCATCATTTTCACATTCAATCATTCCCACTAATAAACAAAACTCACATTGTTTCCATGCCCAAAAACAGAGCAACTTGATATAGTACAACATTATGTATTGATATTGTTGTTAATGTTGCACTGATATTGTTGTTAGCAGACACTGATACAGTTGTTAATTTTGTACTCATATTGTTGTTAACAGAGAATGATATAATTGTTAATGTTGTAGTTATATTGTTGTTAACAAACACTGATATAGTTGTTAACACCTACTGATATTGTTGTTAACAGACACTGAAATAGTTGTTAATGTTGTAGTGATATTGTTGTTGATAGATACTGATATTGTTGTTAACACCTACTGATATTGTTGTTAACAGACATTGATATAGTTGTTAATGTTATACTGATATTGTTGTTAATAGACACTGATATAGCTGTTAATGTTGTACTGATATAATTGCCAACGACTGGTTTTGAAAAGCCAGTCGTTATAACTCAAAATAAAAATAAAATAGTGTGAGGGATATTGTTATATTTTGAAACCCAGTCGTTACACTGACTGGTATTTTGAAAAACCAATTGTTGTAACGACTGGGTTTCAATGATATTGATATGTTATATATATATATATATATATAAGAGATATATTGTTTAATTTATTAAATTTAATTAGGAACCCGTTTGGATGGGCTTTTAAAAAAAAGTACTTTTTTGTAGTGCTTTTTTTAAAGCTCCAAATTGGAGCTTTAAAAAAAAGCAGCATTTTAGCTTTTTTTTTGTGACTTTTGCTTTTTTTTTAAAAAAAAAAATCATTTAAACACATAAATTAATAAAAAAAGATTTTTTTTTGTATTAAAAAAGTGCTTTTTTTTTTTATCAAAAAAGCTCATCCAAACGGGCTCTAACTATATGAACATATGGTTAGATTTATTCTATTAACTATCGAAATTCTAGGCTACATACTAGGTGAAAGATGGAAGAGTAAATACCCTTTCTGGTCGCTGACAAAAAACACGGATCCCATTTTGGTCCCTTACAAAAAAATCGACCCTTATTCATCCTTTTTTAAGGACTAAAAATGACCTTTTGGAAATTTTTGAAGGATCAAAATGTCAACCAATAGACCCTTATTCGTCCTTTTTATGGAATAAAAAGGACCTTTTTTTGTAAGGGACCAAAATGGGGATCACGTTTTTTGTCAGGGACCAGAAATGGTATTTACTCAAGATGGAATATCACCTAAGAGGGGAGGTGAATTGGGTGATTTAAAAATTTATCACAACACTTTAGAGAACACACTCGTAAAACAAAGATGAACAGAGATGAAGAGTGGAAGATTGGACATGTAACATCCCATGTTTGAAATGTGGAAATTTTTTTTTTTTTCAAACAAACAATCAGAGTAGAGCAATAGAGCGAAAGAGTAATTGGATTCTTAGCCAAAACATCAACCATTGTGTAACATTGTAATGATTATAGTAATCCTAAGGTTTAGAAAGGAAATAACAGAAAGAAACAGAAAGCGATAAGATAGATAAATCTTCAGCTGCACGCCTACTCTGGGTACCTGCCTCGATCCACGAACCGTGGTCCTCCTGACCCTGAAGCTACATTATGCCGACAAAACATAAGCACAGAGAAATATGTAAAGCCCCATAGGGTAAATAACAACAACAGCCTGCACTATTCACCAATTCCACGATAAACACTCGTGTCCTCAGCGCTAGGAAAACATAACGGCATTCCAAACATAACCCGTTAAAACTGTCTGTATAACGGTCTACGACATATCCTTGACATATATGCATTTAAGAAGCACAAGATTAGTGTTACAGTACGCGTCCGTACCTTCGTTTGCGACGTTAGGTACCACCGGTGGAAAACGTACTTTTACGGAAAAACGTGAACTTCAAACAGCGGTTCATCGGACAGCGTAACGGCAGCAGAATCAGCGTTTCAGATATCCTATGAGAATAATGTCACTTCAATTAGTAATTTGACATTATAACTGGCATTTTAGGTAAAAATTACAATTTTGCCCCTATACCCCTACTTGGCGGAATTTCGCCAGCGCTTCGTTACTCTGACAAATTTTCTTCCCGAAATTTTGCCAGAACTTCGACGCCATTATGATTTTTCGAAAATAAAGACTAAAATAGCCCTCCCATATGATACCCAATCATACTTGAAATTTAAAGGCTATTCTAACAAATTCTACCCTTACTTTTAAAAGAACTGTGAAAACTTCAACTTTTCAGCGACTCGATCCCTACTATGTTTACACCTCTGCATATTTTTTCAACGCAAACAAGGCTCTAAAACATTTGTAGGAATCTTGTCACCTACTTTCTAAATCTAACTAACAATTCTACTAACTACTAAACTAAAAACTAAAGCCCGAAAGACTTACCCGTTGAAGACTTTCCGGACAATTCTACAGAGGAGCCATTTGCACAATTCCCCAGAGCTCCTTTCTCTTCTTTCTCAACCAAAAATTTCGGCCAAGAGAAGGAAGAAAAGGTGTGAGAATTATGAAGGAGGGGGGTATTTATAGGGTTTTGAAGGGACAAGGTGGGAATTTCCAAAATTGTTACTTTATGCCCGGTCCACTAGTTTTTCCCCGATCGGTACCCGATTCGCGTGATTTCGGAGAAATCTCAAAATTCTGGATTTACAACTCTGAAGACATGTTCTCACTTAGTAGAAATGTCCAAGTTAACCTAAATTTTGATTCCATATAGGCCTCCAATATTCTTGTTGAAGTTTTCTCGAAAACGTGTCCGAACACGTCCTGTCGAATTCGTTCGGGACTACCAAACTCTTGGAAATAATTCACTGATTCCAAATATGTTTAAATAAATTCAAACCCATTCCTAAATGTTGAGTTAGAATTTATTTTTCCTATTTCCAAAAATATGCCTATATGCATTTTTCCCTATTTTGTTTTATTAGGAAAAAGCACAAACGGCCTCGGAATTAACTTCCGGAAGAGGTCACTTGAAGGTAAAAACTCACTGATCAATATTTTACCTTGACCCTGGGATTCCTATTCCTAGATCTCTAGATAGGATCCGTTTCCTAATTTTAAAATTACTATTCACATATTTTACTTTAATTAATTATATTATTATTTTAATGTTGCAACTTGCCAACTTGTTTTCTATTTCATTTTTCATTTTTTTTTCTTTTTATTTGGCCCAAATTTCGGTTGGCCTTTTAATTATATTAATAAATATTTATTTTTTATTTAATTAATTATTTTATCATTTATTTATTTACTTTTTCCCAAAAATTCCACAAAAATCCCTAATTGGTCCATTCTTTTATTTAGGCTTAAAAATACCTAAACTCAATGATTTTTCATTGAAATTTCCAATTAATTAGTAAATACATTTTTACTAATATTCCACTAATTTTCACTAATTTTTGAGCTTCACATAATTATTCTTGAATTTCCTCTCGTTTATGCTTAAGTAATTAGTCCAATATTACTTAACTACTTCATTATCACTTGTTGATAATTTTCTTAATTACTATGCCTCATTACCTTCATACACTTGTATTAACATTAGTATTTTCATGCCTCTTGCATTATTCCATAAATTTTCTAAGTTAATTACCCTTTCTAGGGGCATTTTGGTCATTTTGGCACTTTGGCCCTTAAACTCCCTAATTTCTTACAGAAATTCTACTTAGAAAATAGACTGTATTTATACAAGACCGGAGATTGAAATTTCACTTATCAGAAATATCCAACTTTTATTTATAATATTCCAGATAAATATCCGGGTATTACAGGACGAAAGAAATTTATATTGGTTCGGTCCAAATCCTTGACCTATGTCCAGTCCCCAGACACTCTGGGATTTCACTATCTTAGAACTTGATTACACACTCTGTAACTTTTGAGTAATTCTCTCACTAGAACTTACTCTCTCTTACAAGTTGTAATTAAATAAACCCAATTTCAAAGGTTCCACAACCTTGAGATTCTTACAAGATGAATAAGATTGAAACTCTCTAAAAGAGCAAATAGATAAACACTGAAGATTATAAATATCCGAAGATATTGCTTAGGAGTTTGAAATAGTAAATGCTAAAACTTCGAATTGATTGCGTAGCGTTTCGGTGGTTGGAGAATTGAATGCTTCTGGCTTTTATAGATGTCTTCATTAATGACCGTTGAAGTCCTTAAGAGAGCCGTTGTGAGTAATGAATATAGCTGTTGAAAGACCGTTACTCGGACTCTTCACATTCTCCAAATGTTCGACGTTATCCTCTGTTGACATTCTTTGTTCCATTTGTCCGTTGAGACTTAGCAATGAATGTGAAATGGAAATGGTCGCACAACTCTATCTTTGCTCAGAGAGTTAATTGCCAAATCGGTGTTTCGTCTCTGCTTTACATTAAATGCTCTGACACATAATTGCTTTATTTCAATTTGGTGTTAATTCATCTTAAAATCATCTGAAACTCATTAACAAACTTATTAAACATAGTTAGGAATAATAATGAGTGATGATATGAAATAGATAAATCACACTTAGAGATTTAAGAAGTTCGGAGACAAAGATTTGTAGACAGAGATTAGATTGACTTGAGTTAAATTGATGTGGCTTGAGTCAAAGTTCATCTTCTTTCAAAAAGACGATTTGAAAGATAAAGCACAGACTCGAGTTAGTTGAGGTCTGCTCGAGTTTGGTCCCAAACTCGAGTCACCAAAACCATGCTCGAGTCAATCTTCTTTTGAAAATAAATGTCGAAGATGACTCTGTAAAGATATAACTCAAGGCATTGAAACTTGGCTCGAGTCCATGTCCAAACTCGAGTCTTATAAGATTGACTCGAGTTAGAAACCATTTTCATAAAAGGTTATCAAGAGACATTTTGAAAATGGTTTGAAAACTTCTCCTAACTCGAGTCACTAAGTGATGGCTCGAGTTAGCAAGATATTTTAGAATATAACGATTAAATCTCAAGCTCGAGTCACTGAGCTTTGACTCGAGTCCTTTAACCTTGAATTTGAAAAGTCTTTTAAATTCATAGAGATTTGACTGGAGTCACTGTTACACCCCTACCGGCCTCGCCCTTTTAGGTGGCGGGTTAGAGAGATTCTTTTTAAACTATTATCTTTCCTTGGTTATTAGTCCATTTTGATTATCTATCAGAGTATGTACAACAGAGCATATGACCGGTTTGGACGACTACTATACTGGTAAAAGTAAAACAAATAGAAAGTAAAAGTCCCCGAAGGGTTAAGGGTACAGTTATCCAAAATAAATACTAAGAAATATATAGTCATCCTTAAAATATAAGTACAAAATATAATAGGGCATTCCCTATTCTTCAATTGCACTGTAATGCCCTACCTTTCCAAAAAGGCTCTTCAAGCTTCAGGCACGACTCCTTGTAACTACAGAAGCTTTTGGAGTCCAACAATGGCCCCCAGAGTAACTGTCAATACTCACGTACCAAATGTGCAAAGTGTATGCATGCAACCATGTTATATATGAAAAACACAAGTAATATGTCAAATATACCACATATACAAACAGAAACATACCACAATAACCAACTACCACGTGCCGTTAGGCTGCCTTACCAAGGCAAGCCCCGAACTTACCAGAGTCACGACCCGTAGAGCCGCCTATACTAGGCTAGTCTCGGACCTATCAACTCGTACGCCACCAATCAAGGCCAACCTCGAACTGATCGTCCTCAGCGTTAGGAACACAATAGTTAGGGACTTGAACCCCAACATGCTCTGTATACATATTTTGCTAAAAACAACACGAACATACACATGGCAAGCCAAACATACATCAAACACATAAGACACTACTAGAAAAGTCATGTTTTGCGGCGGAACTTTTCCGTCGCAAAACATGCATTTTCTGTCGCAAAATGGTTTGCGGCGGAATTTGTGACGGAAAACAGTCCGTCGCAAAAATTCTCCTCGCAAACCATTTTTGCGACGGAACAAATCATTTTTCCGTCGCAAATATGGATTTTTGCGACGGCAGATCTTCACCCTCGCAAAATCCCAGATTTTGCGAGGGAATATATTTTCCCTCGCAAAATCCAGTTTTTTGCGAGGGGGAGATGATCCCTCGCAAAATTTTTGGATTTTGCGAGGGAACATGACGTCCTCGCAAAATCCAACATTTTGCGATGGATCTATTGTCCTCGCAAAATTTGGATTTTGCGAGGGAAATCATGTTCCTCGCAAATACCAAAAATTTGCGAGGATTAATTTCCCCAAAACGCCAAATTTTTGCGAGGATCATTTCTCCTCGCAAATTTTTCAGATTTTTGCGAGGGACAACTGTTCCCTCGTAAAAATCAGAATTTTGCGAGGAAAAGAGTTCCTCGCAAAAATCCGATTTAATTAAAAAAATAAATAAGCAGAAAAAAATATAAAAATTAGGAAATAAATAGATATATCATAAGAGTTTACAAATCAAAAAAAAAATATTACAAATTATAATGTTCTGGCCAAAATAAACCAAAAAGAAATCTAAACAAAGAAGATTCGATTTAGTTATCACCACCACGAGTTCCAGTACCCTTTTCCTTCAATAGGACTGGATAAGTGTCCGCATCTCAGTAAGCATCTCTCCTTGCTCCTTCATCTTCTCTTCTTGCTCCTTCATCTTCTCTTCTTGCTCCTTCACCTTCTCTTCTTGCTCCTTCACCTTCTCTTCTAACACCTTTACCCTCTTATCTTCTACAAAATCAACATTACAAAGTCAGTTTATTTTTTGTACTTCATTTAAATAGACGAGGGAATAATGGTTTGCAATTGATAGCAAAAGTATTACGTCTACTGCAGGAACACTTGTAACGGATATGCGCTTCATAGACGACTTCGATTCGCCGCGAGGCACCCATCCCGAAGACTCTCCCCTTCTTGTTAATCCCGCTTGCAGCCTGAATGAAGAGACTGTTGTTATCGGAATAAGAGGACGACGGGTCGTTCTCAATCTGTGAGTCTCTCTCCTGCGTCAGCTGGTGATAGTTGTCCTACAAACACAAAAATAGATCACAAATAAGCCATATGTAATGAAATAAATGTTACTGTTTGAAACAAATATTAAATCTAATTAATCTCTCACCGCGAATTGCTGGGACTTAGCGTTAATCCATCGCTTGCCACCGCCTTCAATCTCCCGGGAATGAGTCCGCTCAAAAGTGGTCCAAGAAATCAATTCGGAGGAACATCCCCGCACTCTATCTGCAAAAACAAATGAATAACCATTAATTAATTACTTCAAATTAAAAAATATTTAAAGCTAAAATAGAAAATAACGTATACTTACAATTCTCGCGTCGATGCTCACTAAATGGAATGCAGCCGCCAGCATATGATGGTCCATCCATATGGGCCCTATTTAATTTATTTTGTCCACTTTGCTTTATAAATTTCTCGTCCGTGGTCCATTTTTGAAATAATTGTTCTGCGACCTCAGGTTGAATCCAATTTTTCTTTCCCCTTTCCTTTCTCAATTTGTAAAATCTATCAGACAACCACTTGCTTCCCTTGAAGTTATAAGTCTTTTCAAATCGTCAAAATCATTAGGCAACCAGCTAAACTGTTTCTGAAAATCGATAATAAACAATTAGTTCTCCAAAGTATAAAAGTAGTTAATAAGTTTGCATTTTGATGAGAACAAATTAATAACCATAAATCAAAAACTTACCAAGAACTCATCGAACCAAGCGTCCCGATGATCCCGAGGAATCTCTCGTCCAAGTGGCCCAAGGATGATTGAAATTACGGAACATTTGTTCCCTAATGAAACTCTTCACCGTCTTACGCGGCTCAAACTCGAAAACAATGAAAATGATGCAAATATTATTATTATCATTCAAACTAAAGGTAAAAAATTATAACATTACTATTAACTTCACATGACTTACTCGGTGGTGCCGATAGGACGGATCCACGCTTCCCTGTTGCAGGATCCGTTGTTCCCCAGGCTGGTGTGCTGGAGGAACTAGCTTCCCCAACCTGACTCTGAGGCGATGCAGTGTGCTGAAGGAAGAAGTATTGAAAATGTTAGAACATAGATGCTTACAGAAAAAAAATATATATGTAAATCAGTTAGAAATTGTAAACTCAACCTGCTCTGCCCCTTGCTCCGGAGAGATAGGCACACCTCTACCGCCCATAACAGAGTCGGTAGTAGACGGTGAAGATGAAAAATAAAGTGGCGGCATCTCTGGGGAAAGGCGAACCCTCTCGCCTACGAGGGGGTAGATGAAGTCGGCCTACCCCCTCTCGATAGGGCGGGGCCGGCCCTACCACTACCACGTCCACTACCCGAACGCCTCCCGAATGCTCCATCTGTGAACACTTATAAATATTATATCAAAAATATATAAATATAAGAAAACTACTTAATACAACACCGACAAATGGATGAGAGTATCTAGTATAACAAATCGTCATAAACAAAAAAACTAACTCGAATCATTCGGATGATTCTTCTTCTTCGACCTCACCGCACACCTTCCTCTGGCGTCTCATAGTCGTCGAATTCCGATTCACTATCGGAATAGATTTCTTCCGCCTCATCGTCTGATTCGTCACTGTCAATATTGATAGGAATCAACTCTAACTCCGCGGTGGAATTAAAGAGATTGCTTGGTAGATCGTCCTCGGCAATAGTTACGGCACCTACATGTTCCACATCAGCTTGGAATGGTTCACCAAATCGTCATTTGTTTCTGACTCTTTCGACTTAGGTATAATATTCCGTGCTTTGGTTTTGATAACTCCCATCCACCCTTGGCGGGATGTGGGGTATGATGTATAATAAACTTGTTCTGTATGTTGAGCAAGAATGAAAGGGTCATAACTAACTGTATATCTCCTTGACCAGTGGATCTCAACATTACCATATTTGTCCACTTTTGTCCCACGCGGAGTGTTATCAAACCACTCACATTTAAATAGAGTCACCGACTTGTCCCACTTGTAATCCAGTTGAATTATGTCAATTAACTTCCCGTAGTAGTCGCCCTCGACCCCGTCAACTTGGCCACCTCGACAACATACACCGTAATTGCAACTTTCCGTATTCCCGTTCGCTTCAAAAGTTGCAAACCGATACCCATTGATTACATATTTTTTGATTCGGGTAATTGTTGTTGCAGATCCGTAAGACAAACTCCACGCAACATCCTGGGGAGCTGATTTGTTTTGCACGAAGCAGGATTGTAACCAATTAGGAAACTCAACCTTCATGAATTGATCAATATCGAAATCCGACATCAAAGGATTTGTTGATCGGACACAATTAGAGAAGTGTCTCGTAACAAAAAATGAAATTAATACTTTAATACTTACCGTAATAAGAAACAAAAGAGGAAATCTTACTTTAAGAACGGGTCGGCCTCTTCACAGCTTGTTTAGAATGTACCACTCTGCTACTTTCTTATCAATTCCTTCCGAGTTGAGCTACAATGTTTTCCCACGACTCGGCGGGGTAATTGAATATTGATATCGACCACTCGGTACACCACCATCATCGTTGCGAGGTACCCTCTCCATCTTGATATAACTTCAGGTGGATAATAGTATGAGCCAAATTTAGTGGTCTCTTCAACTAGAAACGCTTCAAAGAATAGATCCTTCAACGTACCTTGGATTTTTTATCTTGCACTTAAGTGTGCGCAAAAACCTACAGTTGAAAATCAAAGGACATTTATAACCTATACCACAATGTGGTTCATTTAATCACAGACAAAAGAGATATATATATATATATATATATATATATATATATATTACCTTTCAAACGGATACATCCATCTATATTGTTGCGGACCTCCTACCCTTGCTTCGTAGGCCAAGTGCATAGGCAAATGTTCCATTGAGTCAAAGAAGCTAGGAGGAAACACCATCTCTAACTTGCATAGCATTATTGGCACGCTCTCCTCCACCGCCGTAACTTATCAACATTAAGCTTAGAAGCACAAATTTCTCTAAAGAATAAGGAAAATTCTGTCAGAATAGTCCATATATGATTCGGTAGTGCTTTGAAAGCCCACGGCAACAATCTCTGAAAGAAAACATGACAATCATGACTCTTCATCCCGAACAATTTTGCCTCATTCATGTCGACACATCTTGAAAAGTTGGATGCATATCCGTCCGGAGTTTCACACCTTTAACCCATCGCAACAATTGTACATTCTCGCTCTTTGTTCAATGCGTACGGCGCTCTAGGTTTTGAAGTACGGCCCGTGGCATTCTCCACCAAATGCAAAGCAGGCCTTCTGCAAATCGCTTCTATGTCACGTCTTGCGTTAACTGTATCCTTCGTCTTACCCTTGGTGTCCATTACGGTGTACAAAATATTGCAAAACACATTCCTCTCAATGTGCATGACATCGAGGTTGTGTCTTAACAATTGATCTTTCCAATATGGTAGCTCCCAAAAGATGCTGCGTTTGTTCCAATGATGCTGAACGCCATATCCCTCAGGTTCGCTAGAACCAGCCCCTCTTCAACACTTTGAATGTGCTTGACCCTGTCCCATATTTCTTGGCCACTTAAACGACGAGGTTGATCTGACTGTTCAACCACATTCCGCTTGAAGTCTTTTCTGTTTCTCCTAAGAGAATGATCGGGGGGCAAGAATCGCCGATGCTTGTCAAACCAACAGACCTTGTGACTGTATTGCAAGCTAAACCCCACATTCTGTTCGAGACATACCAGACATGCAAGCTTCCCTGACGTTTTCCAGCCACTCAACATCCCATATGCAGGGAAATCATTTATCGTCCACATTAAGGCAGCCCGCATGGTGAAATTTTGGCTCAATGATACATCGTACGCAAGAACCCCTTCACTCCACAACATATTCAACTCGTCTATCAAAGGCCTGAGATATACATCTATTTTCTTTTTTGGGTTGGATGGCCCAGGATTAATGCGTTTAGGAACAAAAACTCTCTTCTCATGCACATGGAAGGTGGGAGGTTGTATGGAGTCACAATCACAGCCAACAAGAATAAGTCTGTTTGTGGTGATGCATACAATCTCTGAAGTCTGGGCACGAGAGGAAAGTACCACATCTTGCTTAATGCTTGACGAGTTGTTTTCCTTCCATTCCTCACAACTTTGTATCTATCACGTTCACAGAATTTACAAGTAGTCCGCTCAGCATCATCCTTGTAATAGAGCATACATCCTTTAGGGCAGCAATGGATTTTTTCACATCCGAGCCCAAGCTCTTTCACATTTTTCTTTGCTTGGTAAAAATCTTTTGGTAAATTATTGTTATTGGGAGCAACCTTACTCATGATCTGCATCATTTCATTGTAATTCTTCGACTCATGTGGTGATCGGTCTTCAAGCTTAGTGTTGCTAGGGTAGCCGATAGCGATGAATATTCACTATTTTCAATGTGTTCACAACCTTCCCATAAAGGACGTTGCGCATCTTGAAGCATTTTATAGAACCTAGCGGCTTCTGGATTAGGATCCTCTCCCATGTACGATGGTTGAGTATGTGCACCGGTCTCCTCTCCCATGTATGACGGGTCAAAATGAGTAACGGGATCAAAGTATTGCCCAATCGACGGTCCCGCGGCATCCATCACCAATTGTTCATATTGATTAAGGTTCTCTCGATGAGTATTGTCTCCGTAATAACCACTCGCCGTCATCGGACTTCCCCATGAAATTCCCAACATTCATAATTCGCCATGAATCCTTTTTACACAAATGGATTTTGACCGTGCTTGGATCATGAAATTGCAAACACCTACATTTCACACACGGACAACTAATCGAGGTACTTGAATTAGTGGTGTGCGCCAAACCAAATTGGATGAACTCTTCCAAACCCTCTAAGAATACACGAGTAAGTTGTCTTTTCTGAGTTAGACGATTGTACATCCAACTCCTATCACGATCGCCTTCCATACTTCCCCAACCCAACCCTACACAAAGACTTTTGGAACATAATACAGTGGTACTAACTAATTCAGCTACCAACCTAAGTGGCAAATACATTTGGCTACTTATACCAACCAATTGTCACTTATTCAAGAAAGTGGCAAACAAACACATGCAGTGAATAAAGAGCAGATGGCAGCAAGCAACCAGAGAATGAGGATAGTACACTAGAAGAAGGGGACATGCATGTGGAGGGGCATGAATAATTCAGTCAACTACAAACGAAAATTAAATTGTCCGAAAAAGTTCACCAATACTATATTACTAACCATTGATCAGCATTATATTAAAAAAGAAAAAAAGTCGACTCTAATATTTTCACAATGGCCATGGCAACAATATTCAAAGTTCAAGAATTTACCTTCTAAGAAAGGATAAAGAAATCTCTATAAGAAATTCGTGTTAATCCTAAATTTAATTTTATAGGAGTACTCTTCAAAGTGTAAGGTCAAATTAAATGAAAATTCATTTTTCACAGTTGTATTAGATATAATTGAAGGCATGGTTTTTGTGCATTGACGAGCCGGAGGATTGAGCTATATAATTTAGGACTTCAAGTTGGCCTAAAAAAGGACTCGCGCAAATAGTATATAAATTATAAATTGCATTTATATTGATATAAATAAATATTTATAATTAGTAGATCGAGATATATATATATATATATATATATATATATATATATATATATATCTTAAACATCTCTCCGTATATTTAGTTCTATATATGACACCCCCAGCCACAATTATATACTCTCTCTGGTCCAATATATATCTTAAACATCTCTCCGTATATTTAGTTCTATATATGACACCCCCAGCCACAATTATATACTCTCTCTGGTCCAATATATAGGAATTGGATGGCTAATTAGTAATAAATATTTAAGAAACATTAGTTAACTTAGTCATTTACATGGAAAACTACTTTCTTAATGAAAGACCTCTTAACATGTGCAATGTGAGAGTTCAGAGGAAAATTATAAATTTTGAAGACAAAATGCATTGGTGTTTTATATTTAGAATAAAAACAAACTCATCTGCTAATTCTTAAATTTAGCATTGGATTGAGTATCTGAGTGTTCAAGTGTGTGCATTATGTTGCATATATTGTACAGAAGTATGATCTATATATTTCATTCGTTTACCAAACACTTTTGTTATTGATTTATATCAACTTTTTATTTATAAAAAATTCAGTATATCACTCTTCTTCTTATTAGTTAAATTATCTGGAATAATTCATAGGCTACAGCAGAAGAAAGGGCAAAATAATACCAGAATCACAGGCTACAGCTTGGGCAAAATAAAAGGAGCTAAACTAACATAAGAAACAGAATCACAGGCTACAGCTTGGGCAAAATAAATCCACAGCTTGAAAACAATTAGAAACAGAATCGCAATCACCTAAACCAGATCGAGCTCGGCAACTTGGGTAAAATAAATTCTCGCCTTGACAAAAACAAACAAAGATTCGTTGATTTGAGAGAAAATAACCTGAGAATGCTCTGGATTCGCAGTTCGTTGGAGTAGATCGAAAGGGCAGAAGGGAAGTGATCCTCGGTGGGGACTGAGGTTGCTTCGACGGTGGATGGCAGATCAGATTCGGGAATCGCGAGTGGCCGGAGTGGGTGAGGTGAAGCCGCCGGCGAGGGTGGAACGAGAGTGGGGAATCGAGTCAGGGAAGAAGAAGCAGAAGTCGAAGGTCTCGTCTCTCTTCGGTCCGAAGTCGCGGCGCACCCCCTCTGTTTTGTCTCTCAATTCTCGTTTCAGCCGCCCCCCACGTATCAGGTCCTCCCTTTTTTTTTTATTCAATTCTGACCTAATGTCAAAACGCATAGTTTAAGTAGGGACCTAAGTGCAACTTTTGAAAGTATTTCTAGAGGGACTAAAGTGAGAAGTTGCAAATATTTTCGGGGCATAACTGAAATTTCTGAAATATCTGGGTCCTTTTCTGTAATTGTTCTCTGACCCTTTTCTTCTTTGATTTCAACTTTTTAAATCACTTGGTTATGTGGTTCTGCTTCTTCCCCCATGTCCCGTGTTCGAACCGAGCAGCACATACAATTTGGAATTTTTTTTCATATCAGTTTTAACAATAAGAATGAACAAAATATTTAAATCAGGCATGGAGAATCGAACTCGGATGTTGCACTGTGCACTTCAAAAGCCCCACCAACTTAGCTAATGTTTCAAATTGGTGAGTGTTGACAACAAAAAACTAAAAACAAATACTTGTTTGGTCAACTTTTTTCAAAACATATAATTTTAATATTTGGCCAATTTAGATCATTTTTTTCCTTTTTAAGTTTCATCTTAATCTTAAAGTAGTTTTACACACTGATTTATATTAAAGAATTAAAAAATTGAAATTGAAATATAAACTAAATTACTATCTAAAATCTCACATTTTAGTGTTAAGGAAAATTATTCTGGTTTAGGTTAATATTCGCAGATCGCGGTTTGCAGGCTAGAGCTTGGAGGCGGAAATGAGAAGGAGGTTTTTTTTTTTTAATTCCTTTCCATGGTTCAGGTTAATGTACAATACAAAAGGTTTAATTAAAAAAAACAAAAATATAAAGTGACAGTTTGATTTATATAATTAGGATAATCTTGAAAAGGGAAAATCCCATATAAAGCCATTTAAAATAAGAAATTTCTAAATCAAGTTGGTAAATTCAAAAATCTCTAATTAAGACATTAACCCAATTTAAGATTTTAAAATGTGGGCAAAATGACTTTGATGCCCTCTCTTCTCTCTTCTCTCCTCTCATTAAAGAGTTTTATTTACTTTATAACTTAGATTTTCCAATATATATATCAACATTTAAATTTAACAAAAAAAAAATATGATTCATCTATAGTTTATATATATTAACTACAATAGTAAGAGAAAAATCGTACAACAATGGGTTCATTTTAATCTCACGAACTATTTTATTTTCAAAAAAATTATAATATATGTCCATATAATTTTTTTAATAAATATAGTAAGTATATATTTTACTATATTTGTTTCATATAAGTTTTTTTTCTTCTCAAGTTCTATGTTGCAATATGTAAATAGTTTTATCAAATTTTAAGTACATTTAATATCTTTTATCTAATGTATCCTTAGAAGTATATCAAATTTACGAGCCTCGATTAGAAAAAATAATTAATATTAATGATCTGTATTAAAGAATGAAAAAACTTAAAACATTGAAATCTTAACTAAATTATTAAAAAAATAAAACGTGTTAGAGAAAATTATTTAGAGTTTAGTTTAGATTAATGTTGGCAAAAGTGACTTCTATTTTAATTGATTTTTGCAAACTAAACAGGTTAGGTTATGCATTCCATTTTAGTCGTCTCAGCTCATAAAAATAATTATATTAATTTTTTAAAGAAAAATCACATTGAATTATTTATTTTTATTTTGTATCATTCGTATAGTTAATTGATTTTTCAATTAAATCATTTAATTGTGTTAGCTACTTTTTTTGTTTTTTTCCCTTGAATTATTCTCAATGATTGTAAAATTGATTTTGAATTTTTACTCATTTTTGCGAGGGAACGTTTTTTCCCTCGCAAAAATGAGTAATTTTGCGAGGGAAATTTGCTTCCCTCGCAAAATTCACTCAATTTTGCGAGGGAAAAAATGTTCCCTCGCAAAAATGAGTACTTTTGCGAGGAAGGTTGGTGCCCTCGCAAAATTTAGTGAATTTTTGCGAGGGAACAACGTTCCTCGCAAAATTACTCATGTTTGCGAGGAACTTTTTTCCCTCGCAAAATTCACTTCTTTTTGCGAGGGAAGTAAAAAATCCCTCGCAAAGTTTATAAATTTTGCGAGGAAAACAAAGTCCCTCGCAAATTTTGTTCAATTTGCGAGGGAAGTCTCTTTCCCTCGCAAATTAACCTTAACTTGCGAGGGAAAAATATTTCCCTCGCAAAATGACCCAAATTTGCGAGGGAATTTTTTCCCTCGCAAATTCCGCCGCAAATATCGCTTTTTCCAGTAGTGAGAGTACTTGAGTAAAGCAGTTACTACCTGTGGGGTTTACTTTGCCTTAATATTTTATCGTGCCTGGTAGCTTTCCCAAGTATGTGTTAACCCTAAATAACACCAAAATACCTTATTTTTAGTATTTCCAAAAATACCCTTGCATTTTTTAGCAGAACCGAGCCTTATTCAAAATTTCCAGAAAACCCAGTATTTTTGGCCCAACTTCAAACATTTTTAATAAATTCCAAAAAAATCCAATAGACACGAAATCAGTGGCATCTGAATTATTAGGATGTATAGTTTTGATAAAAATATCCCTAGAGGTCAAAAACATATTCATAAATTTATCACTTGAAAATACTGTTCACTGGTCCAGAACCGGGTTTCAGATTCTG
The DNA here is from genome assembly GCA_025563575.1 of Acacia pycnantha. NCBI lineage: Eukaryota > Viridiplantae > Streptophyta > Magnoliopsida > Fabales > Fabaceae > Acacia > Acacia pycnantha. The sequence continues at coordinate 3,162,064 of JAMWYP010000055.1, read as the reverse complement.
AGCCACTTTTTGAAATTTATTTCTCTCGGTTGGAACCTTGAAAAATTACAAAATATTATATAAAAATGAATCCCCAGATGTCTAATTTATACATGTAAAATTTCAGCTCAAACAGACTTCATTTAATATTTTAAAATCTGGGTTGAAGCTTCGCTACCCAGATTTCCTAGAACTGGCAGCAAGCTTCCCCTTTAGTGTTTTCGGTGTCTCCTTTAGTGTTTTCGGTATTTTTGAGTTCGAACACTTAAACCATGGCTTAACCCCATAAAAAAGAACATTCCAGACTCATTAGAACCCTCAAAAACACCAAATCAAACCACAACACCAAGCCCTAACACCAAGGACGAAAATCTCAACTTAAACTTCAAAGAGTTGAGTTTTCGGTGTTTACTTGAAATCGAAGATCGGCTTAGTGATTTGGCTTCTTCTCTAAGTGTGGGAGACTTGGCTGGACCTCTTCTTGTTTCTGCTGGGCACGCCTATGGGCAGCCAAAAATGATAAGTTTATGTCCTTATAAAATAACTAGGATAATATGGATGCTTTAATTATCTGGTGTATACTTTTGCCCATTAGTTAATAAATTAGATCAGGCTTTTTGACTTATCCTCCAAGAAATTCCAGAGAATTTTAAGGGAATCCAGAACAGGGACATGTGGCGCATCCCCGTCTAAAGTGGCAGATTTTTACTTTTCATTTTGGTGAAAATTACCTACTTTGCCCTGGAATTTGTGTAAATTACCAGTTTTGGCTCGGAACTCCTTTATTTTCTCTTTATTTTTCCCAAAGCACTCTAGATAATTCCAAGGGGCTAGGTGGCGCCATCTTGGGCCCACAAATCGGCTCCCTTTGACTTTTATTTAATTTTCTCGATTATCTGATTTATCCTTTCATCCACCGGTCCTTGTAATGCACCGCTGGTTAAAATATAATGGTGCTTCCTTTTGCACTTTTCTTCAACTTTTCAGATATTTTCCCCTGTTTGGACATACTTTTGTGGTGCCACTCTGCTTTCTCATGTGGCCCCACATTTGTCTCACTCAGTCCAAAAAGAGGGCCCTAACTGGTCCTTATCAGTCCTCTTTTCATCAGTTAACATCCTGTAGGACCCATATTTTGTGTATGGGCCCGAGTATGGATAAAATCATCTGATTTCTCTCTCTCTCTCTCTCTCTCTCTCTCTCTCTCCTGGGTGGACGAAATTCAATGCTTAAGGGGTAAGGATTTGACTTTTCTACCCCTATAATCATTACTTACTTTCTTCTTATTAACCCCGCAGTGACACGTGTCCTCCAGTAGTGATTACACTGACTTTATATCTTCAAACACACATGAAAACCTCACCTGATCAGGAAATGTCATGTGCACACTTATTTTAACACATTTTTGCTCAGCTAATTGTCCTATACCTTAGGGCATAGCTTAATATCATTTTTACCAACTGGTAAACATTGTATTGGTCCTCTGTGTCTCTTTTCCATTGGCACTTTTAATTTCATGGCTTGTACATACTAGGTCCATTGACCTGTAAAGACGAGTTATTTAGTCCCTAAAAAGCTTCCTATCTCTCAACATTCTTGCGACTTTTCTCGAACTGGGCTTAGCCGTTTGCCTACTATAGACTTATTCTCAGTTCTCAGAGTCCAAAATTCAAGATATTATAATCACCAGGCATTGACTCGAGTTCACATCGTGGCTCGAGAGTCACTAATGTATGGCTCGAGTCAAGAAGGCATTCTGGCTCAAGTCATACAAGTCATGGCTTGAGTTTGACAACCCAAACTCGAGTCAATTTGACAGCAAATGTAACAATATGTTGTGAATCAATTTTGGTCAAGATAAAAACATTTTTGGCTTGAATCAGAGACCATACTAAGTTTACAATTTCCAATTATCATCAAAACATATAGAGAACTAACACTAGGAAATAACTATAAATAGGGGATAAAATCATTTATATATCTATATAAGAGATATATTGTTTAACTTATTAATTTGATTAGGAACTGGTTTTATTTTTTATATATAAAATGAAAATACGGTGTGTGTGTGTGTGTGTGTGAAAAAGATATATTATTTAATTTATTAAATTTGTTTACTTTAAGTAATAACGACTGGTTTTTTCAGAACCAGTCGTTGAGTTATAACGACTAGTTTTTCAAAACCATTCGTTAAAACTCAAATTTTTTCAGATATTTCAGCTTCAATCTCGTGCCTTCGACATTTGCAAGTGACAATGGAGGTGAGAACACAGGTTGTCGGCGACTAAGGTGAAGGGAGTGAAAGATGAACATCTGATCTCTCCTTTCTGGTTCTGTTGCGCTCCAATCTTTCTCAGGTCTGTTAGAGGAAGAAGGAGAGGGTGAAGATGAAGACATTCCTTTTTCATTTTTAATCCCAGGGGTATCAACGTCATTTCACTTTACATTCACATGTCAGAAAAGGACCTAGGGCCTTTTTTGACATGTGAATATAAATTTGGGCATTTTTTGATCTTTTGTTGTTTGATTGGGCCTTCATATGGATTTTCCCAATATTTTAAAGAGTGACTCCTCTAATCCTATTTAGAAATCGTTTTCAGTATGTTTCACAAAGACTTTAAAAAACCCATATATCAAAGTAAGGACATCATTGTCTTTTTAACTTTAAAACTTAATTTCATTTTAGTCCATATGATGCAGTAAATTTCAGAATTCTTTGGGAGTTAACTAAAACAAACTTGCTAGGGGTTAAATGGAATTTTCCCAATCAACTAATCATAGCTTCGAAAAGTAAAATTAAACAGACACTTTTTTGTTTTTTACTGTTTTGGCATCAAAACAAAAAATTAAAGATACAATCAGTGTGACTTTGAGGATTAAAAGGTGAAGCAGACTCAGACTTTAATAAAGCAGACCCTTAACTCATTCAAGTAAGCAAACACCGTTAACAATTTTGCTGACAAGTAAACCACACTAATGTGGATGGAGAAAGGTTGGGTGGAAAGAGAAAAGTAGGACCCACCTGAACAAGATGGCCATGTGAAGTTGTGAAGTGAAGAGAGAGTGAGGGCTAGCCCCTGAATAATCCAAACAGCTCAGACTTCTTCCATGTCTCTGGTCTCCCCTACCACCATTAGCGTCACCAAGCTTAGCCCCAGAAATCATCCAAACTGTTAGAATAGGTTATTTGAATATGTTGTTTGTATAATTTGGGCTTGTATAGTTTGGGCCTGTACATATAGTCCTGGCCCATTTAGTGTTTGTATGTACATACTATTTTCTATAAATAAGAGAAGGACCAGTCAATTCTGGTTGGCTTGGTAACTTGTTCACTTTCTATGGGTGGAATGTTAATTAGTTTTCATGGTATCATAAGCCAGGTTATTTTTCTTTTCACCCAAATTTTGTACAAGAAGAGTTCTTTATAGCATATTTGTACAAGAAGAGTGCTTTACCAGCCCATATTCAAGAACCATACACGATTGCTGGCCCACTTTTCAAGACCCACCCACTCTTCAAGAATCCGCCCCAGATCCAGGCAGAACCCATTCGCCCGCTTGGTGCTCGATCCAGAACCACTTCGCTCGTGAGACTCGACTCTGGTTCTTTCTTGCTACAAACTCGATCCAGAACCAATTCGTCCTTGCGAATCGACTCTGGTTCTTTCTTGTTTTTTTCCGACGTCGATGTGGTTCCGTCGGCTCTGTGGTTGTTCTGGTTCTCTTTTGTGCTGCCGATCTCGATGTGGTTCCGTCGAGATCGTTCTTTGCTAAATTCCGAACAGAAATTTTCAAAGGACTCCGCCGCTGCCATTCTTACCGATTTTGGTGGATGAAACGTTCTTGTTCACTCTGTGGCTGTCTCTGTCGTGATTGGTTGTCGTTCGAAGGTTTCCCACGATCTGAGGTATTTGTTGCTTTGGTGGTTGTCGTTCGTGTGTGTTTCTTTTGTTGCCTCCATTCTGAGGCTAGCAGGGCTGTTCCCTGATTTTTTTTGGATTTCGGTTGATTGCCTGTATTGCATTCCTGTGTTTTTTTTGTTGCCTCCATTCTGAGGCTAGCAGGGCTGTTCCCTGATTTTGTAGATTTTTCGATTGGTAAGGTTTCCTTGGTCAACTGGTTGTATTGGATTCCTGTGTTTCCTTTTTTTTGTTGCTGCCTCCATTCTGAGGCTAGCAGGGCTGTTCCCTGATTTTTCTTGTAGCACTTCTGTCACTCATTGTATTTTCGAATTGATACATGTTGATACTTGGGGACCTTATAGAGTACCCACATATTCAGGTCATAGATACTTTCTTGCTATTGTTGATGACTTCTCTAAATGTACCTGGATCTTTTTGATGCGAAATAAACATGAAAGTGCTTCTTGTCTCAAAAATTTTTTTGCATATGCTCATAATCAATTCTCTAGCAATGTTAAAAAGGTTCGAAGTGATAATGGCCTTGAGTTTGTAAATAGTGAGCTTGCTGATTTTTTTCGTAATAAGGGTATTCTGCATGAAACAACTTGTCCATACACACCCCAACAAAATGGTGTAGTGGAGCGAAAACATAGACACCTTTTGAATGTCGCTCGTAGTCTCATTATGTCCTCTCATGTGCCAATCCGATTTTGGGGAGAAAGCATTAAAACAGCTGCTTTTTTAATTAATCGCACTCCCTCAAAACTGTTGAATTATAAAACTCCTTATGAAATGTTGTACAATAAACAGCCTGATCTCTCTCACCTTAAAGTTTTTGGCTGTTTAGCTTTTATGACACTCCAAAACAATACTGACAAATTTCAGCCACGTTCTGATGCTTGCATTTTTTTGGGCTATCCACCTAATCAAAAGGGTTATTTGCTATATAATTTGCTTAAACGGACTGCCAACGTTAGTAAAGATTACAAGGATTATTTGTTAAACACTGATAAGCTCATTGAGCCTTCTACTTTTCATGAGGCATCTAAGGATCCCAAGTGGATGAAGGCCATGCATGAGGAAATGGCCGCCTTAGAAAATAATCAGACATGGGACATTGTGTCCCTTCCCAAAGGCAAACGGGCTATTGGTTGTAAATGGGTCTTTAAAATTAAATATGATTCTTCTGGTAAAATTGAAAGGTATAAGGCAAGGTTAGTGGCTAAGGGATACAGTCAACAAGAAGGGATTGATTATTTTGAGACCTTCTCCCCGGTTGTTAAAATGGTAACAGTAAGGACCATCCTCACTCTTGCATCAATGCATGGTTGGCATCTTTTTCAAATGGATGTCAACAATGCGTTTTTGCAAGGTGACTTAGATGAAGAGGTGTACATGCGCATCCCACAAGGATTTGATCTTTTTGGTGAAAATAAAGTTTGTAAACTTCGCAAATCCTTGTATGGGTTGAAGCAAGCATCTAGGCAATGGAATGTGAAACTTACTAATGCATTGATTCAAGGGGGGTTTAGGCAAAGCAAGTATGACTATTCTTTGTTCATTAAATCGGATGATTATGGAATAACCCTCGTTTTGGCATATGTAGACGATTTGGTTATTACAGGAGACAATATGTAGGGAATCGAGGATGTTAAAGCTTATCTGCACCGTCAATTCAAAATCAAGGATCTAGGGCATTTGAGATATTTTCTTGGGTTGGAGTTGGCTCGTTCTGAGAAGGGAATAGTGCTCAGTCAACGAAAATATACACTTGATCTCATTAGTGATATGGGGTTGAGTGGGGCAAAGCCACTATCCATTCCCATGGAAAGGAGCACCCGGTTGAGTTTAGAAGGACATGTGAGACCTGATACGAGCAAGTGTGCTCGTAAGAAACAGAAGCGAAGACGCAAAGTTGATCCCTTGTTGTTGGATCCGGCGGTTTATCGTCGTTTGATTGGTAGGTTATGTTATCTTACTAATACTCGACCTGATATTAGCTATGTTGTGCAGACTTTGAGTCAATTTATGAGTGCTCCGAGGAAGTCACACATGGCGGCTGCGGTTCGTGTTGTAAGATATCTCAAGAGTAGCCCGGGACTTGGGATTCTTCTCTCTTCGCCACAAAAGTTTAGTGTGGAGTGCTATGTAGATTCAGATTGGGCAGCATGTCATGACACTAGGAGATCGGTTACAGGATACGCCATTAAGTTGGGAGAGTCATTGGTGTGTTGGAAATCAAAGAAACAACATACTGTCTCAAGTCATCACCGAAGCCGAGTATAGGGCACTTGGAACAGGGTGTCAGAAATAGTGTGGCTTACCAGACTATTGAGTGATCTCGGTGTAAAGGGCTTGGAACCAGTTAAGGTTCATTGTGATAGTCAGGCGGCGATTTACATTGCTACGAATCCTGTATTTCATGAACGTACGAAGCATATCGAGATCGATTGTCACTTCGTGCGTGAAAAACTGCAAGAGGGTATTATTGATTTGCTGCATGTAGCTTCGAAAAATCAGTTGGCAGATGTATTGACAAAGCCGCTTGGTAAAGAAGGGCATGACACTTGTGTTCGCAAGTTGGGCACTACAAATTTGTTTAGTCCACCACTTGAAGGGGGGTGTTAGAATAGGTTATTTGAATATGTTGTTTGTATAATTTGGGCTTGTATAGTTTGGGCCTGTACATATAGTCCTGGCCCATTTAGTGTTTGTATGTACATACTATTTTCTATAAATAAGAGAAGGACCAGTCAATTCTGGTTGGCTTGGTAACTTGTTCACTTTCTATGGGTGGAATGTTAATTAGTTTTCACAAACAAACACCGGAATAAAACTAAAAATCTATTAAAACTATGAAAACACCTCTCATTTATGGACACTTTAAATCTGGAACCTTATTTCAGCATCCATGTTTTAGAGATGGGATTGATCAACAAAGTTTCTCTCAGTCCCTACCTCTCTCCCTCTCTGTATTATTTGGTGAATACAGCAGCCGAGTCAAAAAACATGTTAGAGCATAAGATATTTTCTGTTTTATATGTGTGTACGTGTATGGCTTATATGTATTTCATTGTAAAGCACATATGTAATTGTCTTGGTACTGTGCCATATCAGTATATAATATACAAAGCCTGAGCCCAATGAATAGGGCATTGAATATTCTCACCCTAATTTCAAACTTGGTATCAGAAGGTCTTTACGAAGTCGATCTCATCAGCCGCCACTGACCCAAATTGCAACTGGTTTTATTGATCATCATTTCTCTTCTGGTTCCAATGAGTGTGGTTCCACTATTGATTTAGTCTTTACTGAGTGCTCCTGCATCTTCTTTGCGAGAGCAAATGCCTACTGCTACTTATCACCTCCTGTGTCTCCATCTGTAGATCGAACAATAAATGCCTCTGATTCATTAGTGCCACGTGGTATCTTATTTGCAGAACCTTTAACGGACAATTTTCAAACGGTAATATTATCCATTTCTTTTTGGGTGCAATGGTAATATTATCGTTTTTTTTTTTTTTTGGTAATGGTAATATTATCGTTTTTTTTTTATATAAAAATTTTAGGAAAGGGGTAAGGCTCACCCACAATCCAAGGGCAGGGCGCTTGGAGCCCAGTCCACAGGGCATACTGGACAGAGAGTACACATGCATCCACCTCTACCAACATTTCCACTGCTTCCTAGACTCCTAGGATGCCTCCCCCAGTGCCTTGACCAACGCAGGGATCGAACCCCCTCCCTTGAAGTGAGGAAGTCCGACCCCTTGCCAGTTGAACCCAAGGACGAAGGGTGGTAATATTATCGTTAGATAACATGACTGAAGCAAACTCTTCTGGGCCTCAAATTTCTGGGTCACAAGCCACTCTCAAGGAGCCCACAAACTCTCAACCCACTAATACTCATGTTATGATAACATGGTCAAAGGTAGGAGTTAACCCAAGTATCCTTTTATTGGACTTCTTTCATCTGAAGATCCAACATCATTATCACGTGTTTATGAACCTATGACTATCAAGGAAGCATTGTCTTCTTCCCACTGGTTTTAAGCCATGAAGGATAAGTTTGAAGCACTTTAAAGAAATAAAACGTGGATTTTAGTTCCATATAATGGCACTACAAAATTGTTAGATTGTAAATGGATGTTCAAGACCAAATTTAAGGCTGACGGTTCTGTTTTAAAACACAAAGCCTGGTTAATTGCAAGGGGTTTCAACAAGCTACTGGAATTGATAATGGAGAAACTTTTAGGCCATAGTTGTCAAACCAACTACTATATATATGCATTATTGTTCTTACAATTGCAGTCTCCTTCAATTGGGAAGTAAGGCAGCTTGATGTCACTACTACAAAAAAGTGATACAACGTCCTATTTTTTGTACCTTTAACGTCCTTTTTCCGCGAGACGCGTATCTGGGGGGCGCCGTAGGCAAAACTTACGGCGTCCTATTTTTTAATTAGACGCCTTAAATTCGGACTTAAAACGTCTAATTATTGAAATATGACGTCTTAAATGTGGCACAATTGCCCATTCAAGGCGTAACTTACGGAGTCTAATTCTAAGAATTAGACTCCGTAAGTGGAACTTAAGGCGTCTAATTATCAGAATTAGACGCCGTAAGTTCAACTTACGGAGTCTAATTATCAGAATTAGACGCCGTAAGTTGAACTTACGGAGTCTAATTATCAAAATTAGACGTCGTAAGTGTTTTTTTTTTAATATTTTGTTTCGTATATTCATTGCCCACCATCCTTTACAAAAACCTTCTTACATATCAATAAGCAACAATCATTTTTACATATGCAAGCAACAACACCACAATCACCACAATGTGATAAAATAAACAACACCCCTATGTGCTAAAAAGTTAGCTCAACTAACCTTATATTTTTGGCTTGAAAGTGTAACAACAAAGTGTAAGACAGAAACAAAGTTGGACATAACTAAAGTACCACATGCATGTATATATAACAAGAGATAGCAAAGTAGTAACAACAAAGTGTAAGTGGCTAACTTCAAATCATCTTAATCAATTTGTTCTAACTAATTCAAGTGGTAACTACTACAACTTTTATGTACAACAATCACCACAAAGTTTCAAAAAGTTGTCTAGTTACCTCCTACTAATTAAGCAATATAAAGACTAACTTCATTCATCTATGTGTTGAAGACGAAGATGTCTAGCCAACAAGTTTCGAATCAAATCGATATCTTCCTCCGAGTAGGCATCCTCAATACCAAAAATCTGTAAAATGGAAAACAGGTATAAGATAAATCAAAACATGAAATCCAGAAAAAATTCCCAACAAAGCAGATCATGCAAAAATTCCCAATGAATAATTGCAGGAAAGAAACTCTGCTGCAAGCATTCTTCAATCAAGATGTAATTTTTTATAAAACCGATAAAACCTTGTTACATCTATCTTAAAAAACACATACCTAGACACATATATATGTCACTATAAGAAAACTAGAAGTTTGTGAAAAAAAATAGTAAAGATACACTAGACATCATATCTACAAACAATTAATGATTTACCTAATAGCATTTCCTCACAGCGATAATCAATTGATCTATAGAGGTCAAGCCTTCGCATTGAAAGGAAAAAACAAATGAACTCATAGTGAAGTCAATTAATGATGATGATTCTCAAATTTTTAATTCAATGAAGTAGCATAATTTATTAGCAAAAGCACACTGAAGCTCATGCAAAATCATGATTTGGGGAGAGAGGGAATCTTTGTTGCATCACTATAAACATTGCATATAAGTAACTAGTAAATAAAATTAATAACAAATATTATTCTTAAAATTTCACAAGAGACAAGTACTCACATCAACAATTTGACACAAGCTTTAAGAAACTGCAAAACACATCGTTGTGATTATTTATAATTATTAGTTCCAAGTTGAAGTAGCGATTTACATGCATGCACAGACAAGCATGCACAGACAACAGGAAATTTATTCATAATAAAGCATGTTCATATCATATATACACAAATATTACTACACAATAGCTTTTTCATTTGTCTAATCTATTTTCTTCTGTCACTGTTTCGTGTGTGTGTGTGTGTGTTTTTTTTTTTAAAGTTAACTCTTCATAACTTAAATTTCAAGTATCTAAATCAGGTTGTACAACCGCTGAATGAATCTTTACAACTTAAGCCTAGCTTTTAGCCTACAAAGATAAAAGGAATTACCCTCTTGCATGCTCTCCAAGCATACATGAAAATCGGGAAAAAATTTGCATGCCAAAATTAATTTAAATGCAGAGTCTAAGATCTAAACCACAATTGTGAACTATGAGCTTTCATATGCTTGGACAAATTTTAATAACATGCAACACTCTAAATAGAATTCAAGCCCAAAATTTTAGCATTAATATAAAACATTTTGTTTGACAGAACATAGATGCAAAAATCTTGCAAAGAAATTAGCTATATGCAGCAGCTAAACTATATATTTGACATAAAAGTTCATGACCATATGGTCCATTAGCAATGAGTTAAGGTAGACTGGCAGAGTAAGAAAGTAATCTCATTCATAAATTAATAATTGAGACTAGAAGTTTCAGGTCTACCCTACTACTCCGACACAATCCAGAGCAAGAAAAATGTCTACTACTCAACCTGGCGTGTCAAGGCACAACAAAAGTAATAAAATTGCTCTACAACACAGCTCAGACATTTCAGCAGCACATAAACAAGAAAATACTTAACTAAGTTATGTGGGTACTCTACAAGTCTAATCATGCCATTGACGATAATACATATATTTTCAATAACAGCTTCATGCCCTGCATGCACATAATTTATACATGGAAATCAGTTTGATAGTCTCAAAGTCTAGCCCCTGGTTGAGTGGGCTAAGGAAATGACTAATTAGTTAAGTATGCCTACCAAAATTTAAATCAATGATAACTTAATGGTTATCCAATGCTTTTAAGTCTTCTTACTAAATTCAGCAGCCATTGGCCTTAACAATTTGAGGTTCACCCAATAGCCATAATTGCAATGAATTGATTGTCCGCTTAAATATCCAAAGAAAGCAACAGTAAAACAAGAGCAGTAGTGTTTATCTGGAGAAAACACAGTTAGAGAAAACACAGTTAGAGAAAGAAGATGCTATGTGCAGTCACATTAATCTCCAACAACAAAAATTGCAAGCAGTCCTTGAGAAACAAAGGGGGCAAAATAACTCATTTCTTGAAAACTCAATCTCAACACATCTAGGTAGTACCCAGTGGTTATAACATGACTATCTTATCCTGTGATCAACTACTAAACTTGAATAAATGCAGGAAATTGGTCGTAAAGGTATTAATTACCGATATCTTCCTGTAAGCCATCTCAATAAGTTGGTCAAATACAACTTGCACAATTTTCCCGCACAAGAAGCGCTTTAATTTTATAATGCGTTTAGATTATCTAAAGGACATATAAGGAAAGTCAAGAATGTTGTTGGAAAGTGAACAAGGAAACCAGAACCTAAAACTTTATGTCGATCAAATAAAAGAAAACAAAGAAATACAGGAAGCGAAACATCCAAGGCAACATAAAAACATACTCCCTTTCTGGGATCTCTTCCCTTTTCAATAGATCTATCGGTTGTGTCAAAATTCTTCTTCCTCCGAATCTATCACCAATCAAACATAAATGAGTAATAAAAGAAGGAACAGAACTCAAGGCCCACAAAATAAATTTAATGAAATTAATTAAGAAATAACATTCTAGCTTGCATTAGATTGAATAAAGGTACTTCATTTAATATACTCTTGCAGCCATTCTGAATTTGGAGAATTATCTGTGACTCAACTTCAAAATCCGTTTCATGAAGATATCTAGATTCAAAATCAAGTTGATTACAAGAATCACAAGGAGAATCATCACTCGAAAGAGGCTTGGAAATGGCAAAATTAGAACAAAATGGCATCAAGGAGATAAATCATACAACACAACAAAAATACCCTTGAAGCCCTTAATGTAGCTCCATGAAGCTCGAAAGAGGCTTGGAAATGGAAACAAAAGGGTCACCTGAAACCGAAATTGAACGAGCAGGAGCAGTCATATCAGCGAGAGCTCAAACAAAAATGGATTCGCTTCTCCTTTGATACGAATTGAGGATTAATAGGTTTACCTCTTCTCTCAGCAACCAAACAAAGCTAAAGAAGAACGGAGGTTTACCTGCTTCGGTACGAATTAAGAATTAAGAGCTTTTCCCTACTGGGTTCGACGCGCAGCGAAGACGGTGGGAGGGACGGCGTGCGGTGGTCTGACGGAGTGAGAAGAGGGGAGACGCAGGACGGGAGACGGAACGACTATCAAGGACCGACGGACTGCAAGAGGAGGAATGATGGGAACAGGGGGGAGTAGGAGCTCACGACGGCGGATTTCGGGAAGCAAGGTGGAGGCGCGACGGTGCGAGAGGGAGAGAGAAATGTGAGGGATTTCGAGAGGAAGACTTGTGCGCTGGAGATGCTCGACTATGTGAATGAAAAATGGGAAAGGCAGTGAAATTAGGGCTTGTTTGGCGTCCTAGACCATACTTAGACGCGGAAAAGCCCAAAACCTCATAAATTTAGCGCCAACTTTTTTGTTTACCGCCACTTTTGGGCCTTTTTGGGTCACTTTTGGCGTCCTAATAACGTTTTAGGACGTTTTAAGTACACTTTTCGCGTCCTATTATTTTTTAGGACGTCTAATATATCAAATTTTCTCCATATATTTACAAAATTGCCACCGCGTTTACATTTTTACTTCCCTTTTTTAAAATAGGACGTCCTTCAGGGAAGTCATATCTATTTTTTGTAGTAGTGTGTGAACAATGCCTTCCTTAATGGATTCTTACAAGAGGATGTTTATATGAGATAACTTAAAGGTTTTATAGATGCAAAACGACCTACTCATATTTGCAAACTTGTTAAAGCTATTTATGGTCTTAAGCAAGCTCCAAGAGCTAGCAAGAGCTTGGTTCGATCAATTGAGGTATACTTTATTGAAGTGGGGTTTTAAAAATGCAAAGAGTGATATCTCTTTATTCATGCTTTAAGCTACAATCTCACCGTTTTTGTTCTCATATATGTGGATGATATCTTGGTTAGTGGGAAATAACTCTTCATTTGAGATCATTTGTTGAAAGATTAAATGCTATGTTTTCATTTAAGGACTTGGGACCCTTGTATTACTTTCTTGGTCTAGAGATTTTTCGAGATAAATCTGGCATATGCCTCAATCAAAGCAAATATACTCTTGATCTATTAAGAAAGTTTAACATGCTAGATTGTTCCCCAGTTCCAACTCCAATGGTAACATCACCAATTCTCACTGCTGGAAGGAACTCCTATGTCCTATCCTTCTCTCTATAGAAAGAATATTGGATCTCTTCAATATCTTACTACCACTCGTCCAAATATTTCCTATTCTGCGAACATGTTGAGTCAGTTTCTTGCTCAACCAACTGATATTCACTTTCAAGGGGTGAAATGGATTCTACGCTATTTGAAGGGAACCTATCATTATGGGTTACATCTACAAACCATTACATCAATAATCCTATGCCTGAACTCGCCACTAGCCCGTGTCGACGAAGAAATACTTGAAATTGTCGTCCATAAAAAGCAAAGTAGCCCCTTCAACGGTGATACATGCTCCGTCAGAAATTCCCACCTCCAAGAAGAGATTTCAGCTGCAACCAAATCCAAGAAAATCACTGCCACCGTTGCAGCTCCTATCATGATTTTCTCTTAATTAAACAAAACCATAAAATAAAAAATAGGTGGCAGCTGAGTCTTCACTCTATTCATAAATCCATCTAACCTGTCTTTTACATGTCAGAAAATTGTTAACGGTGTTTGTATCTATGCTTGAATGAGTCAGGGACTGAGTTTTTACTTGAGATAAAATGCAAGGGCTGAGTTATGTGGAACAAAAAGTATAGGGACCGAGTTAAAAAGAGGCTCCACAAAGAGTTACACCAAGTTATGTCAATATAATTAATAGTTGTATGAACCAAACTTATGTCAGTACTAGTATAATTAAAATTTCGAAGTCTTGAGTTGCTCGAGTTTGAGTTTTGGGAATATCACTGTTAAATATTTGGTAGGAAAAGTTTATTACCCTTTATAGTTTTAAATGACTTGATTTGAATTAGTCTGTATTCTCATTAAGTTCTTCAGTTTAATTGGGACAAGCTCAAAATACAGATGATTTTGGTAATTAAAAATAGTCATATATTTTCTTTAAAAGATAATGAAGGAATGATATTTTGGAACCAATACAACAATTTGATTATAATTTAGAAATAAAATATTTATAACTAACACTAGTATACTACTATGAGTATTATTTAAGTAATTTTTATTCAATCTTCCCTATTAAAATCAGGATGGTATTTACAAATCTACTTTCTTACTTGAAAGCACGTAGGGAGGGAGATCGGTTAACACCGTTTATGATGCTCCTTTTTTGTTGTAACACCATCTATGATTCTCCTTTTTTGTTGTATAACTTGCTTTTGGATGTTGATGGCAACATCATTTAATATACTCCTCTTTTGTTGTTAGGTGCTTTTGGATGTAATTAAAATAATAATATGAATATGTAAACCCTTAATTATATCACCCCAAAACACCACCATTTCAAATTCCAAACCCCCACTTTTAGACCCATTTTATAATAATGCAACCCCCTTTATCTTTTTTCACCTTTTTTGTTGTTACTTGTTTTTGGATGTTGTTGGCTAACACTATATGGATGATACTCCTCTTTTGTTATTAGTTTCTTTTGGATGTAATTAAAACAATTAAAATAATAATAATAATAGGTAACCCCCTAATTATTTTCACCCCCAAAACCCATCCACTTCAAATTCCAAACCCCCACCTTTAGACCCATTTAATGATGATGCAACCCCATCTTTACCTATTTTCATCACAGACACTTTATCAACTCAAATCCCTTCACATGCCTTGAGTCACACCTTTCGCCGCCCACCTTAAAAAAACTACCATTTAAAACTAATTAATTCAAATTTAATTTTTTTATTATTATGTCTACTTGCAATCCCTTATAAGTGGCCTTATTTGCAGATGTGAGCAGAACCAAGCACCCTCCCTACTCATTTATTGTTTCTAGTTGAAACAACAATGCACATTGCACATTTTCATTGCCATGTGACCCCTCCAAAGCACAATATGACCACTACTAGCGGTGTAAAAATCTACAAACTCCATGACTAGAAGGACACAAGGGGTAATTGTAGCACGTGTTCTTACAAAGTTTGTTTCCTGTAAGAAGACCCCACCACATGCCCCTGGAAGGTTGGCATGATATTGGCGGATGAGCAGGTGCATATGTAGTGCCTTTCCACCATTCCTTGTGGTGCTTAACGCACTACTACTAAAGATAACTTTTGTAATACTTGTAGGGCATCCTAATCAAGGGTTTTGCAACACAACAAAAATTGCTGGAACATTACATGAAAGAGATCAGGGAGGGAAAAGTATACCATATTGAAAATTTTGAGGTGCTAGAGAACAATGACAAATATAAAGTGACCACACACTCCAAGAAAATCAGATTCCACCAGGCTACATATTTTGAGGAAGTAGATTTCGCAATCCCTAAGGAAGCATTCGATCAACTTTGTTCCCCTAAAAAACATTGCCAATTACACCGCCAAAAATGAATAACTAATTGGTAACCAACACTTGAAATTCATTTTCTTCATATCAAATTGAAAATTGGATGTTGTGCATCTCACTTCCTACCTTTGAGTTGTTTATCAATTTCCCCAAAAACATGTGATAGGATTTCTTCAAGTTTATGGGTAGTTGGAAGACTAGAAAACAAACTTTGGCACCTAAAAAAGCTATTGAACCTCATACTTGCTAATAAAGAGTATAACTTATCCACGACACCGTTGTAGCATGACAAATCTTATTGCTGCTCATCGCTTCTCTCAAGCATCAAATGTTTTCTTCAATTTCTTCCCTCCTTCTAGATTATCCCCAAAATCATTTGATAACTTCTTGCTTCCTTGACATTATGATATTCCCATTATATTATGCAAGAACTTCTTTCTTCAATCTATTTTCTTGATCATTCTCCACAATTCAATTCTTCTTCTCTTCTCTTCTCTTCTTCTTCTCTTGATCATTTTCCACAATTCAATTCTTTCTTTCTTCTCTTCTTTTCTCTTCATCATTCTCCATAATTTAATTCCTTCTTTCTTCTCTCCTCTTCTTCTTCTCTTGATCATTTTCATAATTTAATTCTTCAATATCTCATCTTCTTCATGAACTTGACATTCTCTCCAGTTTCTTCTTTCTAAAATCTCTTATCTCCTTCTTGAGCTATTATTCAACTTGGACTAATCTACATTAAATATAGTAGTTAGTAAATGTAGGAGATAAATATATCATGCAAGCTTTTTGCTCTTAAGAATGACATCTATATAAGACATCATCAAAACTAATCAAAACCAACAAATGGGATGTTGGGAAATGAAAATTGAAAATTCAAACCTTGATCACTAGAGTAGACTCCATAGCTAAAGAGCACCAGTCGTGCACCGACCAAAGGATGCGTAGCAGTACACTGAAATGCAAAGACTCAAAACCCTAACCCTAGGCAAAGAAGCGCTTCAGATTAGAAACAAGGAAGGTAAGATTAAAGTGAAATCGAGATTACTACTCACTAGGTAATCTTTGAAAACAACATCAACATCAAATTCACGAAGGGGAAATTGAGATTAAGGGGGGGGGGAATCGAAGAAGAGTGAAAAAGAGGGAGAAGGTAAGGTACCTTTGCAAGAAGAGACCTGAAGGAGCTTCTCGAGAAGCTTCCGATTGATGAGGCTATCGTCAACGGCTAAGACATGGAAATGTTGCAGATCTTGTTCCTTCTGAAGCTTAACACTATCCTCCACAACAACCGATGATTGTTTGGGTCAGTCAAGGAGGAGAGCGACCAGCGATGAGGCGAGTAGAGGAGGAGGCCGATGATTTTGGGTTTTAGGGTTTGGGTTAGTAGGAAGCAGTGAAGCACGAGCAGAGCACGATGCCGATGGAGATTGGAATTGGAATGTAGCACGATGGTTTTAGTCAGTTTTCATTTCTTCTTTTTTTTTAAAAAAAAAAAAAAGTAAAAACGATAATGACGGTAAAAACGCACATTTTTACCCATTTCTACGTTTCAATACTAATTTTTACCTAAGACAGTGTTTACCTACGTTTTAGCACTTAACACCCCGGTAAAAACGTACGTTTTTACGTTTTTACGTTTTTACATTTGTTTTTGACAACACACAGGTGGGGACCAAGGATAAGGAAATGAAGAGGCCAATGGGAGTGGGACCAAGGATAAAGGAAGAGGCCAATAGAGTGGAGACAAGAGGATAAGGAAAAGGAGGAGGAAATCCATGATGGTGCTGCTGGAAAATGGGAGACACGTTGTTACTGTTAAAGTGGGAGTTGATGAAGAAGGTTTTGGGAGAAAGTATTAAAAAATACTTTGTGTAGCGCTTGAGACAAAGTCACTAGCAAGCGCCATAACTGCTAGTGTATTTTATTTTAAAAGACTATCTTATATGGCATTTGGTCAAGCAAGCGCCACATATAAGCAGTTGTGGCGCTTGCTTGAGAAAGAGCCACAAGATCCCACTTTTTTAAAAAAGAAAATCCAGAAGAAGCTGTTTGGATTATGCAATTTCCCATTGTCAATTTGTGATGGTCGTTGTAATACCCTAAAAATCACACTTAGGGTAAATATCAAAAATTGGGAAATTTACCTATTGAAAATAGGTGAATATGAGGTCTCAAACACCTTGTATTGAGTTTACCTTGTTGTTAGGGTAATTTCCCTTGAAATTAGATAATTTGCAATTAGGTCCCTAAAACGTTTGAAGATTTGCAAATAGGTCCCTAAACACATTATGGGTTATAAATACCTGTGAAAGCTATAAAAGAAGAAAGTAAAAATCTATTTGAAATAGGGAAGGATATTGTCCCTAATTTAGGTAATTTATTAAGTTACAAACTTGGAGAAATTGTAGAAGAATGCTCAAAAAGTGGTAAATGACCAAAATACCCTCACAAATTCTAGTATAATGAAATAGACATGGAAACACAAATGTCAATGCAAGTGTTATGAGGTAATAAGATATTCTAATTAAGAAAATTATCAACAAGTGATAATTAAGTAATTAGGTAATTACTGGCTAATTACTTAAGCAAAAGCAAAGGAAATTCAGAATAATTATGTAAAACCCTAAAATTAGTGGTTTTGGGTTGAAAATTAGTAAAAGTATATTTACTAATTACTTGGAAATTTTGGAGAAAAATAGTTGAATTTAGGTATTTTTAAGCCTAAATGTAAGAATGGACCAATAGGAAAATTTTGTAAAACATTATGTAAAAATAATTATTTAATTAATTAAATAATTAATTAAATAATTAATTAAAAAAAACGAAATAAAAAAAAGGCAGAAAAAAAGGAAAAAAAATAAAGATAATAATAATAAAGTTTGCAAGTTGCAATTATTTTATTAATATAATTAATTAAAGTGAAATATGATGAATAGTAAATAAGAAATTAGGAAACGGATCCTATCCGGAGATCCAGGAATGGGAATGTCAAAGTCGGATAAAATATTGATCGCTGAGTTTTTATCTTCCGTTAGACACTTACTAAGTTAATTCGCCGTTTGTGCTTTTTCCTAATAAGACGAAATAGGAAATTTTGAGAAAAGGCCGATAGCCAAGAGGACGAAAAGGTTATGTTGTGACATTTAGAAAAGAATTGGGAATTTTCATGGACATATTTGGAATCAGTGAATTTTTCTCTAGAGATTGGTGATTCAAAACGCTTTCAGAATCGAACCCGTACGGACACGTTTTTCGAGAAACTTCGGCTGAACACGGAATGCCCTGTATGGCATCAAGATTTAGATTAGAATAGACATTTCTAGTAAGTAAGAGGAGATCTTCAAAGTTAGTTAACCAGAATTTTGAGATTTCTCCGAAAGTATGCGATTCGGACACCGATCGGAAACTTATCTAGAAGACACTTCTTGAGGAAGTAAGTGACATCACCACCATGACATCATGGCTTTAAATGATGATGTCAGCTGCCAAGTGGCTCGGTGAGGATCATGACACCTTGCGAAGTGCGATCCTACGGTTGAGATTAAAGGAGAAAATGTGCGAATTTGCCCCCTGAAATCTCTATAAATAGCCAACTCATCTTCATAAGTTTTCCACACCACTTCTCACTAGCTTGGCCGAAATTTAGAGAGAGAAGCCTGGGAAAAGTTGTTCTAAGTCTACAACGGGTAAGTCTCTCGGTCTGTAGCTTTTAGTTCGGTAGTTAGTAGAATTGTTAAATAGTTTTAGTAAGTAGGGAGTGAAATTCCTACTATTGTTTTAGGCCTCATTGCATTGAAAGATGCCTAAAGAGGTAAAACTTGGTAGGGATTGAGTCCCGAAAAGTGTAAGTAGCGTAGTCTTTGGCGAAATTCCGCCAATTAGGGGTAGAAGGGCAAAATGGTAATTTTTACCTAAAATGCCGCTTATTGTGTCAAATCACTAATGAAAGTGATATTACTCCTATAGGACATCGAAACTCGATTTGTCTGTCGTTACGTTGTCCGACAGACGTTTATTGTTTTCTCGTCAAAACGACCGTTTTCCATAAACGTGCGAAATACCGTCAAAGAAGGTACGTTCGCGTCTTCGTAACACTAATCGATGTTTATGGTATGCATGTATGTGCTAGGTGTATTGTATGTGATAGCTTATAGCTCTATGGTATGTCTATGTGCTGTTTATATGTTCATGTTTGCTATGGGCGATATATCTGCATGCTTTTGGGCGATATATGTATACATGCTATTGGGCGATATATGTATGCATGCTTTTGGGCGATGAGTGCACATATACTGTTGTTGATATGATTGTCTCGTGGTCCATATGTTGTGTCTCAAATATGAGGTTAACTGCTACTCGAGATCCGGTGCGGATCTCGGCCCTTAATATAGCATCGCTCCCGAGGACCGAGGAGAGAGACAAGCAAACTCGCGTAGATGTTCCTACCAAGACTTCCTTTCGATGTTTCGGCGGAAGCCTTCCCTTTTGTTATTATCTGTTTTTGAAATACTCGGTTATTGTACCGTAGTTGTAACCAGCCAGACTTACGGCAGTTTATAAATATATATCAGTTACTCTTCCGCTCAAATGCTCTACTCTGATGATTTTATATGGAAAAAATTTTATACTGCTTTTGGAAAACGGGATGTTACATTTTGGTATCGAGCGTAGTCCCGGCATGAATTTAACTATGTTATTACCGACGTTTGGTGACGAAGGCAATGCTAGTCTACGTGGGTGTGCCAATCAGTCGCCGTGAACTCGGTGAGGCCCCATGGTAGACACTTACCCGCCATTCTGTTCGGTTAACGGAGTTAGGTTCAAAGCCTTTTCAAAAATTTTGGAGCATGTTTTGAAAATAAGTACCGATATAGCCTAAGGTCGATGTACCACCGTACCTCGGTGTACCAGTCTGTACCGGTATACCATCCTGAACCGGTGTGCCACCCTCTGTCGGTGCATCACTCTGATAACTGCCAGTCTGTACAGGACGTTAATTCTATTCTAGCACAGAGCTCATACGCGGAGCTAGGTCACGCCGGATGAAACTCCGAGACCAATAAAGATAGTACATGTAGTATTTGACTCATGTAGAGGAACTTCCGATACGTAATTTCGTGCCCGTTTCTGATCCACGAAGAAAGAATCAACGATAATCTGACAAAAGGAAAGTTGCGGGTGTCTATTTGTTTATGGTGTGAAAACTGCGTACAGCAAAGCCTATGTGTAGAAAATACTAACTGCGATAAAGTCTATGTGTCAAGTAAATTCTATGTGCGATAAAGTTTGTAAGTGCGATAGAGACTAGGTGCGGGATAGCTACTAGTGCGATAAAATCTGCGACCTGTTAATTGTTTTCCTTCTATAACTAACGTTTTCCCTTGAAAAAGGAAAAAGAACAAGACATGGCGAATCTGAGAGGAGCCGAAGCTCCCAGAGGTCGAGGTAGAGGCCGAGGCAGGGGACGAGGTAGACAACCTCGAACAATTTCTGTAGTGAATCCTGAGCAGCCAAATCAAGTACCAAACCAACAGATTGCTTGGCATGAGACAATGGCTGTAGTACGTGAACAAAGGGAGATGCTAGATGAACAAAGAGCGATGATAGAAGAACTTCGCGCAGAGAGGCAGGCGGACATGAGGAAGAGGGACAATACACGAGAATGAAGAAGAAAACGAGCGAGAGACGAACACGATGAGGAAGCCGAGGGATCCGATAGGTCCCAGTCACCTCCACGACGGGGAGAGACATGCGAGACTACACAAAGTTGGGTCACTCGCTTTGTAAGCTCAAGCCACCCCTTTTCACGGGAAGAACGAATTGGTGAGGATTGGTTGTTGAGTCTGGAGAAAATATTTGAAGTTATGGAATGCCCAGATGATCGGAAAGCTCAACTCGCGATCTTTAAGCTCGATGGTGATGCGCATCGATGGTGGAAGTGCGTCGCCACGACGTTGCGGACCCGATATTGCCCTGTCACTTGGGAGAAGTTCATAGAGAAATTCAATGAACAATATTTTCCTCCCTCGACACAAGTGATCAAGGAGGCGGAATTTCTTAGCATCCAACAAGATCCTGAGGAATCCTTCGACGATTACTTTGTCCGCTTCACCAACTTATCACGATATTCCTCCTATTTGAAGCGTGACAATGATGAAGGCCGGAAGGCACATAGGCTGATTCATGGGCTAAAGTATGAGATAAAGAAGAGGTGGTGTCTCAAAGTTTCCTAAACTAGCCCAAGCGGTAGAATCTTGCCGACTGATTGAGCGCAACCGAAAGGAGCTGCGTAAACCCCGGCACTTAAGCACTAGCAACATGGATCGTGGCGAGGGTAGCCGTGAAAATTCCTCGCGGAAAAGAGAAGCACCCTAGAGTGACTACCAAAGAGAGAACAAGATGCCATTCCGGTCTGAGCAGCAGAGCAAGTCACGAGTACCGGAATCCCGACTATGTCCAGATTGCGGGAAGTACCATCCCGGTGAATGCATTCGGAAGCGTGTTTGCTACAGATGCCGGAAGCCAGGCCACATTATCCGAGACTGTCCTGAGAAACCTACGGAGTTAAGGCCACAGAACCAAGGCCGAATGTACGCGCTAACAGATACAATGGACAGAGAACTTCCGGAGAGAGTCCAAGGTACTATCTCTCTTAGATAGGAATTTTCTCTATGTATGGCATGAACTAAGTAATAGTTATACGACTAAATCGTGTGATACGTAAATTATTTACGAGACGTAATCTATGTTTCTTCGTTGGTACAATTTGACCGTGATCGTGTCATAAAGTATGAGGTAACTTGTGTCGCCATGGTGTATGGGAGCCATGGAGACATTTTGGTATCACATTTTGGTATTTGTGGCGTTGACCTTGTATTGAGTTTACCTTGTTGTTAGGGTAATTTCCCTTGAAATTAGATAATTTGCAATTAGGTCCCTAAAACGTTTGAAGATTTGCAAATAGGTCCCTAAACACATTATGGGTTATAAATACCCGTGAAAGCTATAAAAGAAGCAAGTAAAAATCTATTTGAAATAGGGAAGGATATTGTCCCTAATTTAGGTAATTTATTAAGTTACAAACTTGGAGAAATTGTAGAAGAATGCTCAAAAAGTGGTAAATGACCAAAATACCCTCACAAATTCTAGTATAATGAAAGAGACATGGAAACACAAATGTCAATGCAAGTGTTATGAGGTAATAAGATATTCTAATTAAGAAAATTATCAACAAGTGATAATTAAGTAATTAGGTAATTATTGGCTAATTACTTAAGCATAAGCAAAGGAAATTCGGGAATAATTATGTAAAGCCCTAAAATTAGTGGTTTTGGGTTGAAAATTAGTAAAAGTATATTTACTAATTACTTGGAAATTTTGGAGAAAAATAGTTGAATTTAGGTATTTTTAAGCCTAAATGCAAGAATGGACCAATAGGAGAATTTTGTAAAAAAAATTATGTAAAAAATAATTATTTAATTAATTAAATAATTAATTGAAAAAAAAAACGAAATAAAAAAAAGGCAGAAAAAACTGAAAAAAAAATATAGAGATAATAATAATAAAGTTTGCAAGTTGCAATTATTTTATTAATATAATTAATTAAAGTGAAATATGATGAATAGTAAATAAGAAATTAGGAAACGGATCCTATCTGGAGATCCAGGAATGGGAATGTCAAAGTCAGGATAAAATATTGATCAGTGAGTTTTTATCTTCCGTTAGACACTTATGGAAGTTAATTCTGAAGCCGTTTGTGCTTTTTCCTAATAAGACGAAATAGGGAAATTCTGAGAAAATGCCAGATAGCCAAGAGGACGAAAAGGTTATGTTGTGACATTTAGAAAAGAATTGGGAATTTTCATGGACATATTTGGAATCAGTGAATTTTTCTCTAGAGATTGGTGATTCCGAAAACGCGTTTAAAACCGGACCGTACGGACACGTTTTCGAGAAACTTCTACTGAACACGGAATGCCCTGTATGGCATCAAGATTTAGATTAGAATAGACATTTCTAGTAAGTAAGAGGAGATCTTCAAAGTTAGTTAACCAGAATTTTGAGATTTCTCCGAAAGTATGCGATTCGGACACCGATCGGAAACTTATCGGTAAGACAGCTTCTTGAGGAAGTAAGTGACATCACCACCATGACATCATGGCTTTAAATGATGATGTCAGCTGCCAAGTGGCTCGGTGAGGATCATGACACCTTGCGAAGTGCAATCCTACGGTTGAGATTAAAGGAGAAAAAGGTGCGAATTTGCCCCTGGAAATCTCTATAAATAGCCAACTCCTCTTCATAAGTTTTCCACACCACTTCTCACTAGCTTGGCCGAAATTTAGAGAGAGAAGCTCTGGGGAAAAGTTGTTCTAAGTCTACATTTTTAGTTCGGTAGTTAGTAGAATTGTTAGATAGTTTTAGTAAGTAGGGAGTGAAATTCCTACTATTATTTTAGGCCTCATTGCATTGAAAGATGCCTAAAGAGGTAAAACTTGGTAGGGATTGAGTCCCCGAAAAGTGTAAGTAGCGTAGTGCTGGCGAAATTCCGCCAATTAGGGGTAGAAGGGCAAAATGGTAATTTTTACCTAAAATGCCAGTTATTGTGTCAAATCACTAATGAAAGTGATATTACTCCTATAGGACATCAGAAACTCGATTTGTTTGCCGTTACGCTGTCCGACAGGACGTTTCGCTGTTTTCTGTCAAAACGACCGTTTTCCATAAAACGTGTCAGAATACCGTCAAAGAAGGTACGTTCGCGTACTGTAACACTAATCTGATGTTTATGGTATGCATGTATGTGCTAGGTGTATTGTATGTGATAGCTTATAGCTCTATGTGCTGTTTATATGTTCATGTTTGCTATGGGCGATATATCTGCATGCTTTTGGGCGATATATGTATACATGCTATTGGGCGATATATGTATGCATGCTTTTGGGCGATGAGTGCACATATACTGTTGTTGATATGATTGTCTCGTGGTCCATATGTTGTGTCTCAAATATGAGGTTAACCGTTACACGAGATCCGGTGCGGATCTCGGCCTTAATATAGCATCGGCTCCCGAGGACCGAGGAGAGAGACAAGCGGCTCGCGTAGATGTTCCACGAAGACTTCCTTTCGATGTTTCGGCGAAAGCCTTCCCTTTTGTTATTATCTGTTTTTGAAATACTCGGTTATTGTACCGTAGTTGTAACCAGCCAGACTTACGGCAGTTTATAAATATATATCAGTTACTCTTCCGCTCAAATGCTCTACTCTGATGATTTTATATGGAAAAAATTTTATACTGCTTTTGGAAAACGGGGATGTTACAGTCGTTAAGCATAGAATGAAGAGGGTCAGGAAGACTCTTAAGATTATTCCTAATGAGTAATGACATAATTAGCATGTCCAAAAAGCCCACCCACAAAAGAGATTATTCAAAATACTTATAACCATAAGTTTTCTAATATGAAACCCACCAAAACCTCTCTCTTAATTTCTCTCTCCACATAAATCCTCATGTAACATCCTCCCTTTCCAAAAGCAGTATAATTTTTTTTTTTTCAAAATATCATTGCAAAATCATCAAAGTAGAGCACCGGAGCGATTGAGTAACTGATATGTATATATAAAACGCCGTAAGTCTGGCTGGTTACAACAGCGGTACAGTAACCGCGTGGTTCAAAAGTGAAGTATAATAACAAAAGGATTCCGCCGGAACAACAAAAGAAGTCTTCAGCTGGATCTTCTATGCAGGCTGCTTGCCTCTCTCCTCGGCACTCGGTCCTCCTGACCCTGACGCTATATTAAGAGCTGAGGTCCATTGCAATCGGACCTCAGGTAACGGTTAACCTCATGTTTACATATACATCATATGGATTCCAGTTATTCATAACATAGACAGGACATATGCACCCAACAAATGTACAACAAAAAAACGTATCCTCGCAGCACTTAGGCACCCCGACAACATATGTAGCAGCACATAGGCAGTGTAGCAGCACGTAGGCAACGTATACATATCAATAGTACAAGAACATATCACAGAGTTATCAGCTACCTCATATAAGCATACCCTAAGCATACAACACCTAGCATTGAACAGAATAGCCATGTAAGTGTCTATCATGGGAGCCTCACCAACTTTACGGCGACTTAATGGCTTACCCACATAGACTAGCCTTGCCTTCGGCACCAAACTGTTCTCACTACATCATCACATATAAGCATAAAATAAACACCAGAGTTAATGTTACAGTACGCGAACGTACATACATACAATAAACATACCACATATACAATACAATACACATATCACATATATGTATACAATAAACATCAGCGTTAGTGTTACAGTACGCGAACGTACACCAATAGTACATAAACACACAACAGACATAAAGTCATCATCTATCACATACAATACACCTAGCACATACATGCATACCATAAACATCATATTAGTGTTACAGTACGCGGACGTACCTTCGTTGACGAGCGGAGGTGTTTCTGGCGGAAACGGCACATTTTGACGGAAAACAGCGAAACGTCCAACAGCGGCACGTCGGACAGCGTAACGGCAATGGTTCGATGATCAAAGATATCCTATAAGGATAAATATCCCATTTGTCAATATTTGACATTATAACAGGCATTTTAGGTATAAATTACCATTTTGCCCCTATTCCCTTAATCGGCGGAATTTCGCCAGCACTTCGTTACTTTGACTAATTTCTTCCAGAATTTTGCCTGAACTTCGACCCCACCATGATTTTCAAAATAATGACTAAAATACCCCTCTCATATGATATACAATCATACTAGGAAGATTAAAGACTAATCTAGCATTTCTACTCTAACTATCGAAAGAACTGCGAAAGCTTAAGACTAAGTACCGAAGAACTTACTCAGAGCTTCGCTGCAGAATTCCCCGGACTCCTTCCTCCTCCAGAGCTCCTCTCTCTAACTTCTCTCTAGGATTTCTAAGAGTGGTTTTTGGTGTGAAAAACTCAAAGGGTTGCACTTCTATTTATAGAAGAAATTGTGACACTATTCATTGCTTTTTCATACGGATATCGGCCGTTGGATCGCACTTCTGCAAGGTGTCACGATCCTCACCAGGCCACTTGGCAACCGACCTGCCCTCCCCTTAGGTGGCACCCCTTGGCCAATCACAAGGTGCCATGTGGTCATTTCTAGAAGGTTCTACCGATAAAATCTCTGATCGGTGTCCGAATCGCGTAATCTTGTAAAATCTTAGAAATCTGGAATCACAACTTTGAAGACCCTTTCTCACTTATTAGAAATGTCTAATTTAACCTAAATTTTGATTCCATATATGGTTTCAACGGTCAGTCTAAAGTTTTACGGAAAAACGTGTCGGTTTCGGAACGAACTTCCGGAATTATCAACTTCTGGACAAAAATTCACTGATTCCAAATATGTCCAGAAAATCATAAACTCATCTCCAAATGTTGAGTTATAATTTATTTTGTTCAAATCCTAATTTTATGACTATCTGCATATTTCTCAGATTTCCCCTATTTCGTCTTATTACTAACTTCTTCTACCGATCTCGGAATCGACTCCAGGTACAGCTCAATTCAAGATAAAAATCCACTCATCAATATTATATTTTGACTTTATAAATCTTGTTCATGGTTCTCTAGATAGGATCCGATCTCCATCGGGGTTTATTTACTTTTTTACTTTTTACTTTAATTAATTTTAATCCAAGAGTTTAATTCTTACACTCTTCCCATTTAATTTTTTTGTTTCTTCCCTACACCATGTCGGAACACACTTAATTATATATATATATTTTTTTTATTTTTTTTATTAATTATTATATAATTTAATAATTTTTTTTACATAATTTTTTACAACTTTTTCCTATTGGTCCATACTTGTATTTAGGCTCAAAATCCCTTAATCTCATTTATTTTTCTCAAAATTTTCCAATTAATTAGCCAATATATTTATGCTAATTTTTAGCCATAACCCACTAATTATAGAGTTCTACATAATTATCTTTGAATTTCCCTTTGCTTAGGCTTAAGTAATTAGCCAATAATTACTTAATTAATTTCTTAACCATAGTTGATAATTTTCTTATTTAGACTAACTCATTACCTCATAACTTTTGCACTAACATTTGTGTTTCATGTCCCATGCATTATATTTAGAATTTACGAGGACATTTTGGTCATTTCAATACTTTATGAACATTCTTCTTTAATTTTGCCAAGTTTATAATTTATTAACTTAACAAAATTAGAGGCAATATACTCTCTTAATTTTAATAATTATTTTACTGCCTTTTAGGATTTTTCACAATTCTCTTAAGTTACTTATGTCCTATAAGGGCATTTTCGTCATTTTGGCACTCTAATTTTCAAGAGATTTTCCCCCTACAAATTTGATATCACATATTCACCTATTTCCAATAGGTATTATTCACTCAATTTGATACTTATCATAAGTGAGATTTTCAGGGTATTACACCTCATGTATCAAGAGAAAATGAAATCCCCATCATTTGGGGGTGTGCTTGAGCTTGATTGGTGCTTTGGGTTGGATTAATGTAATTTTATGAGTTTGTTGTATATATAGTTGAAGTTTGTGTGTATGTACGTAGCTTGTGCCATGGTATCATTTTCGGGTTGTTTCATATTTACATCTTTCTAATAAAGTTGATTTTTGTCTAAATAAATGCCGTTGTATTCATAATATATTGTCATCAAATTTTATGGGGTTAAGGCGTATTTGTAACACCCCTAATTCTTAATTACTTATTATGTATATTAATATATGGAATATAAGAATATCATCAGAGTGGAGCGATAGAACATATGATATGGATGAGTAGCTGATAATACATGGCTATAAATTTAAACTAGTCGCGGTGTATCCGGATGGGTATAATATAATATTGGTACATTTATCCAAGTATTCAAATACTAAATATCTAACAATATAATATACAGTCCAAAAATATTTAAAACTTCTTTCAAGTCTTCACACGTGCTGCTTACCCTTTATTCTGGTTCCTAATCCTAAAGCTAGGGTTAAGTCTGAGATTCAATAATTGAATATCAAGTAACAGTTAACCTCTATGGCAAGTATAATCAATATATGACAGATATTCATAATATGGAAAAACAACAACATTTAGCTATCACAATACATAGCACACAACAAATGCAATGTTAACGATGTATGCATTTATCAGTGCTATGTGTTCCAGACATGTATCCTTAGCACTAGGAAAACAAGCATGCAACATTATCATATAATAACCCACAACTTAACTAAATGTAAACACACATGTGACCTAAGACCCGGTCTTAGTCATGGTGCATGGCCCAAGACTCAGTTTTGTCCATGACTCCGAAAATCATATGAATCAAACAATTTATATATAATAATACAAGATATAGAAAACTAAAGTTACAGTATGCATCCATACCTTGATTCACGTAATTAGTGATACGGTTGTCTTTTTGAGATCGATCCCGAATTTTCTGGATATCCTAACATATTATCACCACATTATTTCATTTTCTATATTTTATATAATATTATAATAAATATCATATTTCTTGGAATGATATCCCAAGATATATTTTCACCACTCTTGACCTTTTTACCCTTGGCGGATTAGTTGTTCCATTTTTATCCTTACTTTTGCTTAAATTTGATTTTTCCGATTTTTTTGGCAAATTTTTCAGAAATTTTGAAAAATCATAACTAAATGCACAAAAATAATAAATGATGTGCTTCTAAAGCCTAAATGACCCTTGACATGTCTATTTTCATGAAAAAATATTTCTAGAAACTCGAAATATCTGAGTCATTCCCAGTTTTATGGTTTTCTATCACTGTTCAGATCACATGGATCAACTTGAAAAAATCACAACTTTTTGTGTAAAATTCTATAAATTACATGTTATTCATAAAAAGAAAACCCTATCTGTCTACTATATCTCTAAAAAATTTCATGATTTTTAGACACCATTTGATTGACTAAAATTCATGCAAAACAACCACTGTTCAAATTAACTTCTAGAAACGTGGTCCAACTTCAGAAATTTGTAACTCCTTGTATAGAGCTTTAAAATTCTGTATTTTACATCAAAATAAATATATAAATATCTAATTTACTCTTGTAAAATTTCATGATTTTTAGAGATTATTTTCTGCATAAAATACTGTTCACAAGGTGACTGACTCCAAAAAACTGAAATCTGGAAATTTTCTCAACTTTCACTATTTTGATCTATTGACTCCAAAAATCATTTTCCACTATGTTTTAACTCCATTTTCCATTTTTCATTATACTGTTCACAAGGTGACTGACTCCAAAAAACTAAAATCAAGGGCTTGGTTTAATTGGAGGAGTTGTATCAACTTTTAGAAGTTTTGACTAAGTTTGGGTTCTAAGAATATAGTCAAGTTAAATACTTTATGGGAGAACCATACTATCCCTTGTAGTTTTACCTTGCTCGATCTGGATTGGTTTGTATCCTCATTAAGTGGTAGGTCACGGGTTCGATCCCGTCTATAACTCAAGTTATTAGAGTCTTCCCTTGTAACTCAAAAAAAAAAAAAAGAGAATAGTCATATCTTTTTTTCATCAAAAGATAAAAGGGGAATGAACCAATATATACATCATCAATTTAATTACAATTTAGAACTCAAATATTTTTAAATTGCAATTACGCACCAAAAGTCCTCAACGATTATGCATTTATGTGTGATTACGGATTATTTGGTTATCCATTTTCCTTATTTAATGTTCCATGTTGAATTTTAGAAGATCAATTAGTTAACTTGTTTAATTAACAATAATACAAGTATACTACTATGTCTATGTGTATTATAGTAATTAGTTAAATACTATTTTTACAATCTTCCATATTTATATAAGGACATTATTTGCAACTTTTTCATATACTTCGAGTCAAATTTTGAAAGATCCATGTGAAATTTCTGTAAGCCGCATACGTATTGTAGGGAATTGATATGCATCTTCAGGAATTTATTTGTGCCTAGAAGCCTAGAAGAATTAGTTGAATAGTTCCATTTTTTGTGTTTCTAACTATCAAAGACCTTTTGTCCTTTCTCCCTCTGTAAACGGAGAAACAAATATTTGGTCCTTTAATATATTATATAATTTTAAAATACTTTGGACCTAAATTATATTTACATTAATATATTGATCTCAAAGTATCATTGCCATGAAGGTAAACTAAAAGAAATTTTATTTAATATTTTTTTAATTAATGTGAACTAATCATAGCTTTGAAAAAAGCTAATTCAACATACTTTTTGTTTACTGTTTACACCATGGTTATGAAACTCAGACCGGACCGGAAACCAGCGAACTGGCTGTGAAACCGGTCTGATTAGTCATAGGCTGTGCATGGCAACCATTATGTTCTCCAGCACAGTTTCTGAGATGGAACAGTTTTTTCTGATTTTGTGCCTGGGAAGAGTTCTGAGAACCAGAATTACGTTTGTTAACTCATTTTATTTTTACTCCAAGAATCAGAATTACGTTTGTTAACACAATTTTTTTTTCATTCCGATAATCAGAATTACGTTTGTTAACACATTTTAATTTTTATTCTCAGAATTACCTAATACAATACAAATCTATTTCTATATTTTTTGTTTACAGGTTTCATTAACGGTATAAAATAATATATTTCTTTACGTTTGCTCTCATTTTTACTATCATATTATTACCTTAATATTAATTATACAAATGAATAAATAAATAAATCTACATTAGTCACATGACTCAACTAAATTTCCATGATATCACAATAATTTAAAGCAAAAATAATTGATGTTGTATTGAACATAAAAATATGACAAGTCTCCAGAATCATATTGGGGGCAATTGATTGTCTCTAGCTAATTGGTTTGCAATATTTTTCTTAATAATGTTTATTTCGATCACTTGATCTGAAGGGCCTTCATCATCTATAGCTGCAGATGTATGGGTTGCTGCTGCGATTTTGGGATTTGCATAATGTGCTAGATTTTTGTCTGCTATCTGATGATCCCTAATAAAGTTATGTACTGCACAACATGCAATCACAATGAAAGCTTGCTTCCGAAACGAAAATGGAGGCATTTTTCATAAAATTGGGAACCTATTCTTCAAAGCTCCAAATGACCGTTCGATTACATTTCTCAAAGAAGAGTGCCTATGGTTGAACAACTCCTTAGTTGACCTAATAATGAAAATCAAATGTGAAACTAAAGGAAAATGTCATTCAATTTGCTGTACAAACTCATTATACCTGGTGGGGGATGAGGGAATTCCAACCTAGGAGTTTCAAGCGCAGTAGAAAAAACGCGACAATCATTTGCAGATCCTTCCCATCCGGCTAACTCAAAAGTGAATTTCATGTCAAAGGAACATGCACACTTGACATTTTGGGTTGTAATTTGTTTCCTGCCTATAAATGGTATTTGCTTATTCTCAGGTAGTGTAGCACTTACGTGAGTACCATCTATTGCTCCAATACAATCCTAACATTTAAAATGAAATATTAAAATGAAAAATATTTAAATAAAATTCTGAAAATATAAAAATGCGTAAATGCTTAAAAAAAACTTACCTTGAAGTATGAGAAATGTTTAGGATTGTCCCTAATTTCCTTTGGAACCATATCTAGAGGTGGTGGTTTAATGATCTCATGTGCTAATTGAAGCATCGCTTTCAACACTTTGCTGAAATACTTGCTAATTGTTTGCCCTGAGCGCTGAAATCTCTCACAAACATTCCTATTTGAACTCCCATGTCCAATCAAGTACAAAAAAATTCCTAATTGTTCATCAACCCTAACATATCTACCATCCGCTAACCATCCTTTTTGTATCATCAATGTACAAAGTTTGTTGAACACAAATCTTTCCATTCTAAATGCCTCATATATTCTATCTGAGTGGTCAAATCTAAGTTCCACAACCCATTCAGCACTGTCAGGCGACTATCTCTAATTGGTTCTTTGGTATGTATTGAATTATTACTAATAATAAGGAAAAAGTTTGATATAGCAAGATCTTCATCTATTGATTCGTCGTCAATATGAGGAGCACCAGCCATGAGAATACTGCATCAATACAAATTATCATCAATAATTTCATGCTATCATATTTCAAAAAGTAAATCACATTAACCAAAAAAAGATCCACATCATAGTCATAAGAAAAATGAAAATTAAAATATGGTCTTCAATGCCATTAAACAAGACACAATTAAAAAGTTGCAACAAAATTTAATTTAAAAATTAATGAGTAACGCTCTCCTCTCAGGAAGAGCCTTTATAAAGGCTACTCTCCAAGCTTGGCTCTCAACCACATGTTTAGCTGCTTTGCTGTACTCTTCATCCTCCAATCCCACCATGTCATTCAATACATCCATTGCAACCTCAATTGAATATGGATCCTCATTCACTTTTGCAGTAGCAGAATTAGCAATATTATTGTCATATTGGTTTTGTCTAATCTTAACTAGATCATGCATGGCTTGACATGCCATTGCATAATATGCATTCCCACTACGCCTTCTACGCTTTGCATTTGGAGTCCTATCTTGTCTATGTAGTACAGGATTGGGCGTCTCAACAGGATCAGGTGCAAATAACTCATCATTAAGCAAATGTTCATCTTCTTGATATTCTTGTCTGTGTAGTACAGGGTTGGTCGTCTCAATAGGACTGCCATTATTATCACCATCTTCATCTGAAAGTTGGTGTGCCTCAGAATTTCCCATGCCCCCATCTCCACTTGCATATACATCCCCAAATATGTCAACTAACTGTTCCCAATAAGGAAGGCCACTCTTCCGGAATTTCTCCCATTGAGAATTGTCCTGTACAACAGATTTACTTGACACTGTTATAAAAAATCAACAAATTTATACGAAATTATATGGGATACTATGTTAAAAGTACCTTTACATGGACATCCCATAAAGATGCATCCTCAGTTGTTGCAATTTTCAAAACAGGGTTCCAACCAAAACCAGTTATGCTTAGTAATTTCTTGAAACTTGAATATTCTGTTCTAAGTTTATTCATCTTGTTTCTCAGTTAAGGAAGTGTGTAAAGAAGCCCCGTTTGTTTATAAAAGTCCTCTTTCATGCTCTGCCATGCTTTCTTGCTGAAAGTACTAGTTGTTCTATTCCCTCTTTTTACTTCCTCAACCATCAAAGTAACAAAAATAATTGTGTTTTTATCAGACCATCTTGCTGTGAACCCTTCGGATGCCATTCTCCTTACTGATAAGATGTGCATCAATAACATAGCAATTTCACAGAAAAATCACAGTTCAGTAGTATAGAATTGAGGATTCAGAACTATTCACTGCTTGCAATTTAAACCAATGACAGTCCCAAAACAATTTGCTAATATATGCATGCATAATACATAAACCAGAGACTCGTCCAAGTCATGACTCAACTTTGCCATCTATTACGTTCTCTCCAAAGCACCAAGGTAATTACTTATTTTATCTTCTTAATGCTAATATATGCATGCATAATACAATTCCCTTATACATATGTGGTTTGAAAATTATATATTACAGGAAAACAATAGTAATGTAAGATACACGGGCAACACAGACATAGAGGCAAAAATGCAAGAGTTGGTGCAATTGGTGCTGTCTTCGAATGGAATTGATTTAAATCTTGGTGTTCCAGAGAGATTGCCCACTTTTGTATATCAATTTTTTCTTTTGTTGAAAGGAAGAAAGAAAGTTCTCTAAATTATGCTAATCGATTCTGACATGACATATATAGCTCTTACACATATCAAAACTGGCAAGAAAGACAATGTACAATATAATGAAGAAACATTTAACTTCAAAATTTCAAAGATATATAGAGGAGGTCGAGTACAGAACCAAATGTTGACAGTTGCTAATGATGAGCCGTCCCTATGTTTAATGTGATGCCAGTGAATACTGCTAAACACTATTCTCACTTGTAAACCATGTAATTGTAAAAGCAAAGTCCTTTTCTGTTAATGTATTTTGTGCTGGGCAATACATGTGGTTGATTAAAATACTTTATCTCCTTTTTCTAAGACTTCTCTTTATCATTTTTGTAATTATACTTTGTTTTCTAAGTTTCTTAATACCCTTTCTTTTGTGGATTTCAGCTACTGTTCAAGCATCCTTCACACTGGAAAAGCCAGTTTCGGAGCTAATTCCATACATTAAAAAACTAGAATATGATATATACAGTGAAATAGGCGTCCCAAATACAGAGGTTTGTCCTCAAGCTTCTGCTCTCATTTTTTGGTAAGTTCAAATACAGAACATGACTTCTAGGCTTCTTGCTCCTAACAGGTGGCTGTTCTATCCATACACCAGAGTAGTACACCTAACTTGGCAAATATAACGTTTGGTGTTCTCTCTAATCCACTGGATGGTCCAATAAATTCAGTGTACTTGAGTCTGCTGAAGCAATCATTAGTTGAACTGTTCCTTAAACAATCTAATCTGTCTTTGACAACCTCGATATTTGGGAATGCGTCTATGTTTGAGATTGCAACAATTCCTGGAGGCATAACTGTAATACCATGGCAGCTGGGTCCTATTATTCAGATACCTGAGATTCTGTTTAATTTTACTCTCAATAGTTCAATAAATTCAATACTGGATGGTTTTGATGACTTCAAGAATGAGCTGAGATTGGACTTGGATCTAAGATCTTATGAGGTATTGTCTCATGATCTATTTCATCTTTATTTTGGGCTGTAGGAAATGCAATATAGTTTTGAAAATTCATATAGATTTCTGAATTCTGTGAGATTACTTTTGGTTTTAACAATTATAACCTTTTTATTGTTGGGTATTTGTTATTACAATTTATATTGAAAGATTCATTGAAGGAGAAGGCAAAACTTTAAATTAATGTAGAAAACAGACTGGTGAATTAGTTATTGAGAAGAATTTTTAACATCCAATAACTTCTGTTGAAGATAAGGAATGCTTATATTGTGGGGTACCTGTCTTTGATCCCGTTTCTACTTTTCACGCAGAATATTTACGTTCAATTAACACCAATATCTACGAGCTCCGTCCATAATACAAGGGGAAACCCGGCAAATAATGGGTTTCAAGAAAACAAGCCAAAAAGAACAAAATATGGAAAAAGAAAGTAAAGAAAAGGTGAAGAGGCAAGAATCAAACCCTAGAAAAACACCCCAGGAAGAAAAATTAAATTTCTACACACAAATTTCAGTCCAAAAGCAGAGGCAATCACAGTACAAGCAGCAAATTCCCAGAAACAGAACAAAAATTCCATTAAAAATGAACCAAATTATTGATCGATAAAAATAAGATTATTAGGGAAATCAAAAACTTGATCGTCGAACCCAGGGATGGAGGAGAAGCAAGCTTTGCAAAGGAAGAGTAGAGTACCTCAGTAGTTAGTTCACCGGATGGAGGAGAATCCGAGAGCCTGAGACGGAGCCACGGAGGAGACGACTGAGACTGAGGTTTGAGGAGGAGCCGAGATTGGAGGAGGAGGAGCGAACACCGAGAGCCTAGGAAGAGGAAGGACGGCGCGAGAGAGAAGTCGAGAGAAGAGAGGTTGTAGGGAAATGAATAAATTCTGATTCTGTACCCAGAAATAGAAAAGTATGAATTTTCTGCTTTTTTTTCTATTCCCCGGCACAAAAAAATGAACCGGTTCATCCCGGGAACAAAAAAAAAACAACCGGATTTACCAAACAGATTTCTCATCCATTTGTGTTCCGGGGAACAGAAATTAAAAAAAAAAAAAATTCTGGGAGCGTTACCATGCACACCCATAGAAACCAGAGTAAGATTTTTTTTAAAAAAAAAATTTATGTCGATGCAAAAGAGAACCGATGGTCTCCACGATTACAGAGATGAAAAAGAGAGATGGAGAGAGAGAATGAATAACAACTCCCTGTTTGACATCCTGATTCTATTTGATGAAGATGATGAATAGTATCTTATGCGATGAAGACGATTAACAATACCATGTTCGCATTCTCTGGGCCTGTTTGGCAAACCCATATATGGACTTATAAGTCCATTAAATGGGGTAATAAGTCCATCAAATTTTTTTTGAGTGTTTGGATGTTCTAAGAATCTAATGGACTTATAAGTGTAATGGGGTAGTTTTTTGGAAGCTGCTTAATGGAGCTTATTACCCCATTAACTTCTTCCCCATCAAACAAATAAGTGGGCCCCAGTGTTCTCTCCCCTCTCTTGACCGTCCTACCCTCCTCTTCTCTCCTCTCTTCTTTTTCCTTTTTTCTTTTTTCTGGTTCGACTGCTCACCCTCTCCAAATTGAATTCGAAGCTCAACTCCAACTTGAATGCGATCTACCTGTTCCAATTAATGCAATTAATGGCGAGCTACCCTCAAGCATTAAATCTGACCTACCTCGTTTCCTCTTCGGTTAAACTGTACTTCATCTCCTCTTCTCCTCTTCGGTTGAACTATTCATCTCCTCGTCTCCTTAAGCCGTGGATCTCGCCGGATCTGAACCAGCCTCAGTCTTCACCTTCATCTTCGACCTTTGTTCTCTGACGACAAAGGCGAAACAGCGTGAGTCTTCTCCGGCGCTGCTTCCCTGCTTCGATCGGCTTCTCCTTCGTCTTCACCAGGCAAGTCCGTCCTCTGTTCCTCTTGTATATATATATATTTTTAAAACTTTTCTTGTACCATTTGGAGCTCTCGAATTCAAGGGTTGTGGTGTCTGCTTTTTGTTTTTGGACCCATTTGTTGCAAGAGCTAGTTATTCTATATTTTTGTTGGCATGTTACAAATTACAGAGAATACGATCAGATTGCTTATGCTTTTTATAATCTTTTCATTGATGTTCGGTTAAAGTGGAAGATGTTGACTATAGCAACCGTATTATCCTTGTATGGTATTGGAACAATTCCTCATTTAATTACAGGGACATTTTCCTCTTAGTACGATGTTCTTTATGCTGACTCTGTTTGTTGGAGTATCATTGATTCTTAGATGTTAAATTCTCCCACATTTCATAGCATTATATGATTCTCTGGCGGACTGGAATTCTTTCAGAACCAATACCAAATGGCAGGGTGGGAGGGTACTGCACATGATGCTCGTGTCTTTCGGAATGCGATCGAGACTCCACGTATGAACTTCCCCCATCCACCTAAAGATATATCTCTGACATCCTCACTTCAATTACACTAATTTCTCAGTCTTTATTTCACATTTCCTATAATTTACTAATGTCAAATGAATGTCAACATTTATCAGGAAAATATTACTTGGTCGACGCCGGCTATCCAACACCAGTTGGATATATTGGACCGTATAAACGTGAGCGTTATCACCTTCCAGAATTCAGGCGACAGTCGGGATTTTGAAATCCCAATGAGTACTTCAACTTTTATCATTCAAGTTTGAGATGCACGATAGAAAAGACCTTTGGAGTCTGGAAGAATAGGTTTCACATCTTACAAAATATGCACTCATATAAATTTCGAACACAAGTCCGTATAGTTTGCGCTACAATGGCGATACATAATTTTATCCGGAGATATTCCCAAAATGATGTGGAATTTGATGAAGTCAAGAAGGAAATATGGGTGATGAAGATGATCCACTTGATAATGATAATCCAATTGATGAAGCATCCTCATCATTATCTTCACCACAAATGAATCGTCTTCGTGATCAAATTAGAGACCAACTTGTAGGGACTAGGTTTATTTAAGCACTTCATTATGTTGTAATTTTTTTAATGGTAATTTTACTATTTTATTTAGTAAATTTATATTTATTTTTAATATTTTATCCCAAATTATCACATTTTATACAACATATGTGTGTGTTTGTGTGAATTTTATTCATGCCCTTTTTAGTCATTTTTCATCTCATCCATCTTTTTAAAAGCTATGCCAAACACGTGCCCATTAGAAACATAAGCCACTTCTACCACTGCTATCCCAAACACAAATCACATTAGAAAAAGTCCATCAGAAAATAAGTCCATTAAGAAAAGTCCATCAGAAACATAAGTCACTTCTCCCACAGCTATCCCAAACGGGCCCAGACTATCTCCCTCTTTGGTTCAGATGCATTTCAAGGAAGGGGATGACTCTACGGTGAAGCCAAGCCTCCTCCCCCTTTTTCTTTTGTAGCTTTGCCTCCTCCTTCTTTTTTCCCGTTCCTCCTTTTTCTCCATTGCCCCTACGTCTCTTGGGGTTCACATTAGGTACTTGTCTTAATGTGTTTCTTACATGCTTGTCCCTCTAATTAGAGGGACAAGCACATTTTATTTTATTTTATTTTTTATATTTTTTATTTATTTAGATTAAATTATATGTTTCTTTCTGAAAAAAAAAAATTTACACCTAGTATTTGAAATTAGAGTAAATACCTTTTTAGGTCCCTGGAAAAACACGCTCTACCCATTTTGGTCCCTGAGTAAAAAAAAATGTCATTTCGGTCCTTTTTAGGGACTAAAAATGATTTTTTGGGAATTTGTGAGAGATTAAAATGCCCACAAAAAATGACTAAAAGGACTAAAGTAACCTTTTTTTTTACTGTTTAAGGACTAAAAATGACATTTTTTTACTCAGGGACCAAAATGGGTAGCGCGTGTTATTTCAGGGACCAAAAAGGGTATTTACTCTTGAAATTAATTAGTTTCAAGGATACTAATGTTACATAACAAATATTTCTGTATGCAGAAACTAATTAATTTGAGATACTAAATGCAAAAAAGTTTTCAGAAAGTAGCATATAATTTAATTAAAATATATAAAATAATAATAATAAATATATTTTTCTTAAGAAGCTCCCATCTCTTGCTACATCGTATTAATAAAAGAGAAACTAATAGTCAATAGAAGGACATGCTCTTAAATGGGAAGCAGGGAGCAGACATAGCTTGCACGCCTCTTTTTATTTCTCAAAAGTTGTGCCTTTTTGGCCTTTTGTATTATTATTATTTTTAATTTGTGGGACCTAATTAATATTATGTAATAAATTCTAGATATTTAATTATCCGGTTTAGCTCTAGTTTGACTCCGATCTGATTCTAATCTAACCCACTGATATTTGATCTAGTACCCTAACCAGTTCATTGACCTAGTACCCTGACCAGTTCATTGACCGATCCGATTTTAATAACCTTGATTTACACATAAAAAAAAAAATTAAAGATATGGTCCGAGTGACTTTATTTGATGATAAAAAGAGGAAGCTGACTCAGACTTTACAATATTCTGTTCCTGCGATTTTGGACATATAACAATTGATTTTTTTTTTTTTAACAATTCTAGAGTATTTTATTACTGAGGATAACAAAGATTACAATTAATCAAAGCAAAGACAGAAATACTGCTAAAACAAATACAACAAAATAAACTGGATACAATATTAACCGAACACCGTACATTAAATATATAAGAATAGAAGTAGAATCATGGACAAAATCGGCCTCCTCGATATCCAAGGTTAGAAGTGACGAGCAAGAAAGTGTTGGTTGGAAAACCCACCCCAAAGGGCACAAAATCTTATAAGCAATAGCTGCAATTAAGTCAGCTAAATAGATACCCCATCCTAGGGTAAAGAACACAGAAAACCCAACCTCAAAAGAAAGAAGACCCTTGATGTCCTGAAGAACACTTCTACTCCTCTGATCAAACATATCCGGTGACCTCGACCACACACTAAACAACACCTCTCTAGATCTTCCCCCAGAACGCAGATCTGAGCTACCAAATGATAGTCGGATCTCATAACGTTCAAATGACCAACTAACCAAGAGGATTTGAACGCAGATCTGACAGATCTGTTTATTTCCTGAGCCAAAAACACTTCCACAAACCCCAGTAACACAAAAACATAAACACAAAACAGATAAATCTCACATCTACAGATCAGATCTGGAGAAGGAGAGGAGAGGACTCACCACAAGGACGAGGGAATGCCACATCTGACAAAACTCTGAGGGAGAGGACCATAGCTCAAAGATCTGGACTTCAAAACATCAGGACCGCAGATCCAAGATCTGAACATCAAACTACCACTTGGACTCGTCTGTGGCACAAAAACGGTGATCGCCGGCGGCTTGTGCATAAGGTACAAACCACCGGCGAGGGAGCAAAAGCGGTGGGACGAAAAGTGCAGAGAGGAGAAAGGTTGGAGAAAAGAGAGGAGAGGGAGCCGCGTTTTTTAGCATTCGACATATAACAATTGATTGACTGATCCTTCTTTAAGACAAAGCTCTTTAATTATGAGAAAAATGCACTTAAAGCGCGGAGTAGGGTTTCACTTTGGTACGGATGATGAATTGAGAGAAATATAGTAAATAATTTCATTATTTCAAAAGCTAATTCCCAACATATAATTATCATCTCTAAATGTTGAAATACTAATAATTTCATTATTTCAAAATCTGTTTCCCAACATATAATCATCATCTCTGAAACAAATCTTTGGTCCTTTAATATAATATATAATTTTAAAATACTTCGGTCCTAAATTATATTTACATTAATATATTGATCCCAAAGTATCATTGTGTAATACCCTAAAAATCACACTTAGGGTAAATATCAAAATTGGGAAATATACCTATTAAAAATAGGTGAATATGAGGTCTCAAACACCTTGTATTGAGTTTACCATGTTGTTAGGGTAATTTCCCTTAAAAAAGGATAATTTGCAATTAGGTCCCTAAGACGTTTGGAGATTTGCAAATAGGTCCTTAAACACATTATGGGTTATAAATACTCTGTGAAAGCTATAAAAGAAGCAAGTAAAAATCTATTTGAAATAGGGAATGATATTGTCTCTAATTTAGGTAATTTATTAAGTTACAAACTTGGAGAAATTGTAGAAGAATACTCAAAAAGTAAGGAAATGACCGAAATACCCCCGTAAATGCTAAGATAATGCAGAGACATAAAAACAATGATGTCAATACAAAAGTTATGAGGTAATGGGGCATGCTAATTAAGAAAATTATCAACTGTTGATAAGAAAGTAATTAGGTAATTATTGGCTAATTACTTAAGCTTAAGCAAAGGAAATTATGAAATAATTATGTAAAGCTCAAAAATTAGTGGAAAAAGGTTTAAAATTAGTAAAAATATATTTACTAATTAATTGGGAATTTTGGAGAAAAATAGTTGAGTTTAGGTATTTTTAGGCCTAAATACAAGAATGGACCAATTAGGAAATTTTGTGGAATTTTTAATAAAAATTAAATTAGATAATTAATTAATTAATTAATTAAATTTTTGGAAAAGCATTTACAAATCCATTAAAATGGGCTGCCGAAAATTTGGCCAAAAATTTGAAGATAAGAGGCAATTTATTAATATTTTGATATTTAATAAAGTTTTGATTATTATATAATATAATTTATGGTGATGAATAGTAATTAAGAATATAGGAAACGGACCCTATCTAGAGATCTAGGAAAGGGATTTCCAAAGTCAAGGTAGAATATTGATCAGTGGGTTTTTACCTTCAAGTGACCTCTTCCGGAAGTTAATTCCGAGGCCGTTTGTGCATTTTCCTAATAAAACAAAATTGAGAAAAATGCATAGAGGCATATTTTTGGAAATGAAGAAAATAAATTCTAACTCAATATCTAGGAATGAGTTTGAATTTATATGGACATATTTGGAATCAGTGAATTATTTCCAAGAGATTGGTGATTTCAGAAATGCGTTCTTGATGAGGAAGAGAAGGTCTTCAAAGTTGTAAATCCAGAATTTTGAGATTTCTCCGAAATCACGCGAATCGGACACCGATCGGGGATTCTACCGGATCGGAGGCAAAAGCAAAAATGGTTTTGATGACTCAAGGGGCAGCTGGACGTTTTTGAGCTTTCCATGGCCAAGAATCATCCACCATTAAACCCTAATTTGCATGGCTAATATTAAAGAAGGAGAAGTTGGAAAAAGACCGAAATGCCCCGCAAAACTCTATAAATAGGCATGCACCCTTCATTCAAAATTCACACCATTCCCTTGTGGATTTAGAAAGTTAGTGAGAGGTTTTAGAGAGATGTGCTCTGGAGAGAAACTGCAGCGAAGCTCTGGGTAAGTTTTTCGGTACTTAAGCTTTCGTAGTTCTTTCGGTAGTTAGAGTAGAAATGCTAGAATAGTCTTTAATCTTCCAAGTATGATTAGATATCATATTCTAGGGGTATTTTAGTCATTATTTCGAAAATCTTGGTGGGGTCGAAGTTCTGGCAAAATTTTGGAAGATTAGAGTTAAAATAGCGAAGCTCTGGCGAAATTCCGCCGACTAGTAAGGGTAGGGGCAAAATGGTAATTTTTACCTAAAATGTCTGTTATGATGTGAATCATTAATTAATATGATTTATGTTTTGAAAATTTTGTTGGAGGAGGAGTTATGTTGAAATTTTGGAAGATTAAGGTCAAAGTAACGAAGTGCTGGCGAAATTCCGCCAATTAGGGGGTCAGGGGCAAAATAGTCATTTTGACTAAAAATGTTCGTCGTAATGCTAGATCCTTAACAAGTACATTGTTATGTTGATAGGATATCCGTAATCACGAACCGCTGTCAGGAAATACTGTTTTCTGTCAGAAGTACCGTTTTCCGTAAAACGTGCCAGAATTCCGTCAACGAAGGTACGTTCGCGTACTGGTAACCTTAACTCTGATGTTTATTGTATGCATATGTGTACTATTGTCTGTACTCCGACTGTACTATTGTTCTGTCATGCCAATTGTCTGTCATGCCTATACTCTGATTGTACTGTTGTTCTGTCATGCCTGTACTCCGAATGTACTATTGTCTGTCATGCCAATTGTCTGTCATGCCTGTACATTTGACTGTACTATTGTCTGTACATCCGATTGTACTATTGTTCTGTACTTTGACTGTACTATTGTCTGTTCATCCGACTGTACTATTGTCTGTACTCCGACTGTACTGTTGTCTATCATCCGACTGTATGATTGTCCGTCATCGGACTGTATCGTTATTGCTATACATATCTGATATGTATACCCTATGTCTGACCGTAGTAAATGTTGCCAAAAGTCTAAGAATGTCTGT
Source organism: Acacia pycnantha (assembly GCA_025563575.1). Classification (NCBI taxonomy): domain Eukaryota; kingdom Viridiplantae; phylum Streptophyta; class Magnoliopsida; order Fabales; family Fabaceae; genus Acacia; species Acacia pycnantha. The sequence continues at coordinate 3,118,450 of JAMWYP010000055.1, read as the reverse complement.
TGTACATATATGATGTATGTAATCATGAGGTTAACCGTTACCTGGGGTTCGATGCATGGACTCCAGCTCTTAACTTAGCTTCAGGATCGGGAGGACCAAGAATCGAGGAGAAGGACAAGCAGCACGCTTAGGAGTCCCAGCTGAAGACTCCTTTCTGTTATATTTTTGAAACACTCTTGTACCGCTGTTTAAACAGCAAGACATGCTACCGTGGGTATTTTAATATATATATCAGTTACTCAATCGCTCCGGTGCACTACTCTGAAGTTTACAAATGATGTTTAAAGGAAAAAAAAAAAATTATACTGCTTGTGAAGTTGGGATGTTACACATTGCCATGAAGGTGAACTAAAATAAATTTTATTTAATATTTTTTAATTATAATGAACTAATCATAGCTTTAAAAAAAAAAAAAAAAAGCTAATTCAACACACTTTTTGTTTACTGTTTACGCATGAAGACAAAAAAAAGATAAAGATATGATCAGAGAGTGACTTTATTTGATGATAAAAAGAGGAAGCTGACTCAGACTTTACAATATTCTTTTCCTGCGATTTTGGACATATAAAAATTGATTGATGGGTTAAGGTGCAAATTTGTCAATCAACTATTATCCGAGGAGTATCTGGCACAAAAAATAATTGAGGGGATCAAAATTACCAATCATGATCAACAATTAAAAAGTGAAAAAAAAAACACAATTTGGTGCAGATTCACCAACGAACTATTACCCCGTCACTGTCTTGGTGTCTCCGTCTTCCATTACTGTCACAGTGTCGGTGACGTCAGCATCTCCAAAGCTTCCATTGTTGCTGGGTGTTCCACTCACCCTTTTGAACTCATCCAGCAGTCCACAGCCTTCGACTGGCACGCACTTTGCACCCTGATTCCATCCTTTCGATGCCACAAGCAGCACTCGTCGCTGCCACAGCGGTTGCTCCCATGGGTCCCATCATGTTGGTGTTTGCCTTATCCAACAAGAAGGTTTAACCGCTCTTTTCTCCAGTGTCTCCGCCACCGTCCTATGCCAGTGCCTCATATTTTAACTTAATTGTGATAGTTGTTTTTTTTAATAGTTATTTGGTGTTTTTTTTTTTCATTTTTAAATTGTTGATTGGTAATTTTAATCTCCTCAATTGTTTTTTGTGCCAGATACTCCTCGGGTAATAGTTGGTTGGCAAATCTGCACCTTAAACCTTGATTGATTGATCCTTTTATAAGACGAAGCTCTTTAATTATGAGAAAAATGCAATTAAAGCGCGGAGTTGAGTTTCACTTTGGTACGGATGATGAATTGAGAGAAATACAGTAAACAATTTCATCATTTCAAAAGCTTATTCCCAACATACAATCATAATCTCTGAATGTTAAAATATAAAGCAATAGACAATTATGAGTTTTATATTTTTCCTTCTAATTTTGTCAGTTTGGGGTCGGCATTGGGAAACTCTAGCAAATGCTTCACCTTCTTCATGTTGGCTATATAAATTGACTTCAATATCAAATAATTGAATCAACCAATGAGTAATTATACATTAATTAATTACCTCCCGTCTGACCAAAGGTAGTCCCATTTGTCAGTTGATTTTGACAAAAAAAAAAAAAAAATTGACCTTTATTATAAGCCTAGTTTCATAGTAATAAATGCTTCTTCTTCTTCTTTTTAATAATTTTTCCTCTATTAATTGTAATAAACAAAAAGAATTTGTTCATATTGTTAGAACCAATCATAAGTAAGTGAATTTTAAAAATTAGCCTATAATTAATAAGTTAACTAACTCTTCTTGATATTTGAGTGTTAGTTAATTTGTAATTTTGAACTTATAAATAGAAAGTGATAATAAAATAAGATAAATAAATCTGAGCTTATTTAGACCAGCTTCTCAAAAACTGAAACTATGGTATACTTACCTTATATAAGGTAAAATCACTTTAAAAAAAACTAATCCAAAATGTTTAGAAGTGAATCTTGGGGAATATGACTAACCTGGGTCTCGTGCCGTTGCCCTTAAGCATTTGCCAGTTTCACAGTGAACATGAAAAATTAATTCAACGTACATGCACTCTCGTGAATGAATAAGAAGACATACGCCGGATGATTGAACTATCACAAGCCTGCTGAATGAATAGTCGATTAAGAGAGTGAAAGAAAAGTTTGGTACAAATTTGTCTCATGTTGTTCGTGTTGGAATATTTAATTTTGTATTCAATATTCCATTATTTCTATTTATGGCCCACATTATTGCCGGTTTTGTAACCGTCCATTAATACTGTAACGGCCCAATTAATACGCAATAAATGCGTATTGAATTCGTTTCCTTTTTTAGCTCTGTGATGGCCAGAGGGGAAACGAACGGTGAAATTTCTGTCTGGTCCCCTGAACCTGCTCTGACCTTGAGGAAAGCACACCATCTGCAGTTTCAGAGAGAACGATCAGAAGGACTGTGACTCGGAGTCTGTTCCTGCTTGCTGGCTTGGATTCGTTCCTGTTTGGAGACTCGGAGTTTGTCCCTGTTTGCTTCTGGAGACAAATCAATGGTGGGAGGTATTTGTGATCTCTTACTTCAGTTTTCCGCATTGATCTTATGCTATTCAGTTGTTAAGCATGACTAGATCGCCTTTATTTCTAACATTTGGTATCAGAGCCATGATTCCTCTGCCTTGATTTTTGTTCGATGAAATTGTATGTGTAACAACCCGACTTTTCAAAAGCAGTATAAATTTTTTCTTTTAAACAAACATCATTTGAAAACATCAGCGTAGAGCATTTGAGCGGAAAAGTAACTGATATATATTTATAAAGTGCCGTAAGTCTGGCTGGATACAACAAATGTACAGGTGGACCGTGTGGTTCAAAAGAAATGTACAACAAAGGGAAGGCTTCCGCCGAACATCGAAAGGAAGTCTTCGAACGGAGCTTCTACGCAGTCGCTTGTCTCTCTCTCGGTCCTCGGTCCTCCCGACCTTGACGCTATGTTAAGAGCCGAGATCCGCACCGGATCTCGTGTAACGGTTAACCTCATATTCATATATACAACATATGCATTACGTATAATCATACAAAGAAACAAGCATATCCCAACAAAGACATAACCCCTTTGGCAAATGTGTCACACCTAGCTATCGTGTCACACTTAGCGGCCGTTTCACACCTAGCAATCGTGTCACACCTAGCATTTCACACCTAGCAATCGTATCCCAATACCCCGCAAGCATAACAACAAGACATGAAGATATCACAGAGCTAACAATTACCACAATAGGCATACGTTACACATAGTACATATACGCATACAATAAACATCAGATTAGTGTTACAGTACGCGAACGTACATACTTCCGTAAACCGAACAGAATGGCCAGGTAAGTGTCTACCATGGGGGCCTCACCGACTTATACGGTGACTTATGGCACACCCACGTAGACTAGCCTTGCCTTCGGCACCAAACTGTTCTAACATATTTGTATTCAATAAACATACCATAACAATACACATAGCACATATATGCATACCATAAACATAAGAGTTAATGTTACAGTACGCGGACGTACCTTCGTTGACAGATTACGGTATTTGTAGCACGTTTTACAGAAAACTGTACTTTTACTAAAATCGTGAAATCTCCAACAATGCTCGTCGGGCAACGAACGGCAAAGAAATCGGATTTCGATATCCTATAAGGGTAATATCACTTTCATTAGTGATTTGACATTATAATCGGCATTTTAGGTAAAAATTACCATTTTGCCCTTCTACCCCTAATCGGCGGAATTTCGCCAAAGACTTCGTTACTCTAGCAAATTTTCTTCCGAAATTTCGCCAGAACTTCGACGCAATTATGATTTTTGAAAATAATGACTAAAATAGCCCTCCCATATGATATCCAATCATACTTGAAAATTTAAAGGCTATTCTAACAAAATCTACCCTTACTTTTGAAAAACTCTGAAAGCTTCAACTTTTCGGCGACTCGATCCCTACTATGTTTACACCTCTCGCATATTTTTCAACGCAAACAAGGATCAAAACAAGGATAGGAATCTCGTCACCTACTTCCTAAATCTAACTAACAATTCTACTAACTACCGAACTAAAGACTAAAGACTAAAGACTTACCCGTTGAAGACTTCGCGAGAATTTCCCAGAGCTTCTCTCTCTTCTTTCTCCCTCTAGGATTTCGAAATTCTCAAGTGAGAATGGTGTGAAGAAATGCCAAGGCTTGAGGTCCTATTTATAGGAAAATGAAGGGACAAGGTGGGAATTTTAAAATTGTTCACTTTATGCCCTGGCCTACCGATTTTCCCGATCACCCCTGTTTCGCGTAATCTCAGAAAATCTCAAAATTATGGATTTATAACTTTGAAGACCTTCTCTTCCTCATTAATAATATCTATTTAAACTTGAATTTTGACTTTAGACGGGGTTCCAACTGTCCTATGAAGTTTCTCGAAAACGTGTCCGTACGTGTCCTGGTGTCGAAACTTGTTTTTGGAAACATCAATCTCTTCGAAAAATTTACTGATTCCAAATATGTCTAAATAAATTCAAACTCATTCCTAGATATTGAGTTAGAATTTATTTTCTTTAT